>JACSVZ010000002.1:144619127-145819127 GCA_014706295.1 Lycocorax pyrrhopterus obiensis | reverse complement strand
GTTTTTAAACAATGATTTAGAGCCTAGTACCTAGAATAAAGGGCAGTAAACCCTTGCAATATCATTTAGTCTGGGCACCAGTGAGTGCAGTGTTGTGCCTTTTAGATATCGTTAAGTGCACATTATGTAGTGTCCATCCCCCAAGAGCATCCTCCGCAGTCCAAGTGCCTGCACTGCCCAGGAGCATTTCTCGACACTCACTGTACCACTTGTCTCACTTAATATCATCCCATTACTCTTAGTTATGGCCCCTTGATTCACTTTTTTAAATCCTCACATTTTGGCTGCATAAACCTGCCATACATTTAGAGGCAGATTCATGTTGTGTTAACCAACACACAAAAAGCACAGCACACGCTTTGCAGTGGACAGTGTCCTCATTTCAGGTTGTAAGAAGAAGTAAAGGATAAACTGTAACAGATTGTGCTTGGCTACAGGTGGTGTAATGAACTGAGTCTTGGGTGCAGTTCCTCTGATCCCAAAATACACATCTGAAGAAAGTTGATAAGTTATGTATAAGTCCACACTGCAGATACTTAAACCAAGGTGATACAGGACAAGGAGGAAGTTTCAGTTTAACTGAAAGAAGCCAGGTTTAGATCAGATATTAGGAAGAAATTTTTTTACAGTGAGGGTGGTGAGGCCTGGTACAGTTTGCCTGGAGAAGCTGTGGATGCCCCATCCCTGGAAGTGTTCAAGGCCAGGCTGGATGGGGCATAGAGCAACCTGGTCTAGTGGGAGGTGTCCCTGCCCATGGCAGGGGTGTTGGAACAAGATGATGTTTAAGGCTCCTCCCAACCCAAACCTTTCTATGATTCTGTGATACATATCTCACTTCAGGTCACTGCGACAAACCATACAAATAAATGCCAGCTGTCTCAGGGGTTGAATCCTCTCAAGCATTGAGAAAAGCAGAGCACAAGAGAAAAGGTCAACCACACTTTCATCCGTCCCCATTGCCACCACTGCATAGCCTGGATTGTCACCCCCATCATTTCATAGGTGTGTCATCATTCTACCAGTTGCTTTGTGTTCTAATTCCAGCCTGAAAGTGTCTCCCTGTTACTTTTCCTGTGAGCTCCAAGTATCCCTTGGGCCACAGTATTTAAGGGACAATATGAACAACCTGCCTGGTCTACCTTTGGGACACCCTTCTTTATAAAGCCCCAACTGCAGGTTTGATGAACACTCAGTGGTGCTTTCCCATATAAGTGTATGTGTTTATACACTTATAAACAGTTTATAAACAGGCATGAGTTTAGGCATTCTTTAATCTTAATTTGATACAATAATTAGTAAAGAAAGGAAGAAAGTTAAGCACCCGTGTTTCATATCTTACAGTGGGGAGTTAAGTACTCAGACCTGTATTCTACTCTTGTTAGCAAAATGTAAAAAATAAACTGTTTTTTCTGACACTGTTTGAGTCATATTTTTTCCCTCTAGCTGAGCTTTTTTTGTGACTGTTATCTATATCTTCAAGTGGAAGCATGTGTTATTGTGGACAGCCAGAACCAAATGTTTCAGTATTGCTGCAGTGTGCTTGCCATCCCTCTCTGACTTCAGCTTATGTATAGATTACAGCATTTGCTACCATAATGCAATTTTAAAAGTAACTTATTGCTTGCTGAAGGTCAAAAGGAGAAAAGGTCATTCTATGGCAATTACTTTTCCCATCATTTAAAAAGAAATATTCAGATCATGTTACTTAAAAATTCCCACCCCCAATATTTCATTTTTTCACTTCTTGCCAATTGTACTTTGCCAGGGAGTTGCCTCAGATATTGTTAAGAACTGTGTGTTGTGCTGTTCATCTGACCTGTAGGCGAAAAGAAGTTCTCATCAGAGAAAACAACCTACTTTTCTGTAAGAAAACATTTTCCTTAATGGGAAAAAAAAAGGTGATACTGTACTGAAAAAGTATTTTCAAGAACATATTGGATTTTTTTCTACAATCAAGAAAGTATCATTTTGGAAATGGAAAGTTCTATCTGTCAGCCTCTTGGCTAGCAAATGTCATATTAATCCTGACTTCAGGTGGACACTGTGCCAGTGACTCCACCCTTGATAAACCATTTAGTGTCTATTCAGTCTGGTAAAGAATCTTCAGACTCTCATTCCACTGTGATGTGGCTTTAGCTAATAAATCAGTCAGAGAGTCCTTTTCCTCTCTGCCCTCCCTTCACCACATTAATATTGATTATTTGGAGGTAAGGAGTCCCAAGGAGTGGAAGCGGATACGCCTCATTGCCTTGAACAATTCTTTTTCCTCTATTGGGACAGTACAAGGTAAATTAATAGTGTGCTTGCAGACACTAGATAATGTTAATGTACTCGCTATTGATAGAGTGAAATAACATGAGTAACTTCAGCTTTGCTTAAAACAAAACATTAATTTTCCAAGGCCACTAGGATTTATGCAGCTGGTCGGTGTAACACATACAATCTTTGCTTTTAAATATGCAACATTTGCGTTTTTAAACACGAGGCAGGATTTTATTGCCAGATGAAAGACAAAAGGGGATTTTAATTCATTGCTTATGCTCTCAGGCTCTTGTCTGCCTTTAATCTAAGTCCCTGCTCAGTTTTGTGGGTAAGAAGATGCCTTTTCTACTAGGAAATAATAAAGAGCAACTTTATTCCCCTGTGATCCTCTGGCTATGTAAAAATGCATAAGAAATCTGTAAGTGCAAAAGCTGTACTTTTGTATATGTTTCAAAAAAAACCCCTACTTTGTGTCAACTGTACTCGTTTCACTGGGCTAGAGTTAGTAATACTGTTAGTATGTGGTACAGTGCCGTGTTTTTGATTTAATATAAGAATAATGTTGATAATAAACTGATGTTTTGGTTGTTGCTCAGTAGTTCCACTCTAAATCAAGGACTTTGCAGTGTCTCACGCTCTGCCAGGGAGCAGGTGCACAAGAAGCCCAGAGGTAGCATGGCCAAGAGAGGTGACCTGAACTGGCCAAAGGGATATTCCACACCACAGAATGTCATGCCCAGTATATAAACTGGCCGTGAGGGGACAGTTGCTGTTGGTGGACAGGCTGGGCAGCGGTCAATGTCTGCTGAACAATTTTTATTGTGCATCACTTGTTTCTCTTGGGTTTTATTCCTATCTCTCTCCTTCTTCTTCTTCTTCTTCTTCTTCTTCTTCTTCTTCTTCTTCTTCTTCTTCTTCTTCTTCTTCTTCTTCTTCTTCTTCTTTCTTCTTCCTTCTTCTTCCTTTATTTCAATTATTAAACTGTTCTTATCTCAACTCATGAGTTTTATCTTTTATTTTCCAACTTTCCTCCCAATCCCACTGCAGGTGGAGGGGAGTGAGCAAGGTGCTGCATAGTACTCAGTTGCCAGCTGGGGTTAAAGCCTGACAACATGCGAAAAAAAAAAGGCAATGAGGGAAACTCCACTTTCACTTCCATCCATTTGTGTTTTCTGGGAAATTATGACTGACATGTTGGATGAATCAGTGGGTATTTCACAACAGCCTGGACCTCTGCTAGCTGGAAACACAGATGATATTTGAGCCACAAGGCTTTCTTGATCCTGAGACAGATTTGGAGTTCCTGCAGTCTATAGCATGGATTCCTCTCACAGTCACCCTGCCTTTGGTGCATGAGGAGCATCTCCCATGCTGTGATGGGAAGCTCAGAGGAAACTGCTAGTGCAGAATGTGGGTGAATCTAATGACAGGTTGGTGATGGCTGCACATTTGCAATTCATCCTAGCAGGAGTCACAGCACAGCACCCTGCTGGGAGGCAGGGAAGGCATTGCCATGCAGGGTTGAAGTGTCACCACGTCGCCATTTCCCTCCCGGTCCCACTGATTTGCTGCAGGACTCTGTGTGACTCACCTGAACTTAGAGTTTACCTATCTGTAACTCCACCATAGTAATAAACTCTGGGTAGAAATTGAATTCCAGCAAATTTGGCTCTGCTTTTCTCCTTGCACTCTGATCCTAATTTCTACAAATGTGTTTCTAGTTCATAAATACTCATGGAATAGCTCATGTAAGCAAATTTTGTCTGCACATTATTCATGCTCTGTTTGCTTCGATTGTGCAAGTTCCTGTATATGTTACTTATGGTGGGTGAGTGGTCATAGAAGTCACATACTGTTACTTCTGGTACCTGACTGGGTGACTGAGTTTTGTAGACAGGAATATAAAAAATGACAAACTGTGGATAATGAACAGCAAGTAATAAACAACAAAATATACTGAGTGAATATTTGGAGGAATAATTATTTGTGCTGAAAATCATGAAACTTTCAGGATTTGCCAGTGTTCTCTCTTCCAAACAAACTGGTATTCAGTTGAAAGCTCATGAATGATAGATAATCTCATCTCACAAATAATGACAGCTCAAACCTCAATTAAACAAGCTTCACAAAACCCCTGGGAGACAGACAGCTATAACTAAATATTTAGTTATATTACTAAGACTGATACGTGAATATTTTCACAAAGAAGTTTGGTATTTGAGGGGAATTTTAATACCATTGAAAGAAAAACACAATTGCAAATGAGTGAAAAACTATATTTGTCAGATTCCAGCATGCAAGAAAATTAGATGAAGGATACTCAAGATGCCAGCTCTGGTGGACTGATGAAGGAAAACAACATCATTTACTTGTGGCAGGTCAGCCTAGAGCCTCTTCTCAGTGAATTCTAGAGTTGGCAGTCTGCCAACCCACAGAGAAAATGCCAAAAATTCCTTCTCACCATGTGCAAATTAAATCATGACTAAGTATAGACTCAAAGCACAGGTAACCGGTACATATCCAGCTTGTCAGGAGAGAACAAGACCTGGTTTCTGTTTCAGGAGTTACACATTTATAAGTAGATCTTAGAGAATACATTATTGTCTATTTATGCTAAGGTAACACCAGTCTTCAGGGTCATGGAAATGGTGAAAGCATCATGATGTCTCTCTGACGGGTCAGTTCATACCTGTATAGTGCTGGTAGCTCAAGTCAAACACAGTCACATTTTTCTGATTCCACACATGCCTCAGATGTCCACAGGAGGAACCCCACAGCACCACATGATGCTGCAGAACATGATGCTTATCTGAGAGGACTTGTGTTCCAAGCATAAAGTTTATAGGAGCTCAGTTTTTAGGAGCTCACTTTTTATCATATTTCACTACTGTGGGGTTTGAAGTGATGAAAGACGGATGACATAGTAAATTAAAGCTTCCTGCAATCCTTCCAGTAGTCCTTATGTTGGAGCACCTTGGATACCAACCTGCTATACTCTTACCATATACTTTTTTCATGGAAGGTAGTGGGGAATTTCATCACCCAACAGTTCCTCAGAGGACAAAAGTCCCATAAGGCACCACAATGCTTCGAGATGGCTTTGGACATTGAGTGCTCAAATGCAAGTATGAACTGCACTTTTGTTTGGGAGCTCAGTGAGGAGAGAGAGAACACAAACACTTGATGGACAGAAGGCAGTGAATAATATCGAGAGTGAAGCTGTTCATGCCAGTGTTAATCTGAACTAAACCAGTGTTTATACTGATAGGAACAGGATCTGGATTAGGCATGTTTTCTCTACAGCTTTCCATCTTTTTCATCCTGCTAATCAAAGATTTGTTCTCTGGGCTGCCACATTAACAACCTTCCCCCCAAAACCCAAGGAACAGTTTCTGCAGCCTAATATTTGCCAAAAAAACAAGGATATAACCTTTGGATTAGCAAAATGACTTCTTAAACTAGATCAAGAAAATCTTGCTGGCCTCCCAGAGCCAACAGCAGTTCACTTTCCGATGCACTGACTACTCTCACGAGCTGGCTCTCCCTTTTCCCTCTTTCCCCAGTAGGTAAGCACACTTAACAGCCTTCAAAGCACCCAGACTTCTCCTTTCTTTCCTTTTGTAGGTAATGTTCCCCACTCTCAAAGTAGGAAAAAAGCTGCGGTAAGTTTCTATTAAGCCAACACAGCCCTTCTTTAAATCTCAAGGCATCGGTGCTCCTACCCTCTTGAACCTTTCATACTCATAAGAGCTTGTGTTTTTCACTTTTCTTTTACAGCTGGAGTTTCTGAAAACTTACTCTTTTTTTTCTGCATCCTGCCTGGAGACATTTTTCTTCTCAGAATGTTTAAATTCCCTTGTACTGCAGGGTAAAACAGCTGATGCATGTTTGCAACTTAATCAGGATATTGTCAGGCTTCTTCCCCAGTCCAACATGTACTAGGGAAAAAAGGCTTAGAAATGACTAAAAAGTCTGTGACATTGTACATGGCAAGAAAGCACCTTGTGCTTCCAGGGCCACACTGGGAGTTAGACCCTACAGAGGTCTAGTCCTTTCTCTGGCATTGATTTCTGGTCTGACCTTTGGCCAGCTGTTAAGTCACTGATTTTCAAAGGTGCTGAATGACTGCCAATAGGTAAAATCTTTTTTTTTTGTAACTGAGGTCAGTAAGAGCTTGGCAGCTGGAAGCCAGGATTTCATCTACTCACTTCAGTAGCAGCTTTGGGTGTTTCAAGAATCATAGCTGGGGAAGGCAGACTAGACTAGGGGAAAGGTTAAGTCAAAACCAAGCTGGAAGCAGTTTTAGCTGTGCTTTGTTACTTCAAGGTATGATTCTGACCCAAATGTTGTCAGACAGATTAGTGGCTGATCCAATAAAGTAATGAATTACTTGTCAGTAAAAGCTGTTCTGTGGACTGAATGATTGATTATAAATGAAATACAGGAGCTTAGCACCTGACGTAGGTCTTGTTAACAGGAGAGATTAAGAATTATCAGATGATGTCACACCACAAAATAAGGCCATACAAAGTGGCATGTACTCCTGTGTCTTTGGTGGGATGTCTGACACAGTTTTCCAGTGTGGATACAGTATCATCTGTTAGGGAATGGATTGCACTTTGAAATCGAAAACAATGTAAAGTACCCAGAGTATTCCATGGAAGGTGTCACTGAAATCTAATTTAAAGTAACAACTCAGTTGAAAGCTCAACTTCACATTTTTCCTTCAGTCAAATACTGTTTATCTACGTCTACCTCCTATTACATGTATGGAGCTGTGAAATTACCCTCAAGAAAAAACAATACAAACCACAGCAGGCTCAAATCCTGTAACTTAGCATCTTGTATTTAGTGCCAGAATAATGCTTAATCCAGCCAAACATATGAATATGTATGTTTATCTATAAGCTTCTTTGACATTAAAATGACTGCATATCCTGACAGCAAAGAATAAAAGAAACTGCATTTCCGGATGAAGGCTGAATGGAACTGAGCTGCAAGCAAGGAGAGAGGACTTAATAATTGACTTGCGTACACTCAACAGTGCTAAAGAATGGATATAACAAAAGGACTGCCCAACACAGCAGCCAGGCTGTTTGCAATAAACTTGCTAAAAGATGTTCTTCCTGCTACACACCAAAGGTTAGGAGGTTTGGAGTATCGTGAAGCAAATCTCCACTGGCATAAATTGTCATAGGTCCAGTGACTTCAGTGTTGCTAAAATGGTTATGTTAGTAAAGAATTAGACCCTACCTGCTTGCCTAATGTTTCATTTTAGAGAAATCAGGCAGAGCCTTCACAAACTGCAGAAATGAAAACACTTCCTGCATCCACATTTAAATGCATCTTTTTTTGCCTCTCCCCAGTTATAAATAGAATTGGTTTTGAACAGTTCAAATAGTGTGGACATTTTTCATTCGCACTGCTTGTCAATAAAAAAAATAGCTTTTCATTTTTTCCCCCCAAATATTCTAGCCCTGTTGATGTTTTGATTTGTTTGACTTTTATTTCATCATGCTCTCTCAAACAGAAATAAAAGAAACTTCTCCTGAAAACGGGCTTTTTTGTTTCATCTCTGCAAAGTGAAAAGCTTTTTTGTTTTTCTCAAACACTTTGTTTTTCTCATCTTCACAAAATGATGCAGGACATTTTCTTATGCTTCTGTAATCAGATAGATCATAAACATAATTCCAAAAGGGATTGAATGTTTAGATAGCTAACTAGGCCTAGGCTAATTTAATCATTAGCAATTGATGATTTAAACTGGCAATTTCTAGTGGGGATGTTAGTTCATATCAGATATCAGGAGAAAAACCAACTATGTGATGTGATTCTGGCTGAGGTGAAGTTGTCTTCCTTGGTGCCTGGAGGCCTGGAAGTCCCAGATATAAAGCAGCAGAGAAGGGGGATGATGGATCTGACCCTGAATAACATTTCAGATCAATTCTTTGCAAGATCTTTGTTTTTTAAAAAGCTGAACTGCCTTATCTTCTGACCAGCTCTAATTGCAAATATCAGTTGTGTTCAGAGAAGAATCTGTTCTATAAACTGTTTTCTTCTAAAAACAGCTTTAGCAGCTCTGACTCTTTTTTCAAAGCTTACATTTCCTGTTTTGGTATCTATTTTTTTATCTTCCTCTTTGAGCTGTTCTTCACAATTTCATTGCCGGAAGAATCACATCTTTTCCTTGCAGTTTCTCTAAGTCAGTGCCTCTCCTGATATGTCTTTATAATTATTGCTTGACCCTTACAATACGGAAAATATAGCAGGGAGTCACTTGGGAGAGTCTCTCCAGGGGAAACACAGCTCCTGTGTCATGGGGAGGTGGGACAACAATCTAAATGAAATTGCATTGAGTGGAAGATGAGTGTGTGCACACAGCACTTGAAGATGCTGGAGGCAGAGGCATTCTCCATTACCCCATCCTTCCTCATCACCTCCCAGGCAAACACACCCCCTCTCAAATTCCCAGATTAGCACGATTGGGAGTACCAGGAAAATCTCCTT
This sequence comes from Lycocorax pyrrhopterus obiensis, assembly GCA_014706295.1. Lineage (NCBI taxonomy): Eukaryota > Metazoa > Chordata > Aves > Passeriformes > Paradisaeidae > Lycocorax > Lycocorax pyrrhopterus. Next base: position 145,810,358 of record JACSVZ010000002.1, on the reverse strand, counting down.
GCTTGTGGAGGTTTTTGTAGATTTTTTAGGTTCAGCTTAGATTTTGCTCAGGCTTTTCCTTTCTGTTAATGAGAGGATATTTGGGATGAGCTTTCCCTCAATGCACCCAGATCAGATTTTGCATTTTTCTCAATATAATTTGATTGTTTCTTTTCCCATGTTCCTATTCTATCAAGTTCCTTGTATTATTTGCCTGACCACTCTGGCATTCATGATTCCTACCCTTTTAACACCATCTGGTGATTTTATTCCAGTGCCTTTATTCCCAGTTTCTGACCATATAGAGTGGGGACCAATTCCATTTGCTCCACAACTGTAAAGGACAGTTTACCTAAACTCACACCCTTGGTCTTTGTCCTTCTTTACAATTCTTAGCAAGAATTCCAAGGGACGTGTGTCCAGCAACCTCAGAGGAAGCCACTGCTTGAGTCATTCAGAAAGCGTTGCACCATTTTTGGGAAATACGGCATTCACAGTTGAGTCTTCAGTCCCATTGAGAAGAAAGGGTTGGGGATGGGTATTTGTAGGAAGAGAGACTGGCAGGAGGCATTTCTGGGGTTTTTCTGGTAACACTGGATGGAGTTATGGGGCATGAAAGCAAAGAGGAACTCAGTATCTAAAAGGAATCTGAAAGAAGAGCTCCATCGAGTACCTCGATGACTGTCCTGGAGAAGAGCAGTTACACTCCAGTGGGAAAGGAGGAGGCTGGAGGCAGCAAACCCTTGGAGCCAGAGAAGGTGGAGACAGATGGGGAGACACCCACTGGAAACAGCTGTTTCTGAAGGACTGTAGCCAGGGAAACAGCCCAGACCATGCTGGGGCTGTGAGGGACCAACCACAGCCCCACCCCTGTACCCTCAGGGGAGAGGAACTGGGAGTGAAGGGGGAAAGCTGGGTTTGGGAAGGGGGGTGGGAGGCAGATGTTTTAACTTTTGTCTTTGTTTCTGATTATCTGAATCTAATATAACTGATAATATATTGAGCCACTTTTCCCCAAGAAAAGTCTGTTTTGCCCATGGTGGCAATTGGAAAGTGATTTCCCTGTCTTTGTCTTAAACGAAGCGATTTTCCATCTTATTATTTCCACTTGATCTCTTGAGCAGGAGGGAGTGAGGCAGCATCTGGACAGGAGCTTGGCCCTTGGGCAGCACTTACACACCGGTGTCATCTCATACTTAAAAGTAAGAGGTTGATTTACATTCCTCCAAAAGCCTCAAAGTCTCAAACTATGCAGCAAGCATCACCTCAGGCTATTAAAACAGGGAAAAGAATTGAGCGGGCAGGGATTCAGTTTAGGGATGAGCAAATGGAAGGAGGAGCAAATGGGTTCAAAGGCTTGCCTGGTCCACCTAGGAGAGCTCAGGTCCTCTTCCAAACCCTCTGTCGACAAACAGTGCCGGTCCATTCCAAGTAATTCTTCTTTACCTTCAAAAGCCAGTGTCTATTGCCATTGTCAATAAAATATGGAAGAAAAAAAAATATTACTAAAATTGAGATGAGTTGGTTTGGCATAGATGTTAGAAATGTTCCTTAAAAAGAAACAGTTCAGAAAACAGCATATCTTTGCTTGACTCTGTTTATTCCACATATGAAAGGACAATGTTTGCACTCTTCCAGCACAATGTATGTGAGAACGTATATCAAGTCATTAGATATGACTAGAGGTCATTATTCTGCTACTCAGAGACACTTCAAATACTTCAGATGATATCTGAAATCATAAAATACCAGTTTCTGCCACCAGGAGACTCCTCTTCATGGGCTGAAGGATGCAGATGCTTTCCCATGTCACTCCGTGGCATACTTGGAAAGAGATCTCTGTGTTGGTACCCAGCAGTCTCATGTATTTACACATCTGTACGAGCAGGTGGGGGGTTAAGTCTCAGAACACATATTATGCAAGGCAAGTGGTAGACCAAGACATATTTGTTTCCCAACTCCATAATTAGGCTCCCAAATGAGTGACTGCTGATTGCTTAGCACTTTTTAAAGCCTTAAGGCCGCAACTTCTGCAAAATTAATGAAAGTGGTTTCAGGGGAACTTTACAGCTTGCACAGAATCTGAAACATTGTAGTCCTCAGGAATTTTGTTTCTTCTAACCAAAAACAAAGATCTGGATCCACAGAAAGATAAATGTAAAAGTAATTCAAAGAAGCTACAGAATCTTTAAATTTGAAGCATATAGGGCTCAAAAAAATAGTGGCTGACAAAATGTAAACCTAGATTTCAATGTCTAGATATCCAGAATATTACTGTAGTCAATGATTTTCTCATTTTGACTTATTTAGTTGTAAGTTTTTCATGGATATTGATCTTGAAAAGTTTAAATGGCTTTCTTTCTATCTCAGGACAGACAGAACAAAGTAGGAGACTTGAGCTGTTTCAGTTCTGTTTTTCTTTCTTCTGCCATGTCCAAAATAAAAACTCCAGCATGTTTTGGTTTGTCATTCATTTATTTATTGTTTGACAGCTCCTGAAGTTAAGACCAATATTAACACAGGAGCTGCCAGACTGAATCAATCCAGCAATCTCTCTAATTCAGTTTTGTCTCCAGGGAAGCCCGATGTTGGAATAGGAAGGTACAAAAAGACCTACAAGCAGACAGGTAAGGAATAAGTTGATTTCTTTTAAAATATAAGTTATAATAAGAAAGATAGCAGTGATATCTAGGCAAGGGTTCATATAATCAGTAGAATTATCCTCTACCTTATTTTTGTCACCAGTATTCCTGGAAATTAAGAGAAGGAATGCAAACACGAATGCCCAGTGCAAGTGCCTCTGACCTTTGGAAATAATTGGATGTGGATCCAAACCTGGCAGCCCTATCATGTACTAAAGTCTCTTAAAATCATCCTATCCATCAGCCAGACAGGGAAGAGAAACATGGAAGAAAAGGTCACATTAGCAAGAAGCAGCTGGCATGATTCCACAAGGTTCATATCATTTAGTGGGACCAGTTTCTACTCTTCAAATTCCAAATCCATGCCAAAATCTGGTGGCACAAACATGCACAGAATTTCACACTTTGATATGTACTGCATCAGGGTGACATTTCAGAAATTATATGCAAGGACTTACACTCACATGACTGTAAATAATAGTGGTCCAATTCCCCAGAGATGGCACTAAACTCCTGCTACATCCTCTGCAAACACTGCCACAAGGCACTGCAGATTGGCTCTGCAGTGTACACAAACATAAACCACCCTGCTTTAGTTGAAAGGCTGAAGCATTTATTAGAGGAAAGGATTATAATGATGCAGTTTAAACACTGTTAACTAAACATGAATTAATGGGGAAAAAAAATCAGCTTAGTAAGAGGTTAGTTCTTCCTTCAGCATACTGACAGCAGTGCTTCTATCATTAAAGAAAAATCCATTTTGTGTTTCCACAGTTGTTTTCTTCTTGGGCTCTTAAGGAAAAGGGATTTCCCAAACCACTATAGATCACTCCTATAACCCAAAACATTCCTTCTATTTTTGAGCCAGTACATGAAACATTGAATAATGAGCCACAAATCTGGCAGAAATCCATGGATAGTAGTATGGAGATAGCTCATCAGACTTTATGCCTGTATTACTGCTGGGGTGCAGATACTTGGAGGCCTTGTGGGAAGCCAGAATATCCATTTCAATGGGAATCTTGCATGCACAGCGCTAAGCCATCCTTCAGCCAGTTTGAACTGACAAGGTGTGAGAGGAGAAAGGGAAAAGTAGACAAGAAAAGCATAAGAAAGACAGCAAATCTTCTAGGGGCTTGCTGGTATATCCCACTGACTGCATTACTGCCCATCACCAAGGTCATCTATCATGTCTTTTTCCATCAATCCACTGACAGGAAAGTCCTGAGTGCAGGGGGGTTATCTCTGTATGGGAACTAGTTCTGTCCTCACCACAGCTAGTGAGGAATGGTGAGAAATGTCCCATATCTAAGAAGATCATATCAGGAAATATGATCTGAAGCTTGAGATGTTCATCTGAACATCTCTGATTTTCCAGAGGAGTTGTAGCCAAACTCAACCGTCTCAGAGCATTCTTTGCAAAACTCCTTGATTTTGTCTTCCTGATCTGGTATTTTATGGATAGAACCATATCATTGTTTATGCTGGAAAAGACCTCTAAGGCCGTTGAGTACAAACATTAACTCAGCACCACCATGGCCACACTGAACCATGTCCCCAAGTGACAATGACTAAAGATCAAAGGATCCAAATACTTAGAGGTCCCTCAGTGTGGATCTCCACAGAACCTTGCTGTTTCACCAGTCTTAAAGATCTCCTTCAGTGATAACGCCCCATCACTGCAGACAGAGAAAAAAAACTCCAAAAATAATCTACAAATGCAATTTTTCATCAGTAGCACTCACATCACCTTCCTACACAGATTTTAACCCAACATCTCTTAATAAGTAAAGACAGACCAAACAGAATTTCTTCTGCCATAAACCCTGATAAACACCACCAATCCTCCTCACAGCAGCTTCCTGTTTGGATGAAACATCTAGTTTTTGTTTCCTTCAATTAAAAAAATTCTCCTCTTGCACTAGGCTATGGGGGTGGAGTAATGTGTATTCTCAAGGAGATTTCTCAAGATCAAGGTATAGACTTAAGTATTTTTTTTTGTTTTGTGGGTTTTTTTTTTTCCCTTTCCAAAATTTGATTGGAGACAAATTAATCTCAGGAAATACTGATGTGTCTGAAGACACTTTTTAAGCAGAAAGAAAAATTCAACAGTCCCATTGCATGTTCTGAATCATTCACTCAACTCTACTACTGACAACTTGGAGTTAATCCAAAGGTTCTGTGCTCCATATTGTGTTCAGAAGCAAATATTCGCTAAAGAAATGTTTTTGCATGTTAATAACTTATTTGCCTTCAGTAAGCAGCTACACGTGTCTATAGAAATTATACCAAGTTTAAGATTCATTTGGTAACAGCTTTAATGCAACATCATACATTATATTTTCAGATGCAGCAATCTGTCTCACCCTAATTCTGGAACTGCTAAGAACATCCTTACTAAGTCTATAAATCACAGAGTAGCTGCAGTTACCTGTCACACAAAGGCTGGACTGGAGCTGCTTAAGTTCCTCCTTTCCAGCACTGCCAATGCACCTTGATAACAATGCCTAGGTAGAACTGAGAGAAATCACCAATCCTTTAGTTTAAAACATGTATTTTTCATTGTGAGAAGGTAGTTCTTCAAAACTTCTGGATGAGCAAAAAAAAAGTGCTGCTTTGTTATTTGATAAGGGAAAAAGCATATCTTGCAGGGTCCAGGTACAACAAAATCGTGAGTCTTAGTTTTAAAGGAATGGGGACTAAAGGAATGGGGTCTGAAGAAATGAGGTCTAAAAGAACGGGGTCTGAAGGAATGGGGAAAAGATTTCCTGAAATGAAACATCCCAATGCTGCACGGCAGTCCCTTATCTTTTAGGACAGTAAGTATCTTGTGAAGATTCCTCTCAGGTTCCTCTATGTTGGGTGTATGTTGCTTCAGAGAGCAGTTTTGTTCACATTTTAAACCTGATCTCCATTCCTTGCATGATTTTCTTGAGAGATGGTTCAATATAAGCTGTTCCTGAGGTACCCAGATTTATTTATATTTCAGAAAACATTTTTCCCCACAAAATAGGTTTATTAAACTAAGCCCAAATGCAAAATCATGGTCTGACAAATTAAGCCCAATGTTCTGAACCCGTCTCTCCATCTCTAATCATCTGACTTTAGGCTAATCAGTAAAACAACTTTTTTGTCCCTCTCAGTGGAGCAACTTCATTTCTGATGTGTTACAGAAGTGTCCCATCCTGTGCTGTAGAAATTAGATATTCACCAGCAAAGAACTGTGAATAAGGCTCAGTTCACCTAATTGTAGTCATCTCATTGAGTCTTCCAGGCATCTGTAGCAGAAAATGCATCCATTAGGGAAGGTCTGAACAGAAATAAAGGGTTTGGCTGTCTCCATGTGCAGTTAACAGCTCTACAGTTGGCTCCATCTAGGTGAAATATAGTTTGTGAAATACAGGAAACAAAATCTCTAGCCTTATTTTCAAAGATGATAATTAATATAAGGAAGGAATTAAAAAATGCTCAGTCTCTTTCAGTTATAAACATGAAATTACTTCCCTTTTGGATTACTCTTTGCTAGTGCTGATTTCTATGACGGATGTACTCTGGCATATATGTACTGTACCATACTTTGGTAGCATTCTCCTTTCCCTAGGAAATCCACACTATGGATAAAAAGAAAAAAAGTCTATACACTTCTTTTCATGACAGTAGGAATATTTAATAAACAAAAACAATTCAAGTATAGATAGGTAGATAGGTAGGTAGGTAGGTAGGTAGGTAGATAGATAGATAGATAAATATAATATATGCATGAGCCCTGTACAGCTAGAGTGGCTCATTTACAGCTATATAATGAAATGGCTTTCAAGCTTCTGGGTTATTCCCTAAAAGAGAATGAAAAGTATAATTAGGGTTAATTTCTCATAAAACCTTTCCGGAATATTTTTATGTGCAAGATAATAGGTTACTTTCCAGAAAGGAAAATAAGGAAAGGTAAGGTAGCAATGATAGTGGTGACTTATGTGTCCTAGAAGACTTTTTCTAGGTCACTGTGAGAGGACAGGACACTACAAAGGCAAAAGAAACACTTTTAGATTTCTTCAGGGACTCCCAGATGTGTCCTTCCAGAATGTCTCATTATATTCTTGCAGCACTATGTGCATGTGTGGAGGGCATCAAGGAATTGATACCATTGCTGGGAACTACGGAACAGCTTCTCGCATCACATTGTTCATTCCCCCAGACAACAGCTCTGGTCTTATTCTCTGCTAATGTCCTGAGTAGTCTGCTAAACACCTGCTACAGCATATGATTCAATTGTACTGTGTTGGCATTAAATCTGCAGTGCCAGGGGGGCATTGCAGATGTTTTAGATGCACCAGAAAGGAGAACTATGACACAATGCAACCTGTATCTCCAGGGTACTATTTCAAGCCCTGACATAAGCACCTTCTTAAAATTTCTTAGTGTTTTGCTTTCAGTAACGTCTAGAGGCCACATCCAGAACATAAACAAGGGAGATGGTTTTCCTTACTCTGAGGAATTGTTAATGATTTCAGGCATTATTAAAAACTCCCCAGCCCTGGAGGTGTCAAGGCCACACTGAATGGGGCTCTGAGTCTAGTGGAGGTATCTTTGCCCATGGCAGAGGGCTTGGAACTAGATGGTCTTGAAGGTGCCTTCCAACCCAAATCATTCTACGATTCCCTGATTTTCCAGAGTCTTTCTTATTCAAGATAGAATTTTTATTTTTTTCAATTTTATTTTGTTTTCAAACCCTCATTATTCCTTTATTGATAATGCCCTGATAATTTCTACTGGTACTGTTATGCTTCAAATAAATATTTAGCTTTAGTAAAATTTTATTCCATCCACAAGCTTCTGATGATATGATGCCCAAGGCATGATTAACTCTGTGAGAAACTGTGTTGACTCTCCTTACTACAATTTAGAAAAGGGAATATGTGGGAAGTATTGTTATTTAGATGGACAGATTATTCTCCATTTGCTTTTAGCAGAATATCTATTATACGTAGTTTAATTTAATCCCAAAAGTTAGATCCCAACTGAAAACTCCAAGTACTAATATAATGGATTTTGTAATCACAGCTCAAAACTGCGTAAGTTTTTCAGCTTTACCTTTCTGGAATAAAATCCAGGCTTAACTGAAGTCAACTCCCTCTGAGTTTGTCAGAAAGACAGTGTCAATCCACAGAACAGTGCAGCAGGAGACAAGATGAAGTTGCCTGAACTCCTTTGTTCTCCTCGGTGAAAAATGTCTCAACCAAGTAAGTTTTTCACTCCCAGGTGCTTAGAACACACCAGAGGGGAAGTAAGTGAATCACCTAGATCTACTTCTCTGCTGTGTGTATTCAAGCTGAATCATTTGAATTCTTTCCATAACACCTTTGATGCTTCTTTAAGACAAAAACCTCTCACACCCCTTGGAAAGTATTACAACACACCTCAGTGTACTGCATCAGGAAGAGCCACTGTTTATGTCCTCCTAACAATGTAATTAAGCATCAGTAGGGACACCATGATTTTAGCAAGATTCTCAAGTACAATTACTCAAACATGGACGTTTCTAATCCAGGTGTTCAAATGCAGGTGTCAAATGTAATTTCAGAAGTGTTGAGAGCCCTTAAGATGTATGAAGTGGAATTTGTTTAGCTAAATGTGAATATTTATAGAGTTAGACTTTTATTTCTAAGCAAGTCACTCTGGGCTGCCTTTGCAGTCAGCAAAGAGTTAGTCAGTAGAGTTACTGTGGTTTGTGGCATGATTCATCTCACCCTCAGTGAGAGAGCTGCATTTGTTAGGATGAATCATGCACTAATCTCCATGGACTATACTGATCAGGTCACCACTGAATGTAATAAAAGCCCAGGCAAGTGGCAGATACCTAATGTTAGGTCAGATGAATCATCTAACTAGCAGGCTTTCAGCCTAACCTTCCTGGGGCATTATTTGAGTTCCCCTTAATGCTCCACTAGAAATATCAAGGGCCCTTAGTCCATCAGCAGAGATGAAGGTATGTCCACACTGATCCACCAGAAACAGGAGGTAAAAGAGATAATGTAGTTGTGTCTTTGACCAGGTGCAGGAAATGTGGAGGACTGTGAAGGCACTCAGCTGACCTTGCTGTGGGTTTTATGGCTGGAGAAGCCACCTGCTGCCAGACCTCTACATTGATGAAAGGAAACATCCTGCACACTGAACTTTGGTAATCATCACAGAGGTCTGTGACTTACCCTTCACTTCTGTGAAGCACTTCTTCGCTCTCTGGATGAGCACCAGTTTTGTTTTGCAGACTGTCCTTCAAAGAGACTCTGTGGTCAGAAGGTGCAATGGCAGGAGATTAAGGCTATGATGGTTAGCACCACAGCATCCACTCTGCTGAGAACACATATCAAAATGATGCATTGATAGTAAAATTTAAATATTTGATTCCGAAAAAAGTCAAAAGGTCAGAAATTTCCTCCTGGGTTTTCTTCTAAAAGAGAATTCCTGAAAAAGAACCTGAAAAACCTGATCTGCAAAGCATTTCAAGTCACAGTGTGTTCTGACAGAAAAGTTATCATGAAGCTTTTTCTGATCTCTTTTGATGTTTGCATACTTGTATATCTCCCTTCTTAATATGTAAGCTTGTTAAATTATTATAAGTTAAAATTAATGTTATTGTTAAGGACAACCAGACCTCCCTCAGGTAGGCTGGCAGCATGCAAAGCCAGCTTTATTATGGACTATTTATGTAACATTTTCATTTTGATTTATTATTGGCTGTGGCATTTAAACAGGACATGTTCCAAGCAAGTCTGTGAGTGTGGACTTACTGCACTTAGAAAGAGCAGGTGGAGAAAGGGAAGAGTAAAATTTGTCACCAGCTAAGTTAATTCAGAAGGGAGATCTGCAGTTTCTGAATACTCCACTCATACAAGGAATCCATTCTCTGAGATTAATGATTTCAAATATTTCTATGGATATCTAAGAAAAGACCTTACTAGGAAATAGAACTGCTGGGATAGCACATAAGCTCTGTAGAGGAGGAAATACATATTCTGAAGAAGACTTGAAAGGATTGGAGGCTCAATGTCCTTCATCTTAGAAACAGTGCTTCAGGTTTTGTGAAAAACTGAAGAAAATAATTCTGCACTGGAAACATAATTGGAGGTACCACCTAACAAAAATGCCCTTGAAGGGTGAGAGTTTCCAAAGGATCCCATTGATGCCTGGACCAGGCTAAGGTTAAGAGTTCATTTTCCTAGTTCTTCCATACATGCTGCATATCTACATGGCAAACTGATATCATGAGTTCACATCAAGAGGGAGAGATGAATATTGAGCTCTGAGCCAGTTCTGCACCAGGACAGAATGAACAACGGTCAGATAAGAACAACATATCTGAGGTTCCATTATGCTGCTGGTTTTCCCACATTACGAACCCTGGCACAGCTGCCCCAATACAAACCACCAGCACAGGCTGGTGGCACAACTCCTGCTGGTACAAAGTTTATAGCTGCTCTCATTGCAGAATCACACCATCCCAGCTGCAGTGCCTTCAGTCATTGCTGCTTTACTGGCATTTTGAAGTGGTGCAGTTTAATGAACTGATGGCAGCCAGCTGCTAATACCAGGGCAGAGCTCTAACATGAGTGGCACCTTCCTTTGGAAGCAATACAAAAAAAGTAATTTGAAAATAAAGCTGCATTGATGAAAGAACATCCAGTAAGCCATCAGTATGTTCTTCCCAGTCATGAGTTTGCACTTTGTTTTTGCAGGCAAAGCTCCTGTTTTTAAAATCAAGGTTCATCTCATCAATTAAGTCTTTCCGGTCTTAGATCTATTCTTCCTGAGGTGTTTTTGGATAGAAGCAGCCAATCTTCAAACAGAACATTCAGATGATATTTTGCTTAGGGTAAACATCTAGGAATCAGGATGCATAAACTCAATTTGTACTAACATATTATGCTTGTTTAAGACCGTTCTCTGTCACTGGGACACCTTGGCATGGAAAAGGCTACTCTAAAATGTCCAAACCACCTCACTCTCTCACACTCCAGTAAAGTGTAGCTGCATGGAAACTGCATATTGGCAATGGTTGCTTGCCTGTGGTAATTACTGAGCTGTGAAAGGAACAGTTTGGGGCAGTGCTGGTTGGCTAAAAGAACACCAGGAACAATGCCAACAATCTAAAAAGGTATGCAATTGAGTTTCAGCACCAAAGGACAGTTCCTGACTCCGTTTAATTTGCTGGCATAGACATAGTCCCAAGTACTCAATTCCTGGTGCACACACGTTTATGTGTCACACTGTGCCTTGGCTGGAAGGAGGCTCTGGGGAACTCCAGGCCTGCCAGACAGAGCTCAGTGTCAGGGAAGGTCATGGAGCAGATCATCCTGAGTGTGATCTTGCAGCACATACAAAGGGGACCAGCCAGCATCGGTTCACGAAAGGCAAATCCTGCCTAAAAAAACATGATCTCCTCCTATTACAAGGATACCTGCTTAGGTGGATGAGGCAAAGGTTGTGGATGTGTCTACCTGTAGTTCAGTAAAGCCTTTGACACCATTTCCCAATTAATCTTCCGAGAGAAACTGGCTTCTGATAACTCCAATGGATGCACTATTTATCAGGTTAAAAAATTACTGCATGACTGGGCAAGAGAGTGTTGGTGAATGGAGTTGAATCCAGCTGACAGACAATCACTACTGGGGCCCAGGGCTCAGTATTGGGTCCAGTCCTGATTAATATCATTGTTTATTATGATGAGGTAATTGGGGGAACTCTCAGAGAGTTCACAGATGGCAACAAGGTGGGTGGGAGTGTCGACGTGCTGGAGGGTAGGAAGGCTCTGCAGGGGGATATGGATCGACTGGATCGATGGTGTGAGGCCAGTGGGATGAGGTTCACGAAGACCAAGGACTGGGTCCTGTCCTTGGGTCATGACAAGCCCCTGTAGTGCTCCAGGCTGGGGACAGAGCGGCTGGAAAGCAAATCTGAGCCACCATGCGCCCAGGTGGCCAAGAAGGCCAGTGGCATCCTGGCCTTCTGTGCCAGCAACAGTGTGGCCGGCAGGACCAGGGTTGTGATGGTCCCTCTGTGCTGGGCACTGGGGAGGCCACACCTCCATCAGTGTGCCCAGTTTTGAGCCCCTGCTAAAATGTGATTAGTGAGAGATGCTTCTGCATGAATTAAAGGGCCAATGAGACCGTCTACCAAAGTCGACAACGGGGATTTTATTTAACAATAAATGTGAGAAAGAGAGATAGAAAGGGATGAGAAAAGGGAAGGATGAGGAGGAGACAGGGGAAGAACAGGGGGGAAGGAGGGGTCGGGGATGGAGACATCAAGCAGAAGACAGACACCATGCTTGGCTCCAATGGCATCCTGCCGGTCCTTCCTCACCCTGTGCTTCTTGATGGTGAGAGGTCCCAGTGGTTCTTGTGGAGGTGCAGGTGGGGGCCCCAGGTCATTCTTTCGGGGTTAGCACTTTTCTCCAGTCCATGTTGTGGGGATCCAATGAGGCGTTTTCCTAATTGCCATGTGGAGGGAGGATGGGCGTGCCTTCCTTTGCCAGCAATGCTGAGGCCCAAGGAGCATTTCTCAGCTCCTAATGCGGCCTGGGCGCAGGGTGGGAATGCACCCCCACAATGCAGCCCGGGCCTAAAGTCAGCCTCTGTGGCATTCTACAAGGCCGCGCTGTAATCCTTCCTCAGCCGGCTCTCCTCGACCAGGCTGCCTTCCACTTGGCTTGGGAGTGGTGGGCTGGGCCGGCAGCTGGACCTACCTGTGGCAACTGGTTGCCTTGGGAACCATCCATCCGTCCGTCCATCCATCCAGCCATCCATCGGTGCATCCTCTAGGTGCCTCCCCGTGCCGTTGCCTGTGGGAGCTGCAGCTGCCTCTGGACGTGCGCAGCCTGAGGGTGAGAGGCCACCTCTTGGGATCTTGGGAACACACGACCCACAGAGGACAACCGAGGGATCAGGCCCAGCCAGCGTGGGTTTAGGAAAGGCAGGTCCTGCCTGAGCAATGTGATGTCCCTTGATGAGCGGGTGACCCACCTCGGGGCTGAGGGAGAAGCTGTGGATGGAGTCTCCGTGGACCTGAGCACAGCCTTTGACTCTGTCTCCCACAGCACACTCCTGGGAAAGCCATCAGCCCGGGGCTTGGGCAGGTGCACTCTTTGCTGGCTTAAGAACTGTTGGGACTGGGCCCCAGGGAGTGGTGGTGAATGGTGCCACACCCAGTTGGTGCCCGGTCACTAGTGGTGTCCCCTGGGCCCAGTCCTGTTCAGTATCTGTCCTGCTGATGTGGCCAAGGGCATCGAGTGTACACCCTCAGTTGCAAATTTGTGACAACACCAAGGTGGGAGGGAGTGCCGGCGTGCTGGAGAGTAGGAAGGCTCTGCAGGTGGATATGGATCGATGGTGTGAGGCCAATGGGACGAGGTTCAAGAAGGCCTAGGACTGGGTCTTTCCCTCATTTTCTAACAAGCTCCTGTAGTGCTCCAGGCTGGGGACAGAGTGGCTGGAAATCTGCCCAGAACAAAAGGTCGACAGGGGCTGAACATGAACCAGACTGTTCCCCGACAGGCAAGAATTCCAGTGTCTTTTCTGGCCTGTATCAGGGACCGTTCTATGATTTTCCTCTGGTAGCCTTCAGTATCAGAAGGTTCAGAATAAAATTCTGAAAATTGTACGTTGAATGTGAAGTTCATTTGACCTTGTTTCATGCTGACAAGTGCTCAGACACTTCTGTTAATCTATCATTTAAGAGTTATCTTCCTATGCACTCTGCACTCACCTTTGCAAGACGAAATTTTCACCCAAGCATGATCTTCTAGAAGCTACTTTGCACATAATTTCTGCTTGTAAATAATAAATACAATACTTCTGGGTGGAACTACTCAGAGAAGTAAGCTCTGAAATTGGTAATAAGTGTTTGCAGTTTCACACTTAAATCTTTGTAAGATTGAATATGTCATTCACACTAGAACAGTCATGTACGTCTCCGGGGGCTGAGTGATATAAATGCAAAGCAGTTTATGGTTGGTTTTGTTCTTTTCCAGAAGGCTTCAATTTACTATTTCTCCTGGGAAGAAAAGAGCATTTTCAAAGGCATAAAAAATGTGTGGATGCACATCTCTCATTGACATCTTTGAAAGTCACCATTTAAGTAGGATGATTTATTCAATAGCCATATTTTACTTGATTCTTTACCAATCAGCTTTGTTAAATCCTTAGAAACATTTTTCCTCTTAGAATTAATTCTGACCAAAAAAAAGGGCCAGGGCATTTCAGTCACTACCTCTCAAAACACAACAGTTGCATTAATGTAAGCTCCACTGTTTTCAGCCATTACTACAGAACACCAAAATTTATTTTTATAAGGTTGCTAGGCAGTTAAACCACCTTTAAAGAAATGAACTATCTGTGTGAAAGCATGTACAACAAAGTTATTGATGGAATACTAAATAAAAAAAAGAATACGTGAGAGCTAAATCCGGAGATATTTACTGGCGCTGTACTATTATATTCCAGCAACACTGACATTTCAGTCTGCAGTTTCCAACAGCCACTGCGATATAATTTAAGCCCCAAAATCAAAACTGTCAGTGCTTTTGGACCCATGAGATGGGGGAAAAGTTGATTTTAAAGCAGTATTTTTCTTTCCTCCAACTTTCTATGTCTCACAAGTACAGTGTAAGTTTCACACACTTTTCCTCCTGGAAAAAGACTCGCTCACTGCCTTTGATACAAAACTGTAGAATCACAAGAATAATTTAGGTGTAAAGGGACATTTAGAATTCACAGAATTGCTTTGGTTGGAAGGGATGTTCAAGATCATCTAGTTCCAACCTGAATTCATCAGTTCCTTCTGTTCCAAACTCTTATGCAAAGTGTGGCCAGTTTTGAAGCAGGATCTGACCTGGAAACCAGAAGCACCAGAAGTTCAGAAGGGTTATAAATCACATGAGCATTGGCCATTACAAATCTTGTAAGTCCCATAGGTTCTTTCTCGTTTTGACATACTGACTTTTCCTCCTGTTTGTGCAGAGTCTGTGGGAATGTTCATTCCAGGCAAAGCAAGCTGGGAAAGGTTTTGCCATCTACTCTGTACCCCAGCCCCAAATGTATATACATTTACCATAAGACATGTTAAAAAAATCCCCTTTCCCCAAGCCAATGAGTTCTCACAGTTCTTTTTTAAAACTTGAGCTAAGGCACCATTGTTGATATCTAGTATAATATTTGAAAATAAATCGACTAAAACTTGGCTGAAAGGCCAATAGAGGACTATTTTGAATACAACAGGTATGTTTTAGGCAAAAAATATTTCAAAAATGGAAAAGATAGAAAGTTTAATTTATAGCATTGTTGTGACTTTTCAAATGAAAATTCTTTACTGAAGGACAAACATTGGAAAGGGCTCAATACCAATGTTTTAAGTTAAATAAAACCTTAATTTCTAATTAATAATGTCCATTAACAAGATTCATAATAAAAGCAAGACCAAGGTGTGGGGCCAGTCCCGAATGAAATCTTTGGGAAGTTTGTCTCTTAATGTATCCTCAGGTCATGTTTATAGATTTTTAGGTCCTCAGCTAGTTTAATGTTCCACGGAAGTCGGTGGAAAAAAGCACGATGATGATTCTGTGAAGGTAGTTCTACCTTTGGCTCTTGTTATTTAAAGAAAACTTTTAAAAGTGAGAGAAGCAATGAATGATTTATTTTGGTTTTTTTAATAATCCCAGGAGTTGAAGGTGTAAATCTTTTAAAGGGAAAACATCCCCTCATGCAAGATGCAGGTTAAAATGAACAAAAACTTGGCAGCAGTTTGAGCTCAGAGTGCTGCATATACATTTTCTGGATACAGCTGAGCAGATAAACCCAGCTCCTGCGGAAATGAAGAGGAGCTGGCACATAAGTACCTGTAAGAATCCACACCGCTGCCCATGATAAAACATCTGGTTTATCATCGGCAGCAGAACCAGTAGAATTAAGTAGTTAATACTTCAAAGTGATACAAAATGTAGCTGTAAATTCAACAGAGCTTTCTGTTGGAGACCATGTAAGGACATCATAATAACAGCAAATTGATTCACCTAAACCTTTGCTTTGCATTTGCTGTAAGACAGGATTTTCAGTAAACCAGTCCAGCTCTCCTCTGTGTTAATAATAACTACCTCACTGGCTGTTGAATGAGCCACACTTACAGACACAAGAAAAAAGGAGAAGAAGAGAAGACATGAAGGAATGTGTTCCTTGTTGGAGCTCCCATGTGTTGCAGCTTTATAAAGATATAGAATTTGGGTCAATTTAATACAGCAGATCTATGTAATGCCTTAATACTATTGTTTTTCTCCTTTACAGCCTGATGAGGTATAAGTGATTAAAAAACTACTCCATTAAAACTAAGTAAATGTATTTCCTCCTGGCTTTACTCTCTCATCTCCCTAAAATTACCCTGACTGGTTTCAGTCTCTTGGGAGAATTACCTGCGCAGACTTTATGAAGCTCATTGCACCACTACCATGCATAACCACTCCTGTGGTTAATGAGAAGAGGTTCTTTTCGCACAGACCACTCCATAAGGATGGTATGTCACTTGTATAACAGCTCCAGACTCACAGGAGACCTGTGACAAGGTCTCTTCCCAAAGGCAACAAGCACAAGGATCCTCCATACCAGCTGCCTGACAGAGTTCAAGAAGTTTGCACTATGCTCTCAGACACGTGGTGTGGTTTTCGGGGTTGTTCTGTGCAGCACCAGGAGAATGGTTGTGTTTGATGGTCCCTGTAGGACCACTCTAATTTAGGATATTCTATGGATTCATCTATGGTTCCATCTGAGCCCCTACACTTGCACACATACACAATCCATGCACATGCATACTGTGTTCTCTTCCTACCAGCTGCCACTGCACACAGGCTTCTGCCCATCTTCTGCAGGGATTTGCAAATGAAGACTGAATTTTTTTTTTTTTTTTACTTTCATGACACTCCTTAGCCACCCTTCCCTGTTTGGACAGGCCACTGCCTTAGTAATGGTACAATTAGGATTTTATGCCAGCAGATGATTTCCCTGTTCCAGCTCTTGCTGGTCACTTCTGAGCCATTCCTGCAGCACTCAGCTCCTTGATGAGCTGTGAGTGGAGCAGATGCAATCTAGCTTGTAACTGTGATCAAAGTTGCAGCATTTCTAAGGTTTTACAGATTTCACACAAATATTGATAGACGTAAAAATAAAATCAAAAAAGCTGAGCTGTAAGCTTCACATTTCAGGAGGTTTTTCTTCTAGTAATAAAACCACTTACCCACATATGAAAGGAGGTAAATTCCTTTCCTCAGAAATTACCTTCTTTGGGTCTCAAAACCCCTACATGCATTAGATGGAAGATTGAAAAAAAAATGAAGATGCAGAAATCTCTGTCTTTGCTGCAAAATATTGCCCTAAGGTAAAACTGATCCACTCTGCTGTCACAGAAGCCAGGACAGGTCAGACATTAATTCCCTAGATATGAGGAAGATGGAGATTGCTGTGACAACATTCACAATACACTCAGTTTTGTCTTTATATAGGTTATTATTTCTCTTTATGCCATGCACTGCAATCTTTTTTTTTAAATGGGGCATCTACATCATGCAGAATCTGCTCCCTTGGGGATAAGACCACCAGACCTCATCATCTGCATTCTCCAGTCCATCACTGCAGTCAAAAGGCGAAGCCAGGCAGGATGAGAGGGAGGAGACTTTTTCTGTGCCTCTGCCACCTATAATAAAATGTGATCCGCTTCTCCTCACTCCTGGGTGATAACAAGGTGCTTGTAGATCTCCATCTTTCCACTTTCTGCTGCAGAGGGCACTGGCTTCACAGCTGTAAATCAGGAGGGGCTCAGGGCTTGACTACTTCTACCCCTTTGCCATGCCTCTTCTGTACTTCAGATCAATCACTTCAAGTGTCCATGGACCAGTTTGCTGCTCCAGGTGCTGCCAAAGCAAATGAGTCACGGCCAAAATTAAGGACATTTGGTCACAGGTTTGTATGCTGAGCATGACACCATATGGTGTGGGACGTCCCTTGGGTCAGTTGGGGTCATATGTCCCAGCTGTGTCCCCTCCCAGCTCCTAGTGCACTCCCAGCCTCCTCTCTGCTGAGGTGGGGTGAGGAGCAGGAAAGCCTTTGGCTTCCCTCATCAATAACAAAACATCCCTGCAACGTTTTGGTCACGAATCTAAAACATAGCCCATCCCAGCTACTATGAACAAAATTAAGTCTATCCCATCCAAAAACAGTGCACCTGGCCACATGTCTTTGCAAGTCATTAGTTTAAATAGACATATATTTATTCCAAATAAAAGCACCATGCCTGGGATGGAGTAGCAATGTAGGAGCCATGCAGTGGCCCGTCTGACACAAGCTTTCTGCAGGCATATCAATTCAGTTTGTAAAACAGCCATCGAGCAGCCATAAATGCAAGCAAAACAGTAAGTTCCTTTTTTCAGATATAAAGGGAGGAGCTTTGTGAAAATACCACTGTACACCTGATGCCCCCCATCTCTCCTAAAGCTCTAAACTTCAAACAGACTATTTGGATTTCCCCAGATCAGTCTGGACTATGAATTTCAGGTGGGGCAAATAAAACATCCTTAATTACAACATCTTCTTTGTAAAGGATTGTCTTAGGTTACAATGTAAGATGTAACCAAAAGTATGTATTCTATCACCATCTGTTGAAACCAGGTGGGGCAGGGTTCTTTATCTCTTCCGTGACACATACCTGATAACTCCCTCCGGGAGATATCTTTTGTTAATGCGCCATCCAGCCTCACTGCGTGACTCATGAAATTACATCATCCCACTGTGAGATGCTCCGCCCAGGGGGAGGAACCAAGCATTCCTACCTGGATATAATCTGAGGTTTGGAATACCACACTCAGCCCTTACCTACTGGGTTTCCAGAGGACAAGAGCTACATAACCACTACTAGACCTTCAGAGGAAGATCAGACCCTTCTACAGGATCACTGCTTCAACAGAATCACATCTATCACTTCAGAAGGATTGCAGCCACCATTTAACCAGACTGCTACCACCACCCTGCCTGACTGGGTGTCAGGTTGTATCCTGACTCTGTCAGTGTTTCTGTACTACTGCATTTATTTTTAATTTTCCTATTAAATTGTAGTTCTGATTTTGAGTCTCTCACTGGTTTGCTTTCAAACTAGTACAAGGATTTACCAACTTTCTTTAGATGGCAAATAATGGCTCAGCTCCTAAAAGCAACCCTGCGACCCTTTCATTCATGACCCAGATCTGCAGAAAAAATCAGTATTGACCAAGAAACAAGTATTTTGTATGTCCACAGATGTCAGAATCAAGCCTCAATTCCAATTAGATTTAATTTTTTGTCTTCTCATCTCACCTGGCAGACTAAGCATACTGACTGAAGCGAACTTTTAGAAAGGTGAGGAAAATAGCTAGCATTGTCACACTCACAAGTCAACCAGTGTTCCACGCCATTTATTAATCTCAATCTGGCATGTCCATCCCCAGATGTGAATTTCTGAAAATTCATATATCCTGGCAATGCCTCCTCCAGATTTCTCAGCTAGGCTGCTGGAAATAGTGGGGGAAATACATGCCATAAATTAAATTGCAGTGAATAGTAGGCCAGGACTTTGGGAGTTTGCTCAGGTCTATCAGAATATTTATGAAGCACAAAGATGTTCAATAGTTCTTAGGGTTTATATATATTACCACTGAGTCCAACATTCTGGATTTGAGCATAAGCATGGGATGTGTGTTCCCACAGCCAAAGAGATAATGACTCCAACTGGAAACATGAAATCAGCTCACAGGGCCAGATGCTCAGCTGCAGCAAAGTAAGGTCTCTCCGAATGACAGAGTTATGCTGTTCTGTATTTCAGGACTTTAATGTTTGTTAGTATAACATGATAACAGCAAGTGTCTCTGGGCAGCTGGCATAAATTATAGTAGTTTCAACCTTCATAGGATCTGTCTTATGATGTAGTTTTTCTCTAGCTCACTGTACAAATGCACTGCAACTGAACAGACGTAAACAGGAGTTTATCCTGCTTCCCATTTTGCCAATGATATAGCCTTCCTCTCACAAACCTTCGTCTCACACCCTGGGTAACTGATATAGCTAGAAGTAGCATAGGAAGCAGAAAATCTGTTTATTGTCTAGTTCCAGGAAGAGTTTGCAAAGCCAGCATCGTAAAAAAAATTCAAAGCAACAACAAAAAAAACCCCTCAGGTTTTAACTTGTAAACTGAGCACATCTCATACGTAATTAGGGAACAAAAATAAATTAACTTTATAACCTAAGGGTGACATTCTTAAAGATTATAAATCTGCCTGAGATCTGTTGAAAAGATGAAGACTATCCCAGTAGAAGAGATGAACCTTTTCCTCCCTTTTACATGGAAATATTTAAAAACAGGAACACACTGTCTTGTCTTGGGAAAAGGTTGATCAGCAAGCTAACAGTTCTTCCATTCTCTTAATTTCCTGCTCAAAATCCTAATCTAGAAGAGTATGAATGCACAAAGGTGTGTGTTTTATGTGATTATGAAATTAATGTTACACCCTGACTCCCTGAATACCATCCACTTGCCTACCTTTTTTCAATATAATAGGAAATTACAAGCCTTGAGCAAGTCATTGCTCTCTGATGATTATGAATTAGCTGACCTCAGGCCACAGAGAAAGGCAGCACTTTCTACCAGACCACAAGGTCTTTTAGTCAACGGAAGTATCGTAACGTTCTGGTCTGTAGCTGGACATTTCTGCTAGCTTAGGAGTCAGGTGTTTCATCTTTCCAAAAAAGAAATGTTCACCTAAGGAAAAAAAGAGGACACCTCTTCCTACACTTAGCAAAGCAACGTTATTTGCTAGAGGCTATCCATGCAATCAGAGCTTTTTTTTCCTCTTCTGCTGACTGACATAATAATACCTTCTAATGCAGGAAATATTAAGGCAGCCCATTTCAAGTATAATGGAGCATGGATTAAATCAAATACTGAGTATACCACCACATAAATTCCTGTCTGCTTCCAGAAAACAAGTAAGGAACTCCTAACATTTCCCTGAATCCCTACAGGGAATGCAAGACAGCAGCAACAACATCTCCAAAGGAGAAGGAAGTGTCTCCATCCTCCCCTCATTTCTACTGCTCCTTCTTAATGCTTCTACCACTTACACCTCTAACACATCCAAAACAGCCCTTTCCCTACAAGATCCTCCCTCCAGAGTTTAGAAGCGACCAAGGAAATAAAACCTGAGTCTGAAGCAGCCTTGCAGGTTTTAACCCACTTAGAGGACTAAAATTTATCCCCTCTCCATCTACTCATATTTTATTAATCTCAGTTAATTCATGTGTTTCTGTGTCTCGCAGGCCAGGCTTCAGCAGCTGGCACAACCCGTGCTGTGCGTGGGAGGGACTGCTGAGGATCTGAGACGGGCTGGGCCTGGCTGGGCTGTCACAGCCGGCACATCAAAGGCCCATCTGCCAAACCTTCCCAAGAAACGCTGGTGAACAAACACAGGGCAAAGGGTGAAAAGAGGTTATCCCCTGGCTTTGCCTTTTGTAGGGATTTCTTGGACCTTTATAGGGGATTTAGAGAGAAATGAGTCTCCTTACTAGAGGGAAATTTGAAACGCAGCATTCATTGCAAAGAAGGTGGGGAGTAAGACTGTGAGCACTGTTCTTTCAGAAGAAAACCCTGAGAATCCCCTCACGGCCTAGGAGATGTGAAGTGGGCTGGATACGCCTCCTCCCTCCTAATTCTTCCAGACAAGAGTGGAGGAGAGATTAAATTTACTGTGTGGTTGCTCTGAAAGTGTGGGACACTGAGATGCCCGTAAGATGTCAGAAGTTGACTGTGTGGTATGTTGCGGGCAGATGCATGGAAAAGATGAATCAGTTTCACTGCAGAAGCTGTGTAATGGCAAAATAAGTTTATTCTGCTTTGTTGAGAGGCCAGAAACCTTGTGAAGGCCGGATGCACTGATCCAGGGTCATGTCCGGTTGTCTGGACACACAGCTGGCTGATGTCCTAGCACAGACAGAGTGTCCTGGCATTTGCCTGTAATGTGGTGTGGAGAAACATCTCATAATGGATTAATCTCCAGGGATGTCAATACAGACAGCAATGAACCTGCTGGAGGACAGTATTGGAGGACAGCAAAGAGTGGAATTTCTTAAAACAGCCCCTAATTTGAACTGGTTTAAACTTCCACCTTCCAAAAATCAGTAGTTTCCATCTGTTTTAGCAGTTGTCATCTTGTGCAGCTTTTGTAATTGTAGCTTTGTACCTGCTTTTGAAACTCTGGTTCTCTTACTCTTTAATCCAATTTTGCGAGCTCACCAATGGGTCTGTCTCAGGTCAAAGGTACCACTGCTTCATTTTGGGAAGGACGGGAAGCACAGGGAAGTCCAAAAGAAGCAATGTTCAATATTCTTGCATCATTAAACTAAGACAAAAAGACAATGTGGTTTCTGCAGCATAATCTCAGCCTGATTTTGCCACCACTTTAATAATCATCCATCAATAGTGAGAGGGACTGGGTGAAATTAGTTGTTTTTATCTATCAAATTTTAAGTAGACTGCTGCCAAGGCATGAAAGCAACCATCTAATCCAGGAGAAACCGTCCCTGAGTAAAACGCATAGCAGATAGGCCAGATGGAAAATTAGGTGGGTCTTTTTTTCCCCTGTTTTCTGTAACAGGTTTGAAAAACAAACTTACATGGAGAATAGTCTCAGTGAACTTCAGGTCAAGGAGATCAGGGCACAACTTCAGAACTACAAATCTGGTACATTTTGTTCATGCTCAAGACACATTAAATGTTTATCAACATGTATGTGACGCCAGAGGAACCAGAAAGGGAACCTTGTGGACAGTGAGGAGCTTTTACCAAAATTTTTGTGCTGCCTATTGCAAATTTCTCATGCAATTTCTCTTTTTTCACAGAGGAGTGTTAAAGACTGCCTGGAACAAAGATAGGGCTGCAAGTACCTATTTTCTAGACTTCCTGTCATCAGGTAGGACCTGGCCCTCAGATAGGACCTTATTGGGTCACTGCCATAATGTTGGAGGGCAGAATACAAGAGATTTGAAATACCTTCTACTTTCAGAAATGAGAGTGCCCTAGAGCAAGATTGTCCATCCCTTCTCTCTAGTCGATCCCTTGAATTATCTAACTGAACCAAACCACCCTTGCCCTTGACAGAATAGGTTGCTCTTCTTAAGAAACGGATCGTATTTAAATGTGTCTCCTGATAGAGAGGTACCCACTGGCTCTCAATTACTTCCAGTACTTCCCTTTTTCAGTGTGGTATTCCAGCTCCTCTGGTCAGCTTTTGCAAGCATTCATGGGACCATGCACTAAGTGGGAGTAGTGAAATGAGTAAAATCAAATTAATAAGTGAGACATGGAATCGTAGCAACATTCAAATAGGAAGCAAAGTGAACTCAAGAAAAATGAGGATCCACTGCTCCCTATGGCTCTCCATTGGGTCTGAAACTTCAGCTGTGGCGCCTCAAGAAGGAAGTCACTCTTTGATCACCTCTCCCCAAAGTGATAATGGCAACTACACCAACCCGTACCAGCTTCACACAACTTGCTCATCCTAAACCTACTGCAGCAAGACCCCAAGCTCAACTGAAGCTTCTTGATGGTACAGAAATTCAGCTAATTAATGCTAATTTTAGTCAGTTGTTCCTGTGTATCCTAGAGAAGGGAGTGACAATTCATTAGCCTTGGTGTGTACTTTGAAAACAGATACAAATTAAAACTCTTTTAAAATGCAAAATGTTATTTGCCTACGTGCTGCTTTCATTGAGCAAACAGAGTTAAGGGCAAGGATGAAAGCGACTGCAGTACATAGGCTGCATAAGAACGAGATCTGAAATCCAGCTGCTACAATGCCAGTCCTGCCAACCTGCCTGGCTGGAGCCCTGTTCCTGGCAAGGTGGCCTTGATCAACAGTGTGCAAGGTAATGACTGAGAAATGCAGTCCACAGTGTTTTGCTATAAAATTCAGGTATTGATTGAAACTTTGTTGTTTGATATGGTGGTGCAGATCCCAGGGAACATGGATTCCTGTGTAACATGCCAATTTAATACCGTAGTGCCTGTGATTTCATCACTCCCTATCCTGGCTCTAAGAAAGATGAGAAGTGGCTTCTGCTGCATGGGAGGGATGTTACTTCAATTCCAGGAAAAGAGATTGGTGATCTTAGTGTTGCTGGATTGCACCTCAATTCCTAGAAGTAAAAAGGAGTTGACAGCTCTGTCCCCTCATGTGTGGCACAGTGAGTGTGCACTTCCAATTACTTCTTAAATCAAAACCCAAGAGTCCCACGAACTGGTATTAAACCAAGTTTGAGCCAAGGCACAGGCAGAAGAGGTGACTGCACAAAGGTGTTCCGCTCTTACCATCAATGCTCAGGTTAGAAAAAAGGTGCTGCTAAATACCTGAAACAGCAAGAGCAAACAAGACTTTACACAAAGCCCCAGCCTGCTTCTCATCTCATCCATTTTTTTCCCAGAGAGCACACCTGATTGCAGGCAATAGCAAAGCCAGGCAAGGAAGATAAATGAGCTGCAGAATCCCTGGCATACAGCTCATGAGGTGGGTGTAAGTTTGGAAATGTGCTTGGTGAGCCTCTGAGTATGGCAAGACCTATAGAAAAGAAGGCAGAAGTAGTTACCAGGGTGGGGGAATGGGGGTTTGGAGTGACAGGCTTATGTAAGAGTTACAGTGGGGATAATTTTGATGAGGAACAGGACAAAGCCTAGAAATGCTGGTGGCCTCTACGTCTAAAAGAGTGCAAAGAAGTCACAAAGGGCAATAAAAAAACAGAATGAGATGTGATTCCTGACCTGAAAATACTCTCTCATTAAGGCTGTTGTCCTGGGAACTGAGAGGGAGTGTTTCCCCTATTTCCCTTCCTTAAAGGAGAAAGGTAGCATTGCTCAGAGGCTCAGGAAGCAATGGCACCAGAAACAAAAGGCTCTACCACCTGAGGAAGACACAAGGCATCTTTGTGGGCTATAAACTAAATCAAATCAATTTATATACTTGAAAAAAATTCTCCAGCAAGTGCCTATGCCAGAGGGAGGCAATTCCAGTGACGCCCAGTGACTTCTCCACAGCACATGACAAAGTGGTCTTCCAGAGCCTGACACACTCGACACAAGTTCACTGCCACTTGCCTCTCTTACCACAGCCCAAAGAGTTCGTGTTTTCCAGTGTACCCCTGTTTGGATATACAGCACTTCCAATGCCAGACGAGCTTTGGAAAAGACCAGCAGAGGAGGTGCCTCGCAACCTTCAAATCTCCCTTGCAGCACACATTTCTCTTCTGGAAAGACAGTAAGATGTTGCGACTCATATTAGCAGGGAACACATCAGAGGACCTCTTCTTTTTCTGTTTAGGTACGGACAATTACCCTGTGCGAGAGCAGAAAGAAGAATCGTATGTGATATAAATCCGGTCCACAAAGTGTGTTAGCTCAGCGTTGTACCCAAGGTAACCATCTTTGCTAAGTTTTTGCCACCAACACAACTGACAGCCTCCATCCCAGAGTGAGCTTCAGCCCAAGCTGTTTGAAAGTCTGCCAGAACTTGTTCCCACCTGCCTGTGTGTGAACATGGCACAGTGAAACCTTCCCACACAGAGTCCACCTGAAGTTTAGGGAAATTACGGCTGTAGTTGGGAATATTTTTTCCCATATCTGGTCTCATTTATGAGAAAGTGAAATCTGGGAAAGTGCCATGGGTAAAATGACAACATTTCATGTTTAAAAATTTTCTGAACTATAGAAAAGCTGTAAATTGAATTGCTTACTTTTTTCTAATCCCACCAGGGATTAACTGATTTCTTCACACACACTTAATTTTTGTTTAGGAGTTTTTTGAAGGAAGATGGAGGAGGAAGACATAAAGCAAATGTCTTTCATCTGTCTGGTAATTATTGGTCAAAACAGGTAAAACCTATTTTAGAATTTTCTAAGAGTAAGGGATATTCATCCCA
The DNA here is from genome assembly GCA_014706295.1 of Lycocorax pyrrhopterus obiensis. Taxonomy (NCBI): domain Eukaryota; kingdom Metazoa; phylum Chordata; class Aves; order Passeriformes; family Paradisaeidae; genus Lycocorax; species Lycocorax pyrrhopterus. Next base: position 145,784,716 of record JACSVZ010000002.1, on the reverse strand, counting down.
TTCACATGTTCTACTCTCAGATACAGCAAAGTATGAAATTTCAAAGAACAAAAATATCACACCACCCTTAGAAACAATATTCACCAATTCAAAATAAAACCCTTCAGTCCTGCTTAAAAGTCAGAGGCAGGACCACACTCTTAATACTACTGTAAAGCAGAAAAGTGTCATTACAACGTGATTCTTTTTAACATCCTGTTTTTGTTTCTTCCCTGCTTTGTATACATGTCGTGTCTGCTTGTTTATAATGTCAGCAAGATAGAGCTCCTCAGGGAAAAGAACGTGGAAAATGCACCAAATCTGGCACATCAAATCTTCCACACGCACATGCATCTAGTTAGCCCTGTGGGGCAGGAATTTTCTCATGTGCTGAGGACCATGAGCTGCTTCAATACTTTGAGGACACTTGGAAGCCATTCTCTCACCATTCCTAAGGCAATAATTCAAATCATTATTTTCTCCTCACCTCTATTTATTCATCACAGTTTCTACTTCCATCTGGTGATCATATACCTTCTTGAAGTTCACTGTGTCAGTTTCAAAAGAAAACCATTCCTCTCACTAATCAGAAAAGCAGAGAAGCCAGCAGGGCATTTTTTGAGGGGAAAACCCCTTCTTGAGCAGAAAACCCCTTCTTCTGCCCAAGGAACAGAATCACACACATCTTATTTATGAAAGTGATTATTATGTGTGCAAAAACGCAGTAGTAGGGCAGCAAAACTAATTTGCCAGTTAGCGCCAGTCTTGCTTCTTTCTGTGAATTCTACACACAAAGGAAAGAGGAAAACGTACTCTCATTGAAGAAATTGTTTCGCAATCTGCAGCTAAGTGCCCTGGTGCCTCTCAGGAGAAGGGAGTGTACAAGTGTGGAATATGGGGCTGTATTTGTTAAAATGGTTACAGTTTACGGCTACCAGACGGCCCTGTGGGCAATGCCCAGCTGCGGGCGGGAGCATCGGAAGTTGTCTGAGGGGTGAGAGGCAGCTGTGAGGGAGGAGAGAGTCCATTCCGTGACAGCTGGCAGTGAGATTGTGATTGGCTGCAGGAACCCATGGACAGCATACGAGCGGGAAGCTGATTGGATGATAGGATGCATGGACAGCAGCACTGCAGCTGTGCCAGCCAATGGGCACCCTTCTGCTGTTAAGTTCGGTTTGGTTTCGGTTGTGTTTGGTTGAGATTAAGGGTATAAAGAGGGGGAGGTTTTTTTTTTTTTTTTTTTTTTTTTTTTTTTTTTTTTTGGCAATAAACAAGTCTGCTTTGGACATACAAGGGGTCTGTCGTCTTTGTTCCCCGTTGCTACATACAAGGCCTGCGAAACTGATGTAAATATGGCATTTATAGAAGCACTTTTTATTCATGTCAACTTTGTGAGCCATTTAGTTTCACCATAAGCCCTTTTTCACTGCCTTTATGGCAATTATCTAAGTAGCAGTAATGCTGCAAGTCTCTAGTAAGAATCTACATGATCAAAACTAAGCTCAGACATTGACCTCAGTGCCAGTTAATTCCCACTGGATGTAGGGAGAGGCAAAGCTCTGGGTGAGGCTTATACCCTCTGCCTGCACTGTGGGTCACAGAAATTTCACCTGCTAATACGGGTTCTTTCAGAAGCTGATGAAGACCAGGGAATCAAGCCAAACATATGCTTATTTTCTTGTCCTTCTCTCACTTATTATTATCCTTCTGTTGGGAGCCTGCTACTTTACCCAGACTGATGCCTCCCTAGCCATCTTTTCTGAGTCAGGATGATGGAATAAGGGCCATTAAATTACTGATTTAAAATAAGGAAATTATCAAATGTCCCATACATCTCCCTCGGTCTTTCCTCCCCTGTTTTATCACAATTAGGCCTGCATCTGCCATCTCCTTCGTCTGATTTGGAAAAGGTGGAGGTTTCTCCTGGAAAGAGCTTCAAGGCATTCACTGAACACATTTCACCTCCCTGAGAGGGGCAGAGCAGTTCCTGGAACACCACGGAAGAGTATTTAAGCTGTATCTATGGCTGACCAAGACGTGTTAGATAAATCCGATGTGATAGCAAAGACCCTTTGTATTCCCGGAACATTTTCTGACCTGGACATGAAAACCTTGGACCCTTGGAAAGATCACCCTTATGACTACATCGTGCTGGATTTTTGCAAGTAAAGTTTCCTCTACTCTCAACCGTATCAATTCCCTTCACCTCACTTCTGTTCACTAAGCATGGCAAAGAGGGGCAGGAACACGTCAGATACCACCACCTTGATTAAGGCTCCTGATGATCAACGGGAGCTTCACAAACATATCTGGTATTTGTAATGTTTCTTTATTCACTGCTAACCTTCAAGAAGCTTCTTCGTTTTTGCTGCAGTCCTTGTGTGTCTCTTCTCTTGCCACTTCTGTCCCTGTAGTAAGCATGGACCCAGCAATTTACCCAACAGTGCCTGGAATTGTTCTCCACAAAAGGAGGCTGTGTTTCACCTTTGCGTAGTTTGTTTTAATCAGAAACTTCAGCATGAAAGCCGACATACGCTACCCTTGAAGCTCGCAGATGTGCTGGGAGACTCATTCCATTCAATTCTTTGAACATCCATTGTGGCTCAGGGCTGCGGTCAAGCATCCTTAATGAAAAGCTGTTTGTGCAATACATTTCCTGCTGATCACGAAGAACACCTCCTTGGAAAATAAACACCCTAAAATAAAAATCCCAGGAAGCTTTCAAGTTTATAGACTCTTCCATGGTAACTGAACTTAGAAAACCACAAACTGCACCTCAAAGCAGCCAGAAGACTCAAGTAAATGATGACTGAGAAGTGTCTCTGATAAGACAGAACTTCTTATGTTTGTGTTGGGCAAGTTGTTCAGTTTTCCACTTCAGATTGGTTTCCAAAGATGGCAAAAGAAAAAGCTGTTTCCATTTTGCTTTCTCTCTTCTCTCGTGCCTTTCAACAACTCATATCACAACTCCCTGACTCCAGACAGGACCAGCACTGAGTTTCTCGGAGCTGTGTCACTTTCTACAGCAGTTTCATGCATATGGGCTATTGAGTTTTTTTGCTTAGCCAAGGGGAAAGGATGCGATACACACTCATCCGAGTGTACTCACTTTGAGTATCATCGAAAGGGAAGCATTATCATATGTGCAGTGACAAGCAGAAATCTTCCTCAGTCCTTTACAAGCCTTGCAATTTGCCTGGGGTGCCAGTGCTAGAACAGCTTTCTGTCATGACATCCTCCGGAATATATAGCATTGTGATGCATAAGGAACATGGATTTTGGCAATCAGGTCATGTTAAAAAGTGGAGTCTCCAGAACACTCTCACTGGTCAAACCTTGTTCTTTCTTAACTCTCAGGTTTAACAAGAATACATCCTTTTGTCTTGAAGTCTCTCTAAGTCACCAGAGGTTTTCTGAAAGCGTAAGAGGAAGTTCTTCTAATGAAACAACTTCAAAACTTGGGTCACAAGTTTCAAAATATACGAAAAGTTGGCATCCTAAAGCTGAAAGAGAGGGGTGTGAATCAGAAAGTTCATAAACTTTTGTTCCAAGGTCTCCACTGTGAAATATTGCCTGGAGACTGGAAAGACTCATCCACTCCTGTAAATGTCTCCTCTTACTGCCAGTACTAAGGATGTACATAAAAGGATAAATGCTCCTGGATACTTTAAACAATAGTCCTGCATCAGAAAAAGCTGGTCAAAATGAGCAGTAATAGCTTTAACAACTGGTTTTCCTAGCCCAGGCTTCATAGCTGGTTTGTCAGATGTTTAATAATTTTCAAATTCTTCACTTAAATGATGCAAAATTTTTCATTAAGACAAAAGGAGGAAGAAAGGACAGACTTCGAGAATAATATTGCCACTAAAATGCACGAGTGGGTCAACCTGCTACACTTTGTGACCTGTCTGTGAGGATCCTGGCCATCGAGAGCTGGACTGCATGGAATAGAAATTGCTGCTGCACAGGAGCAAGTAGAGACACCACTATCCTTGCATCCAGCCGTGTGCCCATAGCTCTGACTGGACTGAGCATGTTTCATTCCACACCATCTTACCAAGGGCTCTGTCTTCAGCACCTGCTTTTCTTGCTTCTTTAAAAAAAGTTTATTTCCACAGACTTCTTTCAAACTTTTCTGGATTGGACTTGGTCTTAGTTTACACTGTCTCAGAAGTGCATATCTTACTACTTGAACAGCTGGGAGAAGGGTTTGGAGCTTTTTTTGTTTAGATTTGCTGTTGGCTTTATTTATAATTTTACACTCCTTAGGCTTTGGCTATTTAAAATTCTGCTGTAAACTCCCTTTGGTCTTCCTTGTTGCCAACAAAAAAGAGAACTTGAATGTCAACCAGAAACAACGCAGACAGTGTATGGCTTGCTTGACTCCTTGCATGGTTTGGTTTGAAGGGAGGAAGGGAATGGTTGGACTGCAATTATCAAACTCTGGCAAGTTTTGTGTTTTGCTTTCCTCAACTCCTGAAATGAAACTTCTGAGAGAAGTAATTTAGCTGAGAGTTTTAGATCTGTAGAGCTCTTTCACTCCAAACACAAGTCTCAGTATTTAATAGATTGGGTGGGGGTCGATCTGTAGAGAACTAATTGAAGGAGCTGCAAATACAGACATTCAACCCTGATTAATTAGAAGAGCAAAAAAAGAACACTCTAATTCCATTTCCAAATCAAACCAGTTGTACCACAATTATCTCAAGTACCTCAGAGATGGTTGAGTTCACGTTTAGTCCCTCCCTCCCATTCCTCAGGGAGGAATGGATAGCCTCATGCACAAAGAGAATTGAAATGCCTTGAGCTCTTTATTTGCCGAGTTATTTGTCTCCCCCAGTAATGCAGTATTTTTAAAAGACATAGTTTGTATTTTGGACCAGTTTTCAAAGGTGCTTAGCATACATGTTCAAGGGTGTTCAGCTCATGGAGAGTTCCAGTTTCCCTGGAAATCTACTCACTTTTTAAAATAGCTAGAAAGGAGGAGTTCTGTAAATCTGATTTTGATAGGTGTTGTTTTGAAGATGAGATGCTTCAGAAGTCCATATAACGATTTCTGCCTTCCTCAGCTTTCCAAATGATCTGGGTAATAGCATGTATGGGATCTCCAAAGCTAGAAAACCTAGTTCTCCTCTGTAGCTAGAAAAAGTGTCCTCTCCTGGAGATCTGTTTTGTTCCTTGAACAATTCCAATGTCTGCCTATTTCTCCAGCTGGAGGATTTTGGTACCACATTACTGGTTTAATGTTTAATGTTTCTGACATAGGGTAAAACAATGACACAGGGTGCCTTCCTGACCACACTGTCTTTCTACATCTTCTCATTCTGGGTTCATTTCCATCCACCATCAAAATACAGTTGTCTTTGCAGCACTCAGCAGCTGTTTTAACAAGGCAACAAACAGTACACAAAAGCTCTGGAAAAGAAGAAAAGAGCTTTCCCAGTTTGTAACTGCAACAGGAATTTCAGCCAAAGGCGAGAAATGTACCATTGTTTTCTAGGTAGATCCGCAAGCCAGTCTTCAAACAACCACAACTGGTCAGGACCTCTCATTTTGTATCTCAATTGAAAGACAGCTGTTCCATTTTCTAAATGGGAAGATAGTTCACCTTGATCTTGGCTTCAGCTGCTGCAGCTTTTTACCATTAAATATAATTCAAAATAGATTATCATCACGGGCAGAAGACAGAGAGTGTTTGAACAAAACAAGCCATTAATTTTCTACACAGAAAAGAACAACTCTCATCCCAGAGACACTGCTGTGCTGTTGTCTGAAACACAATTTTCACCTGGAATTGGACAAACCATTTGGGAAGTAATTCAAGTTCGTCTAAAGGAGGTTGTATTGCACACAGACAGTGGTGGAGGGATTCAGCACCCACAACTATGTTAACTGTGTGTAATGAATTGGAAGCATCTCCTTTTAATAGGTCCTAATTGCAACACTTTTCCCCAACAGCTCATTTGCAAACACCCCAGGTGTTCCACCTCTGTAACACACCATCAACAAGCTTCACTTTGCTCATTCTGCTCCAGTGGCATCCCTAGCAATTTGCCCCTTTTGTCTTGCAGCTTATACTCACTCATGATCTAAAGTCAGGAAAATGTCTGCCAGGAAGACCTCCAAGAATGAATCTGTCTCTGGACACAATACCACCGAAAAATGAGAACTCCCACATTCAGAGTGTTATGACTGATGTGTCAGTGACTCTCTACACATCTCGTGGCATGGCCAGTGTTTTAGTACAGATGCTGATCAAACTAAAGGCTGAGTTGGGGAATGCATCAATCCTTGCCTGAGACAGATACACACAGAGCTTTCCACACTCTATCTATCGCTAAAGGAAATAAAGGGGACTGTAAGCCCAGAGGTGATCCTTGTGAACAAGTTTGCCCGGTATTTGACCTCTCCAATGCCTCTTACTCTGGATCAGAACAGCCTGCTTCCCCACGCAAGGACAGCTGAACACCCCACCTCCACCCAGTGCGGTCACAGGCTGATGGGGCTCCATGCCAGCCTCTTGTAAATAACATGCAGAGATGATGCAGAAACTCCTCCCTGCCAGCTGTAGACTGTGAAGTGCCATTCCTTGGCAGTCCTTTTCTGAGTTTAGTTTGGGAAACCATCCAGAACTGTCCATCAAGTGCCACAGGAGTGAAGGATATAACCCAAGATTGTCGTGTAAACACAGACTATGTAAAGTAAAAACAGATTTTTATTTTGATTTACCTCAGTATCTCCAAACAATGGAAGATTAATCTGAGTTTCATTTTTGTGGATGCATGTGATCAAAACTTTTGTGTTCCCTGCAATGCTGACATAAACTCATAATTTTAAAAATCAGAATACAGTATATGCAGAGTGATAGATGAACTTCTACTACAGCATTTGCTGTACATACACTATGGCTTGCAATTTGCTCCTAAAAAAATTTCCTGGGTTATTTTGCCCTCTGAATATCAATCAAGCCCAGGAGGAGAAAAAGGAAAGAGGATGGATGAGGGAGCAATTGGAGTAACGAGCCTTTCTACTGTAATCTCAATAACAGATGAGCTTGCATCTGCTCCTTTGCTGGATCCTAAACAGGCATAGGGAAAAGACGGCTCCTACAGAGTCAAGCATAAACACTGGGTTTGTGCACATGAAGGCAGCAATAGGGTAGAAGGCAGCATGTGAAAGACAAATTTTAACAGCTAGCTTTGGATCTGTCTTAGATTTCAGAAACACATTAAATATAAACTTACTGAAATGCTTTCAGCTCAGCCTTGGCTACAGTTCAATATGCTTTCCATTAACTGCTTGGTTGTAAAGATTTTTTCCCAAACCACCTTAATCATTTTTAATTTACAACAAGGTATCTTTAGTGAAGTTAATTATAAAATAATGAGCAGTCTTTTTGTGGCTTAGGAAAGGGTTTATTTTGGTTTAGGTTAAATCAGCATGGAACAGATTCAAACTATATTGAAATAAGACATTGTTAAATCAGAATAGACACCTACACTGGGGTTCATACAGACATAATTAAAAAGAGCTGTACATGGGTCCAGTCTCATGTGCTCCAAGCATCCATGTTGTATTGATCTAACAGCAGCAGCATAAAATGATACCGCCTGAAACATGGAGAGGTACAATGCTTATCAAAAGGCTACTTAAAGCAGTGGGTCTGATTCTCTGGGAGGAAATTTGTCTATGTGTTCTTTTTTTTTTTTATTACCCTTTATCTCCAAAATTATTATGAACACCAAACCTAGGTGAAGCAAAACTACACTTGAGCACCCCTCATGGACTAGAGCCAGGTGACAGAACAGACACACAGAAGGACAGCACCGACACACAGGACAGCAGAGTTCTGTGGAAGTGGTGGTGTCCCCATCATCACTCCGCTAAACACAGAGTGTTGTGAAAATGCTCTCCTTTCTCCCCCCACCACACCTCCCACGGCTTCATCCTATTGAATTATATTGTATTTTGTCTCCCAGACACCTGGACAAGAATTAGTGCTGCCTCATTGCACCTATGTGCTTAGCCAAGCCATCTCAGTATTTCCAAGGTCAGTGTCTCCACTCTTCTAAGGTTGTTGATCCTTTGGTTTGTCTTTAGAGAAGCAGGGGAGATAAACTTCTGAAGAGGAGATAAAGGACAAAAACCGGAAAAATCAAAATACGTGTCATTTTTATATAGTACAAAAGATGGAGGTCAGTTAACCTTGGCTGAAATGCACTGCCATTGTTGACACAAAAAAAAACAAACAAAAACTCCCCACCTTATATTTGGTGGTGATGGATTTGCTGGGCTGTTTTTCTTTTCTCCACAATGCAGACAAGGACACCTGCTAGAGAGACTTTCTCTTCCCAAAGGCAGTGACTTCATAATTTTAGCCTGAGTAAGCTACTGCTGTCTCACCCCATTCATTTGTGCAACCACCTCTATCCTCACAGCAATAATGAGCTGCAACTTACCTGCTGGTGGGTGATGAAACAACTTGGATTTGTGCATTGAGCAGAAACTGATTTTCTTTTTTTGTGTTTCTTTCCCCTACCCCATCCTATGCAGACAAAACTGCACTCTGGCTCACCAACCAATTGCCCTTCATAGTTGGTGTACAAAATCACAAGTTTAGCCCTGCTATTCTTGCTGTCTTTTGCTTTTAGCCTTGCAAAAATCCGCAGGAGCTGCATCATCTTGAGCTGGTCATTGAGTGGTGGTGGAAATCATTTGCCATGAGGTCTTTAAAACATTTGATAGTTGTTAACTGGTTGGATCTCTGGTGTTTGCTACTGTGGTGAGCTGACCTTAGCGAGCAACCAAGTCACTCACTCACTTCCTTCCCCTCCAGCAGGACATAAGGGAGAGGATCTGAAGTACAAAATCTGAAAACGTAAGGAATCAGACAGTTTGATAAGTGAAACAGAGCTGTGCTCAAGCAAAGCAAAACAAGCAAAGCATTCATTACTTCCCATGGAGTGGCAGATGTCCAACCACTTACTGAAAGCAGGGCTTCATCACATGTGATGGATACTTGGGAAGACAAATGTCATAACCATGAATGTTCCCATCTTCCTTCTTATTTCCCCCAGCTTTAATGCTGATCATGATGCCATGTGGTCTGGAATATCCCTTGGATCAGTTAGGGTCAGCTGTCCTGGCTATGTCTCTTCCCAACTCCTTGCTCCCCCTCAGCCTTCTCGTTGGTGGGGTGGGGTGAGGAGCAGAAAAGGCCTTGGCTCTGTGTGAGCTCTGCCAAGCAGTAATGAAAACATCCCTGTGTTGCCAACGCTGTTTTGGTCACAAATCGAAACACAGGCTGCCGTCCCAGCCAGACCCAGTAAAACAACCATGTTTGTATCTGTTTCCTTTCCTGTTGTCTTTCTGCCTATTTCATCTCAATTTTGTATCTCAGCTGTTTTGGACAAGGTCTGTCTTTATCTGACATTTACCTGCAGACAAGGTGCACAGTACAAAGCAGAAAAAATATTTTAAAAAAAAGTAGTTAGGAAAGCCATGACTTACTCTCCTTTATTTATTTGTTTTATTGTATTTTATTTTTAGTGCATGCAGAAGTGTCTGTTAAGATGGTGAACAATGTTGTATTAGGTGATATAGAAATGCTTACTAAGGAAAAGCCTATACCTCAATGCAATTTTAATCTAAGTACACAACAGGAGAAAGGTGAACACTGCAAGTCACCCTGCAGAAGCTCTGCAGTCTCAGTTCACTGCCTTACTCACTTATCCATGCTGCCTCTGCTTTGAGCCACGAGGTAACCTCTGCCTTTCCCAAAAGATGCCAGTTTTCACACTTCTTTTCCAAAGGTCTTTGTTGTCTGGAGATAGGCTTTGGAAGCTATTTCTACAGAAGTCACCAGAATGGAGAGCTCTGCTTGAGAGGCATTTAAATGTCAGGTGTTTCTCCTACATGAAAATAAGACACTATGTTTGAAAGAATCTGTGAAGAGTTCTATTTATAGTCAGCCTTGCCAGCTAAATGAAGACCTATTTACAAATATTTTCAAAAAGTCCCATGAACTCTACTAGCAGATAACAAATCTTGTCTTCTTTCTTCCCATGGAGCTGTAATTCTTTTTTTTTTTTTTTTTTCCTCCCTGAAGCAGGAAAAAACCCTTTATACTTGGGAAAATGTTGGTTCATAATAATGACATGGGGAAAATAGAATGTGCAGTTTTTTCAGTGACTGAAGTGTAACACATTGGCTGAGTTTCTCTGTGGGTGCCGGTTTTGACTGCAGATTTACCTGAAAAAAAGATTTACCTGAAGCCAGTAAAATGCTTAAAACCACATTTGGAGCTTGGAGTAGTCATCCTGCACTTCTGAAGATAATTAGAGTTTTATTATGCTGAAGGAAATTGAGAATACTTTAGCAACATGATTTAGGAATTCTGCCTGGGACTTGGGAATCAGATGTATTTCTTCCTCCTGACTCCATAACCTCAGGCAACTCACTGCATCTCTTGGTTTTGCACCTCTGAAAATGGAACCAGTGTGTCCTTCCTTCCTTCCCTGGAAAGAAGCATTCTAGAAGAAAAATGGTGTGTCAATCTCCATGGCCACTCAGGCCTGAACTTCTGTTATAAAACCACCTGTAATAACTTCCAGTACCTGTAATGTAGAATTCAGACCATTAGTATCTGAGCTGAGACCATCAGTTCCTTTTTTGTAAGCTGTCAGAAAGCTGTCAAGGCGACCTACTGCAGAGCAAAACTCTCTGCCGGTGCCAGTTTCCTGGGTCATCCCACCTGCCTGTCCCCTGCCACCACCCAGGTTCCACTCTCACTGCTATATTTCTGGGTTTTATTTAGCAGCTAGACACGAAATGGGAGTGTACTTGTGGGCAATTTCAAAGTAGAGGAAATAATACCAAGGGGAGGCACGATAACTATCTGCAGATAGAGAAAAGAATGTTGCACCAGAGGACAGGAAGCAATTATTATCATTAGTCAGCAATGATAGAGATAGAAGTAATTAAACTTCAGCTGCGTCAGGGAAAATTTCAGACAGAATATTAGAGAAAACAGCTGAAAAAAAGACATGACTGTGCTGCCAAGGAAAGTGGCGGTGTCACTGTGGTATTCAAAGTCACATTTCATGAATGGCTTTCTCTAAAGAGGCTAAGAACACATTATTCCTAACTCAGCATTCTTGGGGGCTGAGATGGGAAAATATTTCTATTAACAGGCATAGCTAAACATGCTTAAATCCCATTCACATAATCTAAAAAGCCAAAGAATTTAAGTAGAGCTGGAGCTATTGAAAGGCATTGGATGACGAGGGAGTTGATGTGAATCATCCTCAGGCACCAATATTTTTCCCAGTACAGGAGGACTGGTGAGTATCTGCTACAATGAGCCTTCACCGCAAATGGGTGCTTGTAGAGCCAGACTACCTGTTCCTACCCAGGCTGTCACCATACAGCTGAGACTTTCTCATGACCAGCAGGAGGTTACAGAGCAAAGGGAACACAGCCCCCATCCCAGCACAATGTAAGGACAGGAGGGAGAGAGCAGATGTTCCCTGTGGCTGTGACAGCAGAGAGAGGCCTGATCGCAAGAGCAGTGGGGGACACTCTTTCCTTTCTACCTCTCTGCTTTAGCCTTGCAGGAGGAATTACCCTTGAGGGTTATTCTAAGCAGAAAACAAGTTTATATATTCTGACTTCTCTCTAGAAGAGCCTCTATCCTCAGGAAAAAAGCACGAAAGAGAAGGGCAAGTCCTCTTCCCCTCCTCCCTGTCCTCATCCTACCTAAAGCCCAGGCAAGGGTAGGTCACAGCTTTTCTTTCTGTTTTGAACTCCCTTCCCATTTATGAATGAGGCGGCACACGAGAGAAATTACAAGGAAGTAGAATTAGTGTTTAGAGTAAAATCAGGAAGAAGGAGAAAGAGAGCACGTAGGCCTAATGGCACTGTTTCTACTGCCTTACTGTCTCCACATTTCATTCATTTTGCTAATCCGCTGGAGAAATGGCTCACTGGCAGGCAGAATCTTGAAGCAGCCATTTAAATTTGCTTGATGGCCCCCAAGGCAAGTCAATTTTCAGTCTGACTGGCTTTAATCCCAGCAGAGAGCCCCACCATGCCATTACATGGCACAGCAGGAGTAAGAGTGGGGAGGCAATCACATTACAGTACCATTCCATTTAGCCATAATCTGTAAGGATCTCATGAAAGCATCAACCATTATTATGACTCCTGCTGTCCTTCAGCCAAAGTCTTTGTGGGGAAAAGGAAGTGAAAAAAAAAATGTCCACCTGTCAAAAGGAGACAGGCACTTTCATTCAAGGGAAAGGGAGGTGAAATGTAAAAGTGACACAGTATTATTTAAACATCCTATTACTAAAATTACAGTTCATCTATATAAAACTGAGCTATAGGACCTTAGTCTGTCAGCTAGATCAATGTACCTGCCGTGGTCACAGAGATGCAACGAGCTGAGGAAGCATTTGGGAGACAGAATTTGCTGTAAAGGCTTCCAGCTTCAGTCCATCATGCCTGGTGTCCTTCCCACGGCACTAAATAGCTGCAGGAATCAATGCTGAGGAGGGACAGGATGGCTTTTCCTCAGCCCATTGCTGCTACATTCACATCCAGAGGCTTGAGGCAACTTTAGCATAACCACAGCTGGTTTGGGGCCAGCAGCTTTATTCAGAATTGTATTTAAAATCCATCTCTGGCGCCTGACTCTCTGACCTCTCATGGCAGATGCAGGCTGATTGCACTCTGTGTGTGGAAATAGCTGGCATCAGTGGCTGCAGATCTGCACAGCTACTCATTAAAGTGGCCAGCTCCAAGACAGAGTGTAGATGGACCAGACAGAGTATTTGGAGAATTGCTCCTATTTCCACACCTGCTTTGGACATTTGGTAAATCAAGCCAGATTTTTGGCCTCTGTTTCTCTGTTTGTAAATGAAAATTCCTGCCCTTATGTGTAAATGGACTAGCAAATATAAACAGACACAAATGGGACCATGGATACAACATGTCATCTTAGGGAAGGCAAGGGAAAACAGGCCATTTCTGTGGGCTTTTTCTCCCCTTTTTCATCAGCAATATTTTGTGAACTGGCTCAAGGAATAACAAAGAGGCAAGTAGAACTAAGGAATCTCATTTTGGGGAGGTGGTATACAGAGGGAAACCAGCAGGATCCAAAGAAAGGGCACGTGGAGTGCATCCATGAAGATGACTGTTCTCCAGAGATGCAGGACAGGACCAGGGAGAAGCGAGGATGACACAGTGGCAGGACTGAAAGTGTTATACATTGGCATTCAGCCTGTAGGAGACAATGCCAAGAATGGCTGTGTTTCTTAGGAGGGCATCGATCCAGGAGATGGTGTGGTACCAGTGAAGCTGCTGACAGCAGTCCAGGGCATCTGAATTGTGCTGGGACTCGTGATTCTCAGGGTAGGATGCACATAGAACACCACAGCATGAAATCTAGGCATACCAGGGGAGTAATGCTGGGGATGCTGAGGCACAGCTGTGATGGCTGTTGATGGCCTGGGGTCCATGGGAGCTCAGGCAGAACACTGAGTTCATGTGGAGGACAGGGCACCACTCCCTCAGTACCATACCCAGCAACCTGGGTGCTGCCACAACAGATACCTCTGGCAAGAATAATATGATCAAGGAAAGAAAGGCTTGGATAACTGGGAGAATTTGGAAGAGCTGGAGTGCAGTCTCAGAAGGAAAAGGTGTTAAGCTTCCAAAACAGACTGGGAAAAGTCACAAAAGGCTCTCCTCCTAAACTGCAGATTTGATTTCTGCAGTGGACTCAGGAGTGAGGCAGATAAACACAAGGTAGAGGAGGAGGTGAAGTTCCCTTGCAGGAAGTCAAAAATAAGAATTCATAAACAAGGGTGAATTGGGGTGAGACAAAAACCAGATGAGGAAGGAGGTGCTTGAAATAATGTCTTTGGTCTACCTACCCACTGAAAGGATACAGGGGAGGCCTAAGGGGCCCACCCTACAGGCACTTGTATGGATTTTGTTTGCCTGCTACAGATGGGTCATGATGTGCCTGACCTGCCCAGGGAACTGAGAAATGGGACATCACATCTTCTGTGAAAAGTTCAGGCATGCAGTCCCAGGGAAAAAGCAAAATAAGAACCTGGATGGATGCAATGCTGTTCTGGCAGCTCGTTGAGAAGGCGGCATCTCAGACCGTGCAGGGCTTTTCTGTTTATAAGAAAAATATACATATATATATAACCAGAGATTTATGGGGAGAAGGGGCACGGAAAGTTTCACCCCTCCTGCTGTATTTTAATGTGGCACTCGATGACTTGTAATGGAAAAGATCTATTGTTTCTCCAGTAGCAATAAAGTAAGGTTAAAACAAACTCAAACATAAATTTTGCAAACAACCCCATATAAACACAGCTGTTCAATGAACTCATAGGACTGGCTGCTAGCTGAGGACTGCCCCCTAATGTTATCATCTCATGGAAATGTCCTTTACAATGTCTCTTATTAATAAAACACCATTACTATGTAGGACAATGGAGAAAAAAAACATTGTTTTGAGATTAGGCTAAATTTAACCTAAATGTAACACTGACATTAACAGATGTGTTTTCGGCTTGGCTGCCTACAAAGTCAGTTATTTTCTACATCATCAAATAGCTGATGTTTACCAAGACTTTTAGAAGCTTTTTTTTTTTTGAGAAAAAGCTTGCTGTGGTTAGATGAAGTTGCTTGGAAATCAGAGCTGGGAATTAGTTCATAGCCATCTCGTTTTTGTGAGCAAAATCAGCCTGAATGTCCAGCTTCTGGAACAAATAGATCCTGCTCACAGGCATCCAAACGTTCTGGTGCTTCTCAGAGCCTCTGGGAAATCGAATTCCAAAATGGAAAGAACCTCCTGGGTGTTTCTGGTGCCTTCAGCCTCTTAGAAAAATGAGACTCTCCCTTCCTCCAAGATTTTCATATCAGTCCATACATAAATTCATCTTTCATACTATTTTAGAGTGCAGATGGTTTGTATAGCTATCCAGGCACGTTTTCCTGCGTGGGTCCTAGAAATCACAGGAAATAACTCATAAAGTTTGGCTTTTGCCCCAATGGAGAAGATTTTTATTCCTTTCAATCTTTTGGTTTAGGATGAACTGATCAGCTCCTTGCCCCCATGGTGCCAGAGAGCAACCCTGGTGTGCTGAGCCCAGTGCAGGGCTTTAAAACATCAGGAAGGTGCATTTCTCATCACTCTCCATAGCGTTCATTGCTTTCCAGACTTCTGCAAGCCCTTTCATTTTTTCCCCTGATGGCACCAGTCTTAACCTTTTATCCTGGTCTACTGGTGATTCTCACCCAAGCCCTCTCTGTTCCTCTTGAGAGCAGAGTCCCCACCTGGTAGCACATCTCATCACGGTCCGTGCAGGACGTGCTGTGCACAGGGAGCTGAGCTTTGAGGTCAAACTGTGGCACAGCTGCCTTGCAAGGAGGCACCAAGTGACAGATCTTGCTCGTGGCTCGGGAACTTATTTTCCCGATGGCAGCTGGCTCTGACTCACCTTTCCTGAGTCAGTCTTCCTGACACTGTCATACCTACCTGACAGCATTAAGTCCCCCACTGTCACTTTACCAAATCCTTCCACCGTCATTTGCCCGGGACAGAACAATTTTCTTTGGGGGGCTATTTTTCATTCTTCCTCCTCTTATTGCTGCTTGACAGGAAGCCATCTCCTGTTGTTCTGCTCCAAAATGTCACCTGTCTGTGGAACAGCAGTCCTAATTTGCCTCCCTTCTTCCCACACCCTGCTGTTTTGCCTGATTTTAAAATGGCAGCCCAGCAGACATTCTAGAATCCTGCATTTATTTATTTATTTATTTATCTGCACAGCTAAATTCAAAAATATATAAATATACATATGTACATATATATATGCTGAAAATGAGCATCTGAGGTGGGAATAGAAAGAAGAAGTTTCAGGGAAGACCCCCATGGTTTGAATTAATAAGTATGAAAGCAGAAGGAAACACTGGGGTGATGACTAGGCAGATAGATAAGGTAGTTTTTATTTAAGAGCTCTGCCTATTACAGCTTAAAGGCAAGTGCCTTTATGCAGATGTGAGGTCTGCTGCCATTTCAGAATGGATAAGGCTATGTGCTCTAAATTACTGCAGGAAAGAGAAGCACAAATAGCACTGTCTCCTGGATCTGGACAGATTCCCTTTTTATTGTCACCTGCCTGACAGCCAGGCTGTTGCTGCTTACTAAAACCTGTCTGTAAATTAAATCCCCAGGGTAATAAGCTCCCTGTGAAACAGGTTCCTAAGTGGAAAAATCTGCACATCTCCAGATTAAATCAATAACAATTAAGAATTCTTTGAAATCTAATTGGAAAAGCAGCTATTTTGATCAGCACCATGATGTTATCTGGAAATTGTATTTTGTTTATCTACAGCAGAATGTTTTCTTCTTTGTGGGATTGGTTTGCCAGCCTCAGACACATCCTTTGATCTCTGAGATGATACAGTGAACTGAAACATGGGGGCAATCAGAGGGATTATCACGAGATGGGGAAATCATTTGATCTATTTTTAAATGTAATTTTTATGAATAACTTTGGGGGTTGGTTATCATTAAGAAAGGAAGAGACGTCTCTCCCATCTTTAGCAGTGTTATATTTCTCTGAAGATGACTGATTCATGTAGTTAATAATACTTAGCATTTATATAGTGCTTTCTAACTTCAAAGCACTCTACAAATATTGCTCACTAATGCTGCACACAAGACTTCTGCGCTATTACTTTCAGGGAGGGATGAGTCTATTTGATGTCTCTCATATTCCTGTGGACGGTTTTCTGTTCAGGGCCTGCTTTAGCTGCCTGGGGTTAACTGGGACAGAAAACCCCAGGGAGAGAAGAAGAAAGACTAAAGTTCTGGTCAAGAATACAGTGAGACTCTCTCAAGCACATCATCTGAAAACTCTCGTGCTCATCTTCAGAAGGTCTCCTACACCTTGCAAGGACTATCCTACCAAGTTAACTGAGTTCCTAGATATTATTGTAAGGACAGAACCCTTGTCTGAAGATCTCTAGCAATAGCAATGCTCAACAAAAAAAAAGAAAGAAGAGATCATAAGAACACAAGAACAGAAGACATACTGTACTTTGTGTGAGCCTATCCAATGTTTGAAAAAAAACAAAATTCAAACCTTTGAATGAACTTAAAACTCTGAAAGGTTAGTGAGGCCTTTTTTTTATATCCTTGAACCTAGTTTCCTTATAGTACACATTCATGCCAACAAATAGCAGATGGTGATGGCAGATATGTACTAAAACAGCTAAAACTGTGTTCCTTGCAGGAGCATCTATCATGCTGATAGGGCTGAACAGTCTGTACTGGCAGCAATGTCTGGTCCGTGCCAGGAAGGAAAGATCAAAACCTTTCTCGAGATCTCCCTGGATGTTATTTCAAGTGGCTTGCTCTACAAACAAAGGTAGATTTGCTCTTGTGGTTCTTGGGCACTGCTCAAGGCAGGAATGCTGCTGTGTTAGCCATGTGTCTGCTCTGAAAGGGTGGCTTGGAGCAAGCCAGCAGCAGGGATGGAAAGGAGGGACCCTGGGTTCATGGTGCTCCCCTGCTCTGGGGGGGGTTCTCCTTCACGTGGGGAGTAGAAAACAGCTTTGCAGCCCTGACAGCTGCAGAGCCAGGCTGACCCAGTGCTTCTGCTTGGGCTTACTGTGGTGCAAGTTTTCCTCCTTTCCAAGAAGGTCTCCTAAGAGGTTTCTGAGTCTTCAGGTTTTTGTCTCTCTGCAGTCAGCTGTGACAATATTTCTTGCAGCACAGCAATTTGTTTACCAGGAGCTGGCATAAGACCCATTTTGGAAAGGGTGCTAAGTCTGTCATGGATAAGAAAGAATTAAAGGAAGCTTAAATGTCCAAGGGGCTCATCAAGGATCACAGTTGCCCTGGCCTCTGGGAGATCACTCCATCTGTGCCAGCATATTAAAGAGGGACCTTTGGGGGGTTTCCAGATGCTAATATTTGTCCTCCCAGTCCCTCAAAACTTCAAGTGGCACAGACCTTGCCCTTCCAGGTCATTTTCCTTCTCCAAATACTTTGGCACAACACTACAGGGTAGGATTATCTTACAGGAAGAGCAGGTGGTCTGAGAGTCACAAGTCCTGAGCTCTGAACAGATCTGTCACTGGTTTATGGTGTGATCTCGGGCCAGTTACTGAGTGCCTGGTGTTGGGGGAAGCTGGACACCCACATCTCCTGCTGGCTCTGGAGAAAGCATTGTTTGGTACCTTGGAACCAAAAATCCCTGGCCGTCTGGATTCTTTGCTGTCTGTAATGAAAATGTGATTTCTCACACCTACCTCCATGGGGTATTGTGCCACTTCACTGGTATTCATATGGCACTGTCAGATGTAGACACTATGAAAGAAGCCACAGTAACCCCGCTATGTTCCTCTCAGTGCTGGTGTAGCACAAAGCCTTGGCTTTGAGGAATTGCCCAGATTTTTCTCTACAACCCTCCAGGCACCTCAGCAAGCTGATCTCTCATATTTGACAGAGCTGGCTTTCTCCAGGCATCCTGGCTGGTGATTTACATGGCCTTTTTGTAGTGATACTCATTTTCCCCTATTCACATTGCCTACTGATGAGCTGATTTGAAGTTACCTCTTGCTCGTAGGTTCAGTCTCTTGTTCAGTCGCTTTGCACTCTTTTATCTGATTGCTGAAGTGGAAACTGGGCCTTGCTCTTAGGCAGAAGCAAAGTCAAAAAGCAGCACCAAATGCTGGCATGCATCTCCAAGCTTTGAAAAATGTGAGTGTGTTGGGCTCTAATAGAAGAGAAGGCAGACCCTGTGCCTGCAGGGAGCTCAGCCAGATCCGGCATTTTTCATAGATGCCCCATGTCTTCATCAGTATGCAGCTCCATCTGCGCTGCTGAGATATCTGCGTAGTACAGACAGGGAGTGGGGGAATACGTTTATAAATAGGATCACTTCATCTTTCCCTTTCCTGCTGTCCCCACTCTCCCGTATTCCCTACTGATGGAGGCACTTCACTACTGAGAGCTGCCAGTCCCACCCTACCTTCATACCTGCTCTCATGCCACTTTCTTCTTTGCATTGCAAATGGAGGAGGAGGGGGTGAGAGGAATGGATGGATGGAGAAGGAAGGATAGGCTCCACTGGCTGCTAGGACTCTTGAAGTAACTTTTACCATTCAATTAACAATGACAGGTACTAGAAATGATGAGAATCTGACATTACAGTGCCTCCCTGCAATTTGTAATGGGTGTTTTTTTTAAATTCAACAGCTAAATTCTTAGAAAGGTTGCACACTCTCAACCTACCTGTGTAGAACAGCAGCCTGCACCAAAATACTTCAGAACACCAAGTACAGCTCACTCTTCCTTCTCAGTGTGCTCGAAGGTTGTTAAATGTTGTATGGTCACAGAGAAATTAAACATTGCTCCTACTCATGCTTACTCACAAGAGAAGCTGTTGGAGCTGGAGTCACACTGAATGCAGCAATCATGTTAGTACATCACAGTAACAGTTGCTTGGAAGAAAAACACAAGGAAAAAAAAAACCTGTATGTGACACATCTCTTTTGCAATTGGGTTGAAGTTTTTCTCCTGGCATCTCACTGTGATTTTCTGGAAGTCAGAATTCCAGAATCCCAATTTTCTTTTCCCGTGCCCCAACACATGAAAAACCTCTAGTGAAGTTGTCCAATGAACTATTCTGGTTTGGCTCCATGGCCTTCACGTGTGTTTTTTTTTCTTTCCTCAAGCTCATACCAACCACCATTTGGTAAACTGATTTATCCTAATTTTTTCTGACTGTAGGTGTAGAAACTGAGATTTGCCATGCACCATCAGAGAACCCAACCCAAACTCCTTGGGAGAGACCAATATTCTTCAAAAAGTTTAAAAAGTCACATTTTCCATTGTATTTTTTTTTCTTATTAAGGAAGTAATAGAGGAAGTTCTGGAAATTCCATCATCTGGCACTGAGGATGTAAATATTCACAGACTATGCAGCAATGCTTTCAAAAAGTTAGTTTTGAACAAAAGATGAAAAGGATGCTGAAGCAATTTGCCCTCTAGACAGATGACTGACAGATTTGTCAGAAGCCAGAAGGTCACAGAAAACACTTGGGGCAGTTCTCCTTTTTCCCCTGGAAAATAGATGTCCTTGCAAGTGTTAAGCAATGCCCCTTGAAACACATAACTCAAAGAAGTGTCAGTGCACACAGCCATGAAAGCAAGAGAGAAAAGCAAGTGTCACGTGGACACAAGTGTGTAGAAACTCCATGGATTGGCAGTACAGTGCTGAGCAAGTGGCAGGTCAGTGGCAGATCTGCCCCTGGTTCCTGTTATTATTCAGTGGGAAAAGCCCTCTCTGAAAGGCTTTGAGAACAGCTTTGTGTAAGACAAGTTCATCTTCCAGGACCTTCACAAGTGTCCAGTGGAACAGATCAGCAGACCTTTTTTTCTCAACCACTGTCTCCCAAAATGTCCATGAAGAAACTGTTCCCACTGGCAAACAGCTGCTGACCTCAGCAAGGACTTAGGGACAGCAAGATGAGCTTGCATTGGACTGGGAGACAGTCCATTCCCAAAATGATTCCCCCAACAGAGAGGGACACAGATTGCCCCTCACAGGCAATCTAACTCAAACATAATGCTGCAGAACAGCGTTTTCTAGCAAGCAGGGTACTTCTTACTGAGAGAAAGCTCAATGAGACACTGACCTCAAGGTGGCCTTGCAACACATTCCGGGATCTCGAGTGCCCAAAGGTGTTCTGGATGGGGTTATCTGGCAGAAATCAGATACCTAGCCTGGTTTCCAGCGCAGGAAAGAAAGAGACAGTGGGCACAAAAGATGTAAGAAGGGACAAACAAAGGCACACATGAAGAGACAGTAAGATGGGAGGGAGAAGAAATCCAGGAGAAGAGGATGGGATAGGCAAGCAATCACAGGAATAGCAGATAATGGCAGAGGGGCAATACTGGAGGTCTCAGAGGAGAATTTAGCAAAAGGGAACCCACTGGTTTGTTGTACCTTAGCTCATGAGCTTCAGCCCTCCTGCACTCTTATGTCTCTGCACTGCTCTTCGTGTTCCATCCCTGTTTGTGTTTCCTTCACCTTGGCTGATGGAAGTCACCCAGCAGCCCAGCTCACCAGGAGCTAACTGAGGGACATCTGCAGGGCTCTGTATCTGGTCACTCTCTCAGGAAAGGTGCTGCTGACACAGAGCAGAGTGAATATAAACTCAGGGTGTGTGCTGAACACCCCTACAGAGTGTGCCTAGCATGGCAAATGCTTCCTAGAGGGGCCAGCTTTTGCTCCATATGTGTTTGCCGGGCACTCAAACTGTGTTTGCATAGATTTCCATCCAGGAAATCCCAAGAGTAAGTGTGGCAGTCTTGGGCATTTGCACTACAGGCTGACACTTCCAGGATGCAGCAGATGGGCTGGCTGCCCATACACTCCACAGCCTGGGTACGCTCACTTCTGACACACCCTGGTGGGAAAATGGCAGTCCTGTGTCAAGACCAAGCAAACAGAGTTGTTGCATTCTTTGATAATGCTTTGCATTAAAAAGTGCTTGTGGACATATAAAGTAATGGAAAATAAAGGCTTTGAGTCTTCAGATATTCAAACTCAGACCTCTGCAGTGCAGAACTGTGGCAGTTTTCCCAATTGACACTTGGCTGTGGAACAGCAACCCATTCCATCAGCACAATTGCTACTCTGGTGGTTCTGCCCATGCACTTTCTAAAGCATCAGACTCCAGCACAGACACACCCTGACACCATCCCTGTGAAGCAAAGCAGCAATGATATAAAGATTTAGTTGATAACAGGCTGTCAGGTCTAAGCAGAACTTTAGGACTTGCTGACACACTGCTTTAAGTCTACCAGTACATTTTCTGGTTGGTAGCCAGATCTCACAACTTTGTAGTTGTCACTGTAAGATAGACCCTACAGATCAATCACCTTGCTTGGCAATGTCATGTCAGATTGGGATGACTGGATTTCATCAGAACCTGGCGTGGGTGCTTTTGTCACTTACTTCACATATGGAAAATCTCATCTATTTTTGCCAAAATTTCATGTGGATGATCTGGGAAGGGATGAGGAGGTGTGGAATGGGAGAGGTGTGACAGCAGTGTCAGTCTGTCCCATTTCTGACATTTGAAAACAAGGGATTTTCATTTCCTATTCTGTGCTTAGTCCTGACCAAAAGAAAAAAAATTGCAGTGTATGAAAAATGGAAAGTCTGAACTAAGATGTTGTGTTCTGAAAAAAAATATTTCATTTCTCGCTGAACTTTTCATTCATGGAACTTATCAATATTTTTGTTGGGTTTCATTCTGACTTGGAATAAACCTGGACTTCAAAACCGTATTCTTTCCTGAAACAAAGTTCTCATGGTGCCCTCCTGCAGTGCCAAAGCAGCGTGGGCTCAGGAGAATGGCACTGCCAAGAGCACAGTTGCTAACTCCACTTTTATGTCTTGGTCTCACCTTCTGTGTCAGAGAGTAAATTTTAATACTTGTATAACTGCTTAATATTTCATGGGCTAAACTAAGGGTGTGTGTGTACAGATGTGACATTTCTGTTATGCCAAAATTAGGTAGGACAGAGGGTGTCAGAAGTCAGGGTCACTGGAAAGCACCATTCCCACCACTAACTCTCCTCATCACCACCTTGGCTATCCTGGGTTAAGCAGGGAAAGAAACCAGGGGCACATTAAACTCCAGGAAAGTGAATAAGGTAGAGTTTGAGGCACAAGTAATGGGAGAAGCAAGCAGACAGCCAAGAGGAATAACCTTGACTGATGAACAACAGGATGTGTGCTGTTCTTTCATGTGGAACAAAAGGCAAACATGAGACTTTGCCTGTGTTCTTTCTGCCTGAAAAACACTTCTGATTGCACACTGCAGAGGTGAAGTTAGAAGTCAAACACAAGCCCTCAGTCTTCTCTTTTACAACCACAATCAGACAACAGACAGAAGGGGATAAAAAATGCAAATGTAGAGCCTTGCTAGAGGGATCCTAAATACAAGGAAGGGACTGTAGGCACTTTGTAATTCTCATGTCCTCTTGGGTGTTTGGAAAAGAATTGCTGGAGGGAGAAGCTATAAATCCATGAATTACTGAGTCTGTGTTGACTTAGACTACCCAAGTATCTCCTTCTTTCTTTCTTTTTTTTTTAATTTTATTTTTATTATTTTTATTTTTGGAAGGATGTGTGTCATTGTTTGAAGTCAAACACTGAACAAAAACAGATATAAGCAAAACAAGAGATTCCAGCTGAGAAATGGCTAGGAGAGACTCTCCAGATAAGTGATGGTGTACAACACTGCAAGTCCTTCAGAGCCCTTCGTGACCCCATGAGAATCAGCCAGCTGCCCACAGAGACCCTCACAAAAAAATATTGCATTAACCAGAATAACCAACAGGCCAAACTGGGTGCAGAAGGGATCTTGGTTCAGATTTTCACTTGCTTGCTTACAGTGCTGGACTGAGATCTACCTCTAAACTTAGTTTCCAGTTGGTGTCATTACTGTCTCTGTTTTTCTGCACCTTTCTGTGTTTCTCTGGTTTTGCTCAGAAATATTACCTGAGGATCTGCTCCACTCAAGCATCTAAGTTCTAGGGAAGCAGAAAAAAAGAACCAACCAAACAAAAAGGCATTTCTGATGAATTTTAATTTCTGAATGGAAAGCTAAAAATAATTCCCAACTAGCTGTAATCAAAGCACAAGTATAAATCACACATGATTCACAGTACAGCATCCAGTGGGAGTTTCTTGGGAGGGATTGGTTCCCCAGGGCCCTGGTTTCAATGTGACACTTATGTGTTTGGCTTCTCTCCCACTTCTGTAGAGCACGAGTAAGATTCCAGCCTCAAGACTACAAATTCGCTTGGGATGTTGACATCTGCAATCAAATTGAATGGCTTAAAATGGTTCCCTTCGTCCCCATAGGAGTTCATTTATTCTGATCTGTGGTAGGTGAGATACCTTTGCCTGTTTTGGCTATTACAAGAAAATAATAATAAAACTTTCACTCTTGTTTCTCTTTCTCCTTAAATTTGCTGTGTGCTTTGAGCTCTTATGGACTTGAGAATTCTCTGCTAATGCGGGCCCAGGAACATCTTTGTATCTGCACCCAGAGATTTCTTTTCCTTTCCCTCCACATTTCTCTGTGTATCTCAGGTATTGTTCTACTGTCTCAGTTGCCAATGACTAATTTAAATTGTCCCAAATTTTCAACTCCCTCCTGGTAGCATCCCCCAGTGATCCCAGAGGAGTTTCCTGAGACACTTCTCCTCCTTTCTTTCTCACACTCTGTCTCCCCAGTCGATGTCTAATAATTTATGTAAATGAATTCATCAGTATCAAAGTAATCTTGGAGGGAGAAGGAGGGCCTGACTGATTGTGCAAGATATGTGGACAGCTCTGGGAAAACAGTTTTTCTTTAAATCTCTATATCCTGCAATGCACCTCCTAAAAACTGCCTTAATCAAGACTGTTCACATTAGCCAGTGATACTTAAGCAATCTTAAGATAATCATTTTCAGGTGAACTGCATTTTCCAGGCAGTAACCATAAGTCACTTCCTGCAGCTCAAGCCTAGCAGACCATTTCTAATCCTTGAACCGAAAATGATCTTCACTTATAAAACTGTTCCTTTAAAAGGACACAATCCCTTAAAATGACACTTTTCACAAGTGTGTTTCCAGATGTTCGATGTAGTAGTATGAAAACAAAGATTGCTTGCTGATCAGTCTTTGGCATTTGCCAACCCTGAAGCTGTGTGATTACCAGAAAAAGGGTTCTTCTGAGGCACCTGGGAGGCCACAATCCCTTTTCCCCACTGGCATCACTGCTATGACTAAGAAGTCATTCATTCAGTTACACAGAGGTTCATCTATTCCACTCTCCTCTGGTAGTTTTAAGTTGTTCTCTATTCAGATTTTATGCTGCAGATATATCGGGCTTGATGAATGCAGACAGGAATTTTATTTCATTATCTTAGAATATTCAAATTACACATGCACAATAAATATTGACAGGGAGGTGAAAGGAGGACTTTAGTGCATCTCACAGCAAGAGTTACAGTGGCAGAAGGGAGTGTGTAGGGTGGGTGTGAAAAGCACAGCAGAAAGCCTTGGGTCTTTGGTGCACTGAGTGGGGACTGATGCTGCTAAACCCCTGAAGAATCATGCCCTGCATATGAGCCATCCTCTCCTTAGATCCATCTCCAAGATCCTCTGGGGGGTGGGGGATCTTTTATGTTTCTGCACTCATTAGCAATACCAAGGGACCAGTAAGTAATTGCATAAATTCTCTTGCTCATAATTTGGTACTGTTTCGCTTTAATTGGTACTAGAAAATAAAAAGAGGATCATAAGATAATTCAGCCTAGAAAAGACCTCAGGAGCTCCATAACCTGGCTTCCTACTCAAAGCAGGGTCAGCTCTGGAATCAGGGGAGGTTGTTAAGTCAAGCCTTAAAAACCTCCAGGGATGCAGAATGCACACCCTCTCTGGACAACTTCTGCTTCCAAAAGCTCACCTAGTCATCTGGTATAGCTGCAGAAATCCTTTTTTTTTTTTTTTTCCCCACCTCCTGGAAGCTACAAAAATAGTCAAGAAACATTTTCTAGTTGATGACCTTAAGTAAGTTGCAGTCTACAAGCTGGCCTTGCCTTCCAACGCTGGGTTTCCAAAAGCCGTGCTACTCCAAGCCTTGGGCAGCCCCGACTCCCTGATGTGTGCAAGGTCCTGCCTCAGGTCCTGCTGTAAGCCTGCATCCACATTTGGCTCAGATTTGCTGCCTATTTCATAGTCAGGAAAACCCATGTGTGGAGAAGTTTGTGATGTACGTGTTGGCAGTGTGAAGTTACTAAAAAAGATGGGAATTTCCATTCACTGCCCTCAGTGCCATTCTCTACATTGCCTGTCTTGCTGTCTAAGCAAACTTCAGCCCTAGTCTGCTCTTAATGGAGTGGACTTATGTCGTATGGGATCCACAGTCAACTCCTTAGCTGCCACTTGCTTTTATTGCCTCATCTTTTTTACTGTAGCTATTGAAATTTACAGTTAATTCATAGATCTTGTTCCTAATTTTGATCCTGTTCCCCACAAGACCATCATTCCCTATTCTTCAAAGCTTTTCTTCACTGTGTCCTGGGCTGGTGTGAATCAGACCAACTCCAAGACGCTGCCAGGGGCAGCATCAGGGTTTGCATTTTTATGTGCAGTTCTGAAATCTGGCAATTAAGATGCCAGCAGACAAAGTCCTGCCTCTGGCAGCCCCTTTGCCCTTCACAGCAAGATATCTGAGCTGCTCATCCATTAGGCTCCTCATCACTGCAGCCATCAGCATTACATTTTATGGAAACTCACCGCCAACTCTGCTTTCCTTAAAATTCTGCCCTGTGGTCCTGGTGCTGTTTGAAAAGTAGTTTAGGTATTGGTGAGTGGGATGAGGGTAAAGTAGGGCAGACTGGGGGGGGGAGGAAGGAGGAAGGGAATTGGCAGTGATAACCTCATCAGCTTCTCGAGATAAGTCGCCTCCTCTCATCGCTCAGAGTCTGTAATCACAGAGGAGCACCAAAGGAAATGCAGAATTCTTCAGCAGAAATAACCCTTCCTTTTCAGGTGGCACAGCACTGCTGCACATGTCCACGTACCAAAGGTCTGTGTTATGGGAATGTTTCTCCTCTGTGAGGAAATTCCATAATAAAATTTATTTCAGATAGATACAATATAAGGTAGATATTCTCACTGAAAGTAAATGTTCCTTTCTCCCCCCCCCCCCCAAATACCTCGATTTGGGGTGATCCAAAAACTCCATTTGAGACAGAAAATTAACATTTTGTTTTCAACATCTTTATTACGTGCCGTGAATGATTTTAATTCACTTTTCTTTGTTTCATATACTTTCCCTTTCAGTAATTTTTGTTCCAAGAAGAGAGAAAAATGTGCCCTGATATGACCAGCATTTTATGAGTTTTCTCCAAAATGAAATCCTCATTAGCTGATCTAATTTCTGTAAATATTTTATCTTAATGGAATCATATATTTCAAAAGGAACATGGTTCTACCCCATGTCTTCTGATTTTCACTGTACTAGTTTAAAGATGTTTGTTCCAGGCTACTATAAGAACTTTGTGGGGTTTTGCTATGACATTTTCATGGACCACTTAAAGCCAGCTGCAGGTAAGTACGATGGGGAATGCGTTACTGACCACATTTGCCACTCCAGCCTCCTCATTGTGTTATTTGCATAATAGGGGGGGATACAAGCCGCTTTGATTTCTGACAGGTATCCACACTTTGCTTGAATCAGGAAGGCTTAATTTGTGTGAAATCTTAGAGCCTTGTTCCCCACACAGAGCCATGCACAGCTCTGGCCACGCCGCTGTCGCCAGCACCAGCAGGAGCTCTGTGCATCACACGGGCCCCCACAGTGAGCTGAGAACGAATTTCCCCCTGAGCTGCCTCTTTGAAGTGCTGCTGGAGCACAGCCCTCACAGGCCACGAGCGGGATGACTTTTTGTGCAGCTCCTGTTTGGCAACCGGGCTCGAAATAACAGCAAAGGAAGGTCTTTGACCCTGGCTGATATTGCATATAACTAGATACACTTCTGAAAATGCAGGGTTTTTACTGGCACGGTTTGGGAGAAGAAGATGCAAGACAGAAAGAAACTTTTAGTAAAGAAAAGCACAGGTATTTGTTTAAAAACACTGCAAGGAAAAGAACATTGCTTGTTTGGCTGAGCTCTAGTCCTGAATCTGTTTGCTGTGACATTTACTGTTAAATCACTACGAGATTATCTTCACTATTTAAAGAAAAGCTAAAATCCACTTGTTTTATCTCAGGGTAATTAGTTTGAGGGCTGTGAGGTTGAACTCAGTATGTTCAGCTTGTAAAACTAGTGTCCTTTTCCAAATTTTCTCTTCTTTATGTTGAAGCTGTTACTGTTTGTAGCCAAAAATTACTTGTTCTCCACCCCCATTTCAGCACTGTTATATCTATCCTCTTCAACCACAACTAGCTGAAATAACTCTAATCACCTATTTTTACTGTTTGAGTTAGGGAGTGTTCACAGGACTCATTTTGCCAGAAGAGCTGAAATGCTTGCAGAAAGGGAAAAGGGAAAGATACAAATTCAGAGCTGCAAAATAGCAGCTGAACATGATAATATCATCAGCTGGCAGAGGTGGCTGCACACTGAGCATCTGTCTATGGCCTAAAATGACTGTTTTGTTTGAGGATTTGTTTGTTGGTTGGTTGGAGTTTTGGTTTGTTTTGTTATACTGCAGGATCACTCCTAACTGCTAATAAAATTAAGAAAGAAACTTCAGAAAAAGAACCCTAAGTCCTATGGTTTTTAATTCCCTATTGGGTTTGGGGAAGAAGCATTTTGTGGAAAACAAGGAAGACAAACCTGGATCCTTTGCTGCGTCCTTCCTCCTGTTTAAGAAGATCTGTGATTCTACATCTAAACCCAACAACTTTCCAAGTGGCCCTGGTAAGTTACATAAGCTAAACTTTTCACAATTTGATGTCTAAAACTAATCCTTTAATCCATATTTAGGATCCTGTAATTAACTCGTCTTAAATGTTATCTGAAGGTGCTCAGACATACTGAAAAATTGATAAAGTATATACTTATTCTTACTTTAGGCACCCAAATTTGAATTTTTTGACCATAATGACTGCTCCTAGGTGTTAATGAAGACTTTCATACATTGAAGAGTTCTTCTGAAGAAGAAATTTTAAATCACACTTCTCTGTAACTGCTGAAAATTATGCTTCAAGCACCAAAATAAGTCCAAAGTGGCAAGAAGCAAATTCTAGCAATCTTTTTCCTATTCCATGACAGGCATTTTTAGTCAATCTTTTTTTGTAGTGTTTGAGGGAACCTCTCTCCTCCCATGAACTCTGTATAGGGCTGGGTGACTCGTGTTTAACAGAGAGAGAGACTTGCTGAAGGTCATGGTACTGGAGGTGGGGGGCACAAGAGTTGTCTACACACAGATTCTGGCTGAACTGTTGGGAAAACGAGTTTGTCCTAATAGTTAAGGTGAATGAATTTAACTCTTTGTTTTCTGCCTTGTGGATTACAGCTACAGAGAAAACTTACGAGAAACTTAAGCTTTTCAACAAGCTCCCATTAGTTTAGAAGTAGCAATAGGTTCCCTCCTGTCCAAACGGTCCAAATGCTCTCACCTCCTTTCCCAGCTGCCTTCATCTCCCTCTTCCCAAGGTTACTGGATTGTCCTCCTTCAATAGAGGAGTAACTGTAGGATTCCAACATTGCCTAGTAAGTGGGAGACAAAGAGGGAAACAGGCCTCTAAAGCAGGAAAAAGTAAGTAAAGGTGTGGTGATTTCTTTTATCAGACTTTTGCTTAAGGTTTCTTCCCTGCATTTCTATTACAGAGGCACCATCCTGACAATCCCTGTCAGATGATTTAGGATGAGTAATAAGGGTCTTGGTTACTGCTTTTCTACGGAATGATGCACAGGGTTTGTTAGGGGAGTGGATTTTGGGGGAGGAAGAGCCAGGCAAAATCTCAGAGGCTGCACTCCCAAGCACTGCCCGTTATCTCTTTCCCCAGGGCTGAGCCATAGGGCTAGGAGCTGAAGGACTGGCATGTAACAGGCTTTTGTTTCTGGAACAGAATTTCCCCAAGTGGCTGATAACAGGCTCAGTCTATTCTGTGAAGGATGTCTTTAGCGCCTGCCCTGATATATTTATTATAAACAAAAGCTACAGAATGTTAAATTTTGTCTCTAACAAAATGCTGTTCTGGCTATTCAGATAAAAACAGGTTTGGCTTGGGGTTTTTTTAGACGCAGAGATGCCTTTGCTGTAGGAATTCTCACGTATTAAGGAAAGATCAATACCACAGCTAATGGCCTAAGGTATCAGAAAACCTCACTGGAGGAAATGAGAGTGTTGTCTGGAAACCAGATGATGATAATCCTCAGGATAAATGGATTTAGAGATTTCCAAAGCTGTTTTAGTAAACAGAGGGCAGACTTAGGCAGTTATTTCAACAAGTTCCTTTGCAAAACAGAAAGAGATTGCCATTTTCCTGTTTGGTTTTAGTCTTGACATTGATGAGTCTCGGCGAATACTTATTAACCTCTTAGATGCAGAACTGACCTTTTAATAAAGCAACCTCTTCTTCTTTGCAGAGAAATCTTAACACCGGTTATTTTGTCTTGCAAACATTGTCCTTGCACATGCTGTTGACAAAAGCTGGCAGAGAGCAATTGGTTTCCCTGAAGTCGAGCAAAGGCAGGTGGAAAACTCATAAAGGACTCAAGGCAGAGCTCAGACAAGTACCAGGAAGCAGAGATGCCCTGATTCTGCTCTGGGGTTCATGGCTGTGAACCGGAAAGAACCAGAGTAGAGCAGTGTTCAGTGTGGGCAGTAAGACCCTCCAAACAGCCCTGGTGCCCAGGGTCAGAGGTCCATCTAGCCCACCCAACCCCATTCATCTTCTCTCTCACCACCCCTGCAAACACCTCTTTCCCAAGATGGTGATTGATAGCCTGGGTCATCTCTTCCCCTGTGAAAGCCATTTCACAATTTAGTTCACATGTGTTATATTTTTTAGCTTTACTACTTCCTCTGTGAGAATAAAAAAAACAAATACAACATCTGAGATCTGCGAGCTTGTGGTACTTCTGCAGCTGCTTAGAAACATGCTCTGCGTTGCTCCCTGTTCTTTCCCACATCTTCATGCCTGCTACAGGGGGCTGAGCTTAAGTGTTTCATTTTCTCCCTCTTTGAATAGAGGCATTTAATCTGCTTTGCAGGTTTTCAGTGGATTTTGGTGCCTCAGCTAAACTCCCCAAGCTGTGTGCAGAACCAGACCAACGAAAAGGTGAAACGCAGAAGTTTAAACCACTCTGAATGCCAAAGCAGTTTACCTTGCAGTTCAAGCAGGGTCAGCTGTGCCCACTGACTCTGCCCAGAGAAGCTGTGGCTGCTGCATCCCTTGAAGTGCTCAAGGCCAGGTTGGATGGGGTCGAAACAACCTGGTCTAGTGGAAGGTGTCCCTGCCCATATCAGAGGGGTTGGAACAATCTTTAAGGTCCCTTCCAACCCAAACCATTCCATGATGCTGTGACGTGCTAGACTTGGTCCAGCACTGTAATTTTCCATGTGTACCTTATCCTGCTTCCCACGTGGTTACTGGGGCAGTAATCATCCATCCCTCTCTGTCCCATGGGGCCTCATTTTCATCAGCCACTTTGTCTGAAACAATTCATGGGATACTACTAAACTGAGAGCAGTTACACCTTGCCCTACCTAGTTTCTCATCTATTTTCTCTGCTTGAGAAATGTAGAAAGGACTATGTGCATGGAAACTCACTCTCTGTTGGTCTAATAAATGGTATTACTTCTCTACAGTAACTTTTCCTTTCACGCATCCTTAAAACTTTGT
Organism: Lycocorax pyrrhopterus obiensis; assembly: GCA_014706295.1. NCBI lineage: Eukaryota > Metazoa > Chordata > Aves > Passeriformes > Paradisaeidae > Lycocorax > Lycocorax pyrrhopterus. The sequence goes on along the minus strand of JACSVZ010000002.1, from coordinate 145,753,271 downwards.
AGTTGTAAGAATACTATCACTACAATATGTTATTATGGCTATTGTATTTCTGACTGAGCCATAAAATCAAGGATCTTGCAGTCATTAAAAATCCCCCAACACTCCTCACAAAAATAGACATGTTAGTTCAGGTTCCCTGGCCCAGTGAGTACAATCTTTACATAATGTTTCGGCTGAATTGTGGCTCCCTTTACTTTCAGTTGTGACTGTGGGTTGTTAAACAGCTGCCATGATTCCCCCGCTCCCCCAAGAGACCGAGCTGCAAATGAATTATAGATATAATACAAGCAGTCTTACACATGCATCACCCAAAGCCTCTTACATGGGTCAGGATCATGTGGTTATTGTCCTGTCAGATCTTTGAAACAAAAATCCGTGGACTTTGTGAGATGACCCCAGTGTATTGATTGCTATAAAGGAGACAGAGAATCTTTGACTTGAGATAAAAAGATATCAGACATCTGTGATTAACGATCAGCAAAACTTGAGTGCTGCAGAGAGAGCTTTTAATTGATTCTATCAATGTGCCTCTGTCTGCATATTTATGCACCAGATGCGCATATGCAAAGTGTTTTGATGTACAGATCCTGCGTGTGTGTCCATAGATAAAATCTGTGTGAGGAATATGTGGCAGGGCTACAAGAGCCCCAACACACCAGGGGTCTGGCTGCCGGGTCCAGGGACCAGCTCAGTGCCAGCCCGTGAATATCTCAGGCTGTGAATCATCCTGGATCCCCTCACTGGGCCTGATCCTTATCCCCCACCCACACGTAAGAAAGAAGACAGCAAGAGAGGGGAGGAAGGAGAAGAGGGAGACAGCAGAAGAAAGCAGGAAGAGGGGGAGAAGGAAAAGAGAGGGAAAAAAGGAGAAAAAGAAAGAGATACAGAATAAAGCGTAAATATCTTTTTACAGCTTCACTTAAATGTAGACTCCTCCAAAAAAAGGAACAAGGAGATGACAGTGAGGACTGAAGCTTGGACTCTGTCCAGATGCTCAATTGACTTTGTCGTTCCTGTCCTATTTTGACCTTTCTATTTTTCAAGGGTAATTAAACACTCCAGCTTCATATTGGATCTTGCTTCAACTAGTGATTCACCTCCACTGACAAGGTAAAGAGCTACACAGGAAAGGTCCAACCTGGCTGCCCAAACAGCCATGTCCATATTGGTCTTATTTTATGTGAATATAATGCCACCAAGTAATTAGCAATAAAAATACTGTGCAAGAGCTGTGTATGACATTAGGATTGAGTAATTTGGTCTTTAACCCATCTAGCAGCTACTGCAGGATGCACTAAGTGACTGAAACCCATATATCTCATTATAATAAATATTTTATAGATGACATCTCAGCCCAAATCACCTTCCGTGACATTGTTTTTAAATCCACTGGCAGGTCACAGGGTGATTTCAGTGGCTGGTTGTTGGAAAAGAAATCTTCCATTGCCATGTTAAAATGAACCCATATTCATAACAAGCAAGTGTTTTCATTTGATCCGTGTCAAATGTCAACTGTGCAATAAACCGGTGACCCTGCTTCAATTTCTGTCACTCAGAGGACAAAAGACCACTTCTTCCCCACCTTGGGTGCCTATTTACCATTTCTCACCCTTGGGCTGATGCCTGCTTGTGAGAAAACTCTCACAGTGGACATCCTGCTCTATTTGTTTTGTGGAGAGGCAGAAGACTTTGCTATTTAAGGCTGTAAATCTGGCATTTTCACAAGTGCTGAAATTCACACCTTTGCATTTCCTGCTAGTTCCCTGCTATATAAGGTGAGCAAAGGTAACCACGCTGCTGATATTTGCAGTAGTCCTTCATCTCACTCCTTTTGGGACTGTTCCCATGCACATAAGTACTCTTCATCTCTGACGTCTGAAGGCAGCTCTTTATCCATTCTTATCTGGCTGTGAGTGACAAAGCATCAGAGAAAGCTTCCTAACTGTGAAATTTATTAGACAGGAGAGCAAAGTCCTCTGGGGGAAGTGTTGGAACAAAACTCCATCAGAGGTTTTGGAGGGGATAAAACATTATGGAGGGAGGTGTAGTGTTATGGTCCTGCAGTGACAAGAGTTGAGCAGGTTCTTAAAACTACTTTTCATTCCCAAAAATAGGGCAGAAAATGGGAAAAGCCTTCCCAACTCATCAGGTGGGCTCCTCTGCCATTGTGCTATATGACATTTTTCATTAATTGAATGTATGCTCTATGTTTAAATCACTCAGGATTCTCTCCATCCCCTCCAAGAAGGGGGATGTTTGAGTGATTAAAGCATCTGGGTCATTCATTCAAGTACCTCTGCAGACATGACTAGAAGGCCATGCTTCATCCTCCTCCAAATGGGTCACGACTATTCAGACAAGAGACTCAAAGGCAACCTGAAGCAATGCTAACCAAACCATTTCCATTTGTGAAACTTTAACGTGCCTGACGCAACTGATCTCCTAAGCTTCAAGGAAAAAAATGAGGGTGTTTTCTTTTAAATTAATAGATCTATTTGTACAAATATAGCTCTGTCAAAGCCAACCCATGACCAGTAGACTATCCAGAGTCTCACTCTCTTCATGGCTAAAACCTTTCTTCTACTTTTCAACTTCAATTTATTCATTCTCAATATTCTTTTGTTCTTTGGACAAATTTTTTCTTCAGCTGAAACTGTTCTTGCTCTTCACTGCTGTATAGCCCAGTGCCCATTTATAGCTCTCAGTTGTGTTCCCTCATCCTTAATTATGTTAAAATTAACAAGCCAAGCTGTCTTGGTGTAAGACAGGCACTTCCATTTCCCAGATCACTGTTAGGGAGAAAGCAATGAACGAGAAATGATTGCTCATTGTCTTCTTAAAAATAAGAATGTGACATTAGAGGAATTAAAAAGGATCGGTTTCCAAAGAAGCAAAAGCTGATGTTTCTCCCACATCTTGTGTCTGCAGAAATCCCTGCTGCTGCAGACATGCTAAAACCAAGCTGAAAGCAAAGTCGGTAGAAGAAGGTTTGGGAGGAAATGCAGCAGAGGAAAGAGTTGTTGGAAGAAAGTAAAAGCAAAGATAATGCCTCTTGCTCAGGAAGCTTTTCAATTGAAATTTGCTGAAGACTGACAGTGTTTTGGGGAACTATTACTCATGCTTATACTATCTTGCACTCTTTGTTAACTTTTACTCTTGGTCACCATCAGAAACACTCTATTGCACTGCAAATGCCTTTAGTCTGATTCTTTATGGCTTTCCTTATCATAACTAATAGTTTTTTACTGAATCTCCCCCAGTCTGAGTGCATTACTCTTGCAGAACTTTAACTAGCATGGCAGTCAGTATTCCAGGAGAGTTTTCAAAGTGTCTAGTATTGGGCTATTAAATTCTTCACTCTCCTCTCTTGTATAATGTATTTAAACCCTGTTGGTATGCACTAGCCAAACTCTCACTCAAGACCAGGATCCACACCAGGATCCAATTATTAATTAAGACCACCTCAACCTAAAGTACTCATTAACCTCCTACAAACAGCTGTGGCTGCAGGGTGGGCACAAGCCCTATAAATCAAACCCTGGGAGGAGCCAAAGGTTGGTCCTGGTTGCTGAGTGCTGTATGTTGCTGGAGCTCTGCTCTGAGAAATCATAATCCAAGAATCAGAAGACTGTGAGTTCCAGCACACTCCTCCAATGACAATATCTTCCCTGACACAATACAGGCTTATGTTTGACTCATGATTTTTCTGTCATTAGCTGCCCTATGTCCTCTTTCTCCCATCAAGTCATGTCCCCAGCCATTGCAGAATTCCTTATTGGCCAAAAATAGGTGAGTTTGCATTTTGAATGGTTGAACTTCATCCCAGTGCTGCTTCTCCAACACTTAATGATCATTTAGATTTCTCTGTGTGATATTTTCACCTGCTTTGAACTGATCACACCTGCCACCCCTGTGTGACCAGATGTTAGTTAATTTGTACATGTAGTAGGTTCAAACCATGACAGTACAACCCTCTGGCAGCATCCTCACGGGGGTTACTGTGGGCATGGAGTGTCACCATCACTCACACCCCCTGCCACCCTCAGACTCAATGCAGGCAACAGCCAAAACTGTGTCTCATTAGAAAATGACAATTAGTCAAAAGCAAAAGCCTGTGATGGCAACATTCAGGTTTCATTCAAGAATATAGTAGAAGTAATTGCTCTGATCTGGGGAGTCCCAGTCCTTCTCCTAAAAATAAAGCTGGCATTTGTAACCTAGACTTCCTAAGTCAGATGGAAATTCTGTTTTGGTCTGGTTTTTCCCCTGTATTTTTTGTTTGAAATTTTACACTTTGCTAATTTTATCTTAGCAAAGGTCAATTGTTGGAACCTCAGATTTTCATAGACTACAAAACTCATTTCACACCTGATTTTACTACTTCCTAAACAAGCTGAAGCAGGATTTTTCATAACAGTTCATGTAAAGATGCCTTATGAAAAGCAAAGCAACAGTGGCTTATTTTATAGCATTTGCATTATTTTTAAAGTGCCCTCTACTTACCCTTCCAGCTGATTTCTAATCTCCTATTTTTTAATCTATAACCCTAATAAATTTCTAACTTTACCCATAGTTTCTCTTTGTGTCCTTCAAAACTATCATTAACCACATGCCTGAGTTACTTTTTGTTCAAAATAATTCATCAGAAAATGACAAGTTAAGCCTAATCAGTCAGTCTTTGCCTCCTCAAAGGCCTCCAGCTGTTGTTAAGTAATATCCCTTGTCACACTTTAGATAGCCCAACAGACTGGGAAAAAAAAAACCAAAACATACTTGTTGTGACTACAATGATAAACAAAATCTGCTCTGAAGCTACTCTAATTGCCTTCAGAGTCTAACACAACCCTTGGATTGACCTCTTTCCGGAGAAACATAACAGCCAGAGTAATTATTAAAGTGTCGGCCCAGACTTAAATCCACATACAGATTTCCAGCTGAACATTAAATAACACTTGGTCTTTGAAAAATTGGGCGCTACAGTCTTCAATCAGCTTCTGTCCCTCATCAGCTTTACAGCACCAGGGAAATAAAGGACAAGAAATGGCTGGACACACGATGTCAGACAGCTGGAACACTGACCTATGCTTTCAAAGTCTGTTGCCCTACTAGGCATGGTATTGGCATTAAGATTTTAAACCTGTTATCACTCACAGGAGTTCAGAGACTTTTCTTTTATTCCCATGGGGGTTTTTTTTACAGTGGGCTTTGCCTGCCATTTAAATGTTTTCACTCTGGATTTATGGCTTATTTTATCCAGTCTGCAGACGAGGTTTGTTTTGTTTTTTTTGGTTTTTTTGCAATATGAGTTTCTAAGCTTGTTAAAGCAGTCACAAAATGCTGTGCTGTGTGTTATCCCAGAAAACATAAAATGTGTGATTTTTCAGCTATGGTAGAGTTGGTAGTAATGAGACCATGCATTTAAAAAGATGAGTATTAATTTTAGACTTCATGCAACCCTTTGAGAAAGCTCTGCTAAACTGAAAACGCCATCTCCTGCTTCAATTAGACATATAAAACATTCCTTCTCTTTTGAAATCAATTTAATAATTAGATATGCTAAAGGATGAAACTGCAAGTTCCAGCTTTCCATAACCCTTTGCCACTACCAGCTGTTCCTTACAGATATTGGCCCTGAGGTGAACATTCAGGAGGGGTTTCAGATTAGGGGAACATGCATGATGGTTTCTTTGCTTGCTACCGCAGCTCATTCATTCTGTAGCCTTGGGAGAGGCTCTGAGATACCACTCTTTACTTTCTGTCTCAGACCAGCTCAATCAGCTCACCCAAGTATGAGCAACTCTCCTAATGAGAGCCTTATTCAAGGCAAAGATTACAAATTCCCCAAGTCATATCCCTTTCACATTGATCAGTGAGACTTTTGGAGCCAGGGCAGCATTGCCTCCATTTCCCAAGCTTCTGACTGACATCTCCTTCCTGAAAATGATTGCATTCATCCAGGTGAAATTTGCTGCAAACACAGATGTGTGGGCACATGGACGTGTCTGCCCAGCAGCCAGGGATGGTATGAAGTCTCAGCTTCTCTGTGGAATACTTGTCTCTGCACAGACCTTGTCAGACACAATCACCCCTCTGGATTGCATGATGTGGTGAAACCAAGACCCGAGGAGAGGCTCTGAGAGAGAAAATTCCGCTCTGCTCGAGCCCGTGCTTCTGCAAGGGACCTGCCTTCAAATAAAGAAATTGCTGCTGCTGAGCTCTATTCTGTAGACAGTTTTGGGCTGAAAAGGGCTCAATCTGTTGCGAGTTTCCCATACTGTTTCCGGGTGTCATCTAGATAGAGGGAAGACTTGGGACAGGAATCCCTTATTGCACACAGAAGGACAGCGTTGGCCTCTCTGATACAACTGCTTGAGATTTTTAAAACTATTGATACTTTTGAGCTTTTTTATAGATGAGATAGGAAAAAAAAATAAAAAAGAAGAGTTCCTTAGAAATGCTACACTATGTTCAGTCACATTTAAGAACAGGAATCAGCCAGTGGCCTCCTCACTTACACACAAACGTGTACACAGCTCCTGTTGAACAGGCTTTGTAAACCTAGACAAAATAACAACATTGAATTCAGGAGAACAACTATTTCTATTAATCACTGTAATAAAAAATCTGCAAACTTGGCAACACAGTTTTACTCAAATGCCTCCTCAATACACACTGGCAACACCACCCCCAGTATTACTCAGACGTTATTATTTTTATCATTGCAGTGTCTCTTACACAGGCATCTTCTTGTTGCCTCACAGAGGAAAGTAATGAATCGAAGTACGAATGTTCTTGAAACAGATCTTTTAAAAGAAACATTAGCTCAGAACGTACTAGAGGTTAACTTCCTATTTGGAAAAATATAAAAACTGAGTATCATAAATAAGCCTTTAATTTGGGTTTAATGGAGACCATCGTTTTGGGCTGCTGCATTCATCTGTTTAAGAGAAATTTACAGAGATATTAAATGGAATCAATTCTGCTGTCACATAGTAATAGGAGTGAATAATTATTTACTTATCAATTAAATTTTGTGGGGAATTGGCACATAACAATGTGATTGGAAATTGTATTCAAAGATGAATTGGGATTTTAATAAATACTTTAACTGATGAACCTCCAGTGGTGGACGGCTATCCAAAAATGCAGTCTTGGTCACTGCACATGAAGCACGTAAATTCACATTTGAGGGTAAATTCTGAAACCTGCATCCTGACCACTTTCCTTGTAAATCCCATTGCCTAATGCATAAAACTAAAATTAAATGCATGAAGTCCAACTCTTTGAAGGACTAGACATACTCCGTCCCTTCTAACTTAAGCTACCATTTACAGCAATCAGCCTTCTGGAAGGACACTCACTAGCTTTGGAGTCACCTTCCTCATCCTTGCTGTTCCTTAAAGGATTCTTTTAATTCAAGGGAATTTTCATGGATTTCAATAGTAATGCCACTAGAGCTGCTATTATCTCTCTGAGCAGTAATACAAGCAAATATAGCCACTGCAAAAATAGAAAAATAATTCCTACATGCATCTCATGCTTATTAAATCTCATCGTGGCATGCTGTGATTAATCTTTTGCAGAAAGTTTCCTTAATTCTCATTTAAGGATAAATAACTGTATATCTTCATAATAAATAAATAAGCTTTTGCACCACCTCACTTGTGACACAAATTAAAAATAAGCCATGAATTGATAACAGTTAGTTTTGTTCCTCTACAGATCAGACATTTCAGAAATCCCACACTAGATGAGCTGACCATTCGTCTCACCCTGTATTTTTGTTTGGTGATTAAATTTATGTACAGATTAGTTTTCAATGGCTTTTGATCACATTTTAAGGACTAGATCTAAATCTGTTTCTGTACATACAGGTCTTGATGTCTGAGATGTGTTTTTTAATAAATATCTTCCTGCAAGTAGCCTGTCATCCTCACCTATTACTGCTTTTGAGTAGAAAGCATGAAGTTTGCTCAAGATCCTACATGCAATCCCCTCAAAAGAGCATTTCAAGCAAAAAGGCAGAGGAGAGGAGTGCAGCTAGAGAGAGGAACTCATTTCTGCTGGTGTTGATATTCAGAAAAGTGCACTGGGCTGATATAGGGACAATAGTTACTGTTGTTGTCTGTGTCTTATTACTAACTATGAACTCTTCCTTTAAGAAAAGGAAATTAAAGTTTTCCTTCATCTTCTGCTCCTTCCTATTTATCTCTTACATGTCACTAATAAAGCACAATATTGCACAGTATCACTCCAGGGGTAAAACTCCTGTTTCTCTTCTCGTAGCCCATGCTTTGTTGCAGCTGTTCTGCCTTTCCAAGTCTAGATCTCTGGGATTCTCTCAGCTGTCTCTAACTCTTGTGCTGCTTGCTTGACCTCAGAGCCAAGTGATGAATGTTGTGGCCTGACACCCACTTACAAGAGGCTCTTCCACAGGAGCTGTTTAAGCCCCTGACAATGTGGGCCACCAGCAGGATGGCTGTGGGCAAGGAATGCAGCAAAGTGCTTGCACTGGTTACCATTCTAGTTCAGGTCAGGACCATGGGGGAAGCCTGGGATGAAGGGGTGAAGAGGAGCAGCTGGGCAGCGTGGGTGACTCTGTACAGGCACCGAGGTGACAGAGAGGAGCATCCTCCCTGCAGTCACCCTGAGAAGAGCAGCACAGCCCCACCTGGAGTCCTCTGGAGGAGGGAGGTCTAAGAGGCTCTGCTACATTTCCTTGTGTGGTTCAGCAGTGGCACACAGGAATGAAGTCACTGTGTCAGTCCCAACCCTACTGAGGAGAAATTGGGAGCTGTTCTGATGGCTGCATGGTGGCCCAATACAGGAGGCCACATGACAGGTGGTTTCCTTGCCATCTTCAAATTTGTGGTACTAAATATGGCACTGAGTCTTCTTGGAAAATTCAAAGAGAAAGGAAAATGAAACTTCTGCCTCCTATCCTTTTTTCCTAACTCCCCCTTCCCTGAGAAAGCCCTTTCTGAGCTGAGGACGAGGCATCCTTGGAGTCATCAAAAAATTTTGCTTAATGAAGGACTTAAAAACAAACTTTGTCAAGTTAGTCACACCATGTGTATTTTCTTTAATAATTTATACAGACAGGGTGGTTGGGAATGCCACAAAAACTGCACAGGAGTTGTGCAGTTTGCCCAGGCAGAGGACCAGCCAGGGGCCCTGCTCTGAGCCTTTGCTCTGGCTGCCAGCCCAGGTAAGCATTTGGTCCTGGGTGCTGAATGACTCTGCTGATGCCACCATAAAACCAGGAAGAGATTCCAGTTTTAGTGAGATTTCTGCTGGATGTTTGGTAAGGCACCATCCATAGCATTGCACAGCTTATGGAAATCTTTTCTCTGTGTCACAATCTCACTTATCTATTATTAATTTTTTTTCCAGATGATAAAACAAAGGTATCATTATTTGCTGTGACAAAAATATGGGTAAGAAATGCATCTTGGGGTTTGTTTTTTATTTGATGTTATTTCTCTTTCCTTTCAACATCCAGGAGAAACAGTAGCCATGTGAGTTCAGCTCCTCTGCTCTCCTCTAATCTACCCTTTGATGTAACTAACTGGCAAAAACATATTTCTAATCAAATATAGTCTCTCATCCTTAATCAGCTCAGCTTTAAAATGCAGATCAATGAGATAAGAAAGAGCTGATTTAATTAGCCCAACTTCAGCAATGTTACAGCATATTCTCATTTACAGAAATAATGGGGAGCAAGAGGAAAGAGATTCATCATCATGAAAAGACTGGGGAAGGCAGAGGAATGCAGGATATTTCCTATGTTAGCTGAGGGTGATTTTCATTCCAGCTAAAGAGCCAGCACATGTTTTATGAGCCATTTAAATAACACTTAGGCCTTGCGCTTTGTCCTTTAGCCTAAGGATGAATTTCTTTCACTAAGTAGCAATACCTTTGGAAATCATCACTCTTGGGTTTAATTGATGAGCCAGAGACAGCTCCCACCACTTGGTGAATAAAGAAGAGGAAATATGGCAGGCAGGAACACGGCAATAATGCACATTTATAGAGTTGCTGGGGAACACTCACCCACACGAGCGCCAGGTCAGGCACTCTTACTGGAGAGGCTTTAAAGGGAACAGCACAGGCTGTGCTTCCTCACCCTGCTGCTGCCTTACTGAGTGGCCGCAGGCAGGTCACTTCGCTTTTGCATTTTTGGGGGTGTGTTTTGTTTTTCTTTGCTTTCTTCCTCTGTCCCATTAGGATTTGGAATTCCCTGCAGAGTAAATCGCTTCCTTCCTCCACAGCACGGGTCCCCCCACAAATGGGGACTGTGGCACACCTGGAGCTCTGTGGTGTTGCTGTACAGCTGCTTAAAGAGAAAAACCAGTGCAAGTTCTCAGCTTGCTCTTCCACCTTTGTGGCTTCAAAGCAGCAGAACACTACCTTACCTCCACCAGCCCTGTGTATCCTGCCTCCAAATGCTCCTCCATCCCCCTGGACCATGAGACTCACTGGATCAGATTAGCCCAGGTTTGGTCAATGCTGCCTCCTCCACGCAGAGCATCCAGAACACTTCCATAGCCACACCAATCCTGTAGAGGCCTCAACAAAAGGAAATCAGACATGTAAATGTCCAGCAAGGGTTTTCACATGGGCTCCAGCAGTGGAGTTGGGCTCAGGACCTGAACCTTTGGTGAGGTATGTCTTGACATTCATGCTGTTACAAAGTCAGGCCAAATCTACACAGATGAGGCTATGCCAGCTCCTAATTTGAGTTCTGGGAATGAAGTTTGTCTTCGTTTGTGCCCATCCATCATTTTGAATGGAGCTATCTTGTGACAGCCACATTTGGTAGTCTCTGCCTGGGAGATAATTGCTCATCACTGAGGGGAACTCACACAGCTGAGATAACCCTCAGGCACTTTCTCTGCAGGGATGGGAGCACCAGAGGCAAAGCAATTAACAGAGCAATTAAGCCACTAGCCAATCATATCTCTTTTTTTTTCCCCTCATCTCAGACTTGTGCCACTCTCCAGTGCCTCTAAAAACAAGCAAGGAAAGGCCCTGCTCTCTAGAGGGATAGTTCCTTCAGGTGGTCTGGGGCTGAGATTAGGCTCTAACCCCCATTCCTGACCCTGACTCATCATCGGCCTGGGCTTGTTGGACATGGCTTGGCTACTGTAAACAGAACCAGTGTCCATTTCATTTCCTGAGAGCCAACAAAGGTAACTTAGACCTCTTCCCTGGATTCTTCTCCTTCCCTCCACCAGGCTTGTTCTCCAGGTAATAAATCAATCTTTTCAAAAGCATTAGATCAGATATCCTGACTCTGTGGTTTCATGAGAAAACTTTGCAGAAAAGATACTGAGACAATCTCACATGCACAAGGCTTTATAAACTGTGTCTGTGGATGATGGCATTCACTAACACTAAAAGTGAAAGTTACTTTGGGGGGAATATAAAAACACAAGAACAGAGAGGAGAGAGACATGAGAAGGAGGAAATTCTGTCACAGTCGGGCTCTCCCAGGTCCCCCAGACTGTTCCTCCCCCATCTCCCTGTCCCAGCCCTTCCCTGGTCTGCAGTCCTTTGGGGACAGCTGCTCCTGCTGGGGTTTTCCACAGCCACAACTCCTGCAGGAAATTGTGCTGTGGAGCTCCAACTGATGTGAAGGGCCAAAGCCCCCTGGCTCTGTGGAGTTTGGCAATGTCACAGATGTTACAGCAGTTCCCCCCCACCTCGTCCAGCAGCTTGGGCTTAAATTATAAGAGCCTGAAGGACATGGGGCTAAGCTGCAAACCCTAGCAGGAGACTGCATTTGTTCCTCCAGAGAGCCACCTGAAATGCCAGAACAGAGTCAAGTCATCAAACAGCACTGTGGGCACCCAAAGAAAAATCACCTTTGCTTTTCAAAGCCTTGAAATGAAGCTCTCCATCAGTGACTCCTCAGAATCAAGAAATCTGCAGAGTAACACTCACCCCATCCTTAGCACCTGAAGCCTGCTCATCCCTCCATTTAGAGGATGCACAATGCTTTTGTTAATTAGAGCCTTAGTTTAATATGAGCTGTCAAAGTTCACTTAACTTCAATTAATTGTTTCTCCTGAGCTTAATTTCTTTAGTTAAGTATTGATTAATCATTGCTTAATTATGCTGAAGTCTCACTGGGTGATATTTCAGTTGCATACCACAGCAATGCACTGCTTTCTAAAAATACTCAGAGAATCATCAGATATTTTATGTATTGCTATTATTGGGATGACTTTTAATATTTATCTTTTCATCCCTTATGTTCCAAAATATATATTTAACGTGTTGTGTTTAATTCCATTGGTTTACAACTCATTTTTCTCTATGCTGGTAGGTCATACCCTGGAGTTTTGCTCTGCATGGTGTGGGGACAAAAGCTTTGTGTCTGGCATCCAGTATCTTATGCCAGGAGGAGTAGGCTGGGGAACACAAGTAAATGAACTTTACTGTGGTACAATATTAACACATTTAAACAGCCAAAATATTGATGGCATGGGTTTTTTTCTTTGAATTTTTACTTTAAGTGACGTACAACTTTGGCTCAAATACTGTCTGTATTTCCTCAAAACTACAGTGCTAGAGCTCTTGTGAATATGACCTTCAGTCCAAGCCACCTCTAATCTGAAATCTCAGTCTGTTCTGAAATATCAGGAGGAGAAAACTACCTCCACCTCTCTGTAGCATCTCAGCAGCTCTGTAATGTCAGGTTGGATTGCAAGTACCTAAGTTTTCACAGATAAGTATAATAACTATTAAATTTTTCCAATGTCTCTCTTGAATTTCAATACTTACCCAAATTAGAAGTTAAGTTTGATCCGTAGTGAGAAACTAAACAATTACCTTTTCCCTCACAATAATTTCCCTGGAGTCCATTTAGGCATCTAGTTTTACCGACTCACAGAAGCATTTTTTGTTATTTTTCTAGATGAGAAAGAGTCACTCCCCAGGGAACACTTCTTGGCTTGACACGGTTTTATCATGCTCAAGGTTTAACTTTCTCCCTTTGGTACATGTTTACTTTTTCAGAGATCTCTAAACATACTCCTACTAAAATTTAATTTTGAATATGTTCTGTGCTATAGGAGTACTAAGCATTATTTACTTCTGTTATCCCAGATTCTCAAATGAGCACTGGTAGGAATATGCTATAAAGAGAGTCATCCAAATGACATCCTTTTCTACTACATTTCACCTACTCGGTGGTGTAAACATCTGGCACCTTGGGAATGCACATCTTTGCTGTGTGAAAGGCAAGATAAACTGGTGAAAACACTGATGGTTGTTACATAGATCATGGAAAACACTTCTGTTCCCTTATGCTGAATGACACAAAACACTGAATTTTCCAGAAAGGGATGGATGAATTAGTCCAGGTTAAGAAAGTACTGACAAAACACTTGCTCGTAATCTGAACAAGTGCTAATCAAAACATTTCCACCGTACAATTAATCCATCCTTTGTTAATAACTTCTTATCACAACTCTGTGTTTCTGGATTCTGATCTAAACCAGAAGCCCCACTTCTATAACACAGCTGGGTTGTGTTAAATTTGTACCAGTACTTTACCAAGAAACTGAAAAGCAAGTCTGTTGTCAAGACTCTCCTTGCTACTTCATCTAAACTCTGTATCCGAGTCCAGGTCATTACTGATGTAGGTGCTGAACAAACACACTGCTGCCCTGACGTGCTCACTGCAAAAGAAGAAACAAAGAATTGGAAAAAGGAAGTTTTACCTTCCCCGCTTTCTTTAAAGGAAACTGGAGCACTGAGACACAACAAGCTGAATTTCCCAGTGTGATTTGGATCCATATGCATTAAAATGACAAGTCATTGATCTTAATTACAATCCCCAGGATCCTGCCACATGGAACTCAAGCTGTTTGTGGAAGTTTAGCAACATCAACTTGATGCACATCCCCAACTTTCTTATGCTAATTCCTAAAGACAAAAACATTCCCATTTCGTCAGCTTTCTTGGTGTCAGCCACAATTTTACAGCTCAGCATTATTTATTTATATCGTAACCTGGCTTAACAGACAAAGTCATCAACCACAGTTCTATCAGAGGCTTTACTACCAGAAAACAAAACTTCTAAATCCAGGTGTTAAGATGAGACCACTGAGATAAACAGTTAAGTGGGAAGTATGAGTTTATCAAGGCAATCAGCCTGGTCAGAAGGGATCAGAACTCCTCCAATCCCCTTCTGCAGACTAAACCCACCCTGATTAATGTTAGGAGAGATGGATAAATGTGTGCCTATGAATGTTTCAAACATTCTTGTTCTCTCTACCAAAGGAATACACATAAGGACTGCAGTGGCTCTTCCATCTGTCACATCCATATTGCAAAACCAAGCACAGTACCATGCAACCCTATACCCAGTTGTCTGCTGGAGCTTGCAAGTTTTCTCTCCCACTGCATTAATAATGTAATATGTCCTCATTAAAATAATAATAAAAAGATAAATAAATAAATTTAAATGAAGGGAGCCATGGCTTATTTCTTTCAGCACATCTTCAAGTGAACAGAATCCCTGGCTCCCCTGGCTGGGCTGTCACTACCTCCTTTCTGTTCAAGTCTCTTAACCACTTTTTTCATCCTTCCAGCTCATCTGAGAAAAGAACAGGAGGACAAAACATTCCTGCAATTGTCTGTGAACTGATACACTGAAAGTGGCCTGTGGGAAATCTGCCACTCTGCTGTGGATTTCTGGTCTCTGGGACGTGGTCTGCGAGGCTGACTGGATTCAGGATACAACACCTTGTGGAGGAAGTGCTGTAATTTTTTGGAGAAAATCATTCAGGCATAAGAGCAGAGAAAGAAGTTGTAAAAGTTAAAGAAAGATCCCTGAGGGACATAAGCACTGCCAGGATCTACGAGTTTAGTGTGTAGTCTCTTTTCTCAGCACATTTGCTTTGGGCAAAACCATAATAGTAACTCATCAGCTGAGGCAGGTAAGTGTGCCTGTTAACATATCTATCCTAAAATACTTCTGTTATTAATAAACAATCAAGTAAAAGCTGCAGGTCACCATGACTTTATCAGACTTCTCACCCTAACAACTTTTTTTCCATTTTGAATGGCACTGTGCAATTGACTGCAGCACAATTTGCTTCCTTGCTTTTCAATAAAATAATTGCTTCATTTGGATTTTGCAGATTTTTGATAACTAAATTGGCTTTTCACTCTAATTATTTCCCTTTCTACTTCTCCCTCTTTCACTTTACAGGAGCTGTAGTTTGGTTTTAACTATCCTGCTCTCTGGATACCAGCAGCATTTTCACATGGGCCGAAGCGCTGGTTTATGGCTGTTCTCATCCAGCTTGGTCAAGCAGGCTAAAAGGAAAGGAAATGCAGCTAAATTCTGAGGGATCAGATTCTATCCACCTCGAACATATTATATAACTCTTCATCCTTTGAGTAGTCTTATTGATTTCAGTGGAAGAAGTTGTTATTGCAGAATGTGAATAAGATGTCAGAATTTCACCCTAAATATTTCACTTTACAAAGGAAGCCATGCTGCAAGAGAAAACACACCCTGAGCTGCAGCAGGATACCAGATTTGCAGTTACAATAAAAGCTGGGAAGCCTTTTGCTTCTTTGTGATGGTGCCCTCCTATTGAAAGTGCTTAATAAACAGAACTAGTTCTATCTGAATTAAATGAAAGACGCTCATATACAATCTGAGTCTTCTAATCCTTACAGCACCACAAGTAATTCAAAGAAGTCTTGAAGTGCCACTATAATGGCACAAGATGGTTATCTCTGTATTATTGGTTTTGTGTACATCAAAGAATGCTCTGTGGGAAAAATAATGTTGCATAAAAAAAACCAAACACATTTCTTTCAACAAAGCAGACAATGAAAATTATCCAGAAGTTAAGGAAAATATGAACTAAAAATATTTTGCCTTTGAAAGTCTACATTACGCTTAAAACAATTTTATGGTGGATATTGTAAGCTCTGCATTACCATAAATGTCTGATTGAAAATCTTTGTAAGGATGTTAAGATGAAGTACACAGCTCTTAAGTTCTACAAACACAAAACTGATTTCAAAGGAATCAAGTGATGAGAATGGATGTCCAGGAAACAAAAATAACGTATTCATAAAGGCCTTTTTCACCAGGCATGACATAGAGTGACAACAACTGGACTTGTCACCTGGTTTTAGAATAGCTTAAATTAAAGATTATGAGAAAAGCTGAAAAAGGAAAGAAAGAAATACAAGCCAGCTGTACCTGTGGTGTGATTACATTGCCTTCAGGATAGACAAGGCACTGGTTGGTCAACTTTTATGTCGTAGTTTTGGATGTACATGAAGTAAAGAGAATGTGGTGCTGAATGAATGACCAAAAAGTGTACAGGGCAAAATCCAACTGGTACAGTGTCAGCAAAGCCTGGGGAGTTGTGGGGAGGGAAGGGAAAGAGAGCACCTTACTCTACATGACATTATGAAACAAATCACAAAACTAGGCATGCTCTACACCCGGGGAAGCACTATACACCAGGCAGAAGAGCTGCCCCCCAGATCTCTCTCAGAATAATTCTATACCTTTCACAGATGTAGAAATTCGAGTTCCTGGTGAGTCAGGGCCTCCTGATGCCTTGCACAGTCCTAAGACCACTCGGCGTGGAGGTGCAGTGGGACTGCCTTTCATTTCTCCAATAATCAAACCACTGGACAAGGAGTGGGCAAAACCTTGAATGTTTTGTGCCTGGCTTGTTGTCAGGGCAGAGCTGTATATTTGTCCCTTATGCACAGGGGGTCACACCCCCATGTCCATACTGTGGCAGAAGCATCAGCAGCAATGTGTGACAGGCTTTACTCCACACAGAGAGACTCTGAAGTATGGCATCCACTCATTTCCTGTCATACCCTTAAATCAAGGCTAAACTAGGTGAAAAGCAAATAGATGTTCAGCTCTTGTAAACTCACAGGGCAAGCTGAATGGATAAACCAGGATGATTCACCATCATATATTATCCTGGTGTGTTAGAGTGGGCTATATAATAAGTTCATGGCCATCTCAAAATGAGTGGAAAGGTGAATGCTTCCATTGTGATTACTTGGCTAAAAAAATACATGTCAGTAATTCCTCTTCTACCCTTTGTCACCATTTAATTGCAGTATTTTAAGGTTAAAAATGGGGAAATGCTATGTACTTTTCAGGGAAAACTGACTGGGCTTTTTTTCAGAGATAAATTACTTAGAAACAGAGAGAAAATAATATTCTATTGAAAATGACTCCCTAATGTCCATGTCCCTGTTGGGCCAAGTTAAAAGATGTATGGGCACACTTGCAAAAAGAGCTGCAGCTCTGCAGTGCTGTGACTGGAGGAGAATCTCAGCTTCTCTGTGTCAAGATAAAGGGAAAAACTGTGTAGGAAATTTCAGTTCACCTGCTTGGCTGGGATGAAAAGTTTCGAGAAAATAACCAGAGTGTATCTGCTAATGTGCCTGAAGGCACAGTCAGACTGAGAGAGCAGCTCAGATTAGGGTCACCTGGCATGCTCACTTCTGTAGGGTCCTAATTCTATCAGCATCTGTCCTCAAGGGACTTTAAGGAGCTGGTCCCCATCTTCCCAAGCAAATGGCTATGTAAGAGAAGAAGAGGAGGAGGAAGGATGCAGGAACTGATTCTCTTGACAATGAGAATTACTCAGCTGCCACTTCTCCCTTCTTTAGGGTTTAGGATGTTTCTCCCAGCTGATCTTTATAATGCGTATGAGGACCATTTCAGTGGGAAAGCATAACCATAACCCCAAAATAAGCTCATGGCTGCAAATTCATTGTTTAAATCTAGGCTAAACTGCTTATGAGGCTAAGCTGAAGTCGCATTTTGATGTCCAGCTCTGCTATTTGGTTCCTGGAGCACCTTTTGTACTGATCTGGATGCAGTTCACTTGTTCTGGGTGTGACTAAGGAGCTGAATGAACTTATCAAATAGACCCAAGTAATGTTTTTCACTCTTAATGCATCTTGAAGAACTACCAGATTCATTATAGAAGTTGCTATTTCATTCCTGGTCTCTCCAGGAAAAAAAAAAAAAAAATCAAGGCACTTTGGAAGACAACCTGTTTCCATGTTATATCTGCCTGCTCACAGGATCAGGAGGATCAGATAAACTTCCTGGCTTTCCCATTCTCCACTAATACCAAATTACAATGTGCTGGCCATTTTTCCCTATCGTGTTTTGAGCAGTTTCAAATGAGGTAGATTAAAACCGTTTCACTTATTTATAACAGTTGCAGTAAATTTTAGGGTAAAGGAGGAAGCTATTGGACAGCAGTATTTTGTTTCTTTCTCTCCTCGAGTTAGGGCTATGGAACATTGGGAGCTGATATTAGGTTCTGGCAATTTAAGTCTGTTTAGCAAGGTTCTTAATAATCTCTGCATGTATATCACAGAGAACCTTTCACATATTGCTTTAAATAATTCAAAACTGCTCCAATATTGTATTAAATAATTCAAGAATCAGACAGGCTTTGTGATTAATGATGTGTACCTGGA
Organism: Lycocorax pyrrhopterus obiensis; assembly: GCA_014706295.1. Classification (NCBI taxonomy): domain Eukaryota; kingdom Metazoa; phylum Chordata; class Aves; order Passeriformes; family Paradisaeidae; genus Lycocorax; species Lycocorax pyrrhopterus. The sequence goes on along the minus strand of JACSVZ010000002.1, from coordinate 145,734,761 downwards.
ATTTCTGCAAACACAGCAAGGAGTCAAAGTATGCTCTAGATACAAGTGTCCTGGCACAGGATCCCATTTACTCCTTGCCAAGACAATAGTATGTATTAGGAAATTGGAAAAGCGCCTGCTACTCAATGGAAAACTGAGTGAGGCCAATGGTTAATGTGGCGGCTGCTGAAAGAGTCTGTTCTTTCTGACAGACAATACTAATTTGGCTGAGAACCTCCATTGTCTTCTGACTCCCATTTTTAATCTTCATGAATAGTATTGTTGCCTGACGTGAAAATTAAATGGAAGTATAAATACTTCTGTGGGAGCTGGGCGTTTGTCCTCGTATTTCTTGTCTTGATCAGTCTTGATTTGAGAGCATCGAAAGGGTTTGCTTTGTAAAGCAAAGCACATAAGCTTATTTTGCACGGTAACTTAATCCTAAAGGGCTTGGAAGTTGCTGTTATTCCCAGCTGTGCTGGGTCTCTGATCAGAAAAGTACCTGGAAGTCTGTTGTTCTTTTCCATTTGTTTTTATAGGGGGATACAAGTGGAGCAGCATTATTAAGGCAAAAAACCCCTAAATGCTAGAATTACCGAGTTTTCACCCCATTGACACAGCAGCCACTTTCCCTTCTTAGTACAGATGAAACAATTCTGATTTAGACAGTACTATCAACAGTTTTGCCTAGGAAATGAATGGATTTCTGTAACCTCAAGGTATTTTTTGGTTAAGGGATTTCTCTAAGACACAAAGAAAATCAGTGCTGCATTGAGGTAGAAATAAAGCAAACAAATCCTCCTAAATATCCTTTTTTTTTTTTTAAATAAAGGATATACTAGTGAGCAGAATGGAATACCCAGGAAGCAGATTACAATTATCAGCACTATTGGAAATATTCTGTAGATATCTTTATGGGAGCCTGATGCGAGACTCCCAGCCCAGCCACCTCAGTGAGCAACCACTTTACAAACATCAAAAGGACCAGCTGGTTTTACTGGATTTGGATATTTTCGATGAAAGACTCCACAGGGGATACACTGAGATGTGTCCAGCTTTAATATTTAAACACATTCAAGATTTCTAGAGGAAGAGACAGAGAAATAAAGAGGGCTGCTGCTGTGGCAAATGCATTTGGCATGCCATGGCCAGTATACTCCCCTATATGTTCCTCTCTGCTCCAGCAGCAGCTGGTGGCCTAAGGGCCATTTGGATAAGGTGAGGGACCAGCCTGGATGAAACACATTTTTACAGATGCTGCCCAGGGCATACTGACATTAGGTGTCCAACCTACAACCTGGGGATCAGGTTGGTGGGTTGGTTCTTGGAGTTTTGCGGTCATGGTTTTTGTTGCTTTTGGTGTTTTTTGTTGTTTTGGTTTTGCTCGTTTGGGTTTTCTAAGAATGTGCATCTCAGAAAGAACCTCAGGTATTTAAGGGCAGGGACAAAACCCAAGGTGTATCAAATGACATGTCTACAACAAAGCTCTGTATGCACATTTGCATTTAAATAGTGGAATCTATTGCAAATTGCCCACTCGAGCCTTTATTTCAGTGGTTTAGAGATCCATGTTACAATAAACTTCAGCATTTTTTACAAAGGCTAGCTGCAAAATTCTGCTCATTGTTTCTTAATAAAATGAAAGCTCGGAAAGATGACCAATTAAGGTGTCTCTGCGAAAGTCTCAGGGGTGAAGCATCTTCCTTAAATAAAAGGGAAAGATGCTAATTTTCCATCCCTGCAGATTAATTGAAGGAGCCATAGTATTCTTTTCGTGTTTCAGGGCACAGCAGGTGGGAAGGGAAGAGAGAGGATATTGCAGGTCAGCCACTTTTAGGATTTCGATGGAGAGACTGCCTTTTGTAAAGAATGAATAATTCAACCACCCACACCCCATAACCATTTAAATTACAGCCTTCCTGTTATTATAAAGCAATGTCTCAAAGGAATAAATAAAGTTGACAAAAATAGTCTTCATAAGGGTTGACACTGATTACACCAGACTGAACACCCTCCCTCATGGGGCTCGTCCACCTTTAAATGTCATCATGAGATGACACCTGTCTATCCTGCTGTCAGTCTGAACAGAGAATAAGTCTCTGTTCCCAGTGGCTTCTTTTCCTAGCAAGACCAATTCTAAGTCATAAAGCACAGGATGACAAATCTTAAACCAGCAAAAACTGAATGATTTCTTTTTATTACTCACTCTGTCTCATAGTAGGAGGGGGAAACCACTAAACAGAGGAGTGAAGGGGAACTTCATGGCAGATAAATTTAAAACAAATAAAATGCTGGATGTTGGTTCTGTAAAATTAATTTCTGCAGAAGACCATGTAGGAGAATGAAGTGACAGATATTAGGCAGAAATTCTTTTCTGTGAGGGTGGGTGAGGCACTGGCACAGGTTGCCCGGGGAAGTTGTGGACTCCCTACCCCTGGAAGTTCAGTGGCAAGCTGGAGGGGGCTTTGAATACCCTGGCCAAATGAAAGGTGTCCCTGGGCATGGCAGAGGCATTGGAACCAGCTGATCTTTAAAGTACCTTCTAACCCCAGTCATTCTATGATTCTGTGACAGAAAACATTGTCCCTGCAATGCTTTGCATTAATCAGTAGTGGTAATTCATAGCCAACTGCCTGTCAAGGACAACTGACCTTGTGGCTCTGTGATTCACAAAACTGGTCTGTTGGCATATATTTGGTTTATTATTCATTTTTATTGTTGATTGTTCATCTTGCAAGATAACAGGCTCAGAAGACCACAGGTACTTCCATATCAAGTGAAACCAAAGGCCTAACTAGCCCTGAAGGAAATAGCTTGTTGAGAAACCAAATCATGGCTGGCCTCTGTGACACGGCTCATCTGAAACAGAGATGAGAATGATATTCAGCTTTTCTGAACAAGCCCAAAACCTTTTTCTTTAGTCAGAAAATAATTTATTTCCTGATGACTTCCAGTTGTTTTATTAAATTTCTACCATGTAGAAAAGAAAATTCCAAAATGTGATTGTTCACTGAAACAGATTTTTTTTCCTATTTTTGCTGAAGTTCATATTTCATCTCAGTACAATAAATTGACATAGTGCCCTCATGCCTCTTTCTCTTAGAGGGTGCCTCAGATATTAACAGTTCATTTTCCACAGAGCAGCTTAACTGGCCTCCCCTGCCCAACAGCACAAAAAGGAATGGTTATTGATACCCTGTGATACAAACTGATATCCCCTAAGGGCAGCATATATATTTATGATTTAATTCCTATGGCTTATTTCTTACTATTAGAATGGTTTTCTGTGCTGGTAAGAAATCCTAATTCTGCTCCCATATGGACAGCTCAGATAAAGTGCCTGCCTGCCTATGCTCCTTTTGTCCTGTGCACAGCAAGCCGGGCAGGACACGGAACAGCCTCACTGCTGTGGGCAGGAGAGGGAAGGAAACAAACACACTTCAGGCTCCCACTTCACAGGTGCTGCCAGGCTCAGTGTGGTCATGATGCTGTAAAAAAAAGCATATCTAAATAGACATGCCTACACATATTCACAAAGAATATTGTATCCATTAGCTCATGGGAAACTTCAGGCTTATATGATGTGGCTTTTTGCTGTTATCCAGTCCCTTTCCCTGTGTGCCATTTCACTTCTTTGTAGCGCTGAAGGTGTACTGCAATCCAGACTCTCCAATTCAGAAACTATATGTGTATAAATGAAAGAAGGACCTAGTTGCTCTGAGCTACTTCCAAATCTAAATTAAGTTGCTCTTACCAAAGAACATGTTCAACAGCAGCAGGAGCACCTTGTTAATATTTTGCGTGTATTAAAAAAGAGCCTTCCCCATTTTGTGCTAATAACATGCTATTCAATAACTTCAGGTAAGAACTGCAAAGGATTAAAACAGTTTTACATCTCTCCCAGCTCCTCAAACAGCTGTGCTATGCGGCAGCTGCACACATTGTTCAGACAAGACACAGCAGCAGGGAATTCTACAATCATTGGCCTGAAACATACTCCAGCATCCAGCAATCCCCTGGTTAGTCTGGGTTTTAGAGGAGAAGCAAAATCCTCTAAGTCCTCCTAAGAAAAAGGAAACAAACCTATTTTAATAAACAAATATATTTGACAATAGGATTATCTGAGTTTCTAAGGTTAGCATCCTGTCTTCCTCAGAAAGGCACTAAGCACACCTAATTAACACTATAAAAGAAACTAAACATATTGGTTGGGAATTAAGATTTTCTTTGTACTCATTGCATTGTCATGGCTAAATAAAAAGGACTGATGTCTGGCTTTAAAAATGGAGGAGGGAGAGGAGGTATGGTGAGAGAAAGGAATTACCCATTGATTTATTCTTTTACTTAACAGCAAAGGGGAATGAGCAATTTAAGGTCAGCAGCATATTGTTCAGCTGGCCTCAGATCCTGCAAAATTACCAGCACTGTGTGTTGCAATAAATTGCATGCTTTTGTCATCCCTGTTTGTTTGAAATATGTGTGAAATGAAGAGAGAAATAGCTAAGACCAGCATTAAGGACTGCCCTGATCTGCCTAGAAGGTGAATGGAGACGAAACAGTCAGTTTTGTTGTTGATAGGAGAGCCTCTCTAATGCACAATCAGTCCCACTGTTTTCGTAGCTGCTTCCTTCCCCGGTACCAGGGGCACACACAGCCAGGTGGGTCAGGAGGGGTGCTGGAAATCCCAGCAAAACTACTCCTCCCAATTCTCTCCCTCTGTACCCCAGTGATCCACCCCAAAGGGCTCATGTTTGATTCTGCACAAAGTCCGTGTGCTGTCCTTGTAGTGCTGCAGGCTGCCCAGCCATCATGCCTGCAGAAACATTTACTCTAACAGTCCCTAAAGAGCTCAGCCTGTGCAGAAGGGATAAATTAAACATGGAGGTGTGGCTCAGCCAAGGCACTGCATCACACAGTGAGCAGGTTACTGACAGTCCAAGTAACTTTTCAGACTAATGACTCTCTCATCAGTCCAGGAAAACAGGTCCTATTGCTCCAGAAGGTCATACTGGCCTTTATTTTCCTCCTGGTGATGCAAGTGCTGATTATAGTGCAGTATCCAAGATAGGTAATTCATGTCAAAAGGTGGAGAAAGTGGCTTTGCTTATTGATGTGTTGTCATTGCAACATTCAGCCTTTCTGTTCATAGCTATTCACGTGAGTTACAGCAAACAGAGCCTGTGCCTGGCATTAACCTGCTCCCCAGGCAGCTATTACTCAAAATGCACAATGGCCTGTGGGACACCAAGAGATTTGCCATTGCTCTATTGACCAGACACAGCCTTGTACTGCACTGTGTGATGGAGTAGTGTCAAAATGGCATTCCAGGCCATTCTCCTGGGAAATTGAGAAAGCCACAGCTTGGACAGGTGCACTCTTTGCTGAGGCAAGAACTGCCTGGATGGCTGGGCCCAGAGAGTGGTGGTGCTGCATCCAGTTGGTCGTTGGTGTCCCCCAGGGATCAGTATTGGGCCCAGTCCTGTTCTATGTCTTCATTGGTGATCTAGGTGATGGGAACAAGTGTACTCTCCATAAATTTGCAGACAACAGCAAGCTGTGTGGGAATGTCAATCTGCTAGAGGCTAGGAGGGCTCTGCAGAGGGTTCTGGAGAGATTGGATTGATGGAACGAGACCAATTGCATGAGGTTCAATAAGACCAAGTGCTGGGTCCTGCCCTCGTGTCCCAACGAGGCCCTGCAGTGCTCCAGGCTGGGGGCAGAGTGGCCGGAAAGCTCCCAGCGGGAAAGGCCCTGGGGGTGCTGGCCGACAGCAGCCAAACATGAGCCGGCATGTGCCCAGGTGGAGCAAGAGGGCCAAGAAGCCCAATGGCATCATGGCCAGCAATAGTGTGGCCAGCAGGACCAAGGCAGTGATTGTCCCTCTGTGCTGGGCAGTGGTGAGGCCACACCTTGGTGCTGTGTCCAGTTTTGGGCCCCTCAGCTCAGGAAGGACATTGAGGGGCTGGAGCAGGTCCAGAGAAGGGCAATGAAGCTGGGGAAGGGTCTGGAGCACAAGACTTATGAGGGGCAGTGGAGGGAGCTGGGGCTGTTTAGCGTGGAGAAAAGGATGCTTCAGGGAGACCTTATCACTCTCTACAACTCCCCGACAGGAGAGTGTGGCCAGGTGGGATCAGCCTCTTTTTTTACCAAGTAAGAAATGATAGGCCAGAAGGAAATGGCCTCGAGTTGTGCCATGGGTGGTTTAGATTGGATATTAGGAAACATTTCTTCACCATATGTCATCAAGCACTTGAATAGGCTACTCAGGGAATGCCTGGAGTCACCATCCCTGGAGATATTTAAAACATGTATCAATGTGGCACTTGGGGACAGGATTTAGTGGTGGACTTGGCAGTGCTGGGTTAACAGCTGGACTCGATGACCTTAAGGATCTTTTCCAACATAAATGATCCTATGATTCCATGTACATGCTTGTCCTTCCCTTGCACATTCTTCCTTTATGGGCACTGTAGCACCTAACAAAGCAAGTACCATGAACCTCCCCACGTTTCATTTTAGGCTTCACTGGGCAACAAGATGAAGCTACCCTAATGTTGCAGCTCAATGAGCTGTGCAGCAGTGTGAGCCACAAGGTATCATGGGAGGACTGGAAATTGCTGTTTGTTGTCCCTGATCCTCTGTCAGCAATGACTTCAGTCTCATACTGCTTTTGTGTATGAAAGTATTTTTCCCCAGCTCAGCCATGGAAAGGCAGGAAATATCCTGCATGTCATTTACCTTTGCTTTGAGGAAAATAATTACACTTTTTACTGTGTGTCTTTGATTCTCGGTGTAGAAAAATTTTTTTCTTCGCTTACATTTTACTAATCAATACATTGTCTCTCGGAGGACAGAACCTGACTCATCAATGGAGCTTTCTGTGCTGGCCCTACAGAGGCACTGGGATCTCCACATGCCATCTCAACTCATATTGGCACTAAGAGTGATGGAGGTGGGGAACCCCGAGCTGGGGTTGCCACACAAGTTTTGGTCATTACTAAAGGCCATTCCTCACAAACCACCTCTCCCAGGCACTCCTCCAGTCCTTGGCTTGGTCTCTGTGCTCACACACACCTACCCCTTGTTACTGTTGGGAATAGAGGCTGTGGTCCCTTGCCACTGTAAGGATTAGATTCTGTGCTGCTTGTTGCAGGACAGGCAGGAGAGGATCAGAGCTCAGGAGGAGTCTTTGTGTAATGGGCAGCCCTGTTGTGTGCTGGTTTTATCTCAGACATCATCCTTTCATGGCTTGTCTAGACAAAAAACAGTATTCCAAATCTCTCAACAGACAGGAGGAGAAGTCATTGCAACCCTACAACTGAATTTGATGGGCTGCTGCTGCCTTCTACCATTCCTGCAGGAATGGGGGGAGCTGGCTGTCCCAGCAGCCACTGTCTCACCAACATGTACGACACTTTGTGCAGCACCAAACATCCTCTGCAGGGACTTATCCAGAGTCCTTTATTGCCTGGAACTTGCTTCTGACCTGGGCAAACCCCAAATTTAGTAGGACCCAAGGTCTCCAGCCTTGCACAGAGCAAGGGGCAGTCACCTCTCGTGGAACCAAGGTGCTGCCCATCAGCAACCACACTTCCATCCCTACCCTGGCCACAAGTTTTAATGATGTGTTTAACTTGCATAAACAATGAAAGTTCCCCCAAAGATGCTTATGATATTAGGCATGCACATTAATGAATCTGTCACCCAGCCCTCATCTTCCAGCGGATCTTGCTCTAAAGAAAAACTCCACAGTGTCATCCACAGTTTTGGAGGTCTAGAGGAAGCTCTTCTAAGGCCACACAAAGCATTTAGCACAGTCCCACGGACTCAAAATGCCACTTGTGTAACTGACAGGCCTCTGAAAGCAGCTTTTAATTTACACCAACAGGACCATTTTTCAAAGTTTCCAAGAATTTTGTGCATTTTACAGTGAAAGGACATTTATTGACACTTTTATGTGTAAGCTGACTACAGCTCCATATTACTTGGGGTATAAAGCAGATGAGCAAAAGGCCTTTAAACTATTGTTGTTGCACTTCTGATCTTGATTGATGTTGACACCAATTAGCAGAAAAGGAATCTTCCAGATAAAGGAAAAGAAGATTTTATTAAGCCCTAAATGCCAAGAGTCAGAATTCAATGCAAAATTCATTAGTGCTTATGGCAGGAGTCCTACCAGCTATTGCCAAGGGGTTAAAGGGAAATAAAAATTACATAAATAGGATTTTCAGGACTTTTAAATCCCAGCTTGAACACTAAACTTGTTTGGGTGATTTCAGCTTGCTGTTCTATACCCTGATATATAAAGGCTGTTCTGGTACACTCACTAGCTTTAATCAGAGGCAACTTCTACTGAAATCAGTTGTGTTCCTCTAAATGAAGAGAAAAATTGAGGTAATATTTTTTCGTTCAGTTCTAAATCTATTTTTGTAAATACAACATTCATCAGGTAGCGGAAGAGGTCTTCGCTTGATATAAATTTTTAATCTATGAATATATAAATATATGCATGTGTGTGTATATATATATACATGGGATCAAAATCTGATTTAAAATTTCTATTTCATGTACAGACAGTGACACAAAAATAACAATACTTGCCTTTGCAGGCTTTTACCCTTAAACAGTTGCTCAGAAAAATAAAGGAGCTTTGCAAGTTTCCTGATGTTGTATCTCCAATAAATCCCAGTTTAACAAAGCTCCGAAAAAAGATTCGAAAGCTTTATAAAAACAAAGATTAAATGTGCTTTTTAGAAATAGAAATGAAATATTTGGTACAGTTTGGAGTCTGGAGAACTTTAAGTGGCTGCTCTGTAAGAGAAGTGCCACAGCTGCCTATTATTCTAATTCACAACTCTTACAGGAACTCTGTTTTGGAGCAGGAACAAATACTTGGGCAAGTTGAGGCAGTTCCTTCCTAAGGCTTCTATTCACAGCACTGAGAAATTTTCTTGAGTATTGATGTCTCTCTGTGTTCACGAGATCATGTTTTGCTTTTTAACATTAAGCTCTTCAGTTTGGTAATGAAAATCATAGGTCCCAGTTCCCAAACACCAGGCACTGCCTGCCCAGAAACACACCACAGGTTTTCATTCCTCTCTGCTGCAGGGTATCTGCTCTTCCAGTTCAAAGGACTGCACACACACACACACACACACACACAGATTTCTTGCAATTCAATTTAGCCAATGATAACTCAATTTCAACATGTCCTAAGACATGTTCTTCCACTGGCAGAGGACCCTGATGACCATCAGTTTACATCTACTTGTCAGAAGCCCCAGGGCAAATGTTGACTCTGAATTTTCCTTCCAGTCTCATTTGCTGCATCAAATGTCATCAGTGCTTTTGACAGCAGCATCCTAGCCTCATAGCTAGGAAGTTGTTGCTATTTCTTGCTTGCTGTGGACATTACAGATTTGGTTCATACATCTCTCATCTTCCAGGGCTAAGCACTGCACTTTTCTGTTTCATTATACTAGGGTAGTGCTATTCACCTGAAAAGACTTAAACCCAGATTTATTTTAAAAATCAAAGCAACCCTTTGCTGTCTTCGCATCATTTGCTCCTGCCCTGCAACCTACCCTTCCCCCTTCTTTAGCACATACCCTTTGTCCCCTGCTGCTTAGGGCAGGAGTTCTTTTTCCTGTAGATTTGAGCAACTTGCCACACAGTGAGAGCTTTGGTCTCTGACTGAGGCTAAGCACTGGTTTTATTATTAAAAAACCTTTGCAGGTTGCTTATTAAAAAACAAACCAAATAAAAAAAAAAAAAAAACACACAAATGAAACAAACAAAAACCCAAAACAAACCAACCAACGAACCAAGAAAACAACAACAACAACAAAAAAAAAAAAACCCAAAACACAGACAACACTGGGCTTTGTTATTAAACCACATATTCAGAATATTGGTGAGCCTGGAAACTCTGACTGGAAAAAGGAGAATGATTCTAGAAATGGGGATGTGAGATTTTATGGAATATGTTTTGTAGACCTGTACTCTTATCTAATACTTTATTGCCTCAGTTTCTCCCCAGTCCATTTGAGCCACGTTATGCTCTCACAGTGTTTACATGTTCTGTGAATGAAGATGGATTTCCGCTCATTGATGGCTGTTGTCTAAGCTGCTCTGTTTCTTGTTTCTTGATCGTACTTGTAGTGTACCAATTTTATAATAGCAAACCTTTCTCAAATAAACATTTAAATGTGGAGAGAGAGTTCCTGTTCAGAGAGTAAAACCCACCTAGCAAAGTCTCAGAGCTAGAGCTAAATGCCACCAGTTCTTCAGCAGCAGTGACATATGGCAGAAACCTGTCCCCTCTTCTAAAGGATCTCAGCAACAAAATGAGGAGTCTCTGCCCAAGACTTAGAGACTATGACTGTTCTCTGTGTGTGTGCATAACAATCAAAAAAGCAACTATTCTGAGAAGCATGATGAATTGCTTCAACTCCTGCACCTCTAGAAGGATTTCTCCTTCTGTGTTCACAGAACTGTGGGGAAATGTTTGAGAAACCAGCAGATTAAAGCTATTTTTGTTCTCTTTCTTTTGCTTCTTGAGGAGGAAAACATTGGAAAAAACGTGCCATGGAAGTAGAGCTTGTGAAACTGTCTCTCATAACTTTGCTGGGGAACTCCTTGGAGTACCAGAGTGGGGCATTTACAAATCTGAAATAACAGGGCATTGACTCAGTCACACAATAGATATACTCTCAGTTGGTTAATAAAATAAGAAAGAATTCTTGGTTAAAAAACTATTTGCAGGGAGTCAGATCTGTTTCAGTCTTGGTCTCAGATTCTCTTAGTTCTTCCTCTATTGCAAACAGAGACAAGAAGACTTCATGGGATTTCAAATTTACAATATATCAACAAGAATATTTTAAAGCAGAGATGCAGCAATGAGGCAAAATTTAGAACTCTACCCCTTTTCTCACTCTGGAGTTATCTGTAGCAGCTATGTAGAGAATGTAGAAAATGGAATGTTCTTCATAGATATTCATATATAACAGGACACCAGCAGAAATGCTTGCATTGCTATCCCTGTCAGATTCCATGAATCCACAAATCCTGCTAAATACCTAATATCACAGCTAAAGATGTGCCTAGATGTGCAAACTGTCAGTTATTTATAAAAGGCCTCTTATCAGGACCAGCACTGACAATAATATCTGCAAATGCTGAAGGCCCCTCAGCTGTCAAACAAGAAATCATCATCCAGCTGTGTGATAAATGCAAATGCAGGTGCTATGTCCACAAGCAAAATGTAGGGGGATAAACAGCCAGGTCACTAAGAATGAACCCGACCAGAGAAAAAAACATGTGAGAAAAATAGTAGGGTTATAGCTAATCTTCATCCTGTTGTCATTGTCAATAGGGGACATCAGGAGCCTACCTAGAGGTGTCAGCAGCATTCCTGTTACTTCTCTCTGTACACCACCACACAGTGGTGGTCAGTTGGGAGTCACTGGCAGTAAACTTAACAGCTACTGATTCAACTGGTGCTTCCACACAAGCCATGATGTGTGGAAGGGGTAGAAATATGGTCATATGCATACCTTGGATTTAGTCCGTGATCCAAAATGTCTTCAGCCAGGACTGACAAAAATAAGTACAACAATCTGTATCAGGCCTCTGTCATCAGCACCATTGCTAGAGGAAGAGAAGGTAATATAATAGATCCCAGGAACTTGTATAATGTCTTCTAAAAAACACAGAAAATTGACTATCTGCATTATCCTGTGGCAGGAAGCTCCACAGCTTAGCTGGAAATTGTAGGAGGTAAGAAATACAAACAGGATTTTCTTGACCTGTAAAGCAACTTATTGAGTGAGGATATTTTTCCTGAACTGACAGAAGATGGAAGTCATGCTCCATAGAACATGTAGGCATAATATACAACAGCAGAAAAACACCAGCAATTAGTCAGAACCCCTCTATTGACTGACAAGAAGTAGACATACTATCACTGCAGACCAATCTTCTGAGCTCTCAAAGTGTGTAAATTAGACATAACGTGTAAATTGCACAGTAAGTGACAAGAATTTCAGAACATTGATTACTTTGAGACAGTCATTTGAGGAATGAATTCTTTCAAGAAATATAAAACTGCTCGTCTTGATGGCAATCTGACAACTGAGCAGATAAAATACCTTGGTTGAATGACAAATATCCCAATACTCCAACCATTTACTGTGCATTGCTGTCAGTGTGTTAGTGCTTGTATCTCATGGCAGTCCAAAAATCAGAGAAGGATGCTTCAGAGCCAAAGAACAGTGGGTTGTGTCCATACGGCATCATCTTCACAAATGGCATCAGCATCTGATCCTAATTAAATTAGTTATCACCATTTGCTAAATGGTTCCTAATACCAGAGCAAGCTGGACTGTTCCCAAAAAATCCCTGCTGTTTAAGTGCTTAACATCACTGAGTGGTTCCAAGAGAGCCTTGAGAGAGCATGGACAGATACTCTATGCTTGTAGATCCATCAGCAGCTGCTCATGACACTGGGAAAATCCAAAGTACGGTTTTATTTGTAATTATTAAATTACACAAATTGATCATCTCTTCATAGGGATGGCACACTGGAAAGTTTACATAAAGCATGTGAGAAGCAGAGCCAATGGTGCAGACTGCAGCATGAGCTATTAGAAAAGGGTACTTGTACCAATATTTTTGGCATCTGTCAAAATAAGCAACCAAGCTATGATCATATAATATCTAATTTCTTGCAGGTGACTAAGCCATCACAATCCAAAATTAGGAATGCAGTTTTAAGGACTTCATGCAAAATCATAGCCATGGTGACCTCAGCATTCTTCCTGAATATCTGATTAGTGCATCCAAAGCCAACTGTATATGAATGCAGGTGAAACAGATGTAAGTCTCCTCCACCTTTAGACTCAATAAGCAATTTTGCACATCCAAGATTGAGGGTGACTCACCCTTGACTAGCACATGATCTATCTGGGTATCATACTGAATTGCACACTTTACTGAAGGCCAGAGAGATCAAAATGCAAAGTAAGTGCTCATAAGAGTTCAGTTCCCAAATGAAGGTGAGGGGCAGATGAGGAGACTGATGGCAACCACACAATGCTGTGAATTGCTGAACTCACACAGTGCCACTCAGATCTGTACTTGTGCTCTGTGTCTGAATGATCAGGGTTATATAGGCTGCAAGGGATCAAAATTGCATGGTCTTACTGGTTATCTTGGATAGCCAAAATCAGTCTGTCTTTCTGGGAGTCATCCTATCTGATAGCATGAAGCATGAGCTATTACCAAAGAATGCACCTTGAATGTTTATGCTGGTGCTAAAAACTTTTCTAGTTACAGCAGAAATACGGAAGCTGTGGTAGATACATAATTGTCAGTGCACAAGATAATCAGTGGGTTATTTAAAATTAGCATAGATTAAAAGAAAATAAGAGAAAATAAAAGAAAAGTACTTTGCCTAGTAACCTGAGAATGAATTTGACAACTTGGAGATCTTCTCACACATGAGTCAGCTGGAAGAACAAGAACATGCAGAAATGTGATCATTATGAATAAACAGAAATGTGTGAACATAGAGCCTGGTTGAACAATACAGCACGTCACGTGGTTTGTGGCATCATGAAAGAGCTGTAAAATACCAAGGATTTAGCCCAGGCAATCCACTGGTGCATCTCTTATGCTGACTTTATAAAACCTCATCAGAAAACAAGCAAAGGATGTGTATCAGGAAAAAGGAAGGACAGACATAGCTGTGCAGGCATGAAAGGATAAACAACTCTTTTATACTCTTTCTGCAAATCACAAGGTAAATGACTGAAAAGCCTTTTTTAAACCCTACCAGTATGTGACAGGAAAGAGGAAATAATGCCCTAATTGCCAAAAATGGCAAGGAGAGGAGAGGAGAGAGGGCAGAATGTCATGGTTACCATTTGTTTCCAATTCATTCTCTCTCTCCAAGGTTCCTCCTGCCCTTTAAAAAGTCTGTACTTAAAACATAATGGACTAGACAGTTTCCTAACCAGGAACTTGGTATAATTCATTTTAATGCCACTCCAGTTGGCTGGGCAATACAATAGATCATCACACTGAGAGAGAACCCTTTGGTCCAGACAATGTATCAGACTGAACTTCTAATCTATGGCGTATTTATCGTGAGTCTGCTGCCACACAAGGTTATCGTGCTGGTAAGCAGTATTTCCCCATCTCAAATTTGGTTCTTTTAGCCAAAATGGAGCTATTCAACATAAAAAAAAAACAACAACAAAAAAAACCCACGACCAACAACAACAAGAAAGCCTATTCTGACTTTGTCAGAGTCACATGCCCAGAGTTCAATATCCACCAGGGAACTCAGGGAAGGTAACAGCAGACAGTATGGTTTCACAAAATATTCAAGACTATCTTTTTTTAGAATGAGCCACTGTTTAATCTTGGAAAGATGCACTGTATTGTAATTAGTTTCAGCTACAGCAGATATCCTTCACTGCTTTTTCTGTTTAGAATAAGCTCTGTGAATAAACAGAGGATTTCTTTTTTCTTAAGGCTATTCCCCTCAGCAGAGAAAAAGAAGAAAATTCTGCATGGTTTTGGGCCATTTTTTTCCCAGATCCTGTGAGAAAACACTTGGGGCACACCAGACTTGTGGTCACTGACTGTTTCTCTACCAGGAAACCAAGCCAAAAGGTCCAAGATGTCACAGGAGACATGTCAAAGACATGGGATCAGAAAAAGTGTTACAACTAATTAACTTGTCTTGGAAGAAACTTGGTACTTGAGGTTCCCACTGCTTTCATGGGAAGTCAGTGCTCTGAAATTCTGACAAATCAAGTCATTTATTCAAACTCCTTACTGTGAACTCTGCTGCTGTGAACTTGGATCTAGGAGGTTTAAGAGATACGAGTGTAACAGAAACAAAATCCACTTTTGCTCAAAGGTCATTGTCAATAGTGTTATTTTTTTCTGGTCTTGTTTTCTCTTCGGCACACTTGCGTTTTTGTCTATAAGTGACAAGTTTGACCAGAGCAGCATTGATTAAACCAAACTCACAGACTCACTCAATATTTCAACGATTGAGGATTGCTGGAGGAAAAGAAATAGTTATTTTCACTCTGCCTTGCATTTCCAGCTAGAAGCAAAGCCAGCGGTGACATAAATCTGCTGTGCAATGGTTTCTCTATGCTATTTCCATCTGGAAAACCTCATGAATTCCCCAAGAAAGCCTGTTCTCACGATCATCCCACCTTGCTCCTGTGAGCTTCTGAGGTCGAAAAGGCTGA
Source organism: Lycocorax pyrrhopterus obiensis (assembly GCA_014706295.1). Taxonomy (NCBI): domain Eukaryota; kingdom Metazoa; phylum Chordata; class Aves; order Passeriformes; family Paradisaeidae; genus Lycocorax; species Lycocorax pyrrhopterus. The sequence continues at coordinate 145,719,510 of JACSVZ010000002.1, read as the reverse complement.
GTCAAGGTCCCTTCTGGCTAACTGGATTGCTGCAAACTCTCTGCTGCCTGTTTTCCTTCTCTCCTTAACATTCACAGTGCTTCAGCTAAAGCTCCTGATCCATTACCATTCAGACTGTGTATCTGTTTACTGAGAGTCCTTTACTCTTTTTATTGTATCTCTAATTCTGTCTTTAAGGCCTTGTGTTGCTTCTTCCTGCCCTTATCTATGCTCTTATCTCTATCGTTTTCCCCTTGTTCTGCCTTCGAACTCTTTCCTTGAGCTCATTCTTTCTTCTGGTCCATCAGGGCTGCATCATCCTCCTGCTTTTGCTCGACTCCCTCACTATCTATCCCCTTGACAGACTTCTCCCTCCGTGTTCTGCAAGAACCAGATCTACAGTCTTGGAGTACATCTGAGGGACACTTGTTACTCCAGCATAAGTTCCCACTGAATTCTAAGAAAGAAGAAAACAAAGCACAGGAGTAGGAGAGAAAATGAAGGAAAGAAGAGATGAGAAATGGAAGTTGAGTGGCTGAAACAAACCATGTTCTGTTGCTGCTACTAGGAAGTGACAGCAACAGTAGTAACAATGCTAAGCTCTTAATACTCTTTAAGAAGAAAAGTGATGTTTGGAACATGTCAAAGGAAAGGAGACTGTGGCCACCAACATCTCTAAGTGCCTGTCCAGTGGGCTGCAATTCCTTCAGTGCTCCTACTGGACAACAGGAAAACAGCATCAAGAGGGTCTGTACTGCCAGTGTTATCCCACAAATGCCTCGTGGCACCCGAGGTGGTATGAGATGGCATGACCTGAGGGCAGAAAATAAGAGTCAGAGGTGAGATTTGCCAGCACGTTCACCTGTAGGTAGCAGGGGGAAGGGCTCTCTCAGGCTCAGCCAGCCTCCCGGAGCAGCCTTGAGCCCAGACAAGGAGAAGGATGGATTGATTTTACTGGGATACAAGCATGAAGAATGTAAGGCTGGTAAGAACAAAAACATTCTATCTAGGGAAAGCTGACTGGGAAACTGTTGTCCCAGGGCACTCAACTACCTTATTCTTCATCCTGACAAATTTTATGTTCAGCTCAGGGCGACAAGATTTTGGCAAAAACCAAGCAAAGCCAAGTTTCATGGGTTGCAGTGCTATGTGCCAGATGAAGAGCCTAACCAGAGTAGTCCTATGTGATATTAGTGTTAGATAATATCTAGGGTGGCAGCTCTCAAATGGAGGTTCCTTAAATGAGCAGTGGTTGCTAATATTTTCTGGCTCTTGGCTATACCAATGTGGTGGGTTGACCTAAATTGACAGACAGCCTGTTAAACCAATTACGCTTCTCTCAATTTCACATATTTAAACCGCATGGAACGGCGGGATTTAGGGAGGTTTTTCTGTTCCAGCTCAGTGCCGGGATGGGATGGAGGGAGGGCCTCAGAGCCCAGGGCCCTGCCGGGCCAGGCCAGGCGCCCCTGCCTCTCTTGCCTTCCCCACTCCCAACGCCGCAGCACGGACCCTGGGTGGCTGGGAGGGGGAACTATGGAGCCGTCCAACGCGGTTTTCTTAAGCCGGCAGGAGCTTTCAGTTAACAGCCAGCACACTTCACGCCGAGCTGAAGCGAATACTGTGCAGTTAGCAGTGCAGGGAGAGCAGGGAGCTCTCCTCACCGTGGACTCTGAACGGTAACAGCAACTTCAGAGGCAAAGAGAAAAGTAGAAGGCTGATCACGTGAGACAAAGCTCCAGAGCCTCTAAAGATGGCTTTGGAAGAGAGCAGAGGGTGGTGCTGCGCTTCCCGCGCACAGCTTAAAATGCTTCTTGCAATGCCGTGGTAAAGACTGTAATATCATAACTGTCTCTTTAATCCATTTAAAGTACATGGGGGGATGGACAGTTCACGTGTAGCTTGCAAAAGTTGAAAAAGTGCCTATGCCAGTTTCTTTAAAAAATAAAGAAAAAGAGGTTTTTTTTAAAGACTGGGGGAGAAAAAACTTTTGCGTTCAAGCCAAAATAACTCATCCTTAAAAAATTAGTAACCCCATATAATGGTCCATGTCTTGCAGTGTAACAAAACTGTGAGTTTTCATGAAAGAGATGTGTTACACCACAGCAGTTTTTTTGTCCTTTTTTTCCTTCTTAAGTCTGTTAGTAAACTTCTTATAATCTGTAAGTTTTGTGCCTGCTTTGTTTTCTCCTAATTTTTACCTCACACAAAAGAATCCATATTTCAAACTAAAACTACTACACTAAATTAGTGTTTCCACCCGGTTTATCAAACTCAACCCGCTACATGTGGGTAGGCACCCATGTGCCTAAAGCTCTTTGAAATGATTTGGCTACTGCAGATCACCCTGTAGGATGCAGCACTGAGCAAAAATTCAGGTCAGATGGTCACAGCAGGCAACTGGGATCCAAGAGTCCCTGCATTGGCACATTACTCTCAAACACTGGCATAAAGAAATTGATGGTTTTGTGCTTCATTCAACATGAACTTAGTTAGCATTACTTGAAATAATAGGTGGCACATTGCCTCAGAAGTGTTTAAAGCTGTGAAAGTGTAAAGTATCACAGAACACTAGAACAAGATCCCCAGACTGTTTCTACTGACATACAAAAGTCAGGGCTTCTGCTGCCTCACATTTTCAGGGTAACTGCTAAAAACCAAGATTATCTATTTGTCAAGTCAACTCATTAAACAATTTGAGACTTTGTACTACTTGATTTGGGTGTAAATTTAATCAGAGTGTAGGGGTGAATTGGCACAGAACACATTTCCTAAGTGCTGCCTTAGGGCCATTTTAGATACCGCGGTAACACAACATTGTTATTTTATAAGCTACCTGAAAATCAGCATTACTCTGTTGTGCTGGTTTTGACAACCAACAGGAAAACTAAGCCTGGCTGCTCCCAATATCTTCTTCCTTAAGAGAGTCAGGCAGGATGGCTCCCTTCTCACTTCCAACCCCGAGTCTTTCCTGCTGAAACCACATTCCCCAGCATGGAAGTGCATGTTACAGAATATTCAACACCAAAACTCCACCCCCTGGCATTGTAACCATAACACTCTGCGTTCTTCATTTTTACAGGGGACAGAGGAAATCTTATTCATGAATGCTTAATGATATTTCTGTATTTAAGGTGCATTTAGAAAGGAAACAGAAGCTGTAAGGTGCTTAAATATCTCTTACCTGTACTAATTCCAGTGGCAGGAGGACAAGGGGCATGGTGCAGACATGGTGGTATAGCCATTTTTGGGGATCAGTATCCATTTGTTGTTCAAGATTTTTACATAAGCAGATAGAAGTACAAAGCACAGGGACCTGTTTGGCTCCCTCCCATCTCACTCCTGGCATGGCTTATGCCCCTTCACTGCATACAGTGGTTCTGGTTCCATAAGTGCAACCCAACAAACTTTCATCAGGCCTCCCAAGTCAAAGCTCGAGCTTTTCCAGGGGTTCATTTTAGAATGTGAGCAAAATCAATCCTACTCATCCCAGTTAGGCAGCCAGTGAATAAATCTTGGGTTCCGTCATTGCAGATCTTTCTGTTGTGTCACACTCTGCTTAGAAATTTTCTTAAAGTAACTGTAGTGTTCCACTTGTTTCTTTTTGACAGTTAAAACTTCTTCCTTCTGTGTAACCACAGAGTGTTTGTTCAAGGCCTGCTTCGGTGCCGAGCAGAATCTGTGCTGTATTTACAAAGTAGAAGCCAATACAAAGAGCGCTGACTGTAATGAACAGTGTTTGGAACGAAATGTCTAATGAGTATAGATGCTATCAAAGCTGTTCTCTTGCTCAGAAGTGAATGTTAATGCCAATTACTCATGTTTCTTGATTAAACTCTCACTGAACATTAAGTACTGCAGAAAAAAGGTCCTCCATCACAAAATATGCTCATTGCAGTTGAGTCAGAAGCTGGTACCAAGAATCCAGGGACAAAGTGTACTCAGTGTTGTGGTCCTTCAAAGAATACATGGGAGTACATTGGATGTGATTCATAAAAGATGTCTGTGCTGAGTATTCCACTGGATCACAGCCAAATAAGTGCACACCAGACTAAGATGTACTCTCAGGACAATGGAAATGCTTCCATGAGCAAATAACTGAAAGAGGACATTTTACATGGACAAATAGGAGGTTGCACTAAAGATGTGACAGATCTCAAGATCTATGACCAGGAATCGTATAAACCATGGGAGTCAGTTGTGAACTCTCATAGTTGATGTTAGGGCTACTGCCCAGTTTGACTGGATCCATGTACACTACTCTGTTGGATAAACCATTCTGGGGTACATCTGCAGCAATTTTGTTCTATGAATATTTTGCTATGATAAAAAAGGGTCAGGAACCTTGCTATATTTATATGTATGCTTCAGCTCTGAAATAAGGTGAAATGCGCCAAACAGGAAGAAAAGTGAACATCAGGTTTCTCTTAAAAAGTGAAAAAGTTTCTTGACAAAGCTACAGGAATGTGTGTTTGTTTTCTAATCATCAAATCAGAGTTTAAAAGCAGAATTATCTATTCCAAGCCGTCTTCTCTGTCTCAGGCCACTGCACTTACACAGTTCCCACTGCCTTTAGTCAGATGTTTCCTAGAGCCATGACACAGTGACACCCTAAACCCCTCTGGCACCCAAGCTACACAGTGGATGTAATGTTGGGAACAGATAACAACAAGAAAGCTTGAAGCTGAAATAAAACTGAAGGTGGCTGGTGGAAGAGCAACTTTCCATCCCTAGCTTCAGACTGGGATAAAATCTTCCATCCAAAGAGGATCCTGAGGGTCTCATGAGCACCCAGAACCTGCTGTACCTGCCTTTCCGCCAGCACCTGCCAGAGCACTGTTCACCAGAATAGTTCACAGATAAATAGATGCATTATATAAAATCTGGGGGGAGAGGAGTGGCAGTGACAGGGATATGTCTTGTCCAGGGACAGGCAGGAAGCCATTAGCAGAGCTGGAAAAGGCCACAGATGTCCCAATTCCAAAGATTGTGCTTTAAATATTTAACTACCCATTGTTTATCCCATTTGTTATCAATAGATCACAGCACCTGGCTTAAATAATGCTTTACTCCTTGAAAATATCACTTCATAAATCTTCATGATGGGCACATGCAGTGGGTGGGTGCCAGTGTTATCCCACTTCTCCGAACTGGGACACTCACACATCCCAGCACGGAGAGGCAAAACTGACAAAAGATCCTCCTGCAGCCACTGGGCTGGGAAGAGCCCGAACTGCCCACAGAACTCTCTCCACGAGCCTTGCAAAGAGCAGAGCATTGTGATTTACATCTAAAGTTGTGGCTGCTTGAGGATGATTTGCAGCAAGTGCAAGAGTAGCTCTGGCTGAGCAGACAATTCACAGGAATGGTTGAGCTAAACGATCTCTGAGGGGAAGAGGGGTGGCTCGGGAAGAGGGGTGGCTCGGGAAGAGGGATGCCTGGATGCTGTGCCTGCCCCTGCCGAGCCCCCAACCAGTGCCAGCACTACCGACAGCACTGCAGTTCTCACACAAATTCAAGTTAGAAAGAGAAAAAGGAGGAGATTGGAAGTAATGGGGGACATATGAATCATATCTGCAAGACTTCGTGTAATTTCATTTTGAGATCTAAGATTTAAACTAATGTATTCCTTGGCCAAAAGTTATTCTAGCTTCTCTGGGCAGGTAGTAATAGAAAGAAATGTGATCTTTTTGATTAAGCCAGAACATTTACTGCCACTGGGAAGTGCTGCGTGTAATGTATCACGGGGACATGGTGCTTTCTGCAGTTCCTACTACAACTGCAATATCTGACAGCAAACCTTCAAAAATACAGTATATAGAAAATTTCAGATAATCCTCATTAACTGCATTTATGCAATAGAGCATCTGTCTATTAAGGTGTTAGAGGTGCTTCTACTGAAATAAAGTAAGACTAAGTCCTGATTCTGCTTCCAAACACCCAGTATAAATCCAGACAACTCGTGCTACTTCTGCAGCATTATACCAGATTTAAATCTATTCAACAAGGCTCTTAAATTTACGCCTTACTTGGGGACTTGAGTGTTTCTACCAGTGGTATTGGGGCTGCTCTCATAAGCTTTAAATCTTCAAAAATTTAAGCATGTGCCAGGGACTAAAAACTGACCTCTGAGGCTAAAAACAACAGATTGGCAGCAAGCTGAAAGCGCATACAAAACCATTAAGGAAAATCAAAAGGCACAAGGGCTTGAGGAGGAAAAAAGAGAACTTGTGATGTTGAGAAAAACAGTAAAATCCTGAAAGGAAAAAGGAGAAGTGAAGTCTGGGAATATGAACCTTCATTTCAAATACTCCAGTATTTAGTCCTGCCTCAGGATCCCATCATACAGGTGTTTTACACAGAGAAGCTGAGCCTCTGCCTCCCCAAAAGCTTACACCTGAGATTTTCATACTTAATATTTCCATTTGTCCGTAGCTGATTAATCATTCTACAAATTCCATTATTATCAGCAATTTACCTTCTGGAGAAGTAAGGTGCAGGAAAGAGAAAGAACTTACCTAAGGCCTTATCACACACTCAATCACTAGGAAATGAGACCCGAACATCCATAAATATGGAAAAAATCTATATATGTTTGGCAATAAGCTTTTGGGGCTTTGCTTGCGGTTCGGACTCATGCAGGAAATGGAATTTTCCTGTTCCTGTCAACCTGAAATGCCTCCAAGGTCACAACTGCTCAGATGGAAGATGGTAAATACCACAGCCTCGTTTCCTTAATGCACACAAGAAAGAGATAAACTCGGCCTAACCTTTTCAGTTTACTTTACTAAGTTTACTCCGGGATCATTTTATGGCCCAGGTGACTCCCAGCTCAGCCAGTGCAGGATGCTTAAGTGATATTGTAATATGAATAGTAAATCTTAACTTGGGACCAAGCAGGAAGCTCCTGAATGCTGACAAACAGGGCTGTAAAAAGCCACTTCAGAGGTGTATGAAAGCACAGGGGAAAGCTCTGCCTGGCTGTGGGCATGTCAGGCTGCCTAAAGAGGCACATGGATAATTGCCTTGCTGTCTGCAGGCCACCTTTGCCCACCTTCTCCCACAGCACACTTTGGACCACATACCTGATTGACATGTTGATTTCTTCCCTGAATAATCAACCCCCTAATTAAGCTGAATGCTGCTTAATTCCACCAGCTTGTAAATGCTGCATTCATTATTCAGAGTTACCCAGATCTGAGGGAACTGAAGGGAAAAAAAAAAAAACCTCTTCACAGAATTTCACACCTGCTCTACTGGTCTGCAGAGACTCAACTTGAGGTGCAGAGTGAGCCCCCTCCTATCATTCTTCAAACAGATGTGGGAAGGGGCGGTGGCAAATCACCCACCAGGAGGACCGGGGCTCTCCCTAAAGCCAAGGGACATGGGGACAATATTTGACTGGACCCAAGGGAAGAAGAAATAGGCACTGCCCTTCCAGGTTTTTGGTACTGATCTCCCACCTCCTCCTCTGAAGCACAGCAGGTGCTGCCCGTGGAGCAGCTGCCACCCCCAGGTGTTGTGTGGTAGAGTTCCAGTGTGCCTGTGGTGCTTGTGTGTTAGAGCACAAGGCTCAGGCTCCTGGCTCCCAGTTGCCTCACGGTTTGGAGTATTGGAAGGAAATATCCTCTCCCACTTGCTTGAGCAGCATCCAAACCTTTTGTTCATATCCCGCCGTGTAGGGGAGGATGGGGTCTGATTGAGGATCACAAGGAAGTGGTAACTCTGCCATTTGGCTGGGCTACACAGAGGAAGCCCTGCCTTGGCCATGGATTAGAGTGGGCATCTCCACAGGGCTCCATCTTTATCTCCTTTTTCTTTTGAGATGGCTGAAAAAAATACCTATAGGACAGTGCCAAAACAGAACATGGAAACAGCCAGACATAACCACAGAATGGAGGGAGAGGGATGAGGAGTGGCAAAGACAAGTTTGAAGGTGGACGTGCATTTTCAGAGACAGTTCTGATTTGATGCAAAAGCATTTAGAAATTCGAGTTTAATACAGCGAGCAAGCCAAAAGAGCAAGCCAAAAGCTGAGGGAGTTTCACCTGGAGCAGTGATATTTTATTTCAGATTTCCCAAGTATTTTGACTTTGCCCACAATGGACCACGCAACATCAGTGGAAGTTGCTGTGGGATCACTGATGCTCTCCCCTCTATCTGTCTGACCTCCCGACCTCAGCCAGAACAGAGCTCTGCATCCCCATTTTCCCACTCCCAGAGGACTCCCTCACATCCGGCTGCAGCTCTCTGCATCTCAGCTCCTGACTTCAGTATCCACTGCAAGACAGCCAGGAGGAGAAACTTTACCCAATGAGGAAGCCACTCACCAAAGTGAACTGACTCCCATTATCTCCTCCATAATCCACATTTGGAGCTGGTTTTAAATTTCTCTGATCAAGCAGAGATCTGAAGGCAGCTGTCTCAGATCACTTCAAGTTTGAGCTGTTTCTACTTCTTGCTTTTATAGCTCTAGGTTTCTTGTTTCTTTTTTAAAAAAAGGCCTCCAAGCAAAATGATCTGTTTCAGGTTGAACAAAACACCCATTCAAATCTAAATGAAAGCTTTTGAAAACACAGAAAGAAGATAACGGCTTATTTTAGGTTGGCCCAAAATACACTGCCTAATCAGATCAATACAAAGATCCTGTCAAGATTTTTCGCCACAATACCTACGCCCTGGAACCAGACAGTACGATTTCTGATTGTGCAAACATGACTTTGCCCCATCTTCCCAAATTTTTATTCAATTAATTATTTTTTTTCTCTACATAGACATCCATAAGGAGGGGGTTTTTTTAGGAGGATTACTCACTAAAAGTGTTTTATTAAGTTCTTTTAAAAAACAATAATAAGTTAAATGTGCATGCATGAATTGTGAAAGTGCATATGTTCAGACATAAAAATTTCTGAACATAGTCACACTTATCAAAAATTTTCAGTGAGTAATCCCAAATTCAAGGCTGTTTGGGAACTGCTTATATTTGCTTTATTCATGACAGAGTTATTTTATGCTCTTCTCAGTCTGAGATTGGACTGCTGGAACATCTTTATTCACATGGAAAAATAATAAATATTAAATGCCCCAAAATCCAAGTATCACCATTCAGCCAACTACCCATGGATTAAGTAAAGGTTTGGTTTTCTTTAATGACCGGCCATAATCTGTATATTTGTAAGGCACATAATAAGATCTCATAAATAATATCAAATAGAATTTAGACTTCAGGGTCTGAAATCCAAAATTAGGCTTTCTAACAGTGTGATTCTCCTCAGCAGTTTGTCTTTGCCAGTTGACTAGCAATGCTGGAGAGGAGATAGGATATCAGCAGTGGGATTAGCAGGCATACTGTTCCTATTAGTGGCATGTAGAAAAAAACACATTCTTTTAGATGACATTTATCAAATATAATGTTATGACTTATCAGCTTTGTTTCTTTTTTAAAAAAACCCTATTGCAAAATGATGGCAGAGCTAAGCAAAACCCCAGTTTACAAATTTGAAGAAATTTTCAGAGGGTCTCAGGTATAACAGGAATGGTAGTAGATTGATACTGCAGAGAAAATATGTTGAAAACATGGTATAGAGAGATGGGCAATTTAAAGTAATAAGAGGAAATTAGACAATAATGAATGCTTACACAGAGGGAAACAAACTGATACAATAGACAATGGAGCTCTCAGCACAGACAGATAAGCTTGGAGAGATACAAAAGGCATCAGAGAGATACCAAAGGCACAGTGAGGCAGGAAAACCAACAGCAAGTGCAAAGAGACAGAGCCCTTCAGGCTCCAAGATAAACTGTGAAAAAACACGCTGAGTCCCCATTTCAGAAGCACATAAGCTACTTCATCTCTGTCCTTTGCAACAATGAGAGAAGCAGCTGTTGAGGTTTGTGGAGGTGCAGAGGACAATAGGAAGGGACTGAAATAGTGCATGACAGTGATGGAGGCACCTACATCCCCAAGAAATGATGCACCAACACTAATCATAAGCATTATCAGTGCTGAATACCTTTTCGCCTTCCAGCACCATTGAAGAATCAAATTTGTAGAAATATTAGATTTAGCTTTTTTGTTCTTAATCAGCAGAACTGGAAACACTGGGGTTTTCTTGGAGTGAAACACACTCAAATGCCTTAGTGGGTGAAGAAGATTTAGTGGGAATAACAGATGGGCAGGACTGGTGACAGCTGTCTCCCTCAGAAGTGGCATGAGTTAGTTGTCTCCCCTCTCTCTGTCTTTGTGTTTGCACAGGGCTGCTACTTCACAGTCCTACAGAAACCAGATAAACAGTGCAAGGAGGAGACACAGGATGTTCTCCTTATTATGGAGCAACAGAAGATGGTTTTTGCTCCAACTGCTGGAAGACTTCTGCACAGGCACTGTGCTCTGTGCACAAAACATCTGGAGTGACTGTGTGATCAGGATCCCCTGGGTTTTCCTACAAATTATCCTCCTTCGTTAATATCCAAGGAAGAAAAATGACAGAACACAAATATTCAACTGCAAAAATGCAAACAACAGAATTTTGTTTTATTGACTTTTTTGTTTCAAGCTGGTCCTTAGGTGCAGGACTGTGTAGCAAACTGGTTCTCACTTCCTCCACAGCCCTCCAGGTCTATTCCATGAGGGCAGAGTCTCCAGGAGGAAGGGTGAGAGAGGCTGTCTCACTGCTGGACTTACCAGCCTTCAGTGCTGTGTCACATGAAGTAAATCAAATTGGTTCCACGGGAAAGTTGTCTTTTTAAAGAAATCTGAAGTGCAATTTGTCTGTTACATTGCGAATTCTTTAGAGGGAAAAATGAAAAAAAACCCTGCTTTTTCAGGGTTTGGTGTGTGGCAGGTGTTTCTGTGAATAAATGAGAGCCCCATCAGACTGAGTGACTTGCAGGTTCCTCCTGCCCAGGTGTCATCTGCGCTACAATGTTGAGCTGGAGGCCTATGTCTCCATCCCCAGAGCCAGCTGCTCCCACACCTGTAAAATCTGTGCAGAAAAAGTTCCCTCATAGATTTTATCTGTGACTCAGATGGGATGGATGACTCCTGATTTGCTGCCATAAAGGAACGTGTACCTGACAGGCACTGAGACTTTGAATCAAGCAGGATTTCCAACACTGTGCAATGGCTTTTTCCCAAGAAAAAGTTGCAGTTTGCACAGTTTGAAAACAACTCCTGGAGAAGATGGCAGCAGCTGAAGGAGTTTGGCTGGAAATCGTGCTACCCCTTGATCCATCCGCACTGCGCAGCAGCTCTGTGTGCGACTCCCAGATCGTTTGAAGGTGCTTGGGATGGCTTCAGGCTTTTAGCTTTTTTATGCAAGCAGATTTTTATGCTTTGATATGTTCTCTGACATGACTTTTGATCCAGTGAAGGTGATGCTGACACTTTTTTCACAGCGAATATTTTGTGTACAGTGCTGCTGGAGCACTGCAGTTGCCTGAGTTATTTTGGAGGAACTCTTTCATAAAGATGCAACCTAATAAATATGATGAAAAGTGAGAGCTCTGCTAACGGCAGTCAGGGTGTCTGCCCTGGTCCAGACCAAGGCATTGCAGCTTGTCAGCATGTAGGGACCATCAAACATGATCCAGGAGAGTTGTGATAGAAGGGGGAGCACAGCACAGACTGGTCTGGGGCTCTGTGCAGTGAGAACAGCACTTTGGAATATCCAGATTATTCCCCCCCCCCCAAAAAAAAAAAGCAGATGATGTTTCAAGCTGTCAGACTGGCAAGTTTTGGGAAAAGTGAAGAAACCCTGGTGGAAAGTCTGCGCTTTGCTGTTCCTGCCAAGGTAAAGCAGCACAGGGAATGAGGGTCACCAGCCAAGGAATGCTACGTGCCTCAGGGAACCCCCTGCTGAAGGACTTTCAGCTAATTGAGAAAGTCAAACATATATATTCCTGCTGAAAAAGAGGCTGCACTACCTTCGTCGGGCATTTCAGCTACAAAGGGAACTGTTCATAAAGGCAGAAGGAATTAAAGGAGGGAATTAAAGGACACAGTATTTAATGGGGCAGATTGATGTGCACACTGATGAGATATACTTCAAATTGACTAAATGTCTGTTTTGGCTGAAACAGCCTTTTTTTTTTCCCCCTTGGCCAATGCTATCTGGGGTTTTTGTTGTTTGTAAGTCATGCCCCTTGCTGTGAACCAGCCAGAACTGAACCTGGCCAAACAAAGGTGTGCTTAAAAAAGTAAAAAAAAAAAAAAAAAAAAAAAAGGCCAGAATCACTATATGCCCTAATTTCTACCATTCTAAGACCCATGAAAGGAAATGAGTTTTGTGCTAATGTAGGTCTCAATGCACCAAAAACAAATCCCAGCTGGGTTGCAGCTGGCTGCAGTGTAAGGACTTGTTGGAGCTCCATGTGTTGGAGCTCTATGCCAATGTTCCAGCCCCCGCGCTAACCAAGAGGGGCCATGGGGCTGTGTGCTGTCATCTTCTCTTTCCTAAACTGAGGAGGCAGCCTCATTTCTGTGTGTGTGTAATGGTAGGGAAGCACAGTAGCTTGGACCTTCTAGGCATTACAAAGAGCTAAGCTACCCTGGATTTATATTCATCCACCTTTTCCAGTTGATGGAGTTACCCAAGTGCGAGCCCCTGTAGTGGGACTTCCACCAGAGTCAGTCTTGCGTGGGTTTACTTTCTGAGGGAAAATTATCCAACCAAGCTAAATCATTTCAGGCAGAGCAGTTGTAAGAGCTTGTTTACACGAACCTGCTCAGAAAAGTTGATCTGAATTTTTAAGTGGATTAGTTAAACTGCATTAATTAAAGCCCTTTGTGGGAACTGTCAGAATTAAAGTGTCTTTGATTTGATTTGGTTTACTTCTCTTCCAAGGCTAAGTCATATTAAAGCCACTTTACTTGTGAAACAAGAGGTTTAATGCAATTTACTTAATTCACTTTAACTCCTGCTTTTAGTTAATTTAAATCAACTTTCCTGATTTTCCCTGTTTAGACATGCCCAAGGAAAATGAAGACCACTGAAATAGAAACACCTAAGAGAAACTTTGAGAAAAATCAAAATATTTCACTAGCCCCTCCAGGACATTACTATCCTTGTCACCGACAAGATTTGGGAATTGCAGGTAACACTGTCAAGGTCCAAGGACTGAGAAACGGATCCCTGGTGCTGAGCTACAGTTGCTCATCAGAGACAGGATGGCCAGTCCTGCACAGAAACTTTACTTCCAGCCTAAAATAAAAGATGATAAGTTAAGAAAAGGCCTCCTAGCCCTCAAAATAAAAACAGGATTCAGGCTATGGGCTGTGGAGAGGGAAGAAGAGAGGTTCCTGAATATGTGAAAGGAGAAGGAAATTTTATTTAAAGCTCTGGTGACAATATCTGCATCGTTCCTCCCTCCTGAGCCAGAAGGCACAAACAATATTGCTAAAATTGCTGTTGGAGGTGGCCTGGTCTTCTTTGCCCTGGAAGTATCAGGCTGTTTCAGGCACTGGTACAGGGAATACTGTGCAGCAGGCTGAAGCTCGAACATCTGGGATGTGGAGACATACAGGTGACTTTGCGTGGCATCAGCCCTGGCTCTGCAGGACCAGCTCTGAGCCAAGAGCCAATCTGCCAGACAATCCCAAAGTGTCACCTATGAAAATCAGAATTCTAGGCAAATCTTTGAAAACCGTCTGTTTCTACATGTGCGACCTGCTTTCATGAGACACTTCAATGCCTGCAAAACCCTACACCCTCTGTGCATCGCATTTTTCCAGAGTGGGCCTGTGCAGCTGCACAGCAGCCAGCCCAGGCCACAGCCAGTGGCACGTGCGGTGACAGGGTCACTCTGCCCCAGATGAGTGATCAGAGCAGGGGACTGCCACGTTAAATGAGAGGCAGGACGAGACAGGCTCCTTGCGCTGCCGAGATCCATTTTAGTATTGAATCATACTCCACATGGCAGCCTAAGTGAGAGCAGAGGTGGTGATTAGCGGCACTGTGTCTGTTTGGAGAAGGCTGCATGCATGACTGAGCATGAATGGCCTGATTATGAGTGGGTGGAACTCCACTTAAAGGGACTGAGCAGGCAGAGCTGAGGTAGCAATGATTAGCTGCCACGAAAGGTAAGTTATTGTCCCCTGGGATGCTAAAATATACTGTACTTAATAGTTCACTGGCCACATGCATTCCAACGGTTGATATTGTCGCAGCCGGAAACATTCATTCACGTAATTAGTTTACTTTTCCAGTTTAAGCCAAATGGAAAATCCCCCTGTACAGCACTCTTAAGCTGGCTGTTGGGCCAGTGTGGATCAGCAAAGTCCTTTTGACTTTGCAAAGTTGCCTGGGTTTCCCCAGAAGGACATGAGGTCGTTTAATCACCTACCTTATCACAATGCCTTATCACAGCCATTATAGGGACGCTCTGGGATTTTCTCTGGATAATCTGACCCCAAGATTTGTGACAGCAGCCATTGAAATCAATGGAAAATGAGCCTTTGTGTGACAGGGTTGTCACCTGTCCATGATCTTAATTCCAGGTGTGTGACAGGGAGGATAGGAGATGACTCATCTCTTGTCAAAAATCCTCTGTGTCACAGATTTGCAGTTATGCTTTTCCTCCAGAGGAACCTCAGCTACTTACCCGTAATAAATGATCTTCAGGTGACTTCCTTTCCCATCTCTGGGAGTCATGAATATTTGACTTAACAAATTAATCTTTTCACTTTCTTTCATAAGAAGACAGATACCTTTATATATGCAGCGCCTGAAACAGAGGCGAAAAAAAAGACCACAAAGTAAAGAATCTGATTTTCAAGTAGCTCTGTTCATTGCAAGGGTTAGGCCAGACCCTCAACTGCACCAGAGCAACACCATTTCAATCATCAAATGTACTTCTCCACCTCTTTCCAACTCACTGAACCTCCTTTGCAAACACCAGCAGTGCCAGGGCTGGGAAGGATCCACTGGGGTCCTCAACAACTGCATAACCACACCACCAAACTTTGCATAATTTACCATTTTGTGGAGAGTCAGAAGGGCCTTACTCTTCAGGCCCTCCTTACTCAGCAGGGCCATCAAGGCCTGCTGCCTTCTAGTGACTCTGCTTCTCAGGGGCAGCACTTGGATTTGGGTTAGGTGCTCAGGGACATGGCTTTGGGGGCAGAGGACCCTGATATGCAGGTTTGGTGTGAATATCGTGCTCCATCACCTACATGGCAAGGCAGTGTAACAGCAGCTGGGATGGTGCCAGCATTTTGTGCTGCATTATTCTGTCTGCTTGTTTGTTTGAGTCCTTTTTCTTAAGCCTTCAGCGGAAAGGCTGAGTTCTGGAAAGGGCTGCTTGGATGCTCATAGTCCTCCTTGTGTGGCATTCTATCCTGTGAAGAGCCCAGGAAGTACAGGCAGTACTTAAATTTCCACACACCACTTCCAGTCATCCCCAGAGGCTGATTCTGCTGTGATCCACAGCAGGATAGCCATGTCTCGAGCCTTGTCCTTCTGTTTGCTTGTGTTTGCTTCTGCATCCTTTGCTCCTGACCTATTCAATGAGTAACTGAGCCCTGCAATTATTTTTCCATTCATTTTCTCCTTTCCTGACTCATTTAGCAAACAAATACTTCTTGACCTCTTGTGCATTGAGACACACCGTCTAGCCCAGTGTGGTGGAAAGTGGGAATCTGCTGCCTTTGGAAATTCTGCAAGCTGGTAGCAGAGAACAGTTGTCCCCTGGATATGTTGCTCCAGTTCCACTCCAGAGCTTGCTCATACAAGAAAGTAATTTCTGGTCTGCATTTGTGCAAGAAGAACAAAACAGCCTGCTCATTTTCTGTTTCCAGGCAGACTTCTCAAAGATTATAGGAAGAGGATGGGCCTAGGGGCTTTCTGGCCAGGAATGCAGCACACCATGGGACAAATAAGCACGTTGCCACAGTCAGGTGGCTGCTGTGTCCAAAGCAGCCCAAAACTGCTGGGTGCCTCAGCCTACCTGCTTACTGATGGCCCTCCTGCACCAAACTGCCTCATACCTGGGTCTAACCCCACAGAGCAAATCCAAGGGGCTGCTCTCCCAAAGGGTCTCGCTGCTATGTTGCTTTTTCTCTGCATTTTTTATGAATTTTTGAGAAAACTATAGTAGTGAGAGGTTTGTGCAAACAGGAGTGTGCTGCATGCCCTGAGTGCCTGGGATGAAACAGCACACTCAAAGCCTCCATGCTGAGCTGCCAGAGTGTCCTCAAAAGCACATCTCATCCCCACTGGCTATTTGGGATTTCAAGGTTGCTGTTTTCATCACAGGCAAATCAGCCTGCCTTTTTTTCCAGCATTTCTGGTGCAGAGCAACATGTTCTGTTGTCCTTCTGCAGCTGAAGGGGAAGGAGTTGGGGGAGATGGAGAGATGGGGCTTCTGTGATGCTCTTTTGCCATTCCCTTTTGTGTCATGATTGTGTTTAGTTGGAAAGGCAGGGCAGGGACGCTGGCCTTATGTGAGGAAAAGCAGTTTTTCTATGAGGTAACAAAAGCTGCTACCCAAAAGGAGGACTGGAACAAGAGTGAAAGCTTGGAGTGTATTTCCAAAAAATGAAAGGGGACATGTGCCAAGAGCTACAACAGAGTCCTTGCTGTCAGAGAGGTGGTCTGTCTGGAAAAGCCTGTCCATGGGGACTCTTTTCCCAAGGTGCTGAGGTTCACTTCTGCAAAAGGAAGGGTCCCCAAATATTTCCCTAAAATGACAGCACAAACCAGAAGAACCAGCCAATGAGTTCATCAATCTCAACATTTATTTTGAGGTAAGTCTAACACAGAGATGCTGGGTGGTGCAGAGCTCCCTTTCTCCATGGCTATGGGGAGTGTCCCTCTGTCTGTAGGATCGTGATCAGTACAAGGATGGTGGGTAGTGTGGAGATCCCTTCACCCACGGCAATGAAAAGCTTCCAGCTGCCTGTAGGATCATGATGGGGTATAAAGGCAGTGGGTGGTGTGCAGTTCCCTATGTTCACAGCTGTAGAGAGCTTCCAGCAGCCTATAGGACCATAGTGGGGTACAGACCAGGGATAAGTGTGTTTCCTTATCTTTAAGTCAATGTTCTTGTAGGAAGTTCCTTGTAGAAAGTTTCATATTCTCTGGGTGGTAGAGGAAGGAGAGGGTGGGTGTGTGCCTTGCACCAGCCATGCTCCTGTCCAGGGACTTAGCTGTCAAAGACAGGAACATCAAAGAATGCAGCAACCCCCAGCAGCCCTTGCCTCCATGACTGGGGCTCTCCCAGCCTCAGGTCAAGGCTGTCCAACCCATGTCTCCCTGATGGACAGAAAATGTCCGAGCCCAACCATGTCACCAACCCCACTGTAATGAAGGCCACCACCAGAGATGGCCACTGCCAATTTTCTGCCTGCTGTGACACATCACCAGGGCTGTCTACCTGGAGAAAAAAACATGTGTGGGTTTGCCATGGCTGGAGGGGGCTCCCAGCTCCCTGTAAGATTGAAGGCAACTACAAGACCAAAACAGGGTATAGGCTGGGGCCATCACCAACACACGCTGGGAGATGGCCACTGCCAAAGTTCTGCCTGCTGTGACACATCACCAGGGCTGGTGCCTGGAATTAGCACTGCATCACTGTGACATGGCTATTATCTTCCACCATTCAGCCGAGAAGAAACCCTTAAATAATAAAAATACATAAATAAATTAATTAAAATAGATAAACAACCTCTGGCAATATTGCGGTGGAAAATTAGGTAGCTGCAGCAGCTATTTAAAGAACAGGACCTTGGAAAATGTAAAAAATAAAATTAAAAGCAGCAAGTCCAACTCACTGCCCAAGTGTAAATAATTGTGTGGTACTTGCTGCTGAGATTTGTGGGTTTGAAGACTAAATTCTTGAAAAATGCTTGTCAAGTTGACTGAAGGCAACATTTCACACTCTTAGAATTAGAGACATGTCCAGTGCAAAATGATGCATCCACAAGTGGCTGATGGTGCTGAGCACAGATCAGCATGAACTGCAAGGCTCACATCTTTCTTTCCCTGAAACAAACCAGAGAATTTAGCCAGAGACTGTCCTGTGCTACATATTCAGCTGGACAGTAGAATGAAATTCAGGAATTAGTTCCCTTCTGCTTGGTTCACTGCAGGCTGCTACATGCAATCTCTTTAATTGACAGGACCAGAGGCACTGGGCACAAACTAAAATGCATCAGGCTCCCTCTGAGCATCAGGAAATGCTTTTTACTGAGACTGAGAACAGGCACAGGTTACCCAGGGAGGTTGTGGAGTCTCTAACCTTGGAGATATTCAAAAGCCACCTGGTCATGGTCCTGGGCAAGTGGCTCTGAGTGGCCCCGCTTGAGCTCAGGAGTTGGACCATATAACCTCCAGCGGTCCTGTCCAGGCTCAGCCCTTCTGTGAGTCTGTGATTCAGGCACCAGCCGCCCCAATACTTGACTGATACAGTCTGTGTGATGCCACAGCTCATGGGCTCTCAATGAGCAGCCAGGGATCACATCCCCTGTGTGCAAACTCTGACCTTCCTCTGGAGACCACCAGAAGAGCAGGTAATTTACAGCGATTAGATCATCAGACTACAATCTTCCAGGCACTGGACCTGTTTTAGCTGAGCAGTCTTCAGCTGGGAGAAATCAAGATCCCAAAAGACTCACTAGTCCAATGTATTTTGAAGTTAACCCAAGGAAGTTATCTCAGGCAGCTCATCTGCTGCCTTCAGCAGCCATACTGCCCCTGGGAAAAGCAGGTGTTTTCTAGACATCCGTAAAGCTTCTGGGATGAGGACCAGGCTGAGCAGCTCTCAACAGTTCATTACCCATTTCTGTGCCTGTGTGTGAAAGAAGGCGCTGACATGTTGTAATCCTCCAGCATTTGGCACCTTCTCTGCTTTCAGTCTTTGCAGAGATAAGTGGTTACACAGGGTGCAAAGCAGTGACGACTCCAGCCTGCAGTGTTTCCAGATGGGAGGAGCAGCACTGGTGCTGCAGAGCCCTCCTGAGAGCTCCTGCCTGCTTTGCAGACCTGGGACTTCATAGATGTCAGCTGAGCTCCAGATAAGCATGTGAACTTAGTGATGCTCTTCTGAACCCAGCACAAGTTCTGAACTATCTAAGGCTTTTGTTCACCTGTCATTTCTCATTTCCTCCTTTTAAAGAAATCTTCATTCCTTTGTTAAGATACTGTTTAAATGTCTTGGCAACTAAACCATGTACAAAAAGGAGTGAGCACACCTTGGCCAGGTTTATGTGCTGCAGGAGGTGTGGCAGTTTAGAGATGACAAGTCAATAGTAAATAAATGCTGGCTGCCATGTTTTTTTCACCTTTTTTCTCTATAATGAATCCTTTGGAAATCCGGCACAGCTGGCACTCGAGTAAGGGGCTATTTGGCTCCCTGTTTAGCTGCTCCACCATGAAATGTAGTGATAGTCAGACGAGTAATTGCATAAAAATGGCACCTAGGTGCTGTAAGTAGGTGTTTCCTGTGGGCCTCCTGAGGCATGTGCGCCGAGTTTAAGGATCGATTGGGTTTTTTCTCCCTCTCTCATTCCTGTAGCTGGGATGTGCTAATCATGTTGTGCTCAGATGTCCTGCCTCTCCCACTGCAGTGCCAGCTAATGTCTGATTCCAGAAGCTTTGCAGTTGGCAATGTTTTAATAAGCAGAAAGAGCACAGCTTGATTCTCAGGTAACAGGCTGAGCTAGCTGTGCTGGCAGTCAGAGCAAAAAACATGGTATTGACTTGAAGACTGAGTGAATTTGGAATAGAAATTGCGGAGGAGGAATAAATGTGGCATACGAGGATGTCACTTTTACACTTTCCAGATGATAACTGCACTCTAAAGCGGAGAATCTCTGACAGTGACGTCCTCTTTCAAGCATCCAGCATCTATGCCCATACTTGGTCTCCCTGCAAACCCCCTGTTTTCCCAGCTTTGTCTGACTCACACTGTGTATTCTTCGCAAAATACACTGTCACAGGCTCTGTTTATGAGAGTTACTCAAGCTTGTTTCCAAGTTAGAATTCGTGTTTTATGAGGAGGTGGATAGGCGAGGAGGGGAGAAGTTTCCACTTGGGCAAGGGCATTGGAAAGCACTTACCGGAGATAAAAGTTGCAGGCTGAGTAGCACACCTCTGACTGTGTTGCATAAAAAGTGCCTGGAAACTCTTTTCTTGCCTCTCACTGCAACATCTTTCAGGCCATTCATGAAATCAGCATCTGAGAGAGGTTTATTTCATCATCTGCTACACCATTGACCAGGATATTTACTCCCAGGAAATTAGTAGATCACCTGGAATGTCAGTTGCCTGAGATATTTGGGATGTCACCACCTGGTATCATAGAGGGAACAGATGCCTTCTGGAGGGCAAGGCCACATCTGGGTGTGTGTCCTGGTACAGAAAGGAAGGGGAACAAAGGCTAGAAGTAGACAGTGTCCTTCTGGTGGCAGGATCAGTGCTTGATGGAAGACCCTGTGGCAACTGAAATATCTAATTTATTTTCAGGAAAGGGTGAAAAAGGGATTAAAAGCAAGAAATCAGGCTTTTTGCTTTTCTGGGAGAGAGAGGCAGTTTGATAATAAGCTGCTTTCCTGTCGGCAGCTCGGGGTGATGTACTTCCAAGAGCCACGTCCCTCGGGACAACACCCTTGGTGAGTGTGGCCAACCCTCTGAAAATCCTGTTAAGAGTGTGAAAGCGAATGTCTGTGAGTGAAGGATACTAAAGCCTCCTTCAGAGGGCAGGGAGCTGGCCCTGCAGGGAAGGATGTTTCACAAACTGCCTTGCACCAGGATTCTTCCACCCTCAGGAGAAAGACGCTCCACTGTGTCCACCTCACCTGCTCCCAGAGGCAACTTCTCTCTTCCAGAACTCCAAAGATGTGTCAAAACGTGTGTCTAAAACACATCAAATCATTGCTTCATCAGCCACATTTGGCACCAAGGATCAAAATCGGGCCTTTGTAAAAATCTTAAGCAGTATCAGGGAAAGTCAAAAACATACTGAGAGCAGTCATTTGTTTGCCTCTAAAAAGTGTGTTTGCAGCATGAATGTAATATTCCTGGAGAACCCAAATATGAAAACAACTATAAAGAAAGCTCCAAATATCGTGTTCCACTCTTCAGAGCTTTTGTAATATAAACTGAATAAAAGTTCCTAATGGAAAAAGGTAAATGAGTTATTTTTAAAATTTATTTTAATGGTGACTGTGTTATTAATAATGTATTTAGAGAGTTATTTTCAGCTATATCCCTAGATCCAATGAAATAATTACATGCTCCAGGACAGCAGTAAAAGGATGAGGGACTACATACATCTTAGTGACCAGTTCTATAAATATGCTGCTAAAAATTAGTAACCATTGTCATAGCTGGCTCAAGAGAGACTTGTTAACTAATTATAGATCAAGCTGTGCATTACAATTAAAGCCATTTGCAAGATATTACAGCAAATGTAATGTTCCCAAGAGATGTTAGATTGAACAGTCTTGGAACCTCAAGCGGCTGCGTAACCTCTGCGGCTTGATCAGTGCAAAAAACAAGTTTTCAGTCATTATTTGAATGTCATGGAGGGGCAAGATAGAAATGCTGCCTAGGATGGGTCATTCCTTGAATTCTTTGACCTGAAGACCATATAGAAGATGTACTAACCACAACACAAATTGCCTGGGTAAGCTACTTAGATATTGGCAGGTTTTGGCCATTGCTGTCTGGTTTTGTGTTTTACAGTGTGTGCATGATGGGATCTCGGTCCATGATTAGCCTTGCCACAATATAAAACACACAGAATAACAGCATGGGCATTCTGGTCCTCAAAGTTGTATTTCAGGAGTGTGAAATTTGTTTCCTGATTTAATGCTGCCACAGTCAAGCAGATTGGGTGCATTACACAGGTCTAATAAGAAGTTTTCACGAGTATTTTAAAATTGTGGGTAACCTGAGAAAGAGAAAAAGTATATTGGTAAATAAAGCATTCTTTCATGTAAATCACAGATAGCATTTCCAGGAATTTATCCTGGGACAGAATCTGAGGGCTGAGTAGCTGACAAAGGTTACAGCCCAGTGAGTGCACACAGGGAATCTTTATCACCTTGAGCTGCAGTTTGATCACCAAAAATAAAATTTAAAAAAAAAAAAAAAGCAAAAAAAAGAAAAAAGCAATACACAGTGCAACCTTGAACATCAAAAGGTCCAAGCAGGCTGCCAGAGAGGAGTGGGATACTTCCACCTGCTTGATATTTTTGCTCTGGCTAAAATATTATTAATATTTTAGTATATTGACTGCTTCTTACTTTTCTGGAGTAACACCTTTAAAAACCAAGCTGTGCAATACAGAGACGGAGCTGGATGATGGCTGGTTGAGATCAACTGCAAGAGACAGCACTGTAAAAAAATAGACAAAAATCTAGACTGAAGCTAAGCCTTCCCTTTATTTTTTTTTTCTTAATTTGGATTAAATTTTCCATTTGCCAATATAGAACAGAGCATCCGGTTGCAAAGAAGCTGGTAGCTGGACTGCAACATTCAATTACAACTAATCTGCATCACTAGATACTTCTAATGTGCCTGGAAACTATTTTGATCCAAGAGTAATTGGTTTATTGTACACATTTACAGGTACACAAACAAAACAAAAATTGTGACTGAGCTAAAATTCAGCTCATTATTTGCTACTGTGGCATTAATTATTGACCAGACTCTTCAGTTACTGAACAATTTAGGTCTGCCACGAGCAGTAGTCATTCTTCTGAACAATGTGTTGGAAGCTGTTCTATGAGATGAAACCTTAAAATGTAGAGTAATAGCACAGCCCAGTGGCTTATCAAGGAATAAACCACCACTTAGGGATCTCCTGATCTGGACAATTTAATGTATTTCATCAAAAAGTCTGGGAAATGTGAAAATGGGAAATTATTCTAAGGTCAGATAGAAGTGAATTCTTTATTCTAATCTCCTTTATTTATCCAAAATCATTCTGAAAAAGTGCTTTTAGCTATGCTGGCTACAAAGCACATTGTGATGTGTCATTTTATGTAGAATTCTTTAAGACCATTATTCGAAACTATATTTAGGATAATAATTTCATTTAGAATTATTCACGCTCTAAATTATGTTATTATTATAATTCTATTGTTTCAAAGAATTATTCTTTGTCCTTGCTTGGATCTGCTTTTATTTTCATGTATAATTTGCATATATCCAAGCAGTCATCTGAAATCTACTGACACTGGCCTCCGTGCACCTATTTGTTGTAGAAAATAGTTGGTGTCTGACAAAAAATACACCACCACCACCCCCAAATTAGTCTTGGACTAGAGGAAAGGAGTGTGATGTTGTGGCTCCATGGGCACCAGCCAGGGTTTGGGCTGGGATTGGGGCTGTGTCAGGGCTGGGGAGGGACCTTGTAGCAGCATTTTCAGATGGGCAAGGCAGGAGGGGTGGTGGTCTGGGAGGATGTTGTGTGCCTGTTTCTCATCCTATTAGGAAGATGAGATGTGTTTAAGGATGCCCTGGGACATAGGCCATGGAAAGGCTCTCTAGTGCCTCATAATCGTTGCCTGGTTGGGCTGTGAGAGAAGGGTCCAAACAGGGCTGTTGGACACCTGAGAATGGAGCTCATGCATGTTAATACATGGACAAGACAAATACCTGTCCAAATCACCAGGAAATAAAATGGAAAGGCTGTGCCTTAGCATGTCTCCCCTAATTAAACAGAAATACCTTAATTTAGGAAGCATTGCTCTTTCTCCTGGGATGAAGTTATGACCCCATCCCTTCACAGGCAGCACAGCTTGTCACAAAACCTGCACAGAGTCCAGATCTGGACTATAGATACGCCAGCTGGGAGGGAAGGGATGGGAACTCCTATGGCCAGAGAAAACTTTTGAAAGGAAAAAAGATCATGTAGTGCTCAAAGAAGACAAAAAAAACCTGACACAGAAGTGGCAAATGAAAAGCAATGAACAAAGGCTTTGAGGGATGCCACCTGCTGCAGAGTCGGGTCAAAGAGCCTCTGTTGGTATTGTAGTGAGCATAGGTCCCCAGCAACACAGATTTCTCTCTATTGACTAGAGGAAACAATCCACGCGTCCTAGATAATTCCCTAAATTAATTCTACCAGAAGATGTTACAGATAAGAGGTGACCTTGCACACTGAGTCAGTTTGTTAAACAAGGTATAACTGACATGGCCAAGTCCTGCACACCACAAGTCTCTGAATCTGAATTTTAGCACTGTGTGTGGTTTAAATATATCAAATCTAGTTTCCATTGTTGTTAGGCCCATGGGTAGCAAAGAATGGGATTGAATAATACTTACTAATACAGCTATAAAGAAAAAAAAGAAGACTCAAACTCTGAGTTGTATTTAGTGCTTTTAAATTTCTGTACAGCCCCAGAAACAAATAAATGCAATATGCAGGCATTTTGACCAGCAAAAAACCAAAGGTGTGCCTCACTAACAAAGTCCCTTGGGATTTAAGGATCCATGGAGAGAGACACAGGCAAAGGCAAAGCTCAGCACCACTTTGGGCTCTCGGTGCTGATGATTGCAAGCAGCATTGGTTTCACGAGACATAGCCTGAAGTCCCCATGGCACTGTAACTCTGGAAGTATCACCTCTAGGTTGCAGTATGGTGCTAGCAAAGAGAGTCTCGGCTGGCCATTATGCATGAGAAAGTCCCAGGCAGTGACCCAGCAGCTGGAGAAATTAATAGTGTGGTTCCCAGTAGTCCTGCTGAGTTACAACCAGGTGCCAAAGATGACTAAATCTGATGGGTAGGCCTTGCTGTTTGACTTTACCAAACTTCAGGAGGCTGCAGTGACACTACCATACAGCCAAAAACTTCCCCAGACTCGGTATGATTTAGCAGAGCATCATTCCAGAAGGACACATTCCTCTTTCACCTATTTTCTCTCAAACACAATCCAGTGCACGTTGCCAGAGGATCTCTTGCCTGCATGTTCTCTGGGTGACAGAGAAGGGACCTCAAAAACAGGAGGAACTCCACCCCTGTGGCACCCAGCTCCATCGAGATGCTTCCTTGCAAGCCTTGTTCTGACCTAAACATTCTCCTGTTGACCAGCTGTGAGCAAAAGCAAACTGAGTAGGATAATTTTATGGTTCCCTGATCAGTAGGTCTCATTTCCTTCCTTCCTTCCTTCCTTCCTTCCTTCCTTCCTTCCTTCCCTTCCTTCCTTCCTTCCTTCCTTCCTTCCTTCCCTTCCTTCCTTCCTTCCCTTCCTTCCTTCCTTCCCTTCCTTCCTTCCTTCCTTCCTTCCTTCCTTCCTTCCTTCCTTCCTTCCTTCCTTCCTTCCTTCCTTCCTTCCTTCCTTCCTTCCTTCCTTCCTTCCTTCCTTCCTTCCTTCCTTCCTTCCTTCCTTCCTTCCTTCCTTCCTTCCTTCCTTCCTTCCTTCCTTCCTTCCTTCCCTCCCTCCCTCCCTCCCTCCCTCCCTTTCCAATCTAGGTCTCAGTGTCTGATTAAAGATTATATTCTTTCTTTTTTGGCAGGGCACAGTGTGCTTCCCTGCCATTCAATTTCCTTCTTTCCAACATGTCAGGCACCAAGACTGTTTATCTACCCATGTTTTCCTGCTTGGGTGTGTCTGACTGAACTTCAAGCTTGTGTAGTTGGTCCTCCAGAGCATCTCTGAACTCCTGACTCTCCTGTTCAGCAGAAGTCTGCAAATTCTGAGTTGTCTGTAGAGTCTTGAACCCCTCTCTGGACCTAGTGTTTTCTCCACTTGCTTCTCTGTCATGTTTTTCATGCATTCTCTCAATCCTCTCTCTGGGCAAAGAAAACCTCTGCCAGGAACTTCTTCAAGAATCATGTCCACACCTCAAGCTCCCAGACACAGATCGCAACCAAATGACAGGAAAACAAACACTTCCTTCCCCTTTCCAGGATTTACAGACGTCCTTTCATCAACACCCCAAATCACCCTGATATTTTTTTCTGTTTATTGGCTGTGGGATATTGGCACACAGCTCTGCCATATTTGAACACTGGTTCCACTGTCATTATCTTCTCAATCCCTACAGAATCTAACGTTTCTCAGAGGCTTTTGTACATGACACTCTCCTAGAAAATGAAACATGAGAAGATCTTTTCATCCAAAATCCTAAGGGATTCACCTAAGCATTCATATTCCTGCTTATAAATGTTCTTGATGAAATATAGGTTAAAACATCAATAATTTTTTTGTGTAGAAATACTATGGAACTACAATAATACTGTTCCTTCTTAGAGTCTTCATAGAGGAAATATGCAGAATATCTTTGCTTATTCCTCATGCATTGTTCTGGTCATGTAGGCTATTTCCATTCCCTTATTTATGATAAATTCATTCCAAGTTGTCACTAAAGCATTGCCATATGTTGCCCTTTGTTTTGCGAGGACTGTTACCTGAAGGTCTTATTTTACAAAGTATTATCAGTTCTGTGCTTCTCCTGCCTGATTTTAGCATTTTCCATAGTTTCTTGAAGAATGTTGTGATTTCCAGGGGTGAGCATGTGATACTGGAAGTTGCAGATCCCAGAAGTGTTTTCTACTCAGGAAAAAGGGCAGAATGTCCTTCAAAGTACAGTTCAGCTTTTCAGAAACCTAATTCCAATTCTTCTTTTTTTGTTCCTTTTCCCTTTACCCAATCACTTATCACTGGAAGGAAGACTGTTTCATTCTACTCCTTGTCTCATCCCTCATGAACTTTGTCTTTTCCATGCGTATATTACCTTCGATTTTTGCCTTCGTCTCTCGGCATCCGAATTTATACAATTGAGGGCTTGTAATGGTTTCAGGCAGATAAAATATGTCATTCAGGAATGGCTTGGACTGTGCTTGATGTGTTTGCCTTCCTCACTCAGAAGGTGAAAAGTTTCAATAAAATTATGTCCTTTTTGTCTAATTTCCTGCTTTGACTTGGTCTTTTCACTCTCCTTGAAAGCAGAGTGAGTAAGTACTTGGGGACTATGTAATTCACTTATAATTGAAACAATAGACCATAAAGGCTCCTTGAGAGCAATTACATCTATCGAGCCAATGAGTCAGTTGTGCATTTGCACTAAGTCCAAGCAGTAAAATATATTTATGATTTTTTTTTAATGAAAGTTACTGCTCACTTAGTCTTTGGAGGCAGCGCAATGCATCATGAGAGAGGGAGGCTTAAATGTGAATCTTCATGAGCAGTGTGCGTGACTTGCCATGAGAAAGGAGTGCAATATGCTACGTCTGGGCATGCTGCAGCCAACCAAAGAGTTAGTATGTGTCTGATTAAGTGTGGTCTGAAACATAACGGTTAATATAAGAAAACTGAAATAAAAACTAAAGCAAAGTTGAGAGCATGGTGCTCAAGACTAGATAGGAAGAAGGGGATAAACTGTATATTACCAAAATCAGAAGTGCCTCAATTCCTTTGTTTGCTTTTGTATTCAACCACAACCTAGGCTGACTCGTCTGACAAGCCTAGGTGAGAGCAGGAAAAAGCAATTACACTGCATTAAGCCACCCATCCAAGGGGGATTCTGGGCAAATCAAACCCTGTGCAAGACACTGGATTACAAATGAAGGAGTCTGGGATCAGCTACTAACTGTGTCAGAAACACGATCGTCTGTATGATCCTGGGATCCAGCTGCATCTGTGTCCCATAACCCTCTGTGATCCTGGGCATGCCACTTAGTGGGGTACAAATACCCAAATGATGGTCTCCAAAAAACAGAGAGTAGAGTGCTCTTTACCTTTTCCTTCTGCCTTTTTTTGGGTGATCAGTTGGGCACCTGCTCCTTCATTAGGCAGCACAGAGATGGTAAAGTCCATGAGGGCTTTGCACAGGTGTAGCAGCCCAATACGTAGGAATTCACAGAATCATTAAGGTTGGAAAAGACCTGTAGGATCATTGAGTCCATCCCTTAACACAGCACCGCCGTGCTCACAGCTGAACCACATCCCCAAGTGCCAGATCCACATGCCTTTCAGACACTTCCAGGGATGGTGATTCCATCACTTCCCTCTGTAGCCTGCTTCAGTGCCTGAACCACCCTTTCAGTGAAGAAATTTTTCCTAATATTTAATCTAAACCACCTGTTATGATTCAATTATAAGACATGCCTCTGCCTGAATTAAGGTGAAAATGAGACCACATGCCAAGTCAATAGTACAGATTTTATTTAACAGTAAATTTAAGGTAGAGAGATAGAAATAATAGGAAGGGGAGGGCAAGAGAAAGAGAGTGAGAGACAGAGAGGTTAAGCAAAAGATATCACCATCATGTGGATTCCTTCAGCATCCCACTGGTCCTTCTTCACCCTCATCTTCGGTGGTAGAGGTCCCAGAGAGACCACTTTTATACAGTCCAAGTCCTGGGCATTCACGGGGTGTAGATGCCATTCCCATTACTCGAGATGGCATCTGAATAAGCACTTGCTTCCTTTCCCACAGTTTGCCATGGTGGGAATTTTTGTCTGGATGATAACCAAACCTCTACCTCCGTTAAGCCCAGAATTAGCTCCTTCCTTCTGTGCCCTCTGTGCTCATCTCAGGTTCCATTGTGGTGGCTTATCTTATGGGCACAGTATTTTGAGACATGTAACTCCATTCTTTAAGTCCTCACACCACCCTGGTCACTTCCTCTAGTGCTGTCACTTGTGACCTGGGAGAAGAGAGTGACCCTCGACCTCTCCACAGCCTCCTCTCTAGTTGTAGAGAGAGAGGAAAACATCCTCCCTGTGTGAGACAGAGACAAAGAAAAACCACACTCAGGGCCTCACTGAGTTGGGGCCTGGCAGCTCTGTGGTCTCACCAGTCTGGAGGTCCAACCAAGCAAGGTGGTTCCATGGAATACCCATGGATTAGTGTGGAAAGACCTTTGCAGCAACACAGCCTCCCTAATTCCAGCACCTGAGCCAACAGCCCAGGTCTTCAGCACCATGTAAAGAGCAGCCCATTCAGCAGAGGCTGCTGAGATACCTCTGTTGCACCTCTACAGTGTGGCTTTGCAAGAAATATGTGCTTTATGGGCTTCATGTGATGAGGCTCGTTCCCTGCTCCACAGATATGCTCTTTTCCGCGGAGAGTGTTTCAGCTCCCTCTTAAAAGTGAGCGTGCATTAAAGTGCTTCTCACCACGGAGATAATTGAGTACATGTACAGCATCTATCACAATAAAAGCCAAATCTCAGACAGATACTAGGGCACTATCAAAGATGAAGAAACAATAAATAAGAATTCATAAGGCTTTCAGTACAATGCTTTCTGCCACCACTCAATCCATTAAAAAAAAACCAAGTGTTTGTACAGCACCTAATTCTACAGAGTATACAGGCACCACTGCAATACGAATACAACTTACAGCTATTACTACTAAAAATAATTAATAAACCTATCATTTGTTGATTCTTCTCTCTTTTTTAAAACTGCCTCTTTTTTGCTTTTTGCAACCTTTCATATTTTTCTACTTGAAAAATTATCAAGTCATTAAAAAGAAAATTGAATTTTTTTTATAACAGATACCAAGTAACAGCAAATGTGCACATCCAGGTTATAAAAATGAGGTTTATAATGGCAATACTTATAGATCATTCCTGTTACCACATCAGCAGGGCATCACCAGAACATAGTGCCCCACAAAAATGACATATGGAGAAGCACTGAAAATAACAAGAAATTTCTTGGTATGTCTGATTTTTTTTACTGTTAATTCAATGAGCCACCAGCCCTGGTTTTCTTAGTTTGTGTTTTTCATCCATTTAGTTTGTTTGGGGATTTTTCAGAGATGCAGAGGTTATGAGAAAATGGGGGTTCTTTTATATGCACCATTTAAGTTTTGCTATTTCCCCTGAACTGTGAGGGGGAAAATACTATTTAAATACCACTTTTATAACACTGATAAAAAAGAGAAGAGAAACAATACCTTTTCTTTCATGAGGTCAGCTATTCTTTAGGGAATACATGGGCCTTTTACAACCTTTTACGCTTTCGTTCTACTTCTTCACAGAACAGCAGCAAATTCTTGAAAGGACAGACCACCTGCTACTCCAGCTCCATGGAAAAAGGGATGGAAGTTCTTAGCACTTTGTCGGAGTCAGGCCAGGTTCTGTACTTACAGTGACATTTATTTAAAACTGATTAATGGGTTTGTGCTGACAGAGCTAATGCTCAGGAAGAAAACCACCTGTCAGCAAGCTGGGCACCTCATCCAAACCTGTGAGCCAGGTGGTCAAACTTCTGAATCCTGCAGGACATTGTTTCTATGAGCATTCCTGGCATGAGCATCCCCGGCTCCTCCAAGCTTCAGTACCCCTTTCTGTCCTGCCCGATCCTTTGCAGGCATTCCCAGAAAGTTTATGAGCTCTTTTGCTAAGACACAGATACGCTGACTTTTAAAAATAATTTTAGAAAATCACTAGAGTTGAAAATTTCCCAATTTGGAATATGCACAAGGGCTCCCCCTTAGCTTCTGAATTGCACAAAGCTTAAGATATCTCATGGAGGTTTTGGATAATTGCCTCAAAGAGTGTGAATTCCTCCCTCTCTGCTCCTGATGAGCTTCAGTCGTTAATAAGATAAAGTGTACAAATCAGCTTTGCTGCAAGAGAAGAGCACAATGCAATACAATACAGCTGGTCCACATTCATATGGGAAGGAAAACACAGGTGAAATAATTGTCATAAGGTTTTTAGATGAGACAAATCTTGGGTGCATTGTCATCAGCAAGAGTTTTGTACTGGCTGAGCTGATGTTGACTGGCTTTCCAATCCCTGGCACAATGAAAATACATCTCTGAAATTTGCCAGTGCGGTGCATCTGTGCCTGCTTGTGTCTGTCTCAGCACTCCTGGAGCAGCACTGGCACACACGCCCCTCACACACACGCCCAGAGAGCACAACATGCTGTGACTGAACAAACTGGGACTGGGACAACCGATGCACAGCTTAAAGCCAACTGCAAGATGCCACAAATGACTAGAAAAGGTCACATTCCCCTCCCCTCAGGGTTAAACAAAGCTCATGTTGGGGAGGTCGTATGCCTGCTGAACAGGTCTACTCTCCTGCAGGGCAAGGAGGAAACAAACATAGGAAGGTGCAAATTGAGGCAGTTCAGAAAACAGCAATGTTTGTTTTGACAACACCTGACTTCCTGGGCATGAGTTGGTAGGATTTTCCTTGGCTTTAAAACCATAGTTTCAACACTCACCATGCCCAAAGTGTGCCAGCAAATTAATGCAGTTTCAGGGGTGGGGGAGAACAGCTCATCAAAGTAGGAGGGTGGAGGAGCTGAGAGATCTTAAGAAAGAATGTTCTGAAGGAAGAAATTGCTGCCTTTCCTTCTGTATATTGGTGTGATTGCTTTCTTGTTGTTCTCATGCGACATTTTACATGGGCAGATAGTGATAGGATGAGGGGGGGGATGGTTTTAAACTAAAAGAGGAGAGATTTAGATTAGATGTCAGAAGGAAATTGTTTCCTATGAGGGTGGTGAGGCACTAGAACAGGTTGCCCAGAGAAGCTGTGGATGCCCCACCCCTGGAAGTGATCAAGGGCAGGTTGGATGAGGCTTTGAGCAACCTGGTCTAGTGGAAGATGTTCCTGACCATGGTGGGGGGCTTGGAATTAGGTGATCTTTAAGGTCCCTCCCAACCCAAGCTCTTCTATGCTTCTACAACTCTCATATGTTCTTCACACTCATTGATGAAAGTTATTCAGAAATATAACACAGAAATAGGCAAACCCTGAAAATATAATGTATCTACCAGAAGAGGTCTAGAACTAGTGAGAGAGACGCTGTGCATTCACTTCTTACTGACTTTTCTTTGGAATGGGGAAATGGTGTGAGCTGCATTTGTCCTTCAGGCCTTCTCCTGCTTCTCCAGCCCCGTCTCTGCCTTGACAAGTTGTTTTGTGATTGTGAGCCTTCCTCAGAGAAACTGCTGCTGACCTGGCAGCTCCTGCCTGAGAGCGTAGGACTACAGAGAGAACACTGTTTTTCTGTTCTCTCACCCTGTCTGATCCCCTTGGCCAGAGGACGTAGATCTGGCCAGCTTCCAGAGAGTGAATGAGGCGATAAGGAAAAGCAGAGGGACTTTGGAAGACAAAGACACACTGTTACACTGGGCACCAGCAAGGAACTACTCTGATGCTGGCGTGTGATACTAAAGGGCAACACAGTGCAACCTCAACCATGAAGTCACAATTTCTCCCCACTCTTGGAAATGACAGAATATTCACTCAAAAGGTATATTGTAAATATTCACACTTTCTAATAGTACTAAGTGAAAAAATGAAAAAAATTCTTGCTTTAAAAACATTATCAATGTGAATTCAATGGAAAGTTTAAGAATATCCTAAGGGATAGGAACAGAGAACTGACAACAGAAAAATCAGAACCACCTCCTGTTTGTTGCTGCTGGATTTGTCTCCTGCCCTGCTCTGGAGGTGAAAGAAAGCAGGGAAATGGGCAGGCTCCTTTCTCAGGAACCACGGTGCAAGAGGGGAACTCAAACCACACCATCTCCTCACTCAAAGGTGACTGAAAGGTACCGACGCCCTCCAAAGTTGCCTGCTGCCCCCACCCTGGGCTTTCACACACTTCCCAGTAACACATCCCCACCGTCCTCATTGCTAATTGTTTCCTAATGTCCAAGCAAGGTTGCTCTTAGTGCGCAACAAGTGCCTCTTTAGTCCCGGTCTTGGGAACAAACAGTGATTATCCCCTTTGCAGCACTGCTCCCTGTTGGAATTCTGTTTCCACATCCACATTTCATGCTGTTTTTATTAAACCAACAACCCTGCTTTGGTCACCCTTTCTAGATAGGGTCACACTGTCCAAATCTCTGAGCTCTGCTGTGGATCTTGCTGAGCCCTCCCCTATGCACACAGGTGTCTGTGTGCACATGCACATCCCCTACTTCCTAAAGTATGTGTGCCCAAAACAGGACACACACCCCAGGAAAGGTCTTGCCCCTGCTAAATACAGTGGAATAATGGCCTTTATCTCTTACACGTGACATACACGAGAATGGCTCAACAGCATCTTATCTGCTGGCTTATATTCAGCCCCTGGTCTAATACAGCTCTATATTCTTTTTTTTTAACATACTGGGGCATAGACTAATATTGACCAATTTGAGTTTTTATTGTTTTTGTTTTTCTTTCAAAGGCAGAACATTTTGCACTTGCTTTTATTGAATTTTGCTTTATCAGTTCTAGGCTATTTCTCAAAGTTATCACAACTACTTGAATTCTAACACTCTTCCAAACACTTGCATCTTTTCCCAGAACATTATCTTACGGAAATTATATCCGAGAGAGCTCTGTATCACCCAGAAACTTGGCAACAAGAACACCCAACCATTCTGGAGCTGGGGCAGACCTGTCAGCCCCAAATGACCTTGCTGGTGTAAAGTGAGTAATTTATAATTTCTCTTGAAAAGCATGACATTTTCAGGCAGTTGCACTCTCTGCCTTACAGCAATTTCCTCTGGAGGAGGATATTCCTCCTTGTCAGAAATTTTAGCTCTGCCTTCCTCCATTCAGTTCCTCATGTCTCATTGGAGAAAGTGGCCTTGGGGATCTGACATGTGCTGAGGTGGGGTATCACCTGGGTTAAGCAGTGCCCATCTAGATCAGCTCTCTTTGCCTGTCAGAGAGGTCATTTCCACAGGGATATGGCAAGATTTTTATTACAGCCAAGGCAAAACTGCTTTACCTTTACCCACTGGGCTAAGAACTACACTGGGTTCGTGGGATATTCTTTATTCTTAAAAACTCCATGTTGGCAGTTTCTCATAGGGATGGAGCAAATAATTCATTTCAGTATCTTTACAAATATCAGAACTGCAATGTTTGATTTACAATTGTGGATCCTCCCTTCCCCTGTTTTTTAAACACATAATTTATTTTAATACAAATTACCAGAGCTGTCATGCAAGCTACACCCACACAAACAGACGGAAAAATGCAGGGAAAGTTCCTGGGCACTGGGACTGAATTCTCCCTATCTTACACTGTGAGAGGAGATGTTGTTATTTCAGCCAGTTAGTGTCTTCCCAAAGAATTCCTGCACACCATGCAAGAGCTGTCTGCACGAGCCCATCCTGTTTCGAATGGTAGAAATTTAAAAATATAGCCATAGCCAGCTGTGTCAGTCAGCCCAAAGCAAGATAAGGGCCCCACCGTTGCTTATTTTGTATATTTTTCCAATTTTGTTTGTTTTTGAAATTTTGTCTCACTGATCACTGTAGAAAAAACCCACGATTTTCAGAATATTTTCAAATATCTGAAATAATTAACCAAGTAGGTAAATGAAGGAATATGATCCACTTCCTACAAAAGAAAAGGACTTTGGCAAAATGGCTGATGCCAAAAACTTTTGTCTGTTTAAAATGTTCCCATCAGTAGCTGCCTGACACAGTAAAAGAGGGTATCACACATCACCCTTCAGGACCGCAGCTTAGTTGCTGGGGCTGAATCACTCCCTCTGCTCTCCATCCAGTTTGTCCTTAGCACTTGAGGTTTTTCAGAAGAAATTTTGGATGGAGTAGAGCTTGCCATAGTCATTAATTCCCGACCAGTCTCTGGAGCTACATTAAGCAAGGTTTCCAATAATGTTTCCAATTAATTTTTAGGTAATAGCGGTGCATGGCGTTCTGTGAGGAACGCTGAAGGTTGGTGGAGGTCCATTCATCAAAACCTGATGGGAACCGTGGCCTCCATGGTGTACGCAGATGTTGTTCTGGTCTAGGGAAACATTAGAGAGAATAGTTAACACAGCAAGGCAAAAGATATATCACAGTAAAAGATTTCCAGCCATATAATTAAAAAGAGAAGAGGGTAAAAGCATATCTATTCAGCAGAGAGAGTGGAGTAACAACTAAAGATAATCTAATTACAGTCTGAAGCAAGAAAGAACTTTTTTTCCACAGTTTTCAGTGAGACAGATTACCCTACATTGTGGAGGGGACTCAGAAGTGAGCAGAGACTATAATAACCTCCAGCAAAGTCCTTCTGGTAGGGCAGCCAAGGTGTGACAAGGGCGAGATGTGATGACAGGTTTGACACCCTGTGATGGCACCAGAGCAGAGACAAAGCCTTAGCGCCAACCCACTTGTGAGTGGTCCTCAGAGTGAGCACACTGGGCCACAAAAAAAGAGTTGATGATGAAGGGTTTGTTTTTATTAGAAGACGAATTAGAACAATCATTTTCTAAAATACAGAAAATTGGATGTTCTGGGTGAGAGACTTCAGTATTAAAGTTTTTGTAAGGAAGTTTCCCTCCATATGCCCTCCACTTATGAGAGTCCATGAAAACTTTTCAAGGGCAGATCTTCCTCCAGCGACCTCAGCAAGGAGCCAAGGGGCAAGTCTGATGGGAGCTGGACTGGTCAGCCTGGTGCTTTGGCAGGGTTTGGCCTGGGGCAGGCCATGGGGCTGCAGGGTAGAGAGGCCGGGGCTCCCGGTGTTGGACACAGCTGATCCCAGTTGGCTCCAATGGCCCCACCACAGGGCACATCTGAGCCCCTCGGCCAAGCAGGGGTGTCCAGATGATGCTCTTACTCATCAGGTTCAGTGGTAGGACGTCCTGCAAGGAGCAAGGAGTTGGACTCCAAGATCCTCATGGATCCTTTTCAACTTGAGACATTCTATGATTCTGTGACCATAACCCCCATTTCCACCCAGTGCAACCCTTGGGGCCTGTTTTCTCTGGCAGAGCGACGTCTGGGATCATCTGAGAGCTGTCTATGGCTACACGAAGATGGGAGCTGTAAAGACAGTGCAGACAAACACTCTCAGCCCTGGCAGACAGGGTAAGGAAGAGCAATGGCCACAAAAGGCAGCATGGAAAATTCAGGTGGGACACAATGACAAACTTTTTCACTCGAGGGTGATGAAGTCCAGGCACAGGTTTCCACAGTGAGGCTGTGGATTTGCTGTTCTTGGGGGTTTTTAAAGGTCAAAGACATGGCTTATCGCAGCAGCTGCTAGTACAATACCTGCTTTGAGTGAGTGGTTGGACGAGAGACCTCGATAAGTCTCTTCGGACCAGCACTTCAATGACTGTGATTATAACAGCTGTAAAACAAAAGTGTGGTGGACTAATTTTGAAAAGTAAGGAAAGTAATATAACCCAGGAAGAATATTTGCAGCCACTGCAAAAGAACTCCCATACTTAGAATAAGGAGTATGAAGGTTAAATCCTCCTGAGGAAAAACTGCAATAAAGATAAAGGTGGTATAAAGAAAGTTGGTGAGATCATAAAGATAGATGACCTTGGGGGGTGACACTTTATTTTCAACACTTACTTTGCTTTGTTCTGATTTTTAGGAAAAAAAAATGCATTGTGCTGTCTTTTTAAGGGAAGCATAGCAGGCAATGCTCCTTGCAGGAAAAGTATAGCTGGGCAACAATTGCTGTGTTCCTGCAGTTGCTGGAGGGCTGGTGGAACTGGGATCCCTCCCAGAGCTGCAGAAGTGTTGTGGGGCAGAACCTCTTCCCCATGTATTACAAGCATTCGGGCTGGGACACAGGTGGAGGATCCAAAACTAAGCTGAAGATGAGAGCTGCCATCTCACGTACAGGTAAGAATCCAACTCATCCTATGCAAAGGGTTTCTGCCCTACTGGGAATGAGGAAAAGGGGGAATCACAGCCTTCCTGGAGGCAAGTTAACTGCAGCCAGAGGATCTGCAGGATCCTTCCCCTGTTGAGGGGAATGGTCGAGCCTGGAAAACCATGGTGCCTCGAGTACTCCACTGGAAGGGGCAGAAATGGCCTGCAGGGACCATGACTGAGAGATGCTATGGATCCTGTACACGTGGAATGACTGGCAAGGCTGAAAGCAGGACTTGGAATGCAGCTGTGATCACAAGTAAACACTGCTGTCCCTCCAGCCTCTCTGAAAAACTGTGCCCACATCTGACTGAACGAGTTCAGAAAAGACAAATTCAGTGTGGACTTCACAAAAGGAAGGGCTTTTTGAAGGACCATAGGAATGGAGGGCCTATTTTATAATGTCCTGTTTCATAAGAAGTCTTGTTTAGTCTGGCAGAAGAGTGGCTGCAAGAGAACATGACTGCTTTCTAAAAATACAACAAGGAGGGAAACACTGGGGAAAACTATTTAAGTGAAAAGCCAATTCTGGTGCAGAAACAGGTGGTATAAATTGTCTCAGAAAAAAATTAGTGCAGATTTGTAACCAACCGAACAGGGATGTCTAATAGCTGCAATGTGTTGAGAGTGGGGGGCATCCAAACTACTTTTGTGACAAAAATTGATAGGTTTGAACCTGCTCATGAGGCTGTTTGTAGTAGCAGACAGTGGGAGTCAGTCACTCAGGAGTTGTTCTGCCTCTGGCCCTGCAGGGCTGGTGTGTCGGAGGGCAGAGATGCTGTGACCCCCATGCTGTTCTGCCATCAGGGCAGAATTACACTGCTCTTTAAAGTGCTTTGGTAAATGCAGCCTAAATGTTTTCCTTTGCCTTCACAGATTTCTTGTGAATCTCAACACTTTGTTCCGCTGGTGTCCTGGGGAGATACTGCAGTACAGCCAAAGGACCAACGCCTTCTTCTGTGCTTTATCTTCTGTTTTTTCCAGCATTGTCTGACACTGCCTCTCAAGTAGCATGCTAGTCTCTCTTCTCCTTTAACTTTATGTTCTCCAATCCATCTGATTCTTCCTCCTAATTTCTTTTCTTCTGCCCTGTGCTACATCTGCTTGATCCTCTGTATCATCCTGAATCTCTGATGTCAGTTCCCAGCTCCTCTTCCACCATTGTCACTGCTTGCATTTCACATCTTCCTGAAGTGGGATTGATATTTGTACTTCTTACTTCCAACTGATAATACATGGGAATCTACACCTCACAGATTCCATGTGGAATGTGTGCCTAACAGCAGCATCATATGATGTAGAACATAAATTAAACCAGAGCAGATGTACATTACATAAAGTGTGGCTTGAGGGACTATAACTGCTCATTTCTATGAATGGACCAGCCACCACTCCAGGAGATTGTTGGGGGACAGAGAAGCACCACAGCTGGGTTAAGGAGGATTTTTTGCTTGGGAATTTGCCTCCCTTTTTTAGGTGCCTGCCTTCTAGCTGAAAAGAAAGTCCTGGATTCTCAGTCCCTTGATACTTGGCTCCTCCTATGTGTGACTCTGTCTGGTGTGCAGAGACTGTTTAAATTAGATTCTGGCATGCACACGGAAGAGCAAAACACCCCCTGCTCAGAAAAAATGTGTCAACTGAATGTCCAGCAGAAAAGCATGATGATCCCACACCCCAGAGTGGACACAAGAGGCCTGGTCAGCTGGATGCTCTCTCGGCTCTGCTGGCTGGGTCTCTGTTGGCTCTGGTGGGAATATAGATACCCAGCTCAGAGGGAAATGCCTGCACACAGCCCAGTTACATTTAACCAATAGAAATGCAAGTGCCAAGAGTCACTGGAGATGCCCCAGGGTATCTCAGATGTATTTATGGGACTGTCAGAAATTACACAGGATCTACAGTGGACTTGTGACCTTCTGAAGCAGGAGCTGCAGTTGTCTAGGATATCTCAAATGGCACAGAAGTTTTATGTGTGGGCAACTGAATCAAGCTGTGTGTGTTAATCTGGAGCTGGATTGTGGCTGAAAAGCTAAAATAAAAATTTTCATGTGCAGCTGAAGAAACAAAAAAAACTGGTTTTGCGAGCTCCAGAGCTTCAGCGCAGCACTTGCAACTTGATATCGATGATCCACTAAAACCAACACCGACCTAAATCAAAAGGAATCATTCAAATCTCCAAAGAGGAGCAAAAGCAAAGTCTGAGGGAAAGGCAGGCAACTGTTAACTGAGTTATATCACAGGATACAGTGGCTGAAGACTTTGATACTGTAAATAAGAAAGCAGTGTTAGAAATGGCCTAAACTGAAATAAAACCAACTTTGAATGAAAACAAAGTGTTTGCTGGCTCAGAGATTTGAAATTAACTTGGCTGCTGATTCAATAGATCAAAAATTGCATTGATCTAATGCCTGTGACTTTCCGCTTATGTCCAAAAAAATGTAACTTGTACAGCTCAACTGGAAGATTGCTGTCTGAACAATGCTTTTTTTTCCTTCTTTTAATGGAAAATTTCAGCTCCATTTTTCCAGCAGTCCAAAACATCCTCTGCTTCCCACATTGTGAGATGACAACAATGCTCAGCTGTCTTTGGCCTGAGTTGTGGCGCCAGGCCAGAAAGTATCTCAAGTTGTGAAAAGTCTTAAATCAACACATTTTACCACCGAAGAGTGAGGAAAAACAGTTTCTAAACCATATGAAATATTCATGTCTAGCATCTTGTGAGATACCATCTGGTTAGATCAAACCAAAGCAGAGCTGACAGTGACAGAGAAACACACTGGGTAGAAAGTGGGGTGCTGTGACTTGAAGATTCATTGTTTCATGCCCTACAAAAGAGCACTACAAAAGCAGCATCACTTCAGCAACAATTAACTTTTCCAAGAACAACAGCAACAAAAAATCTGAAATAAAAGTGTTGATCTTTTGGGTCTGTTACTAGGAAAATCATAGTGTACTTCATATAATATCACACATCTCATAAGGGCATTGACAATTAAATTACAATTTAATATTTGCCTAAATATTAAAGTGTTTAAGAAAAAAAGCCAAACCCCAAAATTACCAAACAAGGACTTCTACAGACAGCAAGAAGAATAAACAATGAACAAATCATGCTGCAGACATTGTGATCTTCCTGC
The DNA here is from genome assembly GCA_014706295.1 of Lycocorax pyrrhopterus obiensis. Taxonomy (NCBI): domain Eukaryota; kingdom Metazoa; phylum Chordata; class Aves; order Passeriformes; family Paradisaeidae; genus Lycocorax; species Lycocorax pyrrhopterus. Next base: position 145,679,844 of record JACSVZ010000002.1, on the reverse strand, counting down.
ATTTTGTATTTATATCCCCAGAAGTAAATACGTCCTTTTATCCCTAAAAGCACTTGTTCATGGGACATAGCACTTGGGAGACCTGATCTTTTCTCCTGCCAGTGCTACTTTTCTGATATATGACCTTGAGACAAATATTTTGCTTCTGTTACTGCTTCCCCTCCCACTTCCAGTCTCTTCCAAACAGCGACAGGTTTGCTGTGCCTTATACAATGGGGCCTTCAGGTGCTGCTGCAATGTAAATAGTGGCAGCACAGGTGCAATTGAGAGTAGAATATGGCTTTGATTATTCAGTTACAAGGTCACCCTTGGGTAAAAGGATTGCTGCATAAAACATTGCTGAGCCATCAGTCTGTGGCTGCCTCCTGGTTATATAATAATGTTGTTTCAAATGCACTGGAAGTGTTTAAGGCTTTCCCAAAACTGCCAAGTTTGTGGTGCAGTGGAACATCAGTGGTAAAATGGTCCCACACAGGTGAATACGAACACAGACATGCTTACAGTGCTGGGGCTTTCCCCACCCTCTCCCTGTTGTTGGCAATTAACCCATTCCTTCTCTCAAGGTTAATAAGGCTTTGTGCCACTTTGGAGAATAAGGAACTATTGTACCCGGCTCTGTGGAGGGGGAAGATGAAGAAAGCAGAAATTAAATGGCTGCCTTGGAGCACAGAGCCGGAATCAGGAGCAGGGTGCTCTCCTTTCCCTCTCCGCATACCTTGTGATAAAACCAAAACGCTACCCCTTTAACAGCAGTGTCACTCACACAGTATGGGCTCTGCACAGGCTTTGAAAACAGGGAAGAGAGCATCAAATGTTCCAGCCCACTTAATTTGAAAGCTGCCTATAATAAACCTTTGGGAACATGTAAAACAGACAGGGCAAATTACATAATTACACAAATATCACTGGATTTCTGGCATTTAGGAATAAAAGGCTTTGATCTGTTTGATTTAAAAGTGCCTAAAACATCCATACACTATGTTAAAATCTAACAGTAAGTGCTTTTCTTTTTGTACTTTCCAAAAGCTTAGCTACAGACAATTTGGACACAGCAGGACAAAACTTTGCCTTAATAACATAAATATCTATGCACAAGTAATTTGACACAGTGTGCCATTGCAAAGTATTTTATATTCAGTAAAATGACAGTCCTTATCTAGTTCTTATCCACAGAAACCCTTAAAGAAACAATCCACTGCCCTTTAAAAGCCTCACTCAACTCCTCACTTTCCCATCCATCTTATTTATAGCTCTGTCTTTGTAAAGCGCTCCAGGATCTACGAATGAGAAGTGCTCATAAAACCTCCGTGTGAGCTGGGATTTGAAATCAGCAGCACTTATGGATGTTATGCATATGAAGGGAAGACTTGAGTGCAATGCTGCAGCATTCAAAATCAACCCCACATCAGTGTCCTCATCAACGACTTTGCTTTAAACCAGCGCTCACTTGACATCTGTATAAATGCACCAAAATGCCTCTTACCCCTTCTCCCACTTATTTTCGACAGGCGTTTCACTGTGTCTATGAGCAGGGATCCTCCCTCCCTGTTTTCCCTCATTGCACAATTGGCTTTCCATGGGCCTCTTTGGCAGCTCCAGCCCTTTTGGAAAGCAGAGTTTATTCCTCCCCTCCTCTTTCAGCCTTGCATTGAGGAGGAGGTCTGTGGCAGAGACTCGATGCAGCAGAATGTCAATGCCAGAAGTGGCCTTTCTCATGGAAATCAGGTGCGGGAGCCTGGCATTGTCTGTGCAAGAATGAGAGACGTTGGTGGGTTGGGTTTTTTTGCCCCCTCCCTTTCTGGAAGATTATATCTGAACTGATGAGCTCTGGCTCTCTCATGCCTTGTGGGTGCCAGATCTTTCCTCAGGACTGATTTCTCCATCTCATCCCTCACCTACATTGTTGTGCCATCTCCTTTCGTCACGTCTAATTAGTCATTATGGGCTTATCTTGGCTTTTTTTTTTAAGATTTCATGGATAAAAACACCAAAGAAGTGTATTTGGTTTGAATTTACTCATGCTGAGGACTGTATTTATGTCCCCAACTAATACTGATTACATCACCTGGGGAGAAAAGAAACGGCTCTCCTCGCTGAACTGGGGAGCAACAGGACATGTGCAGAAAGGAAATGACTTCCCTGCGGACACACTGAGGTCATGCTGATATATTCCTGCTGGCTCATTTATTTATGCCCTTCCTAAGAGTTTGCTTTTTAAAGTCTTCCTCCTGATTTGACTCAACAGAGTTTTTGTGGGGATCGGTAACATGGACACTGCACTTTTTCAGCGTTACAAATATGAAGGTCCAAGTCCTGGTGTCTTGATACACAGTTTATCCTGGCTGACAGTCACATCCAGCCCAGATGGTTCTCTGGTTGCTTAGAATAAGGTCACTCCTGGCTGCTCCTGACTGGCCAAACTCATCCCCTTCACAGCCCTGTGAGCTGGCCACAGTCAGACTCATGGCTTGGAGACTGGAATTAAAGGAACCCATGAAAAAGCAAATTCCAGTAGAGCTGACACCTACCAGAACCACTGTGCAAAGCCAGCAGATCCACACACGGCCTGCCGACACAGGCTGGTGTCACCCTCACCACTCACCACGCAAGAGTTGCCTTCCACCCAAACACTCCTGCTCTGAATAGCATCCAGTTGCAGCATTTTCACAGAATCACAGAATATTCTGAGTTGGAAGGGACCCGCTAGGATCGAGTCCAGCTCTTAAGTGAATGGCCTGCACGGGTATCGAACCCACAACCACGGCATTATCAGTCAGTAACACAACACTAAATCTACCTGGGCTGATAAGAAATAAGCCATGTCACAAACTCAGTGATAGCTAAAATGTCTCTTTCAAATTATTTCCTTATTAAATCTCTACTTTCAAATGAGGAAGACCCAAACCATGCATGAATTCACACTGCAGATCCTGGTCTTGCCGTGATAGGATTTAAACTGGTTTGTTAATACTCTGGAATAAAGGTACTGTGTATTTCAAAGGCTGGAAAACTGTATCCATGCCCTTTTATCCACCTTCAGGAAAGGTTTGCTGAACATAGCTTGCATTTTTGATGAATATTGGATTGTATTTCTGAATGAATATTCTGATTAAAATCGTTTGAAATTTGTCACAGCTCCAAAAATGACAGCAAGTGGCACACATAAAGTATTCCGTGTGTTCTGCATGTCGGGCAGATGAAAGACAGTGTAATTGCTAATTGATAGCGTATTTAAATATCATGCCTGTGTACTTATCTTAAGTCTGAAATATGTAACATGCTGATAATGCACACACTTTCATGAAACAAAGTACAAACCCAGAGTCAAACACACTGACCTTACACACGTTGCAAGCTGCATGTGCTCGCAGCTGGCAAGTGTTTGAAGCAAAGCATTTACACATAAAACATTTATGCACACATTGTGCACTGAGGCATTGAAATATGCAGCCTTCCATATGTTATACATATTACATATATGATATCTATGCCAAGTATTTTGGGAAAAGAAAAAGCAATTACCCATATGTTCTCTAAACAATAGGAACGTGCTGTAAGTTGTGGGACTGGAGAAGCAGCTTGATCCTCGGGGAATATTTAAGTGTCATGGGATATGGAAGAACACTAGAGATGGAAAGGAGCAGGCAAACTGTGATGGCACAAGCTGAGCTCGTGCAAATGTGTGCATAGAAAAGGCAGTATTTAAATTCACAGAACCGGATAGAATCAAATAGAACGTTCTGAGTTGGAAGTGACCACCAATGATCATTGAGCCCAACTCCTGGCCCTGCACAGCATGATCACCAAGAATCACACCATGTGCCTGAGAGCATTGTCCAAACTCTTCTTGAACTCTGTCAGGCTGGTGCTATGACTGCTTGCTTGGAGACCCTGTTCCAGTGCCCAAACACCTCCTGGGGGAAGAACCATTTCCTGATATCCAAGCTAAACTTTCACTGACACAGCTTCAGGTCATTCCCTTGGGGCCTGTGACTGGTCACCAGAGAGGAGAGATTGATGCTGCTCCTTGTGAGGAAGCTGCAGACCACAATGAGGTCTCCTCTCAGTTTCCTCTTCTGCAGGCTGAACAGAGCAAATGACCTCGGCCACACCTCATATGGCTTCCCCTCCAGACCCTTCACCACCCTCATGGCTCTTCTTTGGACACTCTCTAAGGGCCTTATGTCTTTATTTTGCGGTGCCCACAACTGCCCCCACGAGTCGAGGGGAGGCTGCCCCAGTGCAGAGCAGAGTGGGACAATCCCCTCGCTTGGCCGGCGATGCTGCCCCTCATGCCCCAGGACACGGATGTCCCTGCTGGCTGCCAGGGCACTCATGTTCAACTTGCCACAAGCCAGGATCCCCACATTGCCTCTCTCTCCAGTAGAGAGGAGGGAAGGACTGACTCCACGAAGGCCTTTGTGCACGTGCTCACACATCTCACACTCCCAGGGCACACGTGCCCATAGGACACCAGACTGCCCCGGCACTCAAACCCTATAGCCGACAGCAGCTCTTCTCCAGGGTTTGCTAAAAAAAAAAAACATAATCACCCCCAAGGGCCTTGTTCTGTACTGTCACAGAATCCTGCTCGTGCACTGGGCTGCTGTGGGGGGAAAAAGGAACATACCTATATATACACACGTGTACATATACACACACATATATATGCACACACACACATATATATATACACACATATATAACAGAAATACATACAATATCAATACCACATATTTATTATCGGCGCCGTGCCCTGTGGGTGACTCCGGGGGGGCGGGGCGAGGCCGCCCCCGGCGCGCGCTCATTGGCCGCGAGGGGACGGAGGCCCCGCCCCCTCCCGCCGGCGGCGCGTGCGCGCGCGCGCGGGGTTGGAGGGCGGGGCCGGGAGAGGGCGGGGATTGGTTGCCATGGCGGTGACGTCAGAGGGTGCCGGGGACGGGCGGCGGAGACACGGAAAGGTCAAACTGGAGGCGAGGGCAGCGAGTGCCGCGGGGCTGCTGCGGCGGCAGCGGGGGCAGGGGCGGGCACGGCTGCTCCGCGAGGCTCCGCGGCACCCGCCGGCCGGGCGAGGCAGCCCCTCGGTCCCCGCCGCCTCCCCGCACAGGTACGGGAGGAGCGGCGCTCCGGGGCCGGGCTTGGGTCGGGGGACAGGCGGCCAGGAGGGGGTCGGGGCCGGGTCGGGGAGCGCCTGTGGAGGTCCTCGTGTGAGGGGTCGCGGCCGGCCATTCCCGGCGGTGGGGGAGCTGGGAGGGGGCTCCCTGCGCTGTGCGGGGTGGGACGGGAGTCCTGCACCCTCCCGGTGCCCCCCCGCCCTCCCCGCCATGCCGGGGGTCCTTCCCCCCGCGGCTGTGACCCCGGCACTGTGACGCCCATGACCCTTGAACAGAAGTTGGGCTTTTTTTTTTTTTTTTCTGTGGGCCTTAGGGAGCTCTGCCCCCCGCCCGGCCCCCAGCTTTGCATAACTTGGCTCCCAGTTGACTGTCCCTTCCTCTCTGCACTTCGCCCTTGCCCGGTGGTCTGTGGCGTGAGGGAGTAAAACTATTCAAGGACTGCGTTTTGTTTCTCTAGGGAAAGAGCTGGGTCACAAACGAGGCAGGCTACCTAATAATATATATATATATATGTATATTCTTTTTTCCCCCCACAGCAGCCTAGTGCACAAGCAGGATTCTGTGACAGTACAGAACAAGGCCCTTGGGTGTGATTTTTTTTCTTTTTTTTTTTAGCAAACCCTGGAGCAGAGCAGCTATTAGCATGTAGAGTTTGAATGCCACAGGCAGTCTGTTGTCTCTTCCTGCTGAAAGAATAATTTAGAGGAGCAGCAGTGACTCATTGATAGAAAGTATTAGTTGTAGGAAGGCAAAACCAGGTGAAGTTTCTTACTTTACCACTGACTTACTCTGTGACCTTGGATCAGTCTTTCTGCACCCGTCAGTCCTCTGTTTGCTTATGAATCGGGAATAGTGGTGCTTTCCAAAAACGTCCTGTGGATAAACATACTGATGACTGTGAAATGCTTATCTGCTGTAGTAATAATGGGTAGATAGCGATGGTATTTCTATTACAGGAGCAGAGAGGCTCTAGCCAGGATGTGAACTGTAGTAGCCACACTTTGATGGAAATAGGAGCTTGCTTAAAAAGACATTTAATAACCTGTGATATTGCATGATTTGCACTGTGGTCATCTTGCACTTCATATTTTGATGTAGTGTGTGCTTTCAAAGAGCTGCCATTCCACACTGCAAATGCTTCATGGATGTTTTTTTTTTTTCCCCCCCCTTCTGTTAGCCTAGAACAAAGCTGGTGTGGTATCCTCTTCTACTGCTAAGGAAACCTTGTGAATTTCTAATGTGGCAGATTATCCATGATAGTTGACATCTCTGAGCTACATGGTGTTTTTGCAAGGAAATCCTAAAGGGAGTGACAATAAGTTCATTATACCTGTAATGAAAGGCAAACTTAGTTTTAGGAGCAGTATTTTTCCCCTCACCTTATAGGATGCTCTCTATGGAAAATCAGAATACTTTTAAGTATTTCATAGGCAAAAACCTAAATACAGGAGGTCTGAAGCTGAAGGAGTTGACTGTCGTGGTTCACACACTGCTCTGAAGTGCAGCCACTGCGATAACAGATGGAAGCAGCCAAGCACAGAGCTGGGAGTTGCTGCTGCAAATCCTGACCTGAGTGAAATAAGTTTTCTCTCTTTACAATTTTGCTTTAAACTAACTTGTGCAGCTAGATTACTCATCTTTTTTTTTTCTATTTTTTTAATATATTGTAGAAGGATACACCAGGAAGAAGCACTGTTTGCCTCATATCTTGGGGAATTTTTGAAAGTAATGTGATCTATAGTTTCTCACTTACCTACTCAATTTAATATGAAACTTCCATAATCAGATTAACATTAAATAGGAAGGCTTTTGTGTTGAGGAGGAGGTAAGCACAGCCCAGTTGGGTTTGGTTTGGGTTTTGTGTTTTTTCTTTTTTTTTTAATGAACCTGAAAGCTGCTCTGGTAGAATGGCAATTCATTGTTAATTCATAATATGTAGGTGCCCTGGAAAAATCAAATACCCGGTTTCATAGCTACCCTTAGGCATCTTTAATTTATGCAAGCAGGGCTCACTGAGTAGCTACTGTAAGTCTCATTGACCTTAGTAGGTTTGCAGAGGTCATATTTTAAAACGGGTAAGTTGTGCTTGAACTATTTTCTCAGTAAGTATTAGGAGCATGTGTTTGTGTACACAGTTACATGCTTTTTCCAGTTCTCCATTACATTTTCTGTTTTTCTTTAGATTCTTGCTCGTCTTAAAGAAAGCTCTCGTTAGGAAGAAACACGGGTTTTTGAAAACAAGTTCCTTTTCAAAATGTGGCTATAGCAGAGCAGACTGCAAGGTTTTACAAACAGCCAGAAAAGCCAGTATTGGGTTCAGAGAAACTTGGCCAGCACAAGCCGAATGCACACGAGTGACATCAGCATTTTCCTGAGCCATTTATGCTGTTCACTTGTGCCGGTTCCCAGCAGTGCCTTGTGTCTTATGTAAGCTCACACTGTACATCCTGTCCTGCTGTTCTCATGCATGATAATTCACTGGCGTTATCTTACAGGAGGGTTTGAGAGCTGCTGCTTGTCTCAAATGTCTGCATGAAAGTTTCCTATGAGCCAGGAGCATAACAGTGTCCTAGGAGACATCTGAGGAATAACTTGGAGTGAGACGCAGCTTGTCCCCTGCTCCTTTTGGTAATGGAGCTGTAACCACTGTGAAGTCATGTGGCTGTGACAGAGGTTTTACTGGACTGAAGCCTTGATCTGTATCATGTGTAGATGGGCCACTAATGCAGTTTTGATGGCTGGTGATAAAACAGCCATAAAACCCAAAGGACTTAAGTTTCAACAGAAGCCTCGATAATATTAAGACTGGAAAATAAAGGCTTTTATTCCGTTGTCACTGCACACTGTTACAAGGTGTTTGGGAGGAATTAATTGTGTCTTCAGATACTGATCCTTCAAACTTGTCCTTGCAGTTAGCATTTAGTCATGCATAATGAAAGTACTGCCACTTGATGGGTGAAATTGAAACAAACCCTCTATTATAAGCTCTCAAACCCAAACATTCCTTCTGTTTTTCTTGCTTGCTAAATCTAGCTGAAACTTGCTGGCATAAAATCCTTCAGTAACGCAATGTGCATAATCTAGTTCTAAGTAAATGGACCACCTTCTTTAAATAGTGTCTGATGTTTCATACTTCAGTCTCTTTTGTTAGTGCTGTAGCAGTGTGAGGGAGCCAAATTCCTGATTACCTGTCTTGGTGAACGTGGTTGTCCTTGTGTGACTCCTTGGCTTGTTCGGAACAGCTGGAAAGTTTCCTTATGAGCACTGATCTGGCACAGCTGTATGCAGGACTTTGAGATTTATAGCTCTGCAGGAGAACCACCTACAGAGGGAAGAAGGGTTGACCTGGAGGAGAAGTGCACCTGGAGAGGAGTGCTGATGTTCCTTGTGGAAGTAACCAAATCTTTCATGTGACTTTCCAGAGTGATCTGCTCCATACTGCACAAAACAGTTTCTCATTGTAGTGGAGAAACCAGAGGAATGCAAGACTTGACAAGGGGACTGGTTATCTGAAAAGGAACAGGTGCAGTCCTTAGGCACTGAAAAGCTAAACAGATTCCTTTAAGTGAGCTGTTCTTACGAAGTTTAAGGACATTTATTGGCAAAATATCTAAGAGAAACTTAAATTTTTCTTTTGAGAAGGAATTTGAATTACCACTATTACTTTTATTTACCAAAGGTAGGGATGCATGGACTTTTCCCAGTGCTTTTGTTATTTATGGAGGACATGCAAATCTGTTTTGAAACCATGTACAGGAGAATAGGAAGCAAGGAAGTTGTGTGCATTTTAGAGATTTGTAGCAGCTGTAAGAATAAGCATTGTAAAAACAATAAAAACCCCAAGCAAACTCCCTCTGAAAAACCCCAAACTTCAAAAGCTCCTTCATGTAGCGCATTCAAGATTCTGTTAATTATATTTTATTGCTTTACAAATATTTAAGTGAATGTAAAAGTTCACATATATGTTGTCACGAATCAGTAGCTTTTTTAGTAGATGTGGGCAAATAAAATGCGGTCTGGATGCTTAAATCTGCTAAAATATTTATAAGAAGGCTGGCTCTTGGAAAAAGTTTCCCACAGGATGCAGTGGGTGTCAGGTCTAAAGGTCAGCAGCAGACAGAGTAAAGCAAAGGCTCTTTGGCGTTTATTTTTCTCCAACTTTTTCAAACAAACCTTGTGTAAAGAAGCATAGAATCTTTCTTACTTCCTAAATTTCCAAGTGCTAACAGGCATTTGCAGGTTTGTTCTTACTTAAGCTGTTTGTTGCAAACTTTTTTTTTCTTAAAGAGAGGGGGAAAAAAAACCCGTCCATGCAGTTAATACATTCATGAACTCTTAGCACGGAAGTTCTTGGTGTAAATCATAAAAGCCAGATGGAGTTTTAAGGGACTGTCATGTACGACTTGGGGAATGAACATTCCTGATACTAATAAAAGGGCCAGATTGGAGCTACATAATTAATCCCAGCATGCTTTTCAATACATGATAAGATTTGGCTACAACAGCCATGGAGTTAATGGAGGCAACTGTCACGTCCTGTGAAGCAGTGGATTGTTTGCCTAAAATAAAAATACCTGTGTGCTTACTCTGGTATGTATCTCCAGGTGGTTAGTACTCAAATTGCAGTTTAAATTGGGAGAAAAAGAGTGTGAGTAGTGACTGACTTTGTCTTGAATCTATTTTCTGTCTTAAGTATGTATGTAAATATATTTATACATATATTTAATATGTATAATTTATCTGCATACATATTTTATATATATAAATGCTTTTAAAGCAGAAAATAAGTATGTAGGGCTTTTTTGGGTGTTACATGGCAAAACCTTTTCTAAATTGGAGTTAAATTGAAGTGTAATGCCTGGGAAGCCCCAGGAAACAATTGTACAATGAAGTTTATTCCCTCTATGTATCAGTGTCCTGAAGCAAGTGTGCAGAAAAGTGCTAAAAAAACGGCTTATGAGATGGCACGAAGTCTGTGTCAGAGACAGACAGGAGGAGGAGTGGGCAGATGGCAGTCAGTACAAAACACGTGAATAATCAGATTGAGAACAAGCTGAATAGACTGTCAGTATGCTGGTTGCATGCTGCTGCATTTTGGGTTTGGTGAATGTGCTGGGGATTTTTTCTGTTGTGATCGGTGTTCCATACTCCAGAGAGGTAAAAATCTTCGAGTTAGAAGCATATATAAGGGTGAAGGCATGCCTACCATTGTCAGGGGAACTTCAGGGATGAGGGAAAGGTCAGTGCTTTCAGAACTATCAGGACTGGAAAACATTAGAAAAATCTGTTCAGTTTATTATAGACTTCATCTGCAAGTTTATTCAGATCTAACTTTGGCGTGCATGACATGGAATAATGTTAAAATTATCCAAAATCTTAGCTCCTGAACCTGTGTGATGATAGATTTATTTCTTTTTCTGAAAAGGTCTGGAAGGTAGTAAGATTTACTTGTGATAAATTGTTTACATAACTTAGTTTATCTAATTTATTGGAAAACTCTATGGGTAGGTGTCTGGCCTGACTGTTCATTGCCTGGCTCAGTGGTCTTTTCCAGATTGTTGGTTGGATGCACTGCTGGAGTGTGGAATGGAAAGAAGAGCAAAGGGATGGCTGCACTGGTGAATGATTGATCCCATAACCCCTAGTACAATGCTAAGGATTATACAGAAAAATAAATCCAGAAATGGAACAAAAAAAACCCTCCTGTCCTACCAATTCTTACTTGAAAAAGGTTCTAATATCAATTTATAACAGCAATAAGGTATACACATGGAAGAGAGTGTACTGAGATGCAATTGATCTGTAGTAACTTGGTCTTGTTTATATTTGTTTCAAAATATTCCTGCTTTTTTCTTTTTCAGCTAGTTCCGTAGGCTAAACCAGTAGTGCACTGGTCTAACTGGAGAATGCCCTACTTCCCAAGAAAAAGGCATTGCTTTGTCTGAGCTGGCATCTGAATGAAAGGAGCAGCACACACCTTGCATTTTAAAATTTATTTAGTACAGATAATTTTGCATGCCTTGAAGTTATCCTTTAGTAATACCAGTTTGCTCCTTGTACACTGTCTTAGCATGCCTCGGTCTCAACAGCAGCAGTAAAGAGTTTAACAGCACAAGAAGGTAAAGCAAATTTGGTCTATATTTCTGCAGAAGTGAAGGTTAGAAAGATAAAGGGAAAAAGATTAAAATACTCACAAGAAGTGCCCTAGATAAGATTGTTTCGTGTCTGAGGGCATGATGAATCCTGTGGGAATGAGGAAGCTAAAAGGCCGTTTAATTCCGATGCCTCACACTGAATCAACATGTTAGGTATCAAAGTGGTATTAGTGAAATTTGTAAGAACATGGGCATTTTATGTAAAGAATAAAGAAATAAAATAAGTTCATCCAAACCAAATCTTTTGCTGTATCCGAGCTATGCGGAGAATGAATGTTGGAGGCTTAATGTGAGTATAATAAATCAAGCTGCCAGCTGAGCCTCAGAGGGCTTTATTCATGCACTTCATTGTTCTCTCTGCAGATACAGCAGGGCTCAGCCAAATGCAGGGTTGTCATTCTGCAGATGTTCAGAGTGTTTCCCAGTGTTCTGAAGACTGAGCTGGTTGTCTGCCTATCCAGACTGCTCAGTTCACCTCTCGGAGTGGCCGTGCTCTGACTTTCTTGAGCACTTTTGCATGCAGGAATCACAATGTGAGTTCACAGTTTGGAGTCTGTGGGGAGCTATGTTGTGTACTGTTGATAACTCCCAGGAAAGGCTCAGATTTGTACCTTCCGGAAAGTACTTTTTGGCAGCAGAAGATGCCCTGCTGACCCTTTGCAGCTTGGCAGAAAATATTCCTCAGTGCATGAGCTTCCAAAACATCTCTCCTAGGGTACAGACTGCTTGGGGTTGCTGGTACAGGGCAGGTTTTTTAACCTTCACCAAACTGTCTCCTTTCCCCATATCCTCAGTACCAGGCAAACAGAATAGTAAAATAGGAGGCAAACTTATTTTATAAGATATAAACGGGAAACAAAAGGGTAGAAGCAGAACAGATGGAAAGTTGTGTTCTGATTTAACACATGGTGACACATCTGGCTGTTCATACCTAGAGTTCTGAAGCAGCTCTCTGCTGTTGGGCCTGGAGAGTCAGTACTCATAGCAATAGTCTCTCATTAGTGTTAGCTTTAAGTATTTAAAGTTAAAATTGCTGAGTTTTCCATCACATCTTCCTTTCTTTTACCTCATCCTCACTGGGGCTCTGGCTGAAGATGCGCACCTTTGTGTTGAAAGAGTGTTGCTTTTTCATTCTATCCATATTCATTTTGCTGGCTGACTGGTCCATATTTGATATGCATCAGTATTGTAATGAACATCTTTGCAGCATGCTCATATGATTAGTGCAGTGTGTTTTGTTAACTCAATGTTTCCTGAGAATATCTTGAGCATTTTATAGAGACCTAATGTGATATATTTTTAGTCCTGCTGATAAACTTCAGCTAAATGATCTGATTATGTACAGATCATGCTTGTAAATAAATATTCTTTCTCATCTTCTCCCTAGTCTGCTTCTTTTGAAGTTTTGCTTAAGTTATTGTTCAGTAAAATTAACCAGTAAAACTTTAACTTAAGAGCAATCAGTATTGCAGTCACTTCTAGAAGGATAAGTAAACACATTTTTTCCTATCAAATTAGGTTAAGATATGGAATACTACAGCTAACTAATTTTTAATATTAGTTTGACAGCTGTATACTTTATCCCAGTACAACAAAGGCAGTGTTCAGGAATGTTTTTCTTGGTGGTGGTTCTGTGAGCATGACCCTTGGATCTCGCTGTAGGTCAAGGACAAATTTCACACAGCCCTTTGCAGTGGGATAACTAAGCTGTCTGCTGACAGGATCAGGTACTTTCAGGTCACTGGAGCACTGGGAATGTTCTGGTATCAGGGAAGCCAGTTTTTCTGCAACCTGCCCCTCATCTGTTCTGAATATATCAAGGGAGTATTTCAAGGAAATACTAAGGAAGGTAAAGGTGACTTCTAGGGCTTTATGAAGATTGGTGTATGTGTCTCTAGCTGAACACAACTTCCAGTGTTCAAACTTGACTCAGCTGTGATGCAAGACAGATTCTTTAACAAGGAAATCTGTGATATTTGCTTAAACTATACATCTGTCTATTTTGACTCTTCCTTTCTTTGGATTCTTTTTTCAATTACTCTAACTTCAAAAAAGAGTTGTCACATCTGATCCAATGCTTTTGATATTAATTGCAAAATAAATGTAGTAGTTGATATCCTCAGATATTATGTGATTAGGCATGATTGTTTGGTCTTGCATTCTTCATTTGATTTCAGCTTGCATGACTGCTTTGAGTTCAGAAACCTAATTAAAATTTTATTATGAGTTTTTTGCTTTGAATATGGTGGCTGAATGACTTGTCTTGTTAAACACACTAGTTAGATCAGGATCTGCTAAGCTGATGGTTCAGTTAAGAGTCAGGTTATGCCAAATATTAACCAGAAGTGGTAAAATCTCATCAAAGTCTAATGAATCTGCGTACTTAAACATTCCTTGGTTCTAACAAACTGATGGAAGCTGTGATTCTGTATGTTAATGTGAAGTTGCACATTGCAAGATCAGGGAGAAGTTTGGTGTATTTGTTGCTCTTTGTTACACAACAAAAACTTCAGTGTGAAGTTCCTTGTTGTTGTAGTTAATGATACCTGACTTCTTGCTTTTATAGAAAGTAAGACACAAGACCTTTATTTACACAGCTTAAAATCCTGTAATGTGTAATACTACTTTAAAATTTCTCCTGAGAGTACCAGACATCCTAGTAAAACCAAACCTCTGCTGCAATTTTCAAAGACTGTTAATCATTAATGTATTTTGGGGGGGCAGGAGAAGGGTTAATGTTTTCTTAAGTTGCCTACTTTAAATGAGAAGATGACTAGTAGGTTTCTGTCAGTTTACTGGTATGCTACAAGTCTATTTCTTAATAGTTTAGACAGTTTATAATCTGCTGGTAACTTGAACTGTGTGGCTGTTTGCTTCAGTCATTTCTTCCCCCTCTGTAGAATTGAGTTATTTTAGCTGTCTGGTTAATCTTTGCACAGATGGGGCTTGCAGATCGTTGGAAACTGAAGCACTGTGGTGTACAGGCTATTGCTGACTCTGTGATATTTCCTGTCTTTTAAGATACTGGTTTAAGTTGTAAAATATAAATAGTTTGAGATGTTGTACTTTTAAGTAGTATTGTAGTTAAATTGGTATTTGCAAGATTAAATATTAGATTTCACTTGCATACAGAGCTTGACAAATATTGCCAAGTGTGATACTCTGTTTCTTGCATTTAAGTGGAGCCTAAGGCAGCTGTCTGTGGCTTTGTGCAAGGGTGGTGAGTTTTGGTGCTTGAGTTTATTGTATACAAATGACTGGAAGCCTGTGTTTGCAGCATTTCCTTAAGTGTGCCTTTGTTGGTCCCATTGTACAGGTTCAATTTTCACAGAACATACTTGTTCTAGAAATGCTATTGCTGGTGCTTTTTACTCTAGCACCAGTTACATTTGAATTCTTCACATTGAAATAAGATTACAAACTGCACATGAAATTGATTTTTTCTTTTAATTGAATTGATTCCTCAGAGTAATTTCTTGGATGTTTTTACATTTCTGTTGAGCTAATATGATGTCCATTGACGTCTGCTTGAGCTGCTACAGTTACAGAATCACGGAAGGGTTTGGGTTGGAATGGACCTTAAAGATCATCTTGTTCTAACCTCCCTGCCATGAGCAGTGACATCTTCCACTAGACCAGGTTGCTCAAAGTCCCATCCAGCCTGACCTTGAACCTCCTGACTGAGAATTTGCAGTTGGTCACTACAGAGAGTAGGAGCAGTAGGTGTCTCTAAAAATTGCTTTCAGTAACTTGTCCCGCACCTGCAGGTAAACACCATGGAAGAGGCTGTGGAAAACAACTGATTACAGAGTTTGGTCAGTGTCCAAACACCTTGGGAGTGTTCTTCAGTTACCTGTCCTGATTTGTTTGGCTTTTAAAAAAGCAGTTGAAGCAAATGGTAGCTGTTGTGGAAAGCTGAGTGAACAGTTTAGCTCTTTCAACAGGTGAAGTAAGTCTTAAGGACTGTAGCATCCTTGCACTTCAAACATCTTTTGGAGAGCATCATCTGGTTCATGAACTGAGTATGGCAGGATTCCTATGAAGAGCCATATGTTTTCTTATTTTTCTGTTTTTGTAAACACATTTTTCTTAGGCAAATGTGGTGAAATAAGGTGGGCAGCTTTCATTTTTTTTTCCTCTTTTTTTTTTTTTGGTTGATGCCTTACTTTAATGAGCTTTTATTTTGGGCTGTTATATATAAAATAAAATCTTTAGTGTAGAAACTCCACATTTAATGACATTTTTGTGTGGGAGTTCTACTCTTGGGCTCGGCTTGCATCACTGATGCAAATTCTGCAGAGCTGTACCCTTGACCTAATGAAGTAACTGATGCTCATGTGTCAGCAGCACGTGTGTCATTTCCAGTCACTGAAGGAGGATGGAACCACATCCTTGGGTAGAGATTTCACAGATATTTTTTGGGAATATTAGTATTCAGAAATGTGTTATACCAGCAAGGTCTTCAGGGGAATTTTTGCCTGAGGTGCTTTAAATGCTTCTGACTACTCAGAAAGGGTTTTGTTTATTCTTATGTTCTTTTGGTTTGCCTTGGCCTCCCCAAGGGCTGGGTGCCTTTGGGACTAACCTGCAGTGTACCAAGTACTGGCAAGTGGAGCACTGGGAACACAAAACAGACTTGGAACTCCTTCCAGCATTTGGGAAAAGTGATTGCTGTGGAATTGCTCAGCTGATTTCCATGGAGGTGGAGTCTGCTGACTGTGTTTGGCACAGAAGCCTGTGGGAAGAGCTCCATGTTAATGTGCAGCATTAACAAAGAGACTGAAGGACAGTGTTCAGACTTGCAGTGGGGGTGAACTTCAATGCAGAGAGTGAAAAGCAACTTCATGTTCCTCTGCTGATTTTTTTTTCTTCCAAATGTCAGGTTCCTCTTGCAAGGAAGGCAGGGAAGTATTGAAGCTGCATCTAAATGGTTGCAAAGTTAATATTACCTTTAAGGAAGCGTGGCTTTGCCAAATTCATTTTTTGTTGTTTACTCTGTCTCTTGAGATCTACATCTTGCTCACATTACTGTTCCCCACTCAAAAATGTTGATGCCAGAGGTCTTAAGCATTTCTGTCTTTTTAGGGGGCAGGGGAAGGGAAAGTTCTGTTGTGGCTAAACAGTTCACCTATCTTGGTTTAGCACTATATTGCCACCAAAACCGGCAGTCCTGGCCTGTGCAGTACCTTCCTGTCAGTGCTGAGGATTGAACTGCTCTCCAGTGATTGAGATAGTCTGTCTGCTGTGGCAGAAAACTCATCTTTTTTTCTCTATTTTTTTTCCAGGATTAGTTTGCAGTTAATATAGTGGTTGTCCAAGTAACTTGCATCATGAAGTCCAAAAATTCCTGCAGCACTAGAGGAAGCAGGAATCCCTCAGCTGGAAGACAGAGAACACAAGTACCCTTCTGCCACAGTGCTTTTACCATGTTCAGTTTAAACCATCCTGAAAGTATACCAGTAGTCAGACTTTGTGGTGTGAGTATTCTTTTCATGTTTTTGAAACAGTCATTGTGCAACAGCCTCCCTCATTAAGATAATTATACAGCTATACTGAGTTGCATTAAATGATGTTCTTGTTGCGCAGTTGTTTTCTGTTTGAGGTACGACACGGAATTCAGCTGCATGTAGTTGTTGTGTTCATGTATTACTCTGTATTGTGCAGAGCTAATAAAAATTGCTTCAAGATTAACTTGAGAACAACTGCGTGTTGTTGTCCCCAGAATGCCTGTCGCTGTAGGCTGGGTACTGGAATTCTTTGTTGCTGATCCTGCTGAACATGCAAGTCATGTTTTGGGAGAAACAACAGTTGAAGCAGGTGCTTCTAGACTTCACTGATGGATTTGGTTTAAGGGTATTTAGACTTTAGGCAGGATTAGAGCCTATTTTGAAATGAGATCCCCTGGAATATGTGTAGTTTAAATATTGTCTTCAGCACAAACTGTTAGGTTTTGCAGATCTGCCATTGCAGTACACTACCCGCTAATGTGGGCAGAGAGCTGGGGTTTGTTTTTTTTAGAGGAATACTTTAGTTAGTTAACCAAAAGGTGTGAAAAGCATCAGTCAACGCAAGGAAGAAAGTTCATTTTAGCTACTAATCTTGGTAAAATTGAGTCACTCTCGTTGTTAGTTTGGAACTTGGTGACAGTGTGGGAATTCCAGGTTGCTGGACCAGAAGTACCCAAACCCCAGGATTTTAATGTCAGGCAATGATCTAGGTTTCCCTTTCACCAGGCTGTTTGTCTGTTGCATTGAATTGTTGCTTAAACTGCATTGTTGTGGGAGTGAATTGTAGGAACCAGTCCTTCTACTCCTACGTTACTTCTGAACTGTTTGTTTACTGTAAGTGGTTTAATTTTGATTATTACTGAAGCCCTGCACTTGTAAGGTGACTGAAAAACAGTTTGGGTCATACTATCTGTCTTCAGTGTTTAGTTTATGATGGTTTGAAAAGCTTATTCAGTACTGGGAGGAAACAAAAATGAGATTTGCTGGGAAAAAAAATAAGAGACTGAAAATCAGTAGGCAGTCCTTAAATGTTGGGCATCCCTGTGTACTGTTTCAGAGTAACATTTTAGAGTTTTCATGTTCAAAATAGAGTATTGTAGGAAACATTCTGCTGCCTTTTTCAAATATGAGGGAGTTCCTGCATGCAAGCTAAGTAAAAATATCTTCAGTATTGCTTGTTCTTTAATATACTGGCATAAAATTATAATTTTGAAGAGTTCTTTTTCTGGAAGAACATTGAGTCATCTACAGAGGTGACCATGGGATAGTGTTTGGCATCATATTTAAATACAGTAGGCTTAGGTATGCAACTTCTATTCTCTCTGTAATTTATTTTTTAAAATATTTGGCATCAGCTGATTAAAATAGTTTTAACATCAAATATTTGTGATTTCAGAGCTGTTGGACCTGCTGGCAGTGGAATCTATTGATAACACCTGGTTATTTATAGAAAAGACTGTACTGATGTAATCTGTGGATAGTTCTGTATCCAATATTGACTTCGCTGTGTCTGAGGACAATTATATAAACAAGGCTCTAGCTGCTGGAAGCATATTGCAGGAATTAATGAGATTGTGGAGCTGCAGGTGTAATGGTCAGAAGAGACTTCTGGGGGTCTCTGGTCCAGCCACTCATTCAAAGCAGGAATAGAACTAGCACTGGGTGGGATAAGTTGTGGCTTTGACCCCTGAAGCAATGAAAACCCCCAAGAACAGCAAATCCACAGCCTCTCCGTGAAACCTGTGCCTGGGCTTCACCACCCTCTGAATGAAAAAGATTGTGTCCAACCTGAATTTTCCATGCTGCCTTTTGTGGTCATTGCTCTTCCTTACCCTGTCTGCCAGGGCTGAGAGTGTTTGTCTGCACTGACTTTACAGCTCCCATCCTGGTGTAGCTGTAGACAGCTCTCAGATGGTCCCAGCCTTCTCTGTACCAGAGAAAACAGGCTCCTCTGCCTCTCCCTGTGGATGATACCCCTGAGGCCCTTGACCACCTGGGTAGCCCGTGGCTGGACCCTCCTTGGTTCCTGAGTCTCCTGCTGAAGTGGGGTCCGCACCTGGGCACCAGGTGTGTGCAGAGTGGCTTTGCCAGCGTCTGGCCAGGCAGGAATCACCCCCTTCCTGCTGGCTCCTGTTCCCTCCGGTGTCTGCCCCAGCACCTGGGCCCTTTCCCACAGGGCTAGTGCTGTGCCAGCCCTCCCTAGCCTGTGCTAGGGCATGGGGCTCTTCTGCTTTCCTGCCCTGGGCTTTGCTTTCCTGCCCTGTGCCTGATTAGGTTTGTTTTGGCGCCATCCTCGGGCTTATCCTGGTCAGTTTATGTTTGTGGAAGCGCTGCCAATCCCTCTGAGAGCCCTGTTTTCCCTGCCCCCTTTCTCTTTTTGATCCCCTTGCCAGTTTGCGCAGGGTGCACTCTGCCCCATCTTCTGGGTGCTGGGGAGTGTTTGGAGCCCTGGGATGGCCCCTAGAGTCCTCTCTGGCCAAGTTGCAGCTGGTTGTTGAGCCGCTGGTTGCAGCTGTGTGATCCAGAGATCTGGCTTGTTTTCCAGGCCAGCTTCCCTTCTGTTCATGGAGCTCGGGGCTCTTTGGCTCCCACATAAGACTCTGGTGGGAGATCTGTCCTAAAGTCAGAGAATGTTCTCTTGGCCATTCAGCTTTCATCAGAGCCCCCCAGCAGTTGGGTACACTCTGCCCTTGATAAATATTTGTTAACTCCTTAAGGTTATCAAAACTAATCTCATTCCATGTTCTTTCCAGAAGCTGATGGGACTCTATACTTTTGAGTTCTCAGGCACAACTACGGTGGGAACCTCCTGTGAATGCCTGGACACTTAAGTAGGTGACAACACTCACAGGCACATGGTGTGATTCATGGGGTGTCCTGTGCAGGGCCAGGAGTTGGACCTCATGATCCAGATGGGCCCCTTCCTACTCAGCATATTCAATGATGCACTGATTCTTGGGGTAATTCTGTGTAGAACACAGAAAAAAACAATTAATTTAGTAGTTGGTAAGCAAAATTTATAACAGGCAGTAGGAAAATCAAAAATTATTTTCATGATTTAGAAAAAAAAAATTCCTACTAAAAGTTACTTCTGTCTTCTCCAAAAGGTTGTATGCCTCATCTTGTAGTCCAGTAACTAAATTGTAACTCTTATATTGTTCCAAGTAGGGACACATAACTCAAATTTATCAGTTACACTCCCGGCAAATTTGCAGACTAAGAAAGTCTATTTTAATTCTTGTTTGTTATAAATTATTGAAGGAGGTGGCTTGATTCTGGGGGAGATGGTGTTTGAGAGGCTCTGAAAGCAGTAATTTTCCAAGTCTATTTGTCACATCCGATGTAAGATTGATTCTATAATATGGAGTTAATGTTTTCAAAATGAGCTGCTTGGCCAGTGCACTGTGTCTGGTTCCAATTACTGTCAGTAAATCCTGAAAATTATTTTCTGAGAAGGACTTGGTGAAATCTGCATTTTAAATAGAGATAATCAGTCTGAAAGTAGTTGAAAGGAGTTTTGTCTTATTTCATGCTGTATGGTTTTGCTTTTGTCTTTGAGATTGTTGATCCTGAAGTGGATGCCATGACTGTGCTGTTCTGGCGTGCACTGTTTCCTCTGTGGAAGCAGGATTACGAGCGTGCTTAAAAGAATGATCTCCTGGGTATTATTGCAAAACAAGTAATTGACTTTCTTTAAAAAAACTTGTGCATAAGGACAAAGATGCTGTGTAAACCCAAGTGCTGTGCACTTATTTGGTGTTTGTGACTTGCATGCTTGCCGGGTTGAGCTTATTTTCTTTGAAGTAATTTTAAAAAGTGCATATGCTCTGGGAGCAAGGTTAGGATTGATACCAGTGTATAGATTGCTTCTCAGTCTGATATCCTTCAGGATTTAAATGCAGTAGAGCAGTTGAGCCCTCTTTATACAGCAGGCAAAATAGGTGGTTGTGGCACTGTACTTTCAGCAGAATCTACAGGCTGCAGACTCTGCTTTCAAAAATCAGTGTGATGATGCCAAGACTTGTCATATTTGCAACTATACTCATTTGGAAGGATTGGAATATGTTCACAGAGGATTATCCTTAAAATGGGAACATTTCCTGTGGACCTCTTGGTGCCCTGGCTCTTACCAGCTTCTGCAGCAATTTAGTAATTGCTGCAGACTTAGTTGTTGAACCCTGCCATTACCAAACTGTCCAAATGTGCTCTTGTTCAGCAAGGTAAGCAAAGGGATTTTGAATGTCTGCTTGCAATTCTCTACTTGTTCCCTCACGGTGTTACAGAGAACTATTGTTGGCAGCTGATATCACCAGAGAATTATAATTGCAAATGTGAGTGAAAAGTCATTAAGTGAAGGAGTGTGCTAAATGTGTCATTGATTGGATTCTGCGACACCAGACTCAATTGATATCCACTCAAAAGAACCCCCAAACAACCAACAACCTACTTAACAAATGACGTCTTTAAATAGATTTTTTTGCTTCAGTATTTTTAGGGAGGTTTTTCCATCCATACTCGGCCATGTTTGAGTCAGCAGGTGTGGAGGACTTCAGTAGTGAACTTATTTCAAATAAGTAATAATATTACAAATCTTTACCATTCCTGGTATTTCAATTATTTTTAGAGGGCACTGCAATGAACATCTATTAGGTATATTCTTCATTTCTATTTCTTGTCAAGTGTTAAGGTTGTTTTTTGCCCTTGTGCTTCTGTCTTCCACTCTCTTAGAGCAATCAGATCACTGTTATGAACTTTGTATTTTTTTCAGATTGGAGAATCTTCTGAATCTTACACTTTAAAGATGCCTTTAAAATGAAAGAGCCCATTTTCTACAGGCAGCTTTGTCATCTCGGATCAGAGAGATTGGTTACCTTGGAAGAAGAAAAGATAGACTATGGGCCCAAATTAGGAGTTGGAAGAGTCTTCACGATAAAATGGAGATATGTCATGTAGAGGTAGCTGGAAATACTTAGAGATTTGTTTGAATAGTTTGTTTTTAAGTATCTACAAGAGTCTGTCCCAGATTGAGCAATCTAGTTTGCCTGTAGGTCTTTACCAGGAATGAGGCAAAAATTCCTTTCCTGTAAGAGGGAGCAAAAGAGGTAAATAGCTGAAAGTACGAAATTAGAACTATGCCATGGGCAGCAATAATGAGTTATAATGTTAAACCTATTGAGGTTGTATAATCAAAATTTCTTGTTGACACTGAGGAAGGAATACGTTATTGGAAACATGAGGGAAGGATCAAATCTTTATGTGAAATCTGGCATAATACATTCATAGTATTCGTAGTTCTCCTAATTTTGTAGTTCTGGTTGTTTGGGTTTCTCTTGTGCATTGGGATGAGGCTATCCTGCTAGAAAAGTTTAAAATCTAGAAAGTGAAAATAACAGTGCATGTTGCTGTATATTATATTCCAATGTATACTGCAGGATGTCTGTGTGCTGAGGAAGAGAAATACAAGTAAGGGTGGTAATACTCTTTCTTCTTTTTTCTGTTCTTGATTACAGGTTTACCTACTGGTTGGGACTTTATGAGGGTACTTCATTATGATAACTTCTTAGTGTGGTAGATGAGTTTTAAATTTTTTTAGTTCATTTTTAAAGCAAAATGACCTTGAATTAGCCACTTCCTACCTACTGTGGTGACTATGAAGATTACCAGTTACTGCAGAACTTCCCTGAAATAAAGACTTAATTTGCCTGAATAACATCTTGGGTATAGTACTCCACCCAATGGAGAGCCAAGATGGTGTTCCGTAAATACACATATGGTTTCTTTAGGCTGAGCTGTGTTGCTCAGCCAGAGGAATGTGATACTCTGGTGAGGAAGAAGGGGATGTCTGGCTGCTCCCATCATTCTTAGGCAGAGCACACTAAATTTATTACTTTTCTAACTTTGTTCAGACTAAGATGTGGGGCAGTCTTGAATCAGAATCTGAACTTTATTTTGGCTCACATCATTATCCTTTTTCAGTAGTTTGTCCTCCTTAGAACTCCTTTTGTCAGATAAAAAGAATTACTTTACCACACAGACTTCTAGTGGTTTGTTTTACTAAAATAATTACGTATGGTGTATGCATCCAGCCCTCACTGAAATTCCATCTAGTAACATTCTACTTTCATGCTTTCCCAGACATTTTTAAAATACAAAGACACTTTTTTCTTCTTTATTTACAATTGGTAATGTTAGATTCAGTCTCTTTCGTTGTGTTAGAATTCATGTCCCAGTTTAAAAGGTCTTTCTCCCTCTTATGCTGAATTTGCTAGTTGCACTGTGTAAGTATTCGTGATCAAAAGAAGCTGCATGTGCGTTTTTCTGAAAATACACAGGAAATGCAGTGTTAAAACTACTTGTGTACACTTCCTACTTCACCATAATTCCTCATGATGAGTATTGTGAACTTGTAGTGAACTCTCTGTTGGTGTCAGAAGTTAGCTGCAGTTCACAGTGGGACCTCTTGATTTCCATTGTGAAGGTCTTCCTACTGTATTTAAATTTGTGTGCAGTTCAAGGATCCCTTTTAATAGTTAGATTTTAATGTTTAATTCTCAGTTCTCTTCTGGTCAATATGCATGACTGTAAAGAATACCTCATAGCAACAGTGAGCATCTATCTGCCTCTGTCATTTCTCAGCACTCTGTGCTTGCATCAGGCATGTGAGGGTAAATTGCTTTGACTGACTGACAAGACCTTGGCTCCAAACACACACACATATGAGCATGCACACACAGACAGGCTCCTTGGGCTCCTTTTACATTTGACTATTTTTACGTGGCAGCTGAGGCCCCAAATACAATGAGTTGCAGTGGTGATGCTGGTTGTGGAATGAGGAAGTCTTAAGATGTGGGGGAAGTGAATGAAGAAGCTCTTTGGCTCCTTACCCTCTTCTTTCTTCCTTTCTCCTCCCTGTCTTGCTGGACTTTTTGCTCAAGGTGCTCATAAAGGGTGCAGTAGAAGTTCAGTGTGACTGGTAAATTAATGATGGAGGCTTGGGAAAATTGCAGTAAGTCTTGGTGATCTGCATGGCTTTGATTTGGAAATGGTGAGTAAACGCAAACAGTATTGTAATGGTGTCTGTTTTAAATCCTGAGGTTACCATGAGGTTTTTTTAAAGTCATGCATATTGACCAGAAGAGAATTGAGAATGAAATATTAAATCCTAACTATTAAAGGGATTCTTGAACTGCACACAAATCTAAATACAGTAGGAAGAACATCACAATGGAAGTCAACAGCCAGCATCCACAAACTTTCTGGTAGTTAAAAAAGGATTTTAATTTTTTTTTTTTGTTGTTACTCTGGAGTATTGACAGGTGAAGAATAGTTTCTAGGCAAGTGATCTTACATTGCTGTTAATGACAAAGAGGTAAATTCCAAGTGTCAGAAGGACTTCTTGTAGTGTTAAAAATCTGCATCATTCCGTGTGTTGTCTACATGTGGAGTTAGGAGGGGACTTTACGCCTCACAGAATGGTATCTTTTATTACTGTTCTCAATAAAATCAGTTAAAAGCATTAACGGAAGCCAGCAGCCAATGTTCTTCATCTTGTGATGACATTAGAATAAATCCTGGTTGTTTTCAGAGCTTTTAGTCTTTACAAAAACAGGAGAGCTGTGCCATTAAGGGAGATTGGAGTATGCTCTCTTTTTGTTTGAAAAGAAGAAAGTGGTTGGGAAAATAGCTGAAGATGCTTCTTAATGAATGTATGGCTTCAGTTTTGATTGAACTTTTCTAGAAATTGGTGTCTTTCAAGCATGTAGTTGTACTGTGACCTGTAATGCCTCTGCCTTTTTTAACACCACATTTGGAAATGCAAATTTCAACTCCTTTTATACAAATATAATTACTTTGTAAGATGTTGTGTAAGTATTTATAGTCGATAGGGAATCCAATAAAGCAGCAAGAGATTTCATTGTCATGTAGACTGGCAGTTTTGTGATGATGCACATGGTAAACCAAAATGAGGTTGTGGAGAATTTGTTCTCTTTGGGCAGGTGACATTGTAGTAACCTTCATTATTCCTTAAGAACTGTTAAAGGAAAGCAGCCTAAGAAATGGCTCATTGCAACTTAATGCTCAGCAGCCTAATTAGTCAAATACCATGTGCCTACCTCTGCATGAAATAGCCTATTTCTTTCCAATGTAAAATAGGAATTTTCAGTTTTGGAACAGCCTGAAGAGGCCTTTGTTGCAAATGACCACTGGCTTTTTAGTTATTTATTCTCAAAAATAATGAAGGTCAGCATGATATCCATAGTGACTGCATGCAGCTTCCTCGTTAATCTTGGCGTGCTGCTGTAATAACGAAATTCACTTACTAGTAACAACTTTTCGTGTTGCAGAGGGAAACCTTTCTTTGACAACTGGATGTGATTGGGTTTCTGTAACTTGAGAAATCTTGAATACTGTAGTTTTTCTTCAGTTTTAAATTCCTTGTCATAATTTCTGGTGGCATGAGTTGCTGTGGAGGTCTAAACAGAGAACAAGCAACCTTAAATTGCTGAAGTATGTGTATAATCTGGCACTGGAAAACTTGTGTCTTGAAAAATTACTTTCATTTGGAAGTGATAAGGACTTCTAAATGGGGAATATATCATTCTGCTTGCAGCTCTGTTAGTAAAAGGAAGGCATTCTGCTATAAACTACAAAATTAAGGCTTCTAAGAAGTATGTGAATATGATCAAGCCAGAATGGTTGAATGCTCTCAATTCCACGCCGTGAAACGGAGCATTAGAAGAAAATGCAACAACTAACTCAGTGAAATGCTTTTAGTAAATTACTTTGGTGTGATTTACACTATTTCCTGTTTGAGTATTATACAGTGTAAATACTAAATTTTAATATTATAAAGGCTCTTTTAACTTAGAGGAAGTATTGTTGCAGAACTGAATGCAAGTCTTGTGGGAGTTTTGATAGGAACTTGTTGAAGATGGGGGAGTGAAATGGTTCCATCCGGAGGTTGCTGTTGTTTTCCCTCTCACCCCATCCCTCTCCTTTAATGCTTACCCAAAGAGAGTGGGTTTGGGTTGCGTTTTTTTTTTAATCAGTTGGTTGTAATAGAGCTTTAAACTGATCAGGCAGGATTCTGACACTGAGGGTAAATATTTTCAGAATTCTGTCAAGTTTCTGATATTTTCTTCATTATGAATGTGGCTTGTTTTTGCTTCTGTCTTTAATTTTGCATAGAGCTGTATTTAAAAACATAAATATTTATGAGAGGATAGCCATTTGCAAAATTCATGGGAAAGTTCAAAGTGGAAGCCTGTTTTTGAGAGCTCCAGGAATGAGCCTATAGGGAAGTAAAGTCAATGTATCTTTAAAATAATAATTATTTTATTTCTATTTTAAATGTATAAATGAAAAAATATTTATAAATAAGTATAAAATAATACAGAAATAAGAATTAATCTATTTGAACCGAAAGAGGTCTTAAAATGTATATTAAAATTGAGAATTTGTAATCTAGTTGTTGCATTTAGAAATGCCAATTTAAGTTATGTGTGAATCTAAAACTGTACTTTTGCTACTGAATGTAAAAAATACGTTTTCTTTGATATTAGCTGCACAGTAATTGGCTGGAATGCTACAGAAGCTTATCTTAAACCCTTTCTTTTTTATTTCCCTCTCCTAGAGGTGACCAGCTGCTCTGCACCAAGTCCCTCGCAGTGATGTATCGTAGTCAGTTGCTGTAAACATCCCCGACTGGAAGCTGTACCAGCTCCAGCTTTCAGTCAGATGTTTGCTGCACCTGGCTATGCTTGGACAACAGCAGGAGGAGGAGCTGTCATGAATACATATGTGGATTTTTATTTATCAAACAGTGTTTCTATAGAAAGAGATGAATTGCCTTCCCATGAATTAACCTGGCTGGTAGGTGCGATTTCCTGAAATCTAGTCTGAAATGGAGATCCAAAGCTGGTGCATGGGTCACTCAAAGCTGAGCTCTTTGCTGCTTTGTGGTATAAACTACAGGATTAGGCTTCCCTGGAATGACAAGTGGTGCTGAACTTCTACAATTGCACATGAACCCTTCATTGTTTTATCAGTTGTCTGTTTTAGCAGCTTCCATTACTTAGAGCTCTGAGGACAATTTATTATCAATGCTGTCAAATACTTAGCAGGCACCTTACCTGCTGTGCCTTGCTTTTTGTTGTTTTTTCTGGAATTCTGTAGTCTGAGTCTCCTTGTTAGTAGGTTATGCTCTTAATTGTTTGTAAGCTGGACATAACCCAAGACCAAAACAACGGTTAAAAACATATGGCCCAGTGTGTATTTTTGCTGTATTTTTGCATAGCGTATTCCCTTGTCTGTGGTGTGCTTGGTTTGTGGTGCCCCCACCATGGCCCTGCAAGGGTTTGCTTTTCATGGAAATAACAGCTTTTGAAAGTATTCCTTCAGAAGTAAGTCTTCACTGATTCAGTTCCTGGACAACTTAAAACAGTCATGTCATGAGGAACAGTATCTGCAGAAAAGCTTTCGCACTTTCCACTTTTCTCCAGTGGGATCTGCACATGCTGTTGCCTGGATCTTCTCTGGGATTTCTTTCCTTCTTTGTTTCACTTTAGTCTTCTATTTTTAAAGGGATGGCCTATGTGAGTAACTGCTGCTAATACAAAAAACATTCTTGCAATAATTTAGCTATCCATTCTTTCACCTCCCAAAATTTTTTTTTTTTTTTTATTATTCCCTAACACTTAAATGAAAGACTTTGTTTAATTAAAGTGGTAGTATACCAAACCTAGGTATTTATTTGTTCAGCTTCACTATAGCAGTTCTATAAAAGATGATTATGTCCAAAAATACAGATACTTTTAAAAAGGGGAATCTTTTCTCCTTAACTTACCAGAATTAAAACTAGGAGGATTTCTTAGTTCTGGGAAAGCTGAACTAATAAGCATTGGAAAGGTGATGATTTTGAAGCTGTCAGAGAATGACCAAAAGTGAACCAAGGACAGCCATTATTCTGTGATGGTTCTATTGCTCTAACCACTTTGTTTCTTACCCTGTGTTCTGTCTGGTGACGTGGAATATGTGCGGTGATAGAAGGTTGTGAACTTACTTATTGATCTAATTCATTGCTAGCACCTCTACAAAGATTTTTAAAGCAACTTGCACACCTAATATAACCTCAGTTAAAATTGCTTTTTAAAAAATAACTTTATTTGGTTTGAAAAATCCTGTTGGTATATTTGTAAAAAAAGACTTTGATGCAGAAACTACAGAGCATGATTTCTTAAAAAAAATGCTGGTAGTTGTTTTCCAAGCTTTCTTTGCTGTAAATATTTAGCATTTCCTAGTTCTAGATAGTCTTTGGGCTTAAAAGAAAGGAAATGTTTTTTGTTAACAAACTTCTTTGTTCAAAGTAAGTGTCTTATAATTAATCTAGTGGACATACTGGTTAGTGTTGTCTTAGCCATTCCACATTCCAGATAAGTGCTGCTGCTTTTTTTTTTTAATAAGCTTAGTTCACGTGCAGTTTGTCTGTCCAGTCTTGTGGAATTGTACTTGTGCGTACCGTTATATCGTACTGGTGTCTAATCCATGTACTCCAACACTGCTGTCACATGTCAGCACATGAAAATAATTTGAAGTGGCTTGAAACTGCAGGAAATAAATAAGTTTAAAGATCCACACTGTATTTTTGCTTGAGTTTTTTTTTTTCCAAGTGTTTGAATGCAAGGAACTGCTTTTTCTATTCATGAAATACAAAGTCCTGAACATCTTAACATGTCTCAAACGTGGCTGTTGTTTGCAGCTGAAGAAGGTGGATGTCTTAGTGTTGTCCAAATGCATATTTATGCCGTGATCCCAGATGAGCGTGCGGTACTGGGAGATCTGGGAAGGGATGATGGGGATTTGACATGGTGTCTGTGCAGTTCTGCTGGTGGTGGGGATGAGGAGTTGAAGCAACTGTTGGTTGCAGAATGAGGCAGGACAGGCTCACAAGCACAGCAGTGAAGTTTGGGAACAGAAGCAGATTTGACACGTCAGCCTGGTGACCAACAAGCAAATGACCTCGTCTTGTTCACGTGAAGCCAGCGACCAGTGCTTGTGTGACATGGATCATTTCCTGGTGTTTTGCAGCAGAGGGAAATACCTGAATGAAAACCAGTCTGGGGATCCAGAGCGACACAGTGGCCACACAGCCATTGCTTTTGGGTGGCTGTCATAAGCTGTGTGTGCAGGTGCAAGGTACAGCTGCCTTTGGTGATGGAAGCTTGTGATTAATACAAAGGTTGTCCCTTGCTGAGCCAGTGGAGTG
Organism: Lycocorax pyrrhopterus obiensis; assembly: GCA_014706295.1. NCBI lineage: Eukaryota > Metazoa > Chordata > Aves > Passeriformes > Paradisaeidae > Lycocorax > Lycocorax pyrrhopterus. The sequence goes on along the minus strand of JACSVZ010000002.1, from coordinate 145,650,803 downwards.
TCTGTGGAGTCCAGTGTTTGGGGGCTGCCTGTGGTGTTCCTCTAAGTGCTTTTTGTGACCACTTACGAGCAATACCTCAAAGTCCTCGGTGGCTTTGGACTGGCTGGTGAAGCGCTGTCTTCCCTTGCTCGGCACTCGGCAGCTGCGTTCAGCAGAAATGCCTGAGCTCATGTTTTCCTTCATACAAAGAACAACTGTTAAAACATTTGGAGGGCTTCCCCCCCCCTCCTCTATGCATGAAATAATCTGCATCTGTGATTTCTTTTACCCAGTAAAGCTGCAAACACCTGTTCAGAGAAGAGCTTGGAGAAGGCTGAGGCTCAGCGTCTTGACTGATTGGGTTCATTGAAGTTTTTTTTTCCCTGCACTGCTGGGGTCTTGTTTGTTCAAGACTGGACATCAAATTAAACACACCTGTAAAATACAAGATAAGATGCTGAAGCTGAAGAGTGTTCTGCTCTTTTGCTATTATAATGACTTGTATTTCTGAGTAGCTGAAAGTGGAGGAGAAAATAAGAATGAAAACAGTTGAAATAGAAGTGCCTTGAAAAAGTTCTGGAGGAGAAATGGGAATTATTTTAAGAACATGAAAATAAGATGTACAAATGTCGCAACAAATGCTGTAAAATTTAGCACACTAAGGAAATTGTTGAAATATAAACAAAGGGTTGTTTTTGCATAGAATTTGAGATGGACATTTTTGAGGACTACAAGTCTCCACCACCCCTTTAATCTCCCTTATATATTTTAGACTTGAGTTTCAGTTTTAAAAATTTTGAGATTTCTTGAAGGTGCCTGTACTGATCATCAAGGGCCTTGGCAGCTAAATGCAATAGAATGCTCATCTACACAGGCTGTGAGAAACTTCTTATTTTTACTTTTGGATCTCTACAGCATCAGGGACTGTACATGAGTATCGTATTCTCAGTTCCAGAAGATTAAATGGTAAAATACATATTTTGACTTCATAATGTTAGTCAAGATAACAAGAGTCGCATGTACTTAATGAATTGTGCAAATACACCAAAGTATGTCTGTGCAGATTTATTTTTAGATATCTTGAAAGGCACTGCTGTATTTATATAGTTAAGCTAATTTTTAGTTCCTGTAAACATCCTACACTCAGCTATAACAAGTGGTTGTGCTGGGGGGTGGATGTTAACTTCAACTGACCTGGAAAGGCAGCTTTCCTCAATGACCAAGTGACATATTGGCAAGCAGAGAATACTATTTTTCAGTAGTATTTAAAATAGTATTGTAAGCACTAATTTCTGTGGAAGCAGTATGTATTTCTAGAAATCTCTTAATACTCAAATTATGATTCTGGCTGTATAAAGGCATACATGTTTATTGTGAAGCAGGCTTTAACTGATGGGATCTGTATCTTTCTAATTGCAAATAAACTGTGACAATATATCTTTGCATGAAAAGCAACTTCTGATACCCTGATGACAGAGAAATAATCTAAAACCTTATATTGAATGTTCAGGTCTCAGTTGCAGTAGTGATTTATTGCTTCTTATCTACTTGATCATTGTCAAAGGAAGAATAGATTTACAGAGTACTGTAAAAACAATTCCCAAACCAAGAGATCATTAAAGTAGTAAAACTACTAAAATTTAACCATTTCTGTTGCCCTTTGTATCTTACAAAATGAGAAATATCTTTGACAGGGGAAATCTGCATAGGAGAAAAAAGAAGACAAGCATCTCTTGCTTTCCTAGTAGCTCCTCTTCTGTCATGTGTTGTCTCTTGGAATCACATTCCTACTGATGATGGATGTGTTGTTAAACAAAGTATGGCTTCAGCATTTGGACAAAATTAAGTACCAAAAAATTTAAAAAAGGACTTTAATGTTTTTTATTCAAACAGAAGAATGGGGGACATGGAATTAATCACCTTTGTGAAGAATAACCTGGCTTCTTGAGGATCACTTTTACAATCTGGTATCCTTGTTAATATTTGAAAGGCTCAGACTCTAAAATGTAAGATTTTTTGCTTATAAGGCCAAATACATTATAAAAATAATCAAGAGGGTGTGTCCTCATTTAAATTCACACACGAGCCCCCTTTTTGCTATAGTTAAGCTTTTTGTCATTCTTTTACTTTCGCTTACAAACTGAGGCAGTCTTTTTAGTATGTAGAAGTCCTTGTGGGCCGTTTCTATGTGATATATGGCACTAGAGGCTATTGCATGGGAGAGAACACATCAAATTCTGTATTTGAAGATCATCTGTGTGTGTGAACCCTGCACTGCAACCATGTGTTTGCTGTGTGTGCACTTCTGCATGTACAAAACTGTTCTAGATTTTTATTCAGTGTTTAACTGGTACAAAACACATTTCTCCAATTGGGATGAACTAGGGAAGTATGAGGGATGCAAATTCTCCTCAGGAGAGATGATGTAATTAAAAACATTGAACGCTTATCTCCAGAAAGAATCTGCATGTCTGTCTGTTCTGTTCCATTTCCCAGAATCAGGTGCCTCATGGCACCCCTGACTCTGCCTGAGAGAACTTCTCTCAAGTTCTGCTGTCTTTGCTTCACCCATCCTGCTGTGGGCTGCCATGCTCAGGGAATGCCAGGTTTTGACAGCTGTGCTGAAGCGCGAGGAAAGTGCCAAGACAGAAGGATTTCCCCGTGAGGCTGTAACATCTTACAGCTTTGCTGTCACTTGTTGTGTGGTGGTGAATGCTGACGCACACTCTTGGCCCATCCCACGGTGATTTCTGCCCTTGCTCATGGGAAGGAACACACAGTTTAACTAATGCAGCTCTCTTGTGTCATGGGGAGAGCAGTGAAATGCTCCTGCTGTCCTTCCACAGACTGGATCCGTGCCCTCACTGGGTGTATTGTGTGCACCACAAGCTGATGGAGCCATGCAATAGTGCAGTGACAAAAAAAAAAGTTTGATGGCAAGAAAATCCTCAAATCAACATTTACTGCCAACCAAAAAATCTGATTCATCTTTCTAACCATCTTTCTAGCATCTTAGTGCCTCTGTGTGGAGCTGATTTTGTTGGTAGCACAGGCAGTGAGTAAAGAATCTCAGCAGAGCAGGTGTGGAGGTATACTTGGTGTTTCAGCAGTTTGGTTTTTTTTAAATGCATTTGAAATCTAGAATTCATACTGCAGAAACTCAGGTATGATCAAACTAGAGACTTGCTGTTGTTTAATTACAGAAGGAACAGTTCTGACCACTTTTGATGCAGCACTTGAAAACTCACTAGGAGTAAAATGTAAAAATAGTAAACAAATGAGCCTGTTGAAGCTTTAATTAATGTATTTGAATAGTTGGGGTTTGCAAGAGTTTGAGTTCTTTGTGGTTCCAGGTTTGGGGGTTTTGTTTAGCTACTCCTTGGTTAAATAGGCAGTAGAGTAGGTTATAATGATACTCTGTCAAATGATTTCAAATAGTTTTGCTCCTCCTAAGGGAGAAAACACACTCACTGAAGAGTGTCAGGACCAGTATTTGGAGGAGGGGGTTAGGGGTTGTTTGGTTTTGTTTTTTTTAGGTGAGGATTTGATAGGAGAATGAGTATTGTGTCTGTGTGCACCCTTCCATGGGCTTGGCTGCACTTTTGAGTGTTGTGAAAGTGCTGACTTGTTTTCCTTTCTCTGAAAATTTTCATTGGAGAATCAGACAGACTGATTTTGGTACTGTTCCTCCTCTTTGAGGTAATGTTTGGCATTCTGGTTTGTGCTAAACTAAAACTAAACTTCTAGAATATGCGTTTGAGGATTCCAAGCATAAAATAATGCTTGAGAACTTGAAAATCTGTTTTAAATAGTGTAGTTCACTTTTTTCTTCCATTCTTTTGGTGCTTTTTACATAAACAGTGATAATCCCATGGCGCCAGTGATGGCTTAAACCAAAATGGGATAAATATCTTGGGCAAAGATAGAGCGTGAATGATGTATAGGATTGTCTGGAAGTTTTTTATAGATATGACATCAATGGTATGTCACTTAACATTAGTCAAAAATTAAATTTCTCTTGAAAAACACAGAGGCATCGTTAATGCGGATTTTTTTCACAGCAATTTTGAAAATACACATTCACTTGTGTTTGATTCTTCCTGGGTTTGTCTTCTGCTAAAAATACAAGTATTTCAATAGATGTTCACTGATACTTGGTTTACCTGTCTGTTGTGTTCACTAAGACTGTTCCAAAATTCAGCTCACTTCCTTTTAACCAGCTACGCCAGTTCTGACCAGCTTAATTCATGTTTTATAGAGGTTCTGTGTCTGGGGACAGTACAAAGTTAAAACTGCTTAAAACTTGAGCTTAAAACATGATTTTATAGTCGGTGAGTATTAGTAGTGAGGGTCTTACCTCTGGCATTTGAGTTTCCTCTGTAAAGGAACAGCAGATCCCTCACTTGTCCATTGCAGGCAAGGAAAGCCTGATCCACGGAACAGTACATGGGCCCTGGAAGCGGAACGAAGGAAATGCAGTTTATGTCAGTCAGAAGTTTTTGTTGTCTGATAACATCGCTGTCTCAGCAGGGAAATAATTTCCTGTAAACAATATGGCTTTATCTGAAAAATCTGCCTTTTTAATAAAGTGAAAAATTATTTTTCCAAGCTTCACACAAGCCTTATCTTTGTCTGACAGGAAAAAGGGAAGTGGCAGGGATGAAAAATGCTTTGTGAACTGAGCTCTGTTTACTTAAGGCTATGGAAAACATGCTGAAAACATATACATTAGGTGCATAGCTTAATGCATTTTTTTAATAAACACATTTCCCCACATATTATTAAATTAGTTGAATTGACTAACTACCATCTAGGAGAAAATGTGATGTGTTAACAATCTTTTTTTGGAGATGTTTCACACTTATTCTAAGGAATTTATGAGATAGAAAATCTCTTAACCTGGATTCCGGTCCAGTGTTGACAGTCCACAGAAGCTTTTTAACTGTGTGTGATGGCCCACTACACACGGAGTCTTGTTCATCCTATGAACTGTCTGCCATAGTTACTGCAGGCTGTTTCCTGCCTGTAATGGAGACACAACACACCCAGGATTTCCATTGTCACAGCTACTCTGGTTCTCCAGGCAGAGGCACTTCTTGGATGCATCCCACGCCAAGGGGTTGACATTGGTCTGGCTCTGTCAGCTGGAGACACAAACTCTGTACCTTCAGAGAAGTGTTAATGAAATCTGTCTTCTGCTACTAAAGAAAGAAATACCCCCAACCCCTTCCTGCTTAAATTAATCTTAGAAAAAAGCTGGTGTTATGAGATAGAGGCAGGAAAGCAAGAAGCAAACTGGATCTTATCAGAAGATGGAATCTTTGAGGGGCAAAGGACAGGGAGATAATTTAGTAGAATTTTCAGAACAGAGGCACTAGTGTGTATGTTGGTTCTTTCTGTTCTGCAGGAATTTGAACAGTGATGTTACATTTCTCACTAGTAAATATAGTTATATCTGTGCTTAGCTCAGGCTTCCTCACCTTAGAAAACTTAGTGAAAACTAAGAAGTTGTGAGGAATCTCTTGTATCTATGTTCTTTATGCTATGATGCTTCTTGGTCAACTAAATTGATACGTGTTTTGTAGGTTTTTGAAGCACAAATTTCCCAGATTTGTGTATTTATTGCTCCTTTCTGAACTTTGAGTTTTTGCTATAAAGAGTTTTTCCTATTTTTAATCAGTGAATTCAGGAAATGGAAACTTTAGCCATTTCACATGCTTAGTACCAGAAAATAAATATTTAAATAATCTTGGATGGTGTTTCACAGTAAGAGTAAAGGTTTTGATACAGTTTTGCATCGGTTTTTTTTAATACTAGAAAAACCAACTGCATGTTGAACAATCAGAAATAATTTCCATACAGATGCTCATCTTAAAACTGCTTTTTCTATTTATTTAGACTGCTTAAAGTGCAGATTTAAGTTACCATAAAAACTGTGTGTATATGTATATATATATATATATATATATATATATATATATATGAAAAGTCAAGATCTAATGAAGTTTTTCACAGGGCAATGCTGATAAGAATGTTTGCTTATTAATGCTTTAACTGATGAGGCAGTAGTTAATATTGTGGGATGCACAATGAAGGCTGCAATTCCTTCCATCAAAAACATCCTTTTTGGTGTAGATACCATTTTAATTAAAAATCCATGTGTGCTGCTGTGTGACAGTGACCATGTGGAGGCTCGTACTGTGCCAGGCTCTGACCTTTCACTGGCAGCTCCAGTTCTGGAGCTCTTGCAGACATGGCCTGCACGCTTGGGAACCACAAGGGATGTGAAGGTTCTGCTGGTCCTTGGCTGGATGTCCTCCAGTGTGTCCAGATGGGATATTGGGAAATCTTAGGAGTACCAAACTTCCCTGAATTTTTGTTGGAGCTGCAGCATTTCTGCTAGAAAAATAGGTAAGTGAGGTCATACTAAGGTCACACTAAAGTAATGACTTTCAAGGGCTTGATCTCAGTGACAGCTCACACCTGTTAATTATATTGATGATTGTTTTTATGGCACAGTAGTGCTGCTGATGTGGGAGCATGTAATCTATCTAAAATTGTTGTGACTGAAGGCCAGATTCTGACTCCATTAAATTCCATAACATCTGAGTGACTCCACTGATGTCTAAGGTGGTTTTTTCTTCTGGCTTTCATTAATATGAATGAGATTATAATCAGGCTTCAGTTATGGATCACAATATATCAGGAGATAATAAATACATGCAAATGTAAACAGTTATAAAGCACATGAAGTATCCACAATACATACCTGGGTTTATTCATAAATGAGTTTTGCAAAATCGACAGCTGAGCCATGACAGGGATGAGTAATTACTTAGCAGAGTTTCCCTGTATGAGCATAAAAGCAGAACTCATATAGTTTTATTGGAATGTTTAAGTAGTGGTATCTGTGTTACAAAAATAACCAAACCCAAACCCTTGCCATGGTGTACTAATGAAAGGAGACTGAGCAGATGGTTTTTAGGGACCGCACTGCACGTGTTACGCAACTGTGCTGTTCTTTCAGAGAAAGAGAAGTGAGGCAGAAAGAAGTCTAGCTAAGCCTTTAATGCTTAAATTTTCACTCATTGTTAAAAGAACACAGAAAATGACTGACAAAAGCTCCACAAATAGAATATTCGGGTGTGCAAGCTACAAAACTTACTTGCTTTTACTCTTCAATCTGAGCAATTATCTCATTAGAGCACCAGAGTTACAAATTAGGCACACTCAACATGTTTTTATCAAGGAGGAAGGGAAAAGGAATAATAAATCGTTCTTGGATGAGGAAAAACCTTGTAGCATGGCCAAGAGAGCAATGCTAGACAGAGCACAGAGTTGCTTGGGTTTGACATACTGCCCAATGAAACCTGAAGATGCGATCTTACACTGGAGGAGTAATAAAAAAAGAAAATCAAACAGCTTATTCCAATTAAGGAGTATAACTGGAGCCTTTGTCAGCCCTAGTAAATGGCATTTAGAAAAGGGAAGTCAACTTCTCTTACACAGACTGCCTGTAGACTATACAATTCAGTGGTGTTGTCATCACATCTCAGTAGCTGGAGTATTCAAAAGATGAGCAGTATTAGTGATTTTTAGGAAAACTGTAAAGCTGTAAATTTTCCTTAAAACATTTTGTGGTGTAATCTCTATACTACTTTCAAAATTCCCCTGTAAGAGAGACGGGTTGGTTAAAATACCCACAAACACTGTGCGGTGCACGTGTTTTCCTCCTTGTAAGGAGCAAAGAACAAATAGGTGGTGATCGGACTTTTTGTCAGTCAAGCAATATTACTCTGAAAAAGGACTTATCTACAGCTTTTCCCTGTTACTGGATTTTCGTTCTATCATCACTGTTTATTATGTCAAAGAGGGCAGTATTGGGCTGTGATAATTGTAGAAGCTGCAATGTAGGATGGAAAGACTAATGAGCAAATCAATGGTATCAACATTACACAGATTAGATCCCTTAGCTTTTTTTTCGTAAGTTGGTATGTGCTCCTTTAGAGTCTTTTTTATATGGTCACAGTGGTCCCATCAATCTCCTTTTATAGTCACTGGGGAATTCTAGATGCTTCTGAGGCCCTCTGGAAGCTATAGGCAGACAGGCCTAGATCATGGAATCACAGAATGGTTTGGGTTAGAAGGGACATTAAAGGTCATCTAGTTCCAAGCCCCCTGCCATGTATGGGGACACCTTCCACTAGACCAGGTTGCTCAAGGCCTTATCCAGCCTGGCTTTGAACACTGCCAGGGTTGGGGCATCCACATCATCTCTGGGCAACCCAGTCCAGAGCTTCACCACCCTCATAGTAAAGAATTTCTTCCTAATATCTAGCCTAAATTTCCCCTCTTTCAGTTTGTACCCATTACTCCCTGTCCTATCACTACAGTTCCTGATGAAGAGTCTCTCTCTGGCTTCCCTGTAGCCCCTTCAGATACTGGAAGGTTGCTGTGAGTTCTCCCTGGAACCTGCTCAAGGCTGAACAGCCCCAACTTTCTCAGCCTATCTTCATGGGGGAGGAACTCCAGTCCTCTTATCAACTTTGTGACCTCCTCTGGACTTGCTCCACGGTTCCATGTCCTTTTTATGTTGAGGACACCAGAACTGGATGCAGTTGGGATCTCACAAGAGCAGAGCAGAGGGGGAGCATTGCCTCCCTCAGCCTGCTGCCCATGGTGCTTTCGCTGCAGCCCAGGACTTACTTGGCTTTCTGGGCTGCAAGTGCTCACTGCCGGCTCATGGTGAGTTTTCCGTCACTCATCACCCCCAACTCCTTCTCCCAGGGCTGGTCTCAATCACTTCTCCACCCAACCTGTGGATGTGTCTGGGATCGCCATGACCCAGCTGCAGGACCTTGCACTTTGCTCTGTCAAACTTCATGAGGTTCGACCGGCCCCACCTCTCCAGCCTGTCCAGGTCCCTCTGGATCCATCCCTTCCCTCCAGCCTGTGACTGCACCACACTCCTCAGTGTGGTCACTGAATTTGCTGAGGGTGCCTCTATCCCACCGTCCATGTCACTGACAAAGCTGTTGAACAGCCTCAGCCCCAGTACTGACCCCTGCAGGACCCCACTCATCACTGGTTTCCATGTGGACAATTTGGTGTTCACCATAACTCTTCGTGTGCACCATCCAGCCAGTTCTTTATCCATCCATCCATCCATCCATCCATCCATCCATCCATCCATCCATCCATCCATGTCTCTCCAATTTGGAGACAAGGATGTTGTGTGGGACTGTCTCACATGCTTTCCATAAGTCCAGGTAGATGATGTCAGTAGGTAGTGGTGGTGGTTCTCATTTTCCTGGGAGGGAGCTTAAGGTATGAAGTATTTAATGACATGATAATCTTGCAGAAAATTGATGAAGATTGAGAATTGTACAGCAACCTGCTGAAGTCAAACATATGATGCAATGTCTAATCAAATTAACATCATACAAATCACGGAGGAACAGTCAGATTTGTGTAGTTTGGGCATATCATGGTTGTCAAATTCCTACTGTAGAGTTAATAAATCAAACCCAGCATGATCGGTGCTGTTTTTCCTCTCTGTTCCACTCTCCTATAAATAGCTCCCCGTTCCATGAGAGCAGTGGCAACTTTCCCAGCAGGAATACGATAACAAAGATGTCTATCTTCTACACCTCTCTTTGTGCCTTTTTCAGTACCACTTAGTGGTGTGGAGAATATGCTGTTTGTACTATGAATTTACCTTTTTTATTTGGTGTGTATATATATTTTCTCTTGCCCCAAATTACAGTAAAGGTGAAGTGAATGAAATCAGGGTGCTGTTTGGATATTGTGCTGCACTTTTCATACATAATCATAAATATAAATAATCTTCTATTTTGACAGTGCCACATTTTGAAAAGCTTCAGGCAAAGTTTGCTTTCTCACATGCATTTCTATCTCAGTCCAGCTGCACAGTGTTCATTTTGTACTAGAGTGAAGAAACAGCACATAATAGCATTTCTTAACTTCCATTTCTCTAATATAATTTCTTGTCTTATAGGTCCCTGTGTAAGAAAACAACCCCCAATCCAAAAGTACTTAAAGAACAAGGAGAACCATGATTTAAACCTGCACAGTGTTCCAGCTGTGCTGCTGTCTCCAGCTAGCCCGACATCACCTACCAAAGCAAAAACATGCTGTACAGTTGTAATAGGATTAAACTGTATAAACCTGCAAGCAGAAATGTGATTAATACAGGGTATTTCTGAGTCCTGCAGTGACTATATTGCTACACTGAGAAAACCGGAATCTGTTTATTAGAAGCATTTTCAGTATGTGTATGTTTTTCTGAAGTTGTTTTTAATTGCTGCCTTTCTCTCAGGCCTGCAGGAGATAAATTTTAAATTAACTGTGCAGTGTAATCAGTATCAGTAGACTACACAATCCTGAGATGTCAAGAATTATGATAAGCCTCATACTAAGCTCTGGAGAGATTTGTAACTGTGTAGTTTGTACTGCCCCATTTTTATTAGCATTTTCATTATAAAGTTGTTACTGGAAGCATAAAGTTAATGTTCTGTAACAAGAAAATAGCAATTATGCAATCCTAAACAAGAACTCAACATTAAACATGGCAGATAAAAATAACAAGCAGATACAGTTACTGCAGACAGATAATGTGGAAAAAAAGTAATGTAGCATTTACTGTAAAGCAATGGCAACTTTTCTTCCTTAAGCATAAAGCTGGTTGCCAAACAACCCCCTATAATTTCTGAGCATTCATCTTTGCATTTTCAAGTAGAACTTTCAAAAGTGCAGACCATAAGCTCAAATTGTTTTCCCTTTGAAATCAATGAGAAAATAAAAATGTTACAAAAATATATGTGCTAATTAACTTTAAAAATTCTCTTAAACGTTTGTATCTTTTGAGAATGCTCTCTTCTGTGTCCTCCCCCAGAATGTATATTAAATGGATACTGGTGATTACCTCTACAGCTGTAAATATGGCTCAAGTTTTTTCTTAGTGGAAAAACAGTTTACAAAACCCAGGAAAAACTGCTTAATTACTTTACAAAGTTTAGTCTTTGCTCTCACTAAACAATGGTCCCTTTTCTTTTAAAAATAATGCAACACGTCCATGGGGCCAGATGGGATCCACCCCAGGGTAGTGACGGAATGGAGGAAGAGCTCACCCTGCCACTCTCCATCATTTATCAGCAGTCCTGGCTGACTGGGGAGGTCCCAGTTGACCGGAGGTTCGCAAATGCAACATCCACCTACGTGAAAGGGCTGGAAGGAGGATGTGGGGAACAACAGCCTGGCCATGGTGCCAGGGGAAGTCATGGTGCAAATCATCATGAGTGTTGCCAGATACAGAACAACCAGGGGATCAGTCCCAGCCAGCACAGGGTTATGAAAGGCAGGTTCTGCTTGACCAGCCTGACCTCCTTCTGTTGTCAGGTGACAATGTAGCGGGTGAGGGAAAGGCTGCGGATGTGCCGACCTGGACTTCAGCAAAGCCTTTGACACCTTTTCCCACAGCATTCTCCTGGAGAAATTTGCTCCCCATGGCTTGGGCAGGTGCACTCTTTGCTGGGTTAAAAACTGGCTGAATGGCCAAGCCCAGAGAGGGGTGGTGAATGGTGACACATCCAGTTGGTGGCTGGTCACTAGTGGCATTTCCCAGGGCTCAGTACTCTGTCCAGCCCTGATTAAGATCTTTATTGATGACCTGGATGAGAGGATTGAGTGTACTCTCATTAAATTTGCAGATGACACCAAACTGAGAGGGAGTGTTGGTCTGCTGGAGGGTAGGAAGGTTCTGCAGAGGGATCTGGACAGGCTGGATCGACAGACCCAGACGAGTTATACGAGGTTCAGTAATGCCAAGTGCTGGGTCATGCTGCTGCATCACAGCAACCCCCTGCAATGCTCCAGGCCGGGGGCAGAGTGGCTGGAAAGCTCCCAGCAGGAAAGGCTCTGGGGGAGCTGGCCAACAGCAGCTGAACATGAGCCAGCGTGTGCCCCGGTGGGCAAGGAGGCTGGTGGCCTCCTGGCCTTCTGTATCAGCAATAGTGTGGCCGGCAGGACCCGGGCACTGACTGTCCCCCTGTACTGGGCACTGGTGAGGACACACCTCAAGTGCTGTGTTCAGTTCTGGGTCCCTCACTACAAGAAAGAGATTGAAGTGCTGGAGTGTGTCCAGAGAAGAGCAGTGGAGCTGGGAAGCGTCTGGAGCACAAGTCTGATGAGGAGCAACTGAGGGAGCCAGGGATGTTCAGCCTGGAGAAAAGGAGGCTCAGGGGGCGCCTAATTGCTCTCCACGACTACCTGAAAGGAGGGTATATCCAGATGGGAATTGGCCTCTTCTCCCAAGTAACAAGTGACAGGAGGTAATGGCCTCAAGTTGCACCAGGGAAAGTTTACATTAGGTATTATTGGATATTCACAGAAAGGGTTGTCAGGCATTGGAACAAGCTGCCCAGGGAATTGTTTGCAAGCAAGTACAGGAAACTCAAATGCAGTACAGTGTATGTGTACTGTGTAATTAATAAAAGACCCAGACAGATGTTTTGGGTTTTCTCCATTCTACAGCAAGTGCACACAAAGTTGAAGATTTTTTATTTGACACTGTTTCTTACAATATTTAGCTTGTTGTATCTATGAGTTCTGCTCTCTTGCTAGAATGCTTTATGCACTCTACTTCATAAAATGCTAAAGGATTTTTGCCTTAAAATATTGGTATTATAATAAAAATCAGTCAGGTTGGAAATTCAAGCACTGGAAGGTCATTAAGTGTCTAAATCAAGGTTGTCAGCATACGTCTGTTTTTATCCTCTGTTGGTATTTTTTGTTGCAGATCCTTAGGTCACAATCACATAATTTACTGTTTTCTCTCACAGGACAACTGCTTCATTTAGCCAATTATTGTGTCTTCCCTCAACAGAGCTTTGCCTCATTTTGTTTTGGGTGCTTATGGGACATTTATTGATTTGCTATTTCAACAGAAATGACTTTATTTTCTCAAAATGCTCACGGGGAAAAAAAGGGAAAGTGAAGCACTGAAGTTTAGGGTAAAGTTTCCCTAACTGGATATTTTCAATGTTAGACATCTAGGATAAGGGGATTTAAAAGTAATTATCACATTTAAGCACAGATGCTAAAATTTTCAACTACAGAAATACATAAAGCTTTTCAAAGCACATTGCAAATGCCATGGTGAGGAAGCAGAAAAGGAGAAAGACGCAATTAATGAACGCTGGTTTTATATCATAAATGAAGTCTGAGAGAGAAATCTGTTCCTAATTTCCCTTCATAAAACCTCATGTTTACTTCTCAACATTTTCCAGCTTCTGTAACAAATGAGGCAGAGTCTTGTGTTACAGACGAGCCCCTGTGCTGTGTAGCCCTTATTCATATCTAGGTCAGGTACGTCAGCAACGCTGAATGAGTCAGAGATTCTGAACAAATGCAGTGTATGACTGTGGGATGTAAAAGATTCCCAGAAATAGCTTATGCAGAATCAAATGGAAATGAAAGCTGTACAAAGCAGTACCAATTCTAATTTTCGATTGATTTTACCACCTTAATTCTGTGGGGCTGTTATGGAACAGCCAAGCAAGCTGCACTCTCGTTTCACACTTGGGAATACACATCTTCAGTGAAGTGCTTTTCCTATTTGTGAATAAAGCCAAACCATGTAACTGGGAAAAGGAGAAGTCAGCATCTGTTGTGCCCTCAGTAAGGGCATCCACACTCTGTTCATGGATTCCAGCCACAGGCTGAAGCCTGGTGCAATACTGAACTTGCTCTATATTTGAACTTTGCATTATCTAGCACTTGGTAGAGATTACTATTATTATTACTATTGTTATTATTATTATTATTATACAAGAGTTGATTCAGGAGAAGTCAACTCATACGAGCCAGGCATGGAGGCTATGAGAAGGAGCTACTCAGTGGGCTGAAGAGAAGGAACTGGGAGCTGTATTTGATAAACACTTGTGTGTGCAGGAACTTATCTGCAAGTGGCTAGAGAGACGTCAGGGGTGAGAGAGAAAGTGCAGAAAGCATCTGGAAAGAGCACTTGAGAAAAACAGGAAAGATATTCCTGTGAATGAAAACTGGGACTGGGACCTGAAAAACAACAAAAGAGGTCAGACAAGGGAATGTGCAGGAGGGACAGGGAAAGCATGGGTAGTGTGGGCCTTGAATTTTGTCAATAAGGAAACTGTGACAGAATGAGATGAACAGATGGGGATCACGTTCTCCCTTGAGACAGGAACTGTTCATAGAATCACAGAATATCCTGAGTTGGAAGGGACCATCAAGGATTATTGAAGTCCAGGTCCTGCACAGAACAGCCCAAGGAATCACTGCTGTCTGTGTCGAGAGGGCTTCACAATTGATGCTGCTTATCCCAGTGCCTGGATCTGTGTTGTGTGTGGTGCAGCTGAACTCTGCTGTTGATGAGTTTTGTGGCTTCTGATATGATGGCACTTGGAAGAACTTGAGGTTATTTTTGTTTAAGCTGTGAAATTGTTGATTCAGAGCTGCAAAAACTGCTTCATGAGGCTCTGTGATCTGACCAGGCACCCCAACAGTGATAGCTTTTCTCTTTCTTTTCTGACATCCAACAGACAGACCTTCCAAAGATTTTGACTGGGACAGGCAGCACAGCTCAGAGATTCCAACTCTGATTTGTTGTCTTAGGTAAAGAACAAGACTTTATTAATGTAGCCTTTTAAACAGGCTTGTGATTGTGCAAAGCAGAACTGTATGCAATATCTGTATGTAAAAAGTAAACCACGTGGCATGCTGACGCTCAACCAGTGGTTCTATGTGAAGACAAGTGTTTTTCTTGGCAGGAGAATCCACCCCACTTGCTGTAGTGAGGCTCAGTGACTCAAGGACCAGAGAATGTTCTTTCAATGCCAAGGTAAGGATGAATATTATTCATGTCCAAAAAAGAGCACAGTCCCTTCCTTTCATGGGCAGTGTGTGCCTGAGCATAAGTGTGCTTTCATCTTTATTGCTCCTAGAAGTACGAAACATTCTCCAGAAGATATGTGCAGTGAGTAGGAAGAGGGGCAGAAAGGGGCACAAGGAGTCTACAAGGTGAAGAAGACAGGTCAAGGCAGCAGGCTAAAACAGATTCCCAATGTTGTTTCTCATGAGGTCAGAACACCCACTGATGACTCTGCTATAATATTGCTCTGTTATTTGCATCTGGTCAGAAGAGGCAAATTTTGCAGAGGAGCAATGACAGCCTCTGGAGAGGTCTGATCTTTCCCTTCTGCCTTCTGGTTGGGTCTCTGACATAAATTCTAAAGAACATGTTTTTGTAGGAGTTGTCTCATCCAAGTCATTCTGAGTAGGAGAAGCACTGATGGGGTGAACACCGGTAAAGTACAGCTGCCCAGTCTGTCTGCTGGGGGCTAAGACCCAGCCTGGCCCTGCTCTCCTGCACCTGCAGGGACTGATGGAGCAAAGCCCAGCCTAAGGCTGTTAGAAATGTGACACCAGCGAGGAGAGGCAACTTTTACACACAAATGACCCTGCTTCCTCACACTTGCCTTTTCATGCCCGTAAACACCAAGGGTGTTTGTTCATATAGTCCTGCCCGAGTTACCTGTGGTGACACAGAGGACAAGAGACACATGCCCTGGGTCCCCATGATCACAGCTCTTACCTCAGAGGGTAGGTTTAAATTAGGAAGAAATCCTTTACTGTGAAGGTGGCAAGACTCTGCAGATTCTTGAGTCAATCAGACTCAATACTGCCCAGGGAAGCTGTGGATGTCCCATTCTTGGAAGTGTTCAAGGCCAGGCTGGATGTGGCTTGGAACAACCTGGTTTAGTGGAAGGTCGCCCTGCCCATAGCAGAGGGGTTGGAACGAGGTTGTCTTTAAGGTCCCTTCAAACCCAGTACATTCTATGAGTACCTCGTACGTGCTAAAGTACCAGGCTCATAAAGACACATTTTACCCACAGGTGGTGAATTAAAACGCCTGTGGCATCCCGGGGCTATGTCAGCCTGAGCTGAGCAGCCCCGGCCTCCCGGGGTCCTGGGGCGGGCGGCGGGTGCTCAGAAGGGCACGGGGAGATGATGGCGGGGTGTCGCGGCTGTCTCGGTGTCTCCTGTCGCGGCTGTCCCCGCGTCCCTCATCCTCCCCCCGCTGCCCCCTCAGCCCGCGGGCGGCGCCTCAGGGGACGCGGCCCCGCGCGGCCGCCACTGCGCAGGCGCCGCTCCGCCCCGCGGAGCCGAGCCGAGGCGCCACTGCCGTGTCGGCCGCGGCAGATTCGCCATAAGGCGCCGCACGGGGACCCGATTTTCGGTGTTTTTTTTTTTTTTTTTTCCCCTCTTTTCCCTCACTCTGTTTTCCAAGCGGGCCGCGCTCGTCTCCCGGCGCGCTGTCCCGCTGAGCCGCCGCGGCGATGGAGGCGGCGGCTGCAGGTGAGCGGGGCCAGGCCGGGCCGGGCGGGGGAGCGCGCACGGATCCCCGCGCGGCGGGCTCGGGGAAGTAGTTCCGGCGGGGCTGTGGTGACGCTCCTTCCGCACGACAAGTAGTCCCCACAGTGGCGGCCGCCCCAGAATCCATCGCCCGGCGCTGCTGGCGGGCCTGGGGGGCTGTGGGGGCTTTGGGAAGCCGACGGAGGACTCGGGCAGCCCGAGCCTGAGAGTGCTGCTATGGCCCGGCTGCCTGTCCCGAGGCTGCCGCTTAGCAGCGAGTCGGGAACAACTGGGAGCTGCTGCTGGTGCCGAATTGATGCGTGGAGACCCCATAGCAACCTTACAGGATGTGAAGGGGGCCTGCAGGGAAGGCGGAGAGGGACTCTTCGTCAGGAACTGTAGTGATAGGACAGGGAGTAATGGGTACAAACTGAAAGAGGGGAAATTTAGGCTGGATGTTAAGAAAAAATTCTTTACTGTGAGGGTGGTGAGACTCTGGAACAGGCTGACCAGGAAGGTTGTGGATGCCCCAACCCTGGCAGTGTTCAAAGGCCAGGTTGCCTTGAGCAACCTCGTCTAGTAGGAGGTGTCCCTGGCCATAGCAGAGGGGTTGGGACTGGATGATCTTTGAGGTCCGTTCAAATCCCTTTCCATTCTGTGATTCCATGATTCTGTGCTGGGTTTGAAACGCTCGTGAGCTCCTCTGGCAGCTGCTGTAAATGGTGTAAACAGCTCAAGGTCCCCAGAGTTCAGCTGCAGAAGGCAAATGTTTAAGACGTGTTAAATACGTTTCCACTGCGCTGTCATTTCATGCCTTTATGTGCCTTGTATTGGCCTGGCTTTCATTCCAGCAGTGAAAAAAGTTACAGAGGTGACAGCCTTCGGAATGCTGTGCATGTGCTTTCTGCATTTCACAATCCCCATGTGCTGTTGCAGTACAAGTTTGTGAAGTGATGTCGCAATAACTGAATGCCTGTTAATTACCCTGTATATTCAAATTTGGCTTCTGGTTGTCATTCCCTGAGTTGACTTCTTAACTTTTGGAATCCTGAGTTATTTCTACCTGTCCTACGAAGTACTGATGGATAGTTCACAACTCAAACCACCACTAAGGGGCAATAGCCATACTCTAAAACTCAGAAAGTTAAACTACAACATGTAGAAGAACCTCTTTATGTTGAGGATGGCAGTGGGACAGGCTGCCCAGGGAGGTCATGGAGTCTCCTTTTCTGGAGATATTCAGAAGCCATCTGGATGCATTCCTGGGTCACCTGCTCTAGGTGATCCAGCTTTGGCAGGAGGGTTGGACTAGATGATCTCCAGAGGTCCCTTCAACCTCATCTGTTCTGTGATTCTGTGAAACAGTATTGTATGGCAATGAGAATTGCACTACCAGGAGAATAACTGAGTAGCCGACAGGTGCTGTGTTCCTTATGGACTATTGTAAAAGCATTCCAGGATTGCTTTCTGTTCTGGGATCCAACTTTCAGTGAGAAATAATTCTATTATTACTAGTGCTACTAATAAATTTGTATTTGTTCAAGCACATTTGTCTTAATAAAGTGTTCTGAGTGTAGTTGAAGCCAGAACTGTCGTGAGTGTTCAGTATTTTTGATATTGCTGCTGAGGTGTATCTGACCTCAGATGCATTTCCATTATGGGTGCTTTCAAAAATCAGGTTCAGAGTGTTTCCTGAAGTGCATCCTGAAGTTGATGGCTGATCACGTAGTTTGTGCTTCTTCTTTGAGGGGTTCTGAGTGCTTTTGGTGTCTGGTAGTGCACCTTACACATTCTGATATCGTGCATTAGTGTATTTCAGTGGAACCTTCAGCAGTGTTGTGTTTAGCCACATGAGGGAGATCTTGGAACACGAAAATAAAAATGTCTTGCTGTAAACATATCTATTCTGGCTTTTTTTTTTCCTTAATGATGGAAAAGCTGTCTTGTTTATATGTTTGATAAAGTGATTATTCTAAACTGAAAATAATTTAATTTCCTAGTTATTTGAATATCCTATTAAATCCATGTTATATCCAAGTCCTGAATTTTATGTATTTTAGCCAACATAAATGCGTAGAGACAGTCGTCTTCTTTTAAAAACTTTATTTAACTTTTTTTCCAGGAGAGTTTGTAAAGATGGGGTGTGTAAGAGAGAAAAATACATGTGCTTTTATTTGCCATCATCAGTTAAACTCCTAGTTTCAAATGCAAGTTTCTTTTCACAAATACAGTATCAGACTGGTTAAATACAATGTGTTTGGTGTAGGTGAGAGTGTGAGAGTCTGGGTGAACCTTGTGGAGCTCAGCAAGGCCAAGTGCAAGGTCCTGCACCTGGCTTGGGGCAATCCCAAGCACAAACACAGGCTGGGCAGGGAGTGGATTGAGAGCGGCCCTGAGGAGAAGGACTTGGGGTGTTGGTGGATGAGAAGCTGGGCATGACCCAGCAGTGTGTTCCGGCAGCCCAGAAACCAAACATGTCCTGGGCTGCACCCAAAGCAGGTTGAGGGAGGGGATTCTGCCCCTCTGCTCTGCTCTCCTGAGACCCCACCTGCAGTGCTGTGTCCACCTCTGAGACCTCCATCATAGGAAGGATCCTGTTTGAATGGTGGAATAACTGAGCTGCGTTAAGATCTACATTATGCAGCGTTCTTATTGTGATGCACAAAATACAGTGTCAGAAGGTATTGAATGATTTGGATCTTAATTTTGTTTCACTCCTGACATTTCATGTGCCTAGCAGCCACTCACGATGCATGTTTAAATAGAAAAGTGTGAGAACAGGGCATGCACACAGTGATACTTGTCCAGAATATGGTCTTAGACCTTCTTATGAGCTTTGCTGAGCCCCGACCAGTCTCTTTCAACTTGGTGCTTCCTGGTCAACTTCTAAGAATTCTGGACACCAAGTGGATGTGTACCAGCCTTAGAGTTGCAGTAGCAGGGAGAGATCAGCTGCAAGATAGGCAGTAGTTTCAGAGGGATCATGTCCTTCATGACACATGGTTTTGTAGTTCTTCATTTTACACTTTGCCTTTTCTCCAGTCCTCAATTCCATCCTTCTCAGGCAAAAAAAATTTCCATTTATTTAACTGCTTACTGTGCTGTGTTGTTGATCTTCCTTATTTCTGCACCTTTTAAGGATGATGATTATGATTATTCTGGTAGAGGAGCAATATCCAAAGATGTAAGCCCAGTATGGATCTTTTTTTTTTTTTTTTAATAGGTCTTTGTATTATAGGACCATCTATTTTATAGGTCTGCCTGTTTTAACTGTAAGGTTTTGTTTCTGAGGAGTGCAGTTCCTGGCCTTGTTTTGAGGCTGTCTTTAAAGTGTTTGCTATAATTGAGAAATCTTTCACAGAAAATCTCTCCAAACCATTATAAAATGACAGCAAATTGAGTCACTTGTTTTGCTATGGCGTCATTTTCTTTGAAGAGTCTTTTTCCTATACAGATTACTTTTCATTGCACAGGCTCTTGGGTAGGCCTGTTACTATCGAGATGTTTTAAAATGTTGCTGCATTCTGCTTTTTATTTTTTAAGTTTATAGAATTGCCCTTAATGACCTGACTCACTGTGTTTTTACATTAAATTTGACACAATTTAAATCCTCCTTTGCTTTCCTCATTTTACAAAACTTCTGTAAAGATGTGTTCTTCTACTGAAAGTTCATTTCACTGCTATTTAGCTGTGCTAGATTTTTCCTTCCTGTTTCTAAAACCTTCTTTGATGATTAGCATCAAATCTGATGCTTTTAAATAGCCTTCATGCTGCTTTCAAGGATTTAACTTGTCTTGGAACTTTTTTAGTCCTTTTTGTGGTTTGTTTTGTTAAAGATGCTTTTTATCTTTATATAGTTCCCATTGTTGAAGTGAAACACAAACATTTGGCTCTTTATCACTCTTTTAAGAGGGCTTTTGAGTAGTACTTTAATCATGGTTACAGAGTAACTCTCAAATAATACCACTTTGAAAGGGGTCCTGTGTTTTACTTCTGATAAAGTCAAGAACTGTTTCTCCTCATGTGGTTTCCCTGACTGCTTGCTGGGTGAAACAGTCACTAATGGTGTCTAAACGTTTAACCTTGGCATCCTGTCCTGACCTGACATTTAACCACTCTGAATAGGGCTAATTAAAACCTACAATATGTTGTTTCTGTCTTTGTAACCTCTTCTATCCCCTCCAGTGTGCCACAGTCATTCGTACCCCTGCGGTCAGATTGTTGCTCATGTGTAGTCCTTACACTGTGCTTTTCTGTGCACTGCATTTAAATTCCTCAGGAGTTCTATTATTAGTTAAAATAGCCTGTTAATCAGATTTGACCCTAAGCTGCTTCTAACAGGCCTTATTTCTTTAAAATAATGCATCCTAATTTGTCCTCAATATTTTGGTAGTGGTAGTGACCCACTGGCATTACAGCAACGTTTGTCAGAAGCTTATTTGAATGCATGAATGTCAGTAATCCTTGTCTACAGCCAGGCATTCCAACTTTGCTACTTTATTAGGCTTCTTACATTATTGTAGTAGTATGTAGGTTTATTTTTTTAAAAGCAACTACAAAAACATACCTAAGAAATTGTTTTGTTCTTTCCTGTAAAAATTTTACTAATGTCTGTATCATCCTTCATTTGAAAGTAGTCTCTGATTTTTGCTGCTGCAAGGTGAATCTCCATCTTTGTGGTCTTTTGCACTTGTCACCTACCCTTCAGTCTTAATTTAAAACCACTTTCATACTCCCTTGAGTAAAGCCTGATGCCTCCTCTGTTTTTATTTCTCAAATTGTAATTTTCTCTTAGATATATACAGAGCTGCCAACTTAGTTCTGCTCACAACAGCATCATCATGAATTCATATCCCAGGCACCTTAACCGGTGCGCTTTTCTTCTTTCTTTCTGTCCTAGTATATTTGTATTGTATAGATCATAGAATCACAGAATGGTTTATGTTGGGAGGGACCTTAAAGATCACCCAATTCCACCCCCCTGCCATGGGCAGGGACACCTTCCACTAGACCAGATTGCTCAGGGCCCCCTCCAGCCTGGCCTTGAACACTTCCAGGGATGGGGCATCCACAAGTTCTCTGGGCAACCTGTGCTAGTGCCTCACCACCCTCACAGGAAAGGTAGGGATTTAAAATATATTATTTCTTAATCATAAACATTCACAAACTTCAGTGTAATTTAGTCTTGTATGCAATGTCTGAGAGCCTCTACAGATGTAGTTTGAGTAAACATCACTTGTGGCCTGGCTGGGAAAAATGGTGAATGTATATGACTGGGTTTTCCATAAAACCATATTAAGTGGTATTGATTTTACCATCATCTTTTAGTTTTTGCAGGAATGCATCCTGTACCAACATTGCTGTAGCATTCTTCCTTTCTGTTAAAATAAAGGTTGTGGCACTTAACTAAAGATAATTAAATTGCCCTGAGTTTTGTTAGCAACCAAGAGCGAGAACAGTCATGGTCAGGGGCTCCTTTTCTTTGATTGAATGCTTTCTGCACTGCTGGTTTTGTCTCAGCAGTCATTTTGTGCTGGTGAATTAAGAAGCTGTTGCTTACTGTTTAGAATTGCCCAAATTCAGATGAAGGAAGCCCAAAAAGAGCTTTTGATTCTCCACCTGCCACTTCTAATACAGTTAATTTGTTAGTTTTGAGCACAGGGTTCTTGTGGTGCTGCTGTTCTAATGGTACCAAATAGTTTGTTTTATAGACTTTATACACTTATTTTTTCTATAACACTTACCAAGGATAATGCGTTTGATTCAGAGATGTCCTGTAATACTGGATATTAATTTCTTGATGAATCAAAATAGAGAAAATAGCCAGAAACCAGTATTGATTTATTTAATTTTTTTCTTTAATGAAGAGAAATAAAATTAGTTAATACTAGCATCTTTACTAAAATAATGATTAAAATATTATGAGGTCCATAAAAAGTAGATTTTAGGTAAAACAACAGCAACAACAAAAAAAACCCTACAGAAAACTGCAAAGCCAACAAACAAGTATCCTGGAGGTGAAGCAATAAAAGTCAGAGATGCATTGTAACATGTTTGTGTAAATTTTGGATGTTTGAAGTGGCTTTGAAGATTAAAAGCCTCTACCATGCTCAGAGGAGTAAGATCTGATAAGTAAAATATTTTTAAAGTATTTGACAGTAGTACAGGATATCATAATTCCTTCTACTGTATTTGCCCATTCTTTTATGTTCAATTCAAACTGTTTTATTACAAAGAAATAGTATTGCTTGTCTTAAACAAGTTATTGGCTTTTTACATGCTGCTTTCATATTAACTGCTACCTCACATTTCAATGCGTCTACCTAAACAGAAAAAGTCTTGTTTATTGTTCTTAGACACTTCAATATCTTACATGCCCAATATTTGTGTGTGAAAAGTTCTTTCACAAAACAAACAATTTGATTGGAATAGTTGTGCCCACTTTTTAGTGTATTTGATATCTGTACAGAAACAGCAGAAAGAAGAAAAAAAAAAAGCCCAACAAGACCAAGTCCTAGTCTGATGAATAAGATTTTGAATTGCAGAAAGTTCCTGTTAAGAATTTGTTGGTGGTGAGGCAACAAAGTTTGTCTCAGCTCTGTAATACGTTTAGAAGGAAATAAGTAATTATTCATATTCTGAATTTCATTGCTGTCTATTTTATGAAGGTTGACCAGATGCATACTTATGCATCCTATCAACTTTTTCCACAGGCCAACAAATATCCAGTGACTTTTTATTTTTGTATTTAATTGTGGCATTCTAGTTCCTTTTAACAGCTGCAGAACTTCAAAGGCACTTACAGAAGTTGTTGACTGTTGTCTACTTTGAAAGGAGAGGAGAAAAGTTTTGGATCTATTAGAGTGATTTAGGGCATATAAATACAGATTTGTGTCCTTGCTCTGTGTGTCTTGTAAAAGTAATTATTAAAAATTAAACAGTATCCAATGCTGAGTCTTCCTTTTATGCAAAATGAAAGTTTTTGGTTAGTTAAAATTGACTCTGGACTAGGTTTTGTCATACAATGGTTAAAAGTATATATGACAATAATATATTCCTTGATTCCCTTAAGTACTGTTAATTTCAGTGATCTTTCCAAGATAAGTGCTCCTTTCTTCCTGCTTCCCTCTTCCCCACTCCAGCTTTAAAGCAGAACAGGACAGATACTGGTTTATGCTTTGTGAGGGGGATTGGGAATAGGGCATCTGCTTCCTAGTCTGCAGCTTGTCCTTTGTTTTTAGTAATCTGTTTGTTAAACTCCCTTTGCTGTAGGTATGTTTAGTGTGAAGAAAAAAAGCCCTACTAATTAAGCAATATGCTGAGGGTTTTGGAAGAATTAAAAAAAAAAGGCTTCGCTTACGTTGTAGCTTTATTTTCCACATAGTCAATTAAGAAGTAAATTATTGGTATTATTTATTTCAATATATATTTAGTACAGTTTATAGGGGCAAACTGAAGATAATGAATTACCACAAAGCATGTTTAATGAACAGAATGTCCCAGATTGGTTTTGGCTGAATTTCCTGATGGTTGTGTACCTGCATACTTGATTACTGTTCCTTTCTTTCTCCACATATTTAATTGCTGCCTAATTAATTGCTCTGTTGATTTCCTACATAATTAATTATTCACTAATTAGTCATTTATTCCATGCATAGTTAATGAACTTACTCCTTATTTGATTTTTACACTTAATTGACTATAATTCATTGCTTTATTGCTACACTGCCTAATTAGCAACTGGGTAATCAATTATTGTTTGCTTATTCCATACTTGTTTTGTCTGGTGATCAGCAGAGTTTTTTCTCTGCTCTATGACCTCCTTTTCAAGTTATTCTTCCTAAAATAATTCCTTTACTCCGTTTGGTTTCCATCTCACCTCTGAGTAAAGCTCGTGCATGTTCTGTATGTTCTCCTGGTGCTTCCTGCACCTTCACTGACACTCACTGTCCTTTGCCAGCTGGGCTGCTCATTTCTGGGTTTGGTCCAGCTTTACTTCTGTTTGGTGGTGTTGGTAATCAAACACTTTAAACACCCACAGAGGCTTCTGGGGGTTCTTCTTGCTCTTCTGCCCCTCCTCAAGTCCTCACTGGGAGGAGTGAGAGATAAGGGGGTGTGTGAGTACCGATTGCAGCTGTTGAAGGAGGAGACAGGAGAGAAAAGACTGATCCCGAACTTCTAGGAAAAACAGCCAGCAGGGCAGGAAGCAGAAACAGTGACAAATAAAACCTCAAAACAGAAATGTCAGCTAAATCATGGAATTTCAGTTAGTTAAACGTATAGATAAATGTTCATAGGTTTTATGGTGCATTTACATTTAAAGAGAACAGTTGTCATCCACTGAGTCAATAACAGGCGTCATTCCCTTAAAAAAAAAAAAAAGAATAATGCTAACTAGAACAGAACTAGTTCAAAGGAACATTTCAACATACTGCAATCAAAACAGAAATATGTGTATGCTCAAGACAGCAGAATGCCTGAGAAGGAACCCAGCCGAGCTCCTAAGAACACGTCAATTGTACCATACACTTACATAGCTGCCTGTGTGTAATACAGAGGAAATTTTGACCAACAGGAGCAGTACTGGAGTTGTTTTTTTCAGAGATGTTTTGAAAGAGATGAAGGTATAATCTACCTGTTAGTTTTGAGCTGTGCTTCTGTTATATTTCAAGTGCAAATACCTGTAAAAGAGACACCTCTGCTGCTGTTAACTTTCAGGACACCTTAAAGAGGGATTTTTTTGAGTGGGGTGAACTGTATAATTAGTGTGTCATGAAGGAAATGGAATAATGTTGAGTAGGGTAGTGCTAAGGTTTATTTTGAAAATAGGTCCCAAAATATAGCTTCCCTGTTCTCTTACCCCGAGATTCATCCCAAAGTTCACAAACTATCACTTTATTTCCACACTTATCCAGTGATCTGTGGTTTGACTTGTACCTCAGAAGTGCTGCTTGTTCCAGTTAGATTTCAGGTGGGTGGATGTCCCTAATTTTTTAGGGAGGTGGAGGAAGAGTAGTAATTGAAACCAGTCCCTGGGGCAGAACTGTTTATGTGTAGCTGGAGAACAAGTGTGCTGTTAAAATTGGTTCTTGGTTGTTCTTAGGTTTCATTGGACCCTGAAGGGTGTAGGGACTCTTGAAAAATCAAACCATTAAACCAAAAGACTGAAGAGTTAGAAAACAAAGTTCTCTGAATTTCTCTGGCCAAAATTTTTGAGCTTTTTTTATCTGGGATTATATTATTCCTTCTTTGTTGTTACTTACTTTCTTGAGGCTTTGCTTTCACATCATGCTTCATGTACCTCTGAATTAAAAAAAAAAAGCCATAAAGTTTTGCCTAAAAAGTTGTGTCAAATTTCTGTTTAAAGCATTGACCAGGGGGAATTTTAGTGACGTTCTTCATTTGCTGCTGCTGCTGCTGCTTTGAACGTTTTTAGTTTGGTTTTGGATTTTTTTGTTTGATTGTTTTTCTTAAATCAACAGGAACTTTTAGTGGAAGTTGATGAGGATGTCATATCTTACATATAATTTTGCCGTGTGTTTGAAAATATATAAAATTATAATGATGTTTGAGGCTGGAAGGGGAAAAAGGTCTTAATCTGTTCTGCTTCCTTTTGTGTCATGTTAGAACATTTCTAATATTTCCACCAGAAGAAATTTTTTGTCCTGTGGGGATCTAGCTAGGAGTTTACCCATTTCTTAAATTAATTTATTTTGGGATGTATTATGAATGTGTTCATTTAGTGATATAACATTTGTCATTTCACCTCATTGCTGTTACATGTATTAAGTAAATTATAGTTACTATGTTGACTGAACCAAAATCCCAGTAACTCATGGTAACATAATTTACATTTGAAAATATTAACTCCTTGTTTTTAAACTTGTTTTTCAGGTATCAATTCCATCTTCATGTGTAAGCTTTGTAACTTATTTTCACCAAATAAGTCCGAACTTTTGTCTCATGTCTCCGAGAAACACACAGAAGAAGGGACCAGTGTGGATGACATCATTATTCCTCTCCAACCTCTAACAGTACCCACAAACACAAGCAAAGATGGAGAAGGTACATTCATAAATTGAGAGGAGTGTAGTTTTCAGTATTATGTATTTCTTTAATAAAACCTTTGGGGTGATGACAATGCATTGTGCATAGAATGGTTTACATAGTTTGTTTTTATAATAATCACGTTACAACTGCCACCCTGAATTTCATTCAGCACGGAATAGATCATATGACAGATATGGATAAACTCAACGTGTCTTAGGGAACGATAACGTTGGTTCGTTAATTTTCAGTGTCAAGTATAGCAAAGTTTGCTTCCTAGAGCTTTAATTTGAGCTCTGTAGTAGCAGTGGGAAGATTGTCTAACAGCACTGGGAAGCAATCAGGACACCATGGGTGAGAGTGTGTCTTGAGGTTGAGGTGTCCGTTTTGAGTTGTCTAGCTTGTTTGTTGTGATTCAGGTAATGTTAATAGTTCTATTCCAAAAAGGAAGTGGCACGATACATAATTTATAACTATGTTTTATTATTGACACTGTTAATAAAGCAATCAGAGGTTGAATTAGTTACACATAAAAAATCTACTCTGTAGTAGAAGTTACATTCATTCCATTGCATTTTTAACTGGTTATAATTGCCATCCTTTGAAATACTAGCAATGGGTTCAAAATCATTCAGACTTTTTATCTTCTTTAATGCCCTTACTGAGTAATGGATTTATATTGTTGGCAAACCTCTTATTTAACACAAATATTAGGATTTTTCAATCATTATGACTTCTGGATTTTAAAAACTATGTGTTTATGGATCACACCTACTCTAATGTCATATGTTAAATAAATTTTTTGGTGTTAACATATGCATATGATGTTTCTTCACTTATTTACCAGCAGTAATTCAGTATTTATACTAACTTCATCAATGTAAGAAGATATTTCTAATGATGGTCATGCAGTATTTCACTAGAGCTGCTGTCTCCTCAGGTGGCTGGTGAGGAAGAAATCACACCAGATTATTATTTCACACAATGCCCAAAATTACCTGTGTATCAGAAGATGGTGAATAAATACCAAATCAGGTTTCAAAATGCCATTCTAATTTTATTTTAATTGCACAGAATTAATTCCTCAGGCATGAAGGATGCATTTTCCTTTCTCAAATCTTTATTTCCTTTTATCCCTTTACTACGTATGTTTCTGAGCATAGACTGGTACCTTGTAACATATTCTTATTTATTTTAGTAAAAAGGCTCTTCTGTAAACTTTTCTTTGCATTTGTGTCAGGAGTATCTTCGCTTTCTGTATTGTATGTGTTCAGCATGCGTTGTACATTTATGAGGATAGTTTGTAATTAACATTATGATCTGAAGCAGCAGAAATTAGACATAAATAGCTTTTAAGAAAATAACTGCAGATCTTATGTAAAATATGACATTCTTATGTTAAGTTATGTATTCATAATTTATCTTTCTCATTATTCTTGGTGAATACTTTTATTCATCTGATGTGTTCATATGGTGCCACCTTTTTCAGGTTATGTAGCTCAACTCTTTGCCATCTGCTGTCAGTAAGAATGTCAAGGTAAATTACTTTTGTGTAGTTTTCAAGTCATATTCTAGGTATACTTCAGCATTTCTCCTTTCCCATCAGACAGATTGATTGGAGAAGAGGGTTCTGAAGTCTCATTGAATTATTTTCTGTGTTCTGTTTAAAAAAAAATAGGGTATTCTACAGATTAACATAGGATTTGGAAAGAGTTCTTCTTTCAAAGCATCAGTTTTACCCTCCTGCTATGGAATCTGCAGCAGATGAAACTTAGAAAGTTTATTGTATACAATTATTTGTCAGTGAACCAGTCTTTGTTAGTAATTCAGTATTGTCACTGAAAGGAGAAGTAATTGGTGAATGACAGTCTGAGAAATTACGACTTTTAGTACTTGGTGACTAATAGATGAACATCTTTTTGTCCTCTGAAAGTGTAATTTCTCTTCCAAGTATTGGTAAATGCTGTAGCTGCCCCACAGCTGGGATAGAGGAGTGAATGCTGAGTTGCTAATGGAGCTCTTTGTTCTGCCTGAGTAATAAATTAATGATTTTATAAGTACTGGGGACAAGTAAAGTGCTAGGCATGTAATATTTGTTTATTACTCTAATGTTACTTTATTTACAGTGCTCTCTGCTGAATTTTGTTTAGCCACACCACTTTCCCATCGTTAAGCCGTGACCTATTTAGAATTGCTTTGTCCTAGACATTTTGGCACAACGATGTTAACATTTTTTTATTAAGTGGGACCAAGGGTACCAGGGAGATGTTGCTGTTGGACATCTATGCACAGGTCACATTTTCTCCAGCACTGGAGGGTGACATCTTTGGGAAATGACAGGTATTTACCTGGTAACCGTCATCATTCATGTTCCAGTGTAGCCTAGGGCTTCCTTTCATGACTGTTCACAACGATCTCCATTTCCTTCAAAGTGCAGCTTTCTTTTGCTTCTGCTTAGTCAGATTGGTGAGGATTTGAGGGACAGCATCAATGGCCCTGGCTTCATCTATTCATAGTGTTATTCCCTGATGGATTCTTGTTTGTTTTGGGCTATATCTGGATTATGGGATACATAGCTCTGTTGGTTCTGAAACCTTGAAGAAAGTTACAGTCTGAGTATCATAATTTCCTCCAAGGAGTTGAGTTCATTTGGGTCACTTAAAACCATAGCATGTGCATCAGCCTCATCCTTGCCTGAGCACAGGGTGCAACCAGAGGCTGCATTCACACCTGAGGGGTAGGAGGTGTTGCAGATGCCATGATAGAAACACAGAACAGTAATAAAATACATCTGGGGATGAGATTTATTTGCATACATTTGTGTCACACCTTGTGCAGAAGATTCTGAATACGGCCATGTGCTGTTGTAACTGATGAAATGTAAGCTTTTAATACTGACATTTGGGGAAAGATTCATGTTGCATAATGCATCAGCCTGTTAAAATTTGGTCAGGATGTTTACGTGAACACTGCACAAGTGTTTCGTGACTGCTGACAAACTTTTTATGTTAAATTGATTGAATTGGAGAAACTTATGTGAACAATTCTTGTGAAGCAACAGTATAAAAATAGGCATATAGTTTATTTCATTACTCTCTGTTTGAAGTGTCTTTTTTATGTCTTGGAGTACATAATTATACAGCATTGCACAGAATGTCTTTTCTGGATATTGCCATTGCTCATCCAATAGCAGTCAGCATAAAGATTGGTTTCAGTCAGTCTGTAATGAGTGGAAAATCCCCAGAAACAACTAAGTTGTTCTTGAGGGAACAGAATCTTAATTCAAAATCTTTTTAATGACCAATTTAAAACTTCTATTTATGACTAAGCATCCTTGAAATAAGTGATAGGGGTTTTTTGGTTTTTTTTGTTATTTATTTAATATACTACTTTATTTTTAGCAGTTAAACAGATTCTTTTTTCTAACAAGCAATGTTTGATTAGCTTGGTTATGTACTGGCAGATGAATGACAATGTTCTGCTATTAAATTACTGTGTGTTGTTGATCTTAGGTGGTGCTTTGAGCTGGAATTAGTATAATGCAGTGTGAAGAGCTCACTGGGGGCAAGCTGGGTAGAGAGACAGCTGGAATTTATGGTTATGTGCCTCATTAAAAATTTAATTCTGGCATTGTTAACTCAAAGTGGCTTGAGATAAGTTCTGTCCTGGGAAAAGGAAACCAAGGAGCAAGGAAAAGAAAAGACTGTCATAAGCCTCAGAACTTCTTGTGATGTGTCAGTTGCCCACATGAGCCCTCCTGTTCTTGTGTTTGTTGCTGCCTGCCTCTTGCCACCAAACCTTTTAAAATGTTTGAGAACTGCTTTAAATTCTCCTGCTGGTAGACACATTTACAAACATTTCTAAAATTTGCATGTTTTTTGTATATTTGCCACACCATTAGCAGTCACAGTGATGAGAACTGCAATTTTGTAAGCCATAGCAGAGGTTCTATCACCAGCCATCTAAAGGAGCAGTTTTCATATTTCCACTTGCATGCAAGATTTTGTTTCAGTTTCTGTCTTAATGTGAAAATGCTGTTCTGTTTTTCATTAAGTTTGCACTAAACAGTCAGGAAGAAGTATCTCTTTGACCTGATTTTTCTTCATTTCTTTTTATTGGGCAATCTGATGATTGCTTTGTAAAGGAATGAAAAGAATATAATAAGCAGAGATTATGGTGGTTACATTCACTCTTCCAACCCTTGGATTTAATTATTTTGTAGTAGTCTGACCAGCATCCACATATGTATTCCTCATGTTGGACACTTTAGCAAACTGTGACCTTTTGATGGATTGATGTAAAGAAAATTCTTGTTGGGCTTGTTTTAATTGTGTGTTAATTTCTTCAACTCAAGGGATCAAACACTGGTTGCTGTGATGGATGGATATCAAAATAACATGAATGGTAGCAAAGAGAAGTTTTGAGAGCACTGAAATCACCCCTTTCTTTTTGGCTGCTAATTTACTACTTTTGCTAGGGTAGCAAAGAAGTTCTGGATGCTGGTGGAGGGTTGCAAAAAGTTATGGGAAGCAGTTGTTTTTTTTCTATTCATAGTAAGGTTTTTGTTGGTTTTATTACATTTATTTAAGCAGACAGGTATTCAGCATCTTCTATAAGCAGACAGAATGCTTTCTTTTTCGTTTGGTAGTAATTACATGATTAACTCAAAGCTGTGATCTCCGAATGTGGGGTTTTGTTTGCCTGGTATATTTAAGGGAAGTGCTGAATAGGTTATGAATAACATGATGCTACCTTCTCCTGTTCTCCTTAATCATCTTCCTTTAAGATTCCTTAAGTCATTTGTTTTTCCATGTGCTCTAAATCAACCAATTCAGTAAGGTCTTTCAGCACCTGTGCTTGAAAAATTTTTGTGGTTTAGAGTTGTTTTTTTAATATTCTCTCTTTTTGTGGTTTTTCAGACTTCTACGTTGTCAATCTCAATTTATCAGTATCTGTGATCCTACAGCAGTGATGAGAGAAATCTTAAGCAGGAAATACAATTTATGTTGTCAGGCTTTTCTGTGCCCTGCATCTTATGGACTTCATCAATATTTCCTCTACAGAAATGTAAAATTATATTGTACTTATTAGGAGTTGTGGATGACTTCTGATTTTAATTAAGGAAACTTTTTTTTTGCATGATTTCTGCAATTTATTTGTTACCAACAATCTTTTATGCCAGCTTTTGTCTAGAAAGTACTGGCAATCAAGAACCACAGAAAATATTAAGGAGTAATTGTTCACTATATTAAAAGGACAATGAGCTTTTGGTTCTAAAATATAAATTGCTTTTCTCTGATTACATCTCAATACTTGGATAATTTCTTTGAAATTGATTTAAATTAAAAAGCTTTTTGTAGACTGTTGAAACACAGTAGAGCAATTTTGTAGAATACGTGTGCTGATAGAGTTATACAGTAGGCTAGAAGAGTGCTTGCAGTGTAATTTATGTAAAACTGTGGCACTTTGACATCTGCTGATCTCAATAACACAAATGTTATTGCTTTGCAACTACCAGAAATGCCAGCAAATACCACTGCTTGAAATAAGTTCATGTGATGCTAACCTTTTTTTAAGCTTTTGTGATAACGCCTCTCAAACTTCATTTAAGGCACCTATTTTTCAAAGATCAGAGGGATATTAGCTAATTAGCTGTGGAATTTAATTATAGTTTACTTTAAACTTTAATTTTCTTTTCTAGAGCTTCTCGTAGCGAAGAGGAAAAGGGGCAGACCAAAAGGATCCACTAAGAAGTTTTGTGTGGATGAAGACATGGCAGAAAATAACCCCGTTCCAAGCAAAGAAACTCCAGCTGGGACAGAAGAAGGCCCGGAACCGTCTGAAGTCTCACCAGGCAGCCTGGAATGCAGGAAGTGCAATCGGAAGTTCTCCAACACGCGTCAGCTGACTAAACACATCTGCATTATTGTTCTAAATGAAGGAGAAGAAGAAGGAGATGGAGGTAAGAAAACATCCAGCAAAAATATTTGAAGCAGGTTGTGGAACAGTGTGTTCCCACCGTGAGGCCTGAGTCGGAATCCCCAGTGCTGGTTTTAAATGGAGTGGAGTTGTCTGTTTCTTGTAGCCCAAAAAGCACGTTGAAGCAAAACTGAACTTAGACAAGGTATTTAGCCTTCTTTCAAAGTGGTCAAAATGTTTCTTACACTAATGATTGTATTACAACTCCCTGAAATGCTTGTTTTGCATTAGCAACTGTTCTGTTTCTCACAAAGGGGATTGCAGATTTTCAGTGAGAAGTGGTATAGGCCATGCAGGTGAGTATCACACCATGGTGAGGAAGGATGGTCCTGTACAGTGTTTCTGTTTTGTGACTTGGGAAACCTGAATTCTGTTCTCTTCTTTTGATAGATTTAGTGTCTGCTTTTCTGGATGGCTTCTTTTACTGTATAAAAAATAATGTCAAACTCACCTCTTCTTTTTAACAAAGCCTAATGTGAATGATTGTCTTTGGCATATGGGATTTCAGTGTTTAAATTTAGCTTTAGGATGTATTTGGATATCTTCAACCTCTCAAATTTTTAATACGGAACAGAGTAGGATGGAATTATTTTCAGTTGTAAGGAACCTACAACAACCATCTGGTGCAGCTCCCTGACCAATTCAGGGCTGACCAAGAGTTAAAACTGTTGCTAAGGGCATTGTCCAAACGGGTTCTTAAACACTCACAGGCCTGGGGCATCAAACCCCAATCTGTTTATAAAGACAACAGTGAATATTCCTTCAGAATAGAGTAGTTGAAGGGACGTGCAATAATCATCTTATCTACCTGTCTATTTAACTTTTCTCTGAGGTGAATGTCACATGCATACAGAGCAATGACTTAGTTCATGTTACCTTAGCTTTATGTGAGTTTTGTGTTGATGGTAAAATTCAGGTTTTGCTTTTGCTACAGTCGCTCAGTATGATATTGTGGATTCTGCTTCTAGACAAAATTTGCCATTAATTTTTTTTCCCAGTTTTTTGTTACCCTTTTGTGTCCAGTCTGTCATTGTTATACACAACTAGTATGACTATTTTACTTTCACTAATATGTAGAGTTTAACTTCTGTGGCAAAGCTTAATTAAAATAAGCTTAGAATATAATGACAGAGCAGAGAAACTCTTGCTTTGATAAAGCACCTGATTATATTTTATTGTCATCAGTGGTACAACTTTTCAACTACACATAATGACAGTTACTCCAGCTGTCTCACCTCTGACATTCCAAGTGTCCATGCCCTTTGCTGTTTGTATGTGCTAGGTCCAGTGTCAACATTTGCATTATTGTAGCAATGTTGCCTTTTCTAATGTCCTCTTAAAATAAACTCTCAGGTCAAAGCATAAACTCAGATTACCTGTTCTTGACCTGTTAGCTCATTAGAGCTCCTAAATCTTATTTTCATTTGTTTCTCTGCAAAACACCCTGGCAAATTTTCCAAACTAAACTGTTCATCCTTTTCCTTCTTTGTAAAGAAAATAGCCTCAGTTTTGGGCAGATGAAACATTTTTTGTTTATTCTCTGGTAAAAGCAAAAAAATCAAGCCATCAGTCCTAACCAACAAATAACAAGAGGTTCCAGGTTTTGGAAGCTTTTTATCTTAACTGCAAACTGTGAAGGTATTGGGGGCTGGTTTTATCCTGAAGACATAATTCTTCCTTGGGATACATCTGGGAAATTCAGTCTTCAGCTGTCTGCTGGTTACTGTCCCATCACAGGAAAACTTTTCACTTCTGGCTTTACCGTATGAACTGCTTTGAGACAACTTCTCAGTTTCTGAATATGTAGATGAAAGTAGCCATGTGCATTATTATTATCCTCTAAGAAAGTGTGAATACAGTCAGTAGCTCAAAACTTTGTGGAATGAGCAAGAACAGTTCTCTGTCGTTCTCTGTCGTTCTCTGTCATGTTCTCTGTCTAGAGGTCTCTATAATACTCCCCATAACCTTTTGCATAATCACAGACTCAGTAAGTTTGGAAAAGACATCCAAGATCATTGAGTCCAACTGTTAACTCAGCACTGCCATGGTCACCACTAAAGCATGTTCCCCAAGTGTCACATCCACAGACCTTGTGAACCCTTCCAGGGATGCTGAGTCCACCACTTCCCTTGCACAGCCTGTTCTGATGGCTGACCAGCTTTTCACTGAAGAAATTTTTCCTAATATCCAATCTAAACCTCCCCTGGCACAACTTGCAGCCATATCCTCTCATCCTGTCACTTGTTACTTGGGAGAAGAGGCCAACCCTCACCCGGCTACAGTCTCCTTTCAAGGAATTGTGGAGAGTGATAAGGTCCCCCTGAGCCTCCTTTTCTCGAGGCTGAACACCCTCAGCTCCCTCAGCTGCTCCTCATCAGAATTGTGCTCCAGCCCCTTCCCCGGCTCCGTTGTCCTTCTCTGGACATGTTCCAGCACCTCAATGTCTTTCTTGTAGTGAAGGGTGCAAAACTGAGCACAGGATTTGGGGTTCAGCCTTGCCAGTGCCCAGCACAGGGGGATAATCCCTGCCCTGGTCCTGCTGACCACATTAATTTGATACAAGCCATGTGCCATTGGCCTTCTTGCCCACCTGGACACGTGCTGGCTCATATTCAGCTGTTGTTGACCCACACCCCCAGATCCTTCTCTGCCAGGCAGTTTTCCAGACACTCTGTCCCCAGCATGGAGCACTGCATGGAGCAGTTGTGACACAAGGGCAGGACCTGGCACTTTGCTTTATTGAATCTCACACAGTTGGCCTCAGTCCATTGATCCAGCCTGTCTGGGTCCCTCTGCAGAGCCCTCCTGGTTGATGCCATGGCATGAGGTGCTTTTTTTCTGTTCTGCTCTTTTCTTAATGTTTCCTTTAGATTATAGTTGATTTTTCTGACTCCTGCTTACTATTAAACTTACGTTTTCAGAGAAGTATTTAGAAATACAGCCAGATATTTTTTGTTCTCTAAAAGTCAATTTAGAACCCATCATTTTATCAGTAATTTTTTTTTCTTGAATCCTCTGTTGCCAATTTTCTTAGAGCTGGATGGGAAGATTTTATTGAAGGTCTTTGAATCTTCCAGAAATATAATATCTACTCCTTCATTTCAGACACAGTTCAAAATAGATGGCTAAAATTCTAAAAGGAGCTTTGGCTACAGGTTCTTCTCACTTAGTCTTTGACATTTCACCTAGTACATACAGGCTGGGTTTTTTTCCTTTTATCCATGTCTTTTCCAACTTGAAATTACTTTTGTCTGTTTTTCTAATGCTTCTGAGATGTTTCTACAGTTTGTTTGGTTGTTAGTTTTTTACCACTTTCTCATGTTTTTAATTTCTTGCAATACTTAGCACTCTGGACCTCTGGTTAATAATCAGATGTTTTCACTCTGCACTGTGTCTGGCTGTAATGGAGTTAACTTTCTTCATAGCAGCTCATATGATGCAGTGCTTTATATTTTTGACCAAAATAATGTTTTGGCTATTGCTAAAATATGCTAAGCATGTAAATATTGAAAAGATATATATATATATAGTTATTCCATGTGATATTCTATAGAGAGAAAAACATAATATAAGTTTTGAGCTGGAGCTCAAATATTCATAGAGGTTTCCAAGTAATAAAATATTTTGCTCTCTTTTATATGTTGACAAGAAAAGTGTTGAAATTCCTAACATAATGGACATTTAAAATAAATAAATCACTAGAAAACTCTATTGAAACTGCACATGTGTTGGCCAGAGGAATAGCTGCTAGATGCGATGGGCCTCTGCAGTTCTTTGCTTCTGTAATTAGTGACCTGCATTGATCTCTGAGACCACTGACTCATTGATAGTTCTACTCTTTCCAGAGTCACCAGGCCTTACTGGTTACTGACATCCTCTGTGCATCTAGTTTGATCCTTTGATGCATAATGATTGCCTTCGCCTTGTGGGCCCATTCACTAAAACAGCAAAAAAAAAAAGTGACTTTTTTTTCAAATCTGGCAGGTTGACCCTGGCTGGACTCCAGGGTGCCCAGAAAGCAGCCCCTCAGATGGACTGGAAAGAGAAAATAAAACAAAAAGCTTGTGGGGAGGGATCACTCACCAGTTACCATCAGGCAAAACAGACACGACCTGGAGAAATTAGTTTACTACCAATTGAATCAGA
This sequence comes from Lycocorax pyrrhopterus obiensis, assembly GCA_014706295.1. Classification (NCBI taxonomy): domain Eukaryota; kingdom Metazoa; phylum Chordata; class Aves; order Passeriformes; family Paradisaeidae; genus Lycocorax; species Lycocorax pyrrhopterus. The sequence continues at coordinate 145,614,242 of JACSVZ010000002.1, read as the reverse complement.
GCAGGATGATGAGGAATAAACCCAAATCTGCATCAGAGAAGCCAAACTGTAGCCCCCCTGCCACCAAAACCTGGCCACACAAAGCAAATACAGCATGGGATTAAAAAAATGTCCATTGTACTTCCAATTTCCCCATGTATATGCTTAGTAAATATATTTTTTCATAGAGGGCCTGTTTGCCTAAGCAAGTTGCTGTTTTGTAAGCCAAGCTGTGTGTACACCTATTTCTGTTTCTTTTTGGTTAAACCAAGTTAACAGTTCTGGCCAATGATTTGGATCTGGCTGGCAAAATAGAAGAGAGGTCATTTAATGGCTGGGGAATGGCATTTGGGTGGAAGACAGATTATAGTCCCTTCTCTGGAATGAACCATTCAATCCTACTGAGGTGGGAGCCTGCATAGTTCTTAAAGATGTCACTTTTGGCATTAGTTTAAAATGGTTTTACCATCAGCTGGATTCTAATTTAAATTAATTTTTCCTGCAAGTAGGATGTCATTCTCTGCAGGAGAAACAACTGCCTGTGTTAATTTTAAATGGCCAGTTCACTTTCTCTTTTCCAAGCTGCTCTCCTGCTGCTATGAAATATCACTTTTTAGAGGTTAAAAAATAGTTCTTTGAATGAAGAGTAGTTTAAAAACATGCCAATTAAGGCTGTGTAGCTATGCCTGCGAAATGTCATGCATCCAATTACAAATGTTGAGAGCAGTCCCTTCAGTTAATGACTCCAGCAGAATCATGAGACAGATGAATGATCCAGTTCAATGGGACTCTGGCAGAACTGATAAATTCAGAGCTGGCAGCAGCTCTGCTGATCAGCAGACGTGACCATTTCTTAATTGTGTTAGAAGGCACAGCTCAGCGTTGTGTTTCTTGCACAAACACAAGATTTGAAATGCCTGACGCTGGGGAGGGGAGGTCACTTCGTCTGTCTGTTGGATCCAGGTGCCGCTGACAAAGTGCTGAGCTGAGGGAGGTGCAGAGTGAGACAGTTTGTCCAAACAAACCTGTTCAGGAGCAAGCCAAGGCCTTTCCTGCCTGGAGAAACTCAGTTTAGCTATTCAAGTGGCATATACTCCATTTTCTCATAAATAATCTTAAAATCACCCAAGGGTGTTCCTTTATAACCCATGGTAGTTACTGTATAGCAGAACTGTCCTAGTTGTGATGGACGAATCATTTATTTTGACACTCTAATCCATGATGCTAACACTGAAGGAATTTTTTCCAGGAAGGCAACTAAATACTGATGAGATGGCCCTATACTATAAAAAGGCTGTTTGAGCCCTGTGGTCGAAGTTGAAGCTCTTTTTCATTAAAACATACTGTTGTCTCCCTTTTAATCCTTTCGTAAACACACCTTCTACTTCAGGTTTTTTTTTTTTTTTTTTGGTGTAGAGAGAGTTCAGGAGCAAAGCAGCTACCATTGAAAGGTAAGGTGTTTGATGGTTTGATAGAGAGTGTTGGTTTGAAGGATTTTTAAGTCTCAGGTTAAAAACAGACTAGGAAATAGTTCTGTTTGTAGCAAAAAGTGTTGGCAATGTGTGCACCCCAGCTCCTTATCAACAAATTGTTTCTGGGAGATGTTTGTTCCTCTCAGACAGGGGTAGAATGGGGCTACTGCTGTCAACAGGCATCAGATTAGGGAATAATTTTTACTGTTTAAGAACTAGATCATTGTAGAGGGAGGATTCTTTTTGATCAGGTATCACGTGAGGGTGAGAATGTTCATACAGGTACTCAGCACAAGTAGCAGATGTATGATCAGCAAATCAGTGGAGTTTTCTCACTTCTGTTTCTCACTGATCTATGTGTGGGCTTTTTTTGTGTTAACTGAGATTGCACGGCACTCAGTACCTTCCTCACGCCTTTGCTCATACTAAATGTAGCCCTCCTGTTAGGGGCTGGGTGTTCTCAGCTCATACTGAGAAAGTTGAGTCATATCGAAAGTTGAAATCCAGTTCTTTGAAATACTTACCAGCTTTGGGGTTTGTATGAACAGTTTTTTGCATGGCCATAATTTTTAGTGCTTAGCCTACATGCACAAATTTTCTATGCATATGAAACACCACCATTTTAACAAAGAAGTATTTTTATATTGCAATTCTGTATGTTGTTTTTAAGTCTTTTAAAATAGCATTTGTAGTGTTCTGTTTTGAAAGCAAGGAGACAGTCAGCAACGTTTATTGTAATACGTCTCTTCACAGCTTTGACCCTTGGTCGGACTGAAAGAACTGGCAAACTGATCTGTCTGACAGAGGCATATTAGGAAAGAAAAACAGTGTGAAACATTCATTGGCTTGTTACTGTGGTCATAGTTATTCACTAATATGGATCACAAACAAACTCCATTATGTGGTTCATCCTTTTTTTAGTAGAATTCCAATACTCAGAAGTTAATAGAGTTGCATGTTAACAAGAAAAGGTAATAAATGGTTTTGTTATTTCTCTTCAGCCACTTTATTTCCTCATTAAACTGATTACTGGTTAGAATCTTTCTAATGGTTAGAAAGGAGGGTTTAGAAGAAGGGTACTTGGATTCTATTCATATAACTACTAGGAATTACATGATCCCAAGCAAAGTGGAGAAAATTCTGTTCTCCTCATCAGAGCTTTCATTCCCATCTACGGTTCTGGATTTCTTTTAGCTAAGGCATGTTTTGTCCACAGGTATATAAAATCTTTTGGGGCTTTTTTTTGTAATGCTTTTCAGTTTTGCTTACTGTCCACTGAGCAAAAGCAGAGTAATTAACCCAGTGTGAAGTACCCTCAGGGAAACAATTCAATAAGCAGATTGCGTTGTCAGGCACATGGTGTGACTCTTGGGGACAGTCCTGTGCAGGACCGGGAGTTGAGCTCCGTGATCCTTGTGGGTCCTTTCCAACTCAGCTGATTCTGTGATTCTGTGTATTCTGATTCTTTGAGAAGACTTTCTAGTGTTGGTAGCCTGGTCCTGCTGAGAAATTTGTGATGATTCATTTTATTCTTGGTGATAAACTAACAGAGGCTGTTTAATGAAGAAAATGTGAAAATATGTATATGTTTCATAGAATCACTAAGGCTGGAAAAGAACTGTAAGATAGAGTCTGACTGCTTCCTTCCACCCCTCCTCAGCAGACCAAAAGAAACCACTGCACAAGCAGGTTCTGTTAGAAGGGGATTTTTCTTTCTCTTCAAATATCCCTTTCAAATATTGCAGAAAAATACCAGTTTTAGAATTACGTAGTTTCAGTATAAATGGATAATTTACAACTATATTAAGGAGTTAAATGGGGACATTATGGAACTCTTTATACCTATAAAGCAGCAGTATTTTCCAAGATCGTACAGGTCCATAGAGAAAAAGGTAATTGAGAAGAGGCATAGATCAAGGAATTTATGTAATGAAATTGAAGAAATCATTAGCAGGTGCTGAAAAGCTGGGGTCTCTCCAGGCAGAGGAGCTGGAAGCTGGGCAGAATCATGGCTGGCTATGTTTGAATTCAGTTTGCTTTGTGGTTGTTCCCCATTCTGGAGATTCTAAATATGAATTTCAGGCTTACAGATTAGTATTAAATCATTGCCAGTTGTCAGTATACAGATTTCTGTCTCAGTATGCCTGAAACTTGTTCCTGCACTCCTTGTTTCGTTCTGGTTCTGTGTCTAGTAAAGAAATTGTGGTTTATACAGGTGGTAGTTAACATGATCAGCCCTACCCATGCTGCTTTAACTTCTGCTTCTGTCCTTCAGTTTTGTAAGGACCAGCCAGCACATTTCAAACCTTTGTTCATTATGGTCAGACCACAGAGACAGACTTTGTTTCAGTCTCAGCTGAGTATTTACAAAATATTACTGGAATTAAAACAGCCATTTCCATGTTGTATATCTTTTCACTGCTTCTGCTGTTTTCATGTCAGAAACAAGTCTGGACACACTACAGCTTTGGTCTTACTGGTTTTTTACTTATATTTTGTTTCCCTATCTCAGTAGAGCAGCTACAACACACTTTGAATTTACATGGAATTACTTACTCTGGAGATAGAATCAGCTGATGTAGATTGAGAGAGGAAAAAAAAATTCACTGGGTTTATTTATAATCTTCTTCCATTAGTTTCTTCTTCCCTCGTTTATTACCTCTGGAACATTTGCATAATGCCTTAATTTGCCGACTTTGTTTTCTCTTGTCTGCATTTTCTACAGCTTCGTCTAATATAAGACGTTTGATTGGTATAAACTTAAGAGTTCTCTGTTTTTATCTATGCTGCTAATTACTTATATATAAGGACCTTTGGGGTTGTTTTTAAGTTTAGTTTTTATTTTTTAGAATTTCAGTAAGGAATTCCTTGTTTGCTTTAAGAAAGAAATAGTTTCAAGGAGTAACTCAGCTGGTTACTGGCTATTCATTTTTATTTCAAAAGAGTGTTTTGTATACAGCTGTTGTGTGGCTTTCTAGATAACGGGTTCAAAACTTATCCAATTGAAGAGGCTGAAGACATTCTGAACAGCAACAGGGGATGATTTGGAAGTGCAGCCTTCAAAATGAGGAGTTACATATCGAGAGTTAGATTGAACCAAAGACATATTTTCAGCCCTAATTCTTCTCGAATCAACACTAAAACGACAATTATGTTTCTGGCTGTTGATTTACAATAATAGGAGAGGAAAAAGGTCTAATCCAAAGAGACTGTCAAAAGACTTTCCATTAAATAAGATTGATAATGAAGCCAGTACTAAAAGAAATAATCCTAAGTTTGTCAGAACAATTAAATATGGAAAAGAGAAAAATAAATTGTTCATTAATTGCAAAATCATGGGAACTTTGACAAAGTTTGTAGAATTTTCACAGAAATCCACAATAATGTGAATGAATTTAGAAACACGTTTCTGAGAGTTCATTTTGAGAATTTTGATTTTTTTTTCTCTCTTGTTTGTGTGTTTAAGTATCTTACCAGTTTTATTAAACAGAGGGAAAAAAGTTCCCCTTTAGGGATCATGCAGCAGATCTTGTTTAGATAACGTCTTTCTTTCTACAGTAGCACTAATTTTCCCCCCATTTGTTTGTTCAGTGTTAGTGATTGTGTTACCTGCATTGCTTTTGTACATAGTTACCCTCTTTTTGATGTTTGCTCTTTAGGTAATGATTCTGACGTTGACCTTGACAGGAAGGAAGATGAGCGAGAAAAAACTCCAAAGAGGCCCAGAGTTCAGAAAGCAGAGAAAACAGCATCAACTAAGGAGACTGAACAGGTTTCAGGAGCTAAAAATCCTATTATAAGTGTGGTTTTGACAGCCCATGAAACTATTCCAGGTAATCAAAATCACCAATTATATATTTTTTTTTTATTATTATACTGACACTGTATAAAATATTCATTGGTTTAAGACTAAATTGCTTAGGATATTTTTTTGTGTGAAAAATATTTAGCATTATTTGATTATCTTGATACAGAGCCTTCCCATCTGGCGGCTACATAATTTTAGAACTTCAGTCACATTTCTTCATAGGTACAAGAAATGCTGGACCTGGCTGCAGTTAACATCAGCTACTGCATTAGTATCAGTTGTGTTTAGTCTATGAATAGTTTTAAAGAAGAAAATGATGAAGCACTGACCAGAGAACAGAAAAGTGTGTGTATATATATTTGAAAATCAAGTTCTATATAGTGATTACCGGTTTCTAACAATTTATTTAAAACTAGACTTGCATTTGACTGTTTATATAAACCATTAGCTGGTTATAAACCATTAACCATTCTGACTGACTGTCAGAATCCCTTTTTAGTAGTTTTGTGCCTTATTTTCAGCTTTTTGGTTTTGCTGTTCTCCTTTTTGTTATTGTTAACATTTCTGAGTATTTGTTTTGCTTGTTACTATCAGAACAACTCTGAGGTCTTTATTTTGTTGTTGTGGGTTGGAAGCTAGCAGGATTTGCTGTGTTGTTAATATCTTTTGATGTTGAGATGTGTGATATGCTGGTTCAGGGGCTCATGGAGGTGTTAGAAAGTGGGTTGCTATCAATGTTAGTCTATGAATATATACAAACCTCTCTTCTTCAGGGCTTTTGTAAAGAGCCATAACTGGGGATTCCCCTCTCCTCGTGCTAAATTTTATGCATCTTATAAGAGTTTTTATCTTAGGCCTTTACATGTCTGGCAAGTACTAGAAGAATTTCCAAGAGGGGAAGGAAAGACATGGTGGATAGTGCAATCAAAGATCCATTTCCTTATAAAACTGGCCTAAAAAGGCAAATGAAATAATAGTAAATACAGATAATGAAGCAAATGTAGGAAGCATGTGATGCAGGAGAGGAAATTGGTGCCTTAATTACTACCTAGTAAAATTTTTCTTTGGGCAACCAAAATTTTGGGTTTTCTTTGCACATCCGCTTTTTGAGGTACTCAAAATAGTAAAACAACTTAAACTTTGGAGGTACCTGAGCATAGTACATCAAGCATTCAGAAAGCTTTAATGAACCAAAAGGATTTATGGTCAAGTGTGAACCTGCAGCAGTTTTTGAAGGTCCTCTCTATTTGACTGACAATTAATAATCTTACTACATTCAAGTTCCCAGCTAAATTATGTGTAATAAAAAAGTCAGTACTCTTCAAAAAGTTTTGAATTGTCACCCAACCTTTCAGAATTTGGAAATTCTAGAGATACAATATAAGTGGTTAACTCTGAAGATTCAAAAGAAAAATATTTCATTTAATGCAATTATGGTTTAATTTATTTTTCATTGATTTTCCTTCTATTTTTTTTCCATTAATTTCCATGATCTAACTATATCTTAATGTCACTAGCAATTCTTAGACAGTTCCCCTTTCTCAGTAATACTTTAATGTCTGGAGTTTTTAATAAAGATCTTTCACAGTCTTTTTCATAGTCATTTTTCTGGCAATTTATCGTGTGCTGAAGAGATGAGTTACTGCTGTAGACGAATATAAATAGATAAAAACATTCTCCCTTTTTTTCTGCTTTCTGTGTGCTAGACCATCTGTAAAGTGAAGTTGAAAATAAAGTTTAAAGGTGCTTAAGCACTATCTAAACTTAATATTTCTCTGCAAGCATTAATAATCTGTACCCACCTGTTACTTAGTTTTAAAGCTGCATGGAAATATCCCTTTTTGTGTCCACTACAGTAAAATTCTGTTTGAAGATTTCAGATGACAGTTAGAAAAATAGAGAAGGCTTTAAGAATTAGCTGTATTTTATTCCCAGTAATAAGGAACTACTTAGACTGTCTTTTTCCCTTCTTATAAAAGATTCTTTAGAAGTATTGTGTTAACACTTTTCTGTTATTTTGCTATGCACTAATGAGGTTTGGGAACAATGCTTTATATCATGTGTTTAGTAGATTATGACTAAATTGATGTCTTCAAAATCCCTTTGAACAAACAGGATCAGTCAGTTTTTAACTTCCCAGAAAGGACATTTGGGCAACATTGATTTTCCCCAGTGTTCCTCTTCTGTCATGTTTCCTTGGGAGGCATATGAAAGGTAATGGATTTACAGCTTTGGAAGTCTGAAAGCTGGCATTAACCCACAGAGTAAATACAGTTTGAATAAAAGTTGTGGATTTTTTTCTGTGCAGGCGCTGAAGTTCCTTGATAGGCTTGAGAGGTGAGCCTGGGAAAAGCTCTTGCAGTGCAAGGCCAAGTGCAGGGTCCTGCAGCAGGATAAGGGGAAATAGCTTCAAACTGAAAAAGGGTAGTTTTAGATTAGATTGTAGGAAGAATTTCTTCACTGTGAGGGTGGTGAGGCATGGAAGAGTTTACTCAGAGAATTTGTGGATGCCTCATCCCTGGGGGTGTTCAAGGCCAGGCTGGATGGGGCTTTGAGCAGCCAGGTCTACTGGAAGGTGTCTCTGCTCACAGCAGACAGGTTGGAATTAGACAACCTTGAAAGTCCATTCCAACCCAAACCATTCTATGGTTCTGTGACTGGAGGGATGTGGAGACCTTCAAGAGAAGGAATGCTGAGTTCATGAGCACACCAAGGTATCAGATCAAACATAGGACAGTTTTTTGTAAGCATCACAATTAAGAAAGTGAATAACTGCAATTATATGCACTTCTGAAAATTGTTTTGAATGGCAGACACTTTTTCTCATAGTCTGTTTTTAAGAACAAGTGCGTAAATTCAGCCAAATATTCCATCTTCCGGGTTTTTTAATGTGTTTTATTTCCCATGTTTAAATTCTGTAGATTATAGAGGTTTCTAAAACCAATTTATAATTCATGCTCAGTTAGTTTGATTCAGGAGAGATTTGAACATTTAAATTATTGTTTTATGTAAATTCTGTAATATTTTAAAGACTCAGCTTGTTACTAGGAGAGTTGTTTTAAGTGCCTGTGGAGATGGTCAGTGGTAGATTTTTTTTTGGTTTAGGTTGTTTTTTTTTCAAGAAATGCAAAAATAACATGAAGTGTTGAATTTCTTGAGGATAATTTTTTGTTTTCTAAAGGAGTTGGATTTTTTTCAACTACAAATTCTTTATACAGCACTGTGAAGATTTTTCTCTCCCTGATTTCCACTGTCCTTAAAAGTCCAGCTGAGTTCTCCTGCTACTATGTGAGAGGATTCTGTCTGTAATCTATGAACACTTGGTTCCTTCTTCCATCAAAATTTTTGGGCAGTGGGGAAGAAGTGGAAGAATGTCATTTTGCTTACTATTTTGGGACTGACTTAATTTAACTGATGACAGTCTTTTTTATTTAACTGATAAATGTCTTTTTTGTTTAAGATAGTTTCTGTTCTGTAGCTCGTGGAATGATTGGTTGTGGGTTTATGACACATCTGAATGGATTTAATATCAAACAAAATGAGCCTCTCAGGGCAAAGAGGAGGATTGGGACTATCCCTTTTTATAGTCTCTCAAGTCTTGGTCAGTAAGTACAGACTGCTGTCACAAGCAAGTGCTGTTCTCCAACCCCAGTTTCCTGCCCTTTGGATTGTTGTGCCTGTTGATGCACTTCTGTAGTAAAACATACTAGAAAACTCATGATGTTTGCAGAAGGAGAGATATGGTCTAGATTTTAGGCAGATCCCCTCTCTAATCCTCTTCATCTTCATGAACTCCTGTGCTGGTACTTTTCAGGCATCACCAACATGTAGTTGAATGGAGGCTGGAGAAAAGATGCTGTCCTTGTGCTGACTGAAAGCGAATGTTGAATTAGGCAAGGTCAGGGAAATTAAACCTTTCCCCTCTGAATGTGAGCAGGTGTTTGTGTTATCATGGTTTTACAGACTGATTCAGTTCAGCCAACCTAATGTCCAGCTCTGTTGAAAGGGGTAGGAATCTTCATCCCCTCATACACAGGTCTGAGTTTCTATTTTTGTCTGAATTAAAATGTGTTCCACATCATGGTGACCTAACCTACTAAATGGTCTTTTTGCTTCTTCTGAGCTTTATTTTGGGGGTTAGGGATAGGTTTGCATGGAGAGCTTTGGGGATTATGGGTAGGGTTGGTTTCTGGTGATTTGACTTTCAGAGCTGTCTTACCATGGATCATACAGGTTTGGACCACATTCCCCAGGATACTCTAGAAGCTAGAAAAATACATTCCTTCAAAAAGAGATTGTAAGAAACAAATACTCACTCCATACCCATAGCACATTATTTTAACTATACAGACCAGAGTACCTACATTGTGAAGATTTTTTTTTTAAACTTCAGCTGAAGTCATTTTTTAAAACAAAAATAGTTGGTCTAGTTGGGTCAGTTGTCTCTAAGGTCAGCTTGCAGCATCTCTACAGGAAAGAAATAAGACACTTATTGTGTAAAGTCTCATGGATTCTGACAGTTATTGAGCTGGTGTTTGCATCTAGATGATCATATTTAATGTATATCAATTAATATGTCTAAATCCCAACTTAAATGCATTTATATTTTCAGTCTCTGTGACATGCAGTAATTGTTCCATAATTTAATTACACGTGGGGTGAAAGGGCTTCTTTATTTTATGTCTGCTGACTTCTTATTGAACTCTTCTTTTGTGGGTTGTGAGGTAGTGATTATTCACACCTTTTTTTCACAGTATTGCTAATTTTAGAGGTTTTTCTGGTATTTCACTTTCATTTCTCTCTTTTCCAAGCTGAAGGTCGCTAAGTCCTGTATCCCTTTCCCAAACAAAATACCTCTGATTTTGTCTTTGTTACCATTTTATGGTTCTTCTTTATCCTTTTTTGTGATCCGTACTTGAAGCTTCAGGAGGTTCGCAGAATTTAGTTGAATTAGTAGGAATTTGGTTGATGTTCTTTCCTGGTGTATTTCTGGTCCATTCCTAGTAGTTGTGTTACCTTTTAGACTGTTGATAAGTACTGGAGAACTCTGTAGTGAAGGACAAGCTGCTCTGCTGAGGGACAGACTGTGGGAGATCGGAAGCCATCTCTGAGTTTGAGCCAGAGAGGAGGCTCACTGGGTAATGCTTATCTGTAGAAGCTGCTGTCAGAATGTCATGAGGAGCTCAAATCTTATTCTTCTGAAGGCAGATTTGCTTAGATGATATTGGCTGAAAAGAGGAAAGCAAACGGCATAAATAAAGTCTAGTGAACTAAAGTCGATTCTGCCTTTAAAATAGAGATATGATAGTGCTGGAGGAAGGATTTTTCTGAAAGAAATGATCAGTACAGTTAACTTCTTTTTTTTTTTTTTTCCTCTGGTATTTATATGCTCTCACTTCTTGAAATGATTGTCTAGGGAAACAGTTAGGAAAACCTTTATCTTCCTTATTGGCATATGACAATTTTAATGAAAAATAAGGCCTTGTATCCGTTTGCCTTGGTCTTATGCATTTCCCTAGCCTGAATATTAAGGGCATTCTTTTGGGATTTTGGACATGTGGGGACTAAGCTGCGTAGAGCCTAGAAGCTTGTTTTCTCACTGGGCATTGTGATCTAGTGGTGATTGCTGTGACTGCTGGTCCGTTGGTACCCTCAGTCAGCATCCCAAGTGGATGGAGACATCTGATGTTTCTTAATGCTTCCCTGTCTTCTAAAGGTGGGAAGTAGCAACCTCCCACTAGGGGACATGATTGCCTTTTGTGAGCAGGTACTTCATCAGCATGTCTGAAAATCTGGATCTCCCTCTTTAGGCTTTTATAGGCATTTGTCTCTCTGTGAACTGCATAGATAATTTAGAGGCAGTAACATGAGGATAACCTTGGAGCATTCTGCCCACTCAAAGTATGCAAAATACTCGTGAGTTAGTATTTATCTAGTGAGTGTATATTTAGTTCACCCAATTTAGATGATTAAATTTTTATAGTGGTAGTATGAAAGTCTATTAAAACAGTTCGGCAGTCCTTTCAGGAAATGCTCAAGCATCCTGAAATGCAGAAGGGCACAGAGGAGAGTTAGTGTGGAGCATTTAATGAGAATCTTTGTCTCGCAGTCAGGAAATGGGAGGCCTAGAAGAGGCAACCATGCATATAAAGCAGTTTAAGACCTATTTTCTTTTAACTGAGTCATTCTAAATATAGAATTTGCTTTTATTTTAAGTCCTGAAGTATTGGAACACTTGTCTGGTGTGTAATGTCTATTCTATCACCTTTATACTGAACCCACTGATTGAACCATGGCTCCTGTGCTGTAATGACAAGGTCCTATCTCACTGGCCTACCACAGTGCAGTTTGGGAGATGCAGTCCTGTGGACAACCTGACATTTGTGGGAGAGGGAGGAACAGGAAGAACAGAAGTTTTAATGTATTGGTAACATTTAAGGTGAAAACTTGGACGATGGGTCCTGATGAACCTGCAGAATCTTTAGTACAGAACTGAAAGCATTATTAATAAAATGTAGTCCAAAAAAGCTGGTTTTAGCTGCAACCAGTTTAGTGAGCAACAGAGCTATTACAGTTTAGTTACAGAGTTGGCTGATGTCCAATCTGATAGGAAAAGCTTCAATAGCTTTACACACTCCCAAATGGCCTCTTTTCAAAATATCTCCATTTCCCACTTTAAATCAGTCTGAAGGACCCACAGAATCTCCATCTGTAGACATCCTTGTTGTCTACAGCACTGCTTTCCTACATGTAATGTCCCTAAGTCTTTCCCACCATTTGTTGGGTAGCCCCCACTGTGGTTTCAGAGACTTTATGTTAATACTGCCTATATTTTATAAATAATATCTTCAGGAATCTGGTCTTAATGTATTCAGTAGATCCTCTTCTGCTCCCAATGGAGATTGAGAAGTGCACTTGGGACGTAGAATCAGAATATCCTGAGTTGGAAGGGCTCCACAAAGATCAAGTCCAGCTCCCAGCCCAGCATAGGACAGCCCCAAGAATCACACTATGTGCCTGAGAGCATTGTCCAAACACTTTTTGAGCTCTGTCAGGCTTGGAGCTGTGACCACTGCCCTGGGGAGTCTGTTCCAAGCATATTCTTTTATTCTGAGGGATGGCAATATGCCCCAAAATATAAGGAGTTTAAGGAAATTATGTACAGATTTTTAAGTGTAGACTAAACTGTCTTTTAGACGAAACCGTTTTTTTCCCCAGCCTTATTTGTAAGCTTGGCATAATTTTTCAAAGGATGTGGTATGAAGCACAAACAGAAAAATTCAAATTTTATTTAGAAGAGTTACAGTCTTTTAAAGGTGGAAATACTTGGATGTAGGATCTCTTAGTAGCAGGCACCAAGCACCATGAATAATGCTCCAAACCATCAGTCCTGGCATGTTGCTTGAACAGATCTATGGTGTAAGTAGATGGCTTCTGGAACTGGGTCCATCATTTTATGCAAAGGGATCTAACAACAGAAACTAAAATAGACGAGCAAATGATTACAGAGTTTATTGTTTAATTTACACTTGTATATTACACACTATGCATGTTTTTAGCATGAGATTTTTAATGAGCATTTTTATCATTCTTCCTTTAGGAGCCAGAAAAATTGTTCCTCTTGAGGCTTCTCCTCATGAAAGTGAACCCACAGCTCCAGACACAACAGTCCAAGACCCATCACAACGAAAAGGATACCAAGAATATGCCATTCAGCAAACCCCATACGAACAGGCAATGAAAACAAGCAGGTAGTTTTGAAGTACTTATATTTGTGTTCATGCAGAATATGAATGAAGTGCTTCCCCATCCATTTTCATGAAACTGGGGTATTTTTCTGAGCCCTTTAAATAAAGGAACAGCTAAAAGTAAACTGTAAGTTGAATAATTTAAAATGTCTTTGGAGAATACATTTTTTACAAACTAAGCATTTCTGTCCATTATGAATGTCTAGGGAAATTCTGACACATTATGTTACCAAGGTTCACTACTGTAAATATACTGTTTGTCTGGGCTTTTTCAGGTTGGGTCCAACTCAACTGAAGATTTTTACATGTGAATACTGTAACAAGGTGTTCAAATTTAAACACTCACTCCAAGCACATCTGAGGATTCATACAAATGAGAAACCTTACAAGTGCTCCTACTGCAGTTACGCCAGTGCAATCAAAGCCAACCTGAATGTTCACCTGCGGAAGCACACCGGGGAGAAGTTCAGCTGCGATTATTGTACCTTCACTTGTCTCAGCAAAGGCCATCTCAAAGTCCATATCGAAAGGGTTCATAAGAAAATTAAGCAGCACTGTCGTTTCTGCAAAAAGAAGTACTCAGATGTTAAAAATCTGATCAAGCATATGAAGGAAACTCACGACCTTCAAGATAAAAAGGTGAAAGATGTTTTTGATGAGCTTCGCTTGATGACACGGGAGGGCAAAAGACAACTTCTGTATGACTGCCATATTTGTGAGCGCAAATTCAAGAATGAACTGGATCGGGACCGTCACATGCTCGTTCATGGTGATGAAAGACCCTTTGCTTGTGAGCTCTGTGGTCATGGAGCCACTAAATACCAAGCCCTTGAGCTTCATGTTCGGAAGCACCCTTTTGTGTATGTGTGTTCTGTGTGCCTGAAGAAGTTTGTCAGTTCTGTGAGGCTCCGTGCTCACATCAAAGACGTGCATGCAGATCTGCAGGAGGATTCTGTTTTTAACAGTTCTATCAACCAGAGCTTCTGCCTGCTTGAGCCAGGAGGTGACATCCAGCCAGAAGCCCTTGGTGAGCAGCAGACACAAACTGCAGATGAATCGACTGTCACGAGTACTGATGCTGTTAACAGTCCACAGCCATCTGCTTCTAAAGGCAAATCAGCAGCTGCAGATGTAAACCATAATGGTCAACAGAATGGTGATGTAAAAATTGATGCAGTCCTTTCCTTAGAATTTGAAAATCCTATGGTGAAGAATGTAGCAGAGACGCTGTGTCAGACAACAGACGTAGCAGTCCCAGACATTCAGCCCTGTGTGGCATCAGATTGCTTCCTACTGAAAAATGGTACTGCTGGCCCTGAGGAGTTAAAAGGTTCTCCTCCAAATGAAGAGGAAGTTAATCAATGCAGTTCTGTAAATGAGCAGGGTGAAGAAATTAATCTTTTACTGTCTGAAGACAAAAGTTTAAGTCTGAGTCAGAACAACACAATGACTGAGAACCTTCCAGTCCCTGAAGAGAGGATCCAGTCTGTTCCTCCTCGTGAATCAGAAACAAGCAATCCACCCATTCAAAATTCGGCAGAACCCACAGACCCTTTGGCAGCAGCAGAAGCTGGTGCAGCCACCAGCCCGCAGGCAGCCTCTTCTAACACAGCTACAGCCAATGGCGGGACTGGATCCGTGGCCTTCATGCAGATCTTGGACAGCTTGCAGAAGAGACAAATGAACACAGAGTTGCGTGAGAGGATAAGGAAGGTTTATGGAGACTTGGAATGTGAATACTGTGGTAAGAAGCAGTAGAGTTATGTTTGGGGTTTTTTAAGTGTTAGGCAGTGAGCCATCTTTTTCCTGCTGCTCTGGTTTACAATGTTTGATATATTTGTGTATCTTTGTAGCAGCATTAATTTTGTAGTTCAGTATGGATTCTGGGGTCCAGTGAGATTTACTTTTTGCTGTATAAATAGTGTGAAATGTGTCAAATGTCCTTAAAAAAACCACTAGTGAAATATAGCAAAGCAATGCTTTGCAAGACACAATTTTCTATTGATGTGAAATTTGATAGATTATTTCTGTCCAAATGCCTCTCCCCAAGTCATAACTTTCACTGGGGCCAAGCACAGCAGATTTAGGTATGTGATCAGCATTAGTTCAGTCCATGCTTTAATGCTTGAGCTTCATTATCAGCTTAGCATAAAATTTGAAAGAGTATTTTTCATATAGTGTAGGAGGATGCATGGTGATATACATTCTGTACAATAGGTACATATATACAGGCATAGTTTTGTGTCTTGTTTTGAACCAGGTTCTTTGAGATTAAAATTTTAATTACATGGTATCAGATCGAGTCTATCCTGATTGTAATTGTTCGGGTTTTTTAATTTATGGAAGTGGAAATAACACACCATTCCCACTTATTCTAACTGAAAATGTTTGTGGTTACATAACTGGAAAGGAAGCAATTTGGGATTTATTTTGTAGTTTTCATTCTTGAAAAGGGAAAGGAATCAAAGTCTGAAAAACAAGTTTTTGAAATACCATAACAATGTACTTTAGATGAATTGCTCTGAGCTTTTTGGTGCCATTATGCCACAAAGGCTTTTAAGGAGTAACATGAAAGAAAGTAACAAAAAATATTTTGACAGTCTCTTTTAGCATACAGTTGCATTCACATTCTTCGCATAGGAGAACAGACGTAAAGGGCTTTTTCTTTAGGAAAAGAAATACATTGATATGTATTAAAGGTGCCCTTGTTAGGCTGTTTCAGGACATATAACATAATCTTTTTAGACAAAGGTTGATTTTGTAAACATACTTTCAGTAGCAAAGGGTGTTTAGACAAGTTTTCATTGAAGACAAAGGGGATGGGATTCAAACAGTGTGTTTTGCCCTGAAAGAAAATTGGTTATTTTTTTTTAAAATTTTTCACTAACAATTGTTTAGGAATCACTTTTTTCATGTCTAATTTAATTTTCAGGCAAGTTGTTTTGGTACCAGGTGCACTATGACATGCATGTCCGTACGCACACTCGAGAACATTTATATTACTGCTCCCAGTGCAATTATTCTTCCATCACCAAGAACTGCCTTAAGCGTCACGTCATTCAGAAACACAGTAATATTTTGCTGAAATGTCCCACAGAACATTGTGACTACTCCACTCCAGATAAATACAAGCTCCAGGCACACCTTAAAGTTCACACAGATCTGGTGAGTAGCAAACCAAATGGCATGTTTGTCTGAATTCAGTGTCTTCTTCAGAGTGTTTGGAGTTGTGTGGTAATACTTGAAGACATAGCTAAGGGTTCTTACCTGTGTGCTCTCTACACACTTCTGGGAATACCTGACTTACAGCAACTGGGTATTTGGACCTTCTCAGCTGTGTCCAGGAGAGTATGTCTGTATCCGTTTCCTCTCTTTGGTTTTCCCAGTAGTGTCAGATCCTTTGGGGTTTGAGAGAGTAGAATAAAGTTGGTACTATTGTTACTTTACTTCATTCTATGAACCTGAATTCCCTTCTTTCATAAATAGATGCCTTGGGTAAAATGAAAATGTGTTCCTCTTAATTGCTACAGACAGAAGATATTTAAGTTGTTGAAAAGGATTTTTTTCTCCTAGTATCTCCAACTAGTTGCAGTTAAACATCTACCATTTTCTGTTGTGTTTACAAAGACAAAGAGATCACATTTTAAAGGTTCCTGTCTTATTCAGAAAGCCCTCCAGCTCAAAGTGCCTTTTGCTAAAACCAGGTCTTGGTAGGCTATTGGGTTAAAGTTACTTCAGAGGTATTTGGAACAGAACAACACTTCATTTCCTACTTTTCTTAAGCAGTTACTTCAGGAGAACTTTAAAAACCAAACAGAAGAGATGGCACCAAAAGGAACATTCTTCCTCCTTGTGTCCTCCCCTTCTGTAACTATTTTAGATAGAGTCTGAATTTGTTATGAAGTGTGCAGAACATTCACATAGTAGGCATTCTTTTTGGATGCATTTGAATTCGTGATGTTTGTAATGCCTATCTGATAGCAAAATCTGTGTAATTGGTGTCTAAGAACACTTAAAAGAGTCTACAATTAGCTCTCCTATATCCTTGCATAAGTACCTGTTTTTCAAGTGTGATGAATGTCCAACAGCTCCCACAAGAAGGATCATTTTCATAATACTAAACAGAACTGAGAAAATGCCATGTCATAATTATGTCATAATTAAAACCAGTGTGACAGCAGGATCTCTCAGAAGTATGCTTACTGATGCTTACTGTCAAATATATTTATTTAAATGGATTGAAAAATTCATATATTAGAATTTACTGAGTAGCTAAATTTGGCAGTTCTCATAATTGGCCTTTATAACCACTGCTTGGTATATTTACTCCGCTCATACCTCACTGAAAAGGGCCACTTTTTCAAATATATAATTATGCACAGTTAAATGTGGAAATCTACTTTTAATTTGAAAAATCAGTTCTTAATAAATATTAAAAATTAAAACTTCCCTGGAGACAGAAGATATTGAAATCTCAGTTCATTTCCTTGTATGCATGCATATCCTTCATCGCCTCCTTGCTGGCTGCATTTCAGCTGGATCCCTGCATTATTTGGTGAAGAAGATAAATGATGGGTATTGAAAAGCAGCTTTCCCTTCATCCTTGTCACTCACTGTATAGCCACCCATCTGACTCTCTATGCAGCACCCGAGTCTTGCACTGAGTTTGGGATTGGTTATTCCCTGGCAGATAATGATGGGGAATCTGCCTCTTGCCTTCTGTATTTGCTACACATTGTTGTTACAGGGAGGATTTTTACTTTTGAAGCCTGGGAATTGAGGCTTGGCTTGATTCAAAATCAAAACTTTGTATATATTCTCTGATTTTCAGTACTCATCTTTTGCTCCTATAGCTTTTATAGTGGGTTTTGACATTTATTGGCATTTATTGAGCTCTTCAAAAGTTCAAACCGTGACATGACCAATCACTTCAATGTCATGGGACCTAGGAAAGGGCTGGGCAGTTTCAAATTGCTTTAGAACAATTTACATTACGAATGAGCTCATGGTAGCATTAAGGACAGGGTGTGGAACTAAACAATGCTGATGTAGGTACCCATTTGTTTACAACCCCCAGTGGCTTTTGCCATACTCACTATGCTGAGCAGATAGACAATCACAGAGATGTTTGTCTCTGAAAATATTGTAAGTTTATGTATGTAACTGGTACTGCAACATTAGCACCTCTATAAAACTGTAGTTCAGACCCAGAACCACCACTCGTTATTAGGTGCCTACATCTGCTTTTACGCACATTTTGGGATGTAAATTATTCTTGTCTTTGGAAGGATGCTTAGAAATTCCATTATGCTGTTGACCTTTCAGGTAATAGTGTGGCTGTCAGTAGGATGTGAGATGCTTGAGCTCTGATTGCTTATTTGCCCTTCCTGAGGAGAGTAAATTTTCACATGGTCACCGGTCTGGCTGTGTTACCTTTGCCTCCGGAGCAGTGCTGCTGTGCAGTCAAGAATGCAAGGTACTGCAAAGGGAAGCAATTAACAAAAACATCTCTCATCTAATGAGCGAGGACTCAGTTGGAAAACAGCTTTTGCTCTTAGTCCTCACTTCCATAACGAATATCAGCTTGGCATTTGTTTTTACTAGTGGTTATTTCACAAAAAAGTGCTTAAGTAATGTATGCAGGTGCTTGTCATTTTGTGAGCTGAGAGTTCTGCTGCTTGCCAGACTTCAGAAAAGTTTGTCTAAGCATTTGCATATTTTTCTGTAGCCTCTCTCACATGTGTGCACAGCTGTCTCTTAGGAACCTCCACATCCTTTTACCTGAATTGTGTTTTAATAGGACATCACCTTAATTCAGGAATCATTTGGGAAATTTTTAATTTGAACATCATGACAACTGCGGTGAAGATTTCTGGAGGTTGTCACTCCTCAGAAGTGTAACTCAGGGGTCTAATTCTGATCCCATAGATGTTAGGAATTAAATTTCTGTTGATCTGAGTAGATGTGGGAGTAGGCTTTGGCCCTCTATTCCTCTACAAAATTATGCAGTCAAATATGTTAATTGAGTTTTGGGAACTTTTCCTGGAAATGCTTTGTGAGTGCCAGTATTTAGTAGAGGGTTTTAACTTTTCTTTTTGTGACTGTATATTTGTACACCTACATCTTGAATTATCTTAAAACATATGCCTCAGAGAAATCAAATTCTCTTCAGAGCATTATAAATGGGTAATGCAATATAGCTGATGCTTTCTTAGCACAATTTTAATTCTTTTATATAAAGAGAAATGCGTTGTGATTATTATGTAATTGACCTTATTTTATAACAAAACAGCATAAACAAAATTTGTGATGTCTTTAGAGTAATTTATTTTCACTAGGTTTAAGGATACTTATGTACCTAATTAAATTCCTGTTTTATGGAATGTAAACAACACTTTCAGTCAAAAACCTACCTGTATTTAGGAATTACTTTAAGTTTCTTATATTTTCTCAAATTGGCTAATAGGGGTGTTGCGCAAATATCAGGAAGTGATTGACTTTGAAATTTAAATAGCTGACTGGACTATGCAGCTGGTCTGTAACAAAGGTAGAGCCAGCTCTCTCCATGTTTTGCTTCTGTTCGTGTCCTTCAAAAAAACCTTCAAAGGCATTTAAAAAGCAGGCACTCCAATAAGGCATAGGATAAATAACTTTCACTATTACCAGAGGAAAACTTGCATGCTGAGAATGTGATTAAGGTATTACTGCAACCTCAGCCTTCAAAGGGCTTCTGTCATCACCTATGGCCAGGGCCCCTGAAGAGCTGGAGCTGTGGTGCAGGAGACCTTCTCTGGGGCTCTGTGTTGTGGTCTGGGTGCTCTGAAATACTCCATTTGCAACAGAGGATTTTTAAAAGCTGTGTTGAGAGTGATGGGATTACACTGAAGGACTTGCACCAGCTCTCAGGGCAGCGACAGAAGAACACTTAAACATCCAAGCTAACAGCATGAGCTCCAGTACTCTGTGGCACTGGCCTGGATACCCAGCAAGGAAAGGTTTGGCTTTCTGGAGCTTGACAGAGACACTTTGAAGGGACTCGATGCTCATAGGCACACTCTGTTTGTTGCACTACAAAAGATAACCCTTTTGAAGATGACTTCTGCAGAACTTGGTGTAGATAACTTTTTAACTAATTGAAAAAAGCTCTTGGGATTATTTCTATATTGAAAAATTTTGTAACCATTGTCTTGTGAAAAGATGTGTTCTCAGCACCCATCCATTCATGTTGCTCTATAGCTCTTGAAGCATTAACTGATTATTTTGATTTTTCCTCTAAGGCTTATAGCCTTGCCTTCCTCAAGAATATTATCAAGAATGTAAAGTTGTCACAGTTAACAGCACTTCAGTTAAAGGAGCGTGTGTGTAGTGGAGTGTTGAAATGTTTTTCTTATTTTAACATTTGTCTCAGTGTTCTGGTCACACTGAGAAATACTTAATTCCATGAGTGTTAAAGACCAGCAACACCCAACTGTACATTAAAAGTATACTATTTTTTTTCCCTTTATTTATTGTATATTTTGAAATCAGATACATAGCACATTTGAGGAACAGACAGATCTGTCAACAAATTTCATCTCAAGAGCCCCTAAATGATACTGTGATGGATTTTTTTATGTGTGCCAAATTATGAATGTGATCATGCAACTCCATCTTTGAAAAGGTGCAAACATTGCTATGGAGTTTTGTTATGATTAATCTACCAGTCTTTATTGGAGTAATGTGTTTAGGTAGAAATCCAAAATCATCAGTAGCAGATTTAGGTTATATCATTTTAGAGACCCTAATTCCACAAATTAACAGCTCTTTTTCAAGGTTTTGTCAGCTTTGTAGGCTCCTTGAATCTGTTCCAAAACTCAGCTAGTATTTATTCTCTGTTGCTCCTTTTTTTTTTAACTTGAGATTCATAGGGCTTAAAACATTGACAGCCCCAACTCCATCACAGCAAGGTCCTGCCCTCAGGGTGGTAATCCTTTAGTAGCTGCCATCCCCAGTCCCTGGTGCAGGTTTTCCTGCAGGAGCAAATGACTGTCAGCTCAGGCAGAATTCTCCTTGTGCCACTGCCATATTAATGGCAGTGAGAGCTCCATGTCCTACAGTCATGGGAGTATTTATTGCTATTTCAGCCCAGGAGTTCTAGGGCTACGGCTGGTTTTAGCTTGTACGTACTTCAACATTGGGATTTGTTTCTCAGAGGTACCTGATACTGACTGCAGGTGCTGCATCATATTCCAAAACCTGTCTGCCAGGAAAACCCATCAATTTTTGCTTTCCTTTCAAGAGAGATGTCCATTTTCAGCTGTACAACTGCAGCATCTGGAGGATAATGACCTCCTTGTACCGTCCTCCTCACTATTCAGAGGTGCTCTTTGGACAAAGGTCAGAAACTGGTAGAGTCCAGGACCCTTAGCCTCCTGTTATCTCCAAATTTCTCATTCATAACACAGGGTTCTGTCTCTTTTTGATCAGTAGTCTTCCTTCCACACTCTTCAAGAAGTATTTCTGTCCTCCTGAAATAAGTAGTGAAGTGTCTGTTCTGTAACTTCAGCTCAGCTTTTCAGAGTTTTCTGTAGCTGGGTAGCTGCACCTCTCCAACCAGGTAATGTGTTACGTGCCCAGCTGTCAGGACTGACTAGACTTCCTCCATCTGTGGTTTTGATAATCTACTCATAAATTAATCCACTCAGTGCAGAGGTGACTAGGAGCCCCTCATTTGACTGAGCATCCAGTGTCAGCAAGTGCTTCTGGAAAGATCAAGCTCTCCAATTTATATACTAAGTGGCAAGGTTTAATTTAAATTGGACAATGTACCAATTAATGGAGAAAAGTCGTACATTTTTATGTGGAGTGCATTTGTCAGATGCATTTGTAAAACACATGAAAACTACAATTAGACTAAAATTGCATATAGGAAGAAATTGTATCAAAAATCTCCAGCTGAACTTGATTGATAGTGTGAAATCTGTTATAACATCAGTAACACTGAGAGATTCCACAGTAGTCTATAAGTCTTTAAATCAAAATAGTAGAATAAGACTTTTTCAGTAATACATAAAATGCTGAGTATTTGTAAAGTAGTTAGAAATGTAGACACTGAATGAGTAATGGCATCTGTCATTGTTAACTGTGCTGCTCAATTTCAGGCCATTTTATAAATCCACATGGGGGTGGCTGTCTTCAGAAGGGTAAGATCTGATCCTTAGGTTTCAGAAGGGTGGACTTGTGAAAAAAAAAAAAAAAAGGAGAAAAATCCTAAATATTACTGCTTACATCAAATACATTTTCTTCTATTACGCAACTTGATCTTTCGACTCCTGATTTTCTACAGAGTCAGTCAGAAGATAATGCTTACATTTATTGTGCATATTCTCATCTGCTGTAACTTGGAGCCCTGTATTCATGAGGATTAATGATGTGCTTAGAGTCTTTTAATATTTCTCCTTCACTTATTTCACTATAAATACCTTCATTTTTTCCTTAAAAATCAAACCTTGAATTATAACTTTGTTGAGAACCATGTATTACTGGATAATGACTGTAGTGATCATACCAGTAGACTGATAATGCAATCTCTTTCTTTCTTTCTCACTTAAGGATAAAAAGAGTTATTCCTGTCCTGTGTGTGAGAAGTCATTTTCTGAAGATCGACTTATAAAATCTCACATCAAGACAAATCACCCTGGTAAGAAAAAAATCAAGGAAAATTTCTCAGTCTATTGCAATGAATGGATAAGAGTTTAGAATGAGCAGTGTAACGTGATTGTATTCCTAAGAAAGAGAAGAGTCTATTTCTAATTCAACTTGTTTAGAGTAAGAATTGTGTTGGTTTTGCAGGTGTTAGAATTTAGAGTGAAAAATGTTACTGTTTGAGCACGTGTGTTGTGGAGTATTGCAGGTAACTGTGCTAAGAAATCTGTCTTCATCTGGCAAAGGGTGAATTCAAATTAAGCATTAGGAGGTTTGGGATCAGGCATGTAGACATCCTGTAGCAACCCAGGAGATGTATAATTCCCACTGGCCTTACATGACTTGACAGGAATGCATTTAGTGCTCATTATTTGTCTGTAGGGGACTGATGTGAAAGCAGAGCTGGCCCTGTGTGTGCCCAGGTCCCGTGGGCTGGGCTGTACCCCCAGGGCCAGCTGGAGTCTGCAGCAGGGCTCCTGCTAGCACCAGCTGGGATGTGGTGTGGCCAGTAGTAATCTGGAGCTGGCAGGCCTGGCTGGATCCAGCAAACTGCTCCAAATTCTGTTTATACCTTGCATTCTGGTGCCCTGATTTATCAGTGCAAGTACGAGATAACATGAATGTGGTGAGTCAGTGTGCTGTGCCTGAGTAAACAATCTCTTCTCAGATCTTGGGAATTCAATGCCAAAATGCTGGTGTGGGGGCTGATTTAAACCTGGCTGATGTGAACTTGGCAGAGCCACACTGGTGTGTCCCTAATTTCCTCCTCCTCAGGATCTGTGTTATGTTGGATAGAAAGCCCCACTGCTACTGCGGAGGAGGGAGAGGTGGCACTTTCATTAACTCAGCTACAGTGCTCCTTATCACCTGACATAATTGGATACAAAGAAAGAAGACATTAGCCATGCTCAGACTGAGTCTGAGGAAAAAAAAAATCCTATTAAAATGATGTAACTTCTCTTGTCTTTCTTGTCATAGTACAGCATAATAGATAAAGCAGTAGTTTGTCTTCTTACTGCCACTAGATAGTGCTAGATCCGTGTTTTAAACAATTTCCTTTGCTTTAATTTCATACTTAACTCCCACTTCAGCTCTTTAGTTACTAAACCTCTTTATTTGCAGACCACTCCAGAGCAGTGTGGTTGGAGGGCTTGTCGTACGTCAGAGGACATGTCTGATGCAGGAAGTTGAGATGAGAAAAGGCCTCTGAGCTATACTGTAGTCAGGAGGTATAACACCAGTAAGCATAGAAATTGAATCTCAAGAACTGTGCCCTTAAAGCCTTCGTGCTGCCTCAGCCAGGGAGCACAGGAGACCTCCCTGAAAAACAGGATCTGTGAACTGGCAGGACATTAAATTCTGTGCCTTTACATGTTGCCATTAGCCTGAAGTGGTCCACTGGCTGCTGAATTATCAGTGTATGCTGTGTCTGAGGTCCAGAAATACCAGTTAACTGGAGCCCTGAAGTACTAAACTCATGGATTTAAGTACTTCTGAAAAATTCATTTTGTATCTGAATCCCTCTAAAAAAAGTATAGTGTAATTTATTTTTGATTCAAGTGGGTCTTTTAAACTCTTATGACAGACATAAGGTTTAAAAAGAAAATCTGCACTATTATTTTGTGTTTTCATTTTTCATTCATGTCTCACAGGCAAACAGAGCTTAAAGGCAGAATAGCAGATTTATTAGATATATCTCTGTGGTACTAAAGAAATACTGCATCTGAGATATGCCTATGCAATAGTTATGCAACAAGTCTGTTTTAATATATGGAGGAGAATTAATGTACAAATCTATTTTATTTCTGTGAATTTTCTCCTTGTATTCAGGAGGAAATCCTTTATATGTACACCATACCTGATTACAAGCCAAATAAATGTGAGGGGTCTGATGGTATAAACTATTAAATACTGCAGTGGCATGAGTGCAGTTATTTTCAAAAATATAAATGAACATGAATAAAGATGAAAGGAAAAATGGGTACTGTTAAGAGGAATTGAATTTTAAAACAACATATCAAAAATTAATTTAAACTAAAACACTTTCATATTTATCATTAAAATGTTATTTCTAGAACTCCCCCTCTCCTTCCTTTCTTAGTATTATTCAGCACTCCCCCCCTCCCTTGAAAGTATGAAATCCAAAAGTACCCCTTCCTCTTCTATATTTGCAGAGGAGTTGAATTTTGGTCCCATGAAGGCAGTGAGACAAAAATCTCCGTAGACTTTGGCAGAGTGGTATTTCAAACCAAAGAGATAAGAGAGCTTGGCTTTATTACCCAATGATTTTAGTACTCAGCAGTGAAGGAGAAGTCCTGGGTTCTGGTCTCAGCTCTCTAGAATTATCTACCTTTCATCCACTGTCTGATTTAATATGATATTTCTTAATAATTCTGAGACATGAGAGGCATCAGCTTCCATAGCTCCCCACTGAGCAGACATCCTAGCCTGCAGTCATGAATGAAGGATCTAAGCCATGAAAGGCAGATGAGGGTTCAGACTTATGGCTGTATTTTTCTTTTTTGGGTGCTTTAGAACTTATCTCTGCTCAGTTCATGGGCTTTCATAGTTCCCTTTTGGGGTTGTTTTCCCTGTGCACATGAGTTCAAGCAGGATTTTTGTGATTCCATTCTGAGACCAATGATCAGGAGACAAGGTGATTTTGGTAAAAATCTAAGTTTAGACAGGAACTTTCAAATTTATAAGATTTGGGGCATGAAACATCACCAGCTTTTATGTCTTAAGGTTTAGATTGCGTGAGTGTTGTACTTTCATTAAGTCAAGAGATAGCATTTCATTCGTCTGACGTGCATTGAGCAATTTGATTTATTTTTAAAAGCATCTGGCAATGTTTTCATTATGCGTCTGGGCCACTTTAATTTAAACTTCATTATTTTGAACTTTTTCACTGTGACAACCAAAACATTATCTCATATGAAAGAAATACACAGAATTGAGTGTGTCTAACTTGAATAAGAAAAGGCCAGGAGAGGAATCTTAATTGCTGTCTTCAGCAATCTAATTAAAAAGAAGACAGAGTCAGATTTTTCTCTACAGCTCTTTTCAGAGCTGTACACTGAAGGGATGTGAGTTGAAACAAGGAGATTCTGATTAGAACTAGGAAAACAGTTTTGACTGTAAAGGTGGTTAAACACTGGAATGGGCCAAGAGAGGCTGTAGAATCTGCATCCTTGGGTATGTTCAGAACGGGACTGGATATGACCCCAAGCAACTTGATGTAACTTCGAAAATGGAACTGTAAAGTTGACCCTGCTTGGGATGACCTCAGAGGTCCTTTCCAGTCACATTTATTCCATGAGTCTGGCTTTCACTTTAAAGTGCCTGATTATCAGCATTCTGACCGTTGTAAATGTGGCTGAAGTGAATTGTCTTCAGATTCTTGATAACTGGGTGAAATCTTGAATAAAGCTTTTGAAAATATTGAAGAAAAACATCCCAATTTAGCTTATAGGAAAGGTTTATAGTCAGAAAATGATCTTTTGTGCCAATGGCACAACCAAATTTTTTTTTTATATTTACAGTATTTTTTTTTAAGCAGGCAGTGAGGACAGTGAGTTCACAGATGAGGAGAGAAAGGACAGAGCATCCTAGAAGGCCTAAAGGAAAGAAAGGTCCTTATGCTCTTTGCTCAAGTCAGTTTTGAGTGGGAGTAGGGGAAATAGAGCTTTTAAAAAGTTGGACTGAATCAGGATCTAGCTCTTCAATATTATTTACAGAGTAAATTCCCTCATGTCCTTCTGTTTCTTACTATCTTTTGCATTTCTCTCAGAGGTTTCAATGACTACTATTTCTGAGATTCTTGGCAGAAGAGTTCAGCTGAAAGGGCTTATTGGAAAACGAGCTGTGAAATGTCCCCACTGTGATTTTTATTTTATGAAGAATGGATCAGACCTTCAACGTCATATTTGGGCTCATGAAGGTAAAACTCTGGTTTTACACTTTTGGGCATATAATGAGTCTCATATTCCACTGGAGCTTTGCTGACATAAAAAACCAGATTCAAGTGTATTTCTATACCCAAATGAAAAACTTTAAGCTACATTGGAGATTAATTAATTAGTTTAATGGATTCTGGATCACATATGGAACTGCACACTCAGAATATGAATAGACAGTTTAAATGTTTTATAAAAATTAATAAACATCTGATGCAGTTTTTTTCCAAAACTCATTCATAAACATCTATAAAGTATTCTGTGTGAGTAAGGAGGAGTGAATTAAACACATGCTCAGTATTTTAAAACAAGTAATTTTCTGTCCCATCTTATGAGTCGCTGCTGCTCCTTTCACATTTGTCCAGAAATCCTTGGTCTGGAAATCTGTTAGTAAACCAATTGAAATCCAATTGCTTTGATGTATACTTATAAATTCTGGGAGTATTTTAATTAAATCATGCAGAGCATGGCAGAGCTGCACAGACACGGACAGTGATCAAAATCACCTAAGATAATGCTCATCGTATTTATGACTTTTTTAGGGAGACATTCCAGTAATGTGGCAACGCATGGGTTAAAAATGCCTAGAATTTAAAATCTTTAGACAGTAAAATCTTGTGTCTATCCAGTCTGTGTATTTTAATAAAAGGTTGAAGACTGCTTACATGGTCTTTGGTTATATTAATAATCTATGGACCAGACTGCCCATGCTTTTGGGTTCTTTAACCATCCCTCTGCATAAAGGGAATAATGGGATTTGGTGCTTTCAAGCTGGTATCTTGTTTCCAAAGTGTTCCCATATAGGTAGTTCAGCATATTTGTTTGAATGCTCTGAGTTTCCCTGCCTGTGTAGCATAGCAGGGGTCCTCTCCAGTGGCCTTCATTAAGGAATTTAGGTAAGGCAGAATGTAGGTTAGATCAATTCCTTGTGTATTCCGTAGACAGAGTTCTTTTATTCTGACTGGAACTGGGAACCCGTGTCATGTAACTAGCAGGAGAAAGAGGTGAATAGAAATTTATTCCCAAATCAAAGTGTGCAATCAAGTCTGCTTAAAGCAGACTGTAATTCCTCATGCTTGTAAATCTAGTTTTAAGGTCACGAGTGTCAATCTAAAATGTGCAGACCCTCATGCAACTGTTGAACTACTCTGCCAGTTCAGATTTATTCAGCTTTTCTTTGAAGGATTTACTTTGTTCCTACAGACCTGTTATATGACACACTGGGTGTCTCTCTTCGTGCTTTGGACAGTTTGAGGGAAGTGAAGTTTTAAGTGCTTGTATCTTAGTAAGGGCCTGGGCAATACCACTGCCTGACCCATTAGCAAATCTGACACTAATTAACAATAAAACACAGCTTGCACATTTAACTTATGCTTTAACTACCTAATGAAGCAGTCCTCCTTACCACAGGTTTCTTCATTGTTGGTTGTAGTAAACAGAGAATGGTGGTTATTTGAAGCTATTCAGAGGGAGATACGTACACCAGCTAGGCATCAGTGGAGGCAGTCTGGAGTTTACTTCTAAATGAAGGATAGGCATAGCAAGGCCCAAATATCAGTATTGCCTGCCTAAACTCAGTACCTGGCTTCAGTAGGACAATATTCAATTCTAAAAGAACTCCTCCTTTCTCTTAGCAAGTTGAGTGATGCTGTCACAAGCTTGGCATCATTTACACAGAAGCTATAGATGAAATTTTTTATTTGTAGAGATCCAAATTTTGAAGTGTTTCTCTTTGTCCATGTTGCTCACATGATGTGAAATTTCTTTCAAGCGAATGTCCAGCCTCTCATGGAAAGGCACAGCCTGCTTGTTTCATGGTATAATTTTTCATGTTTAGGTGTCAAACCCTTCAAATGTTCCCTCTGTGAGTACGCCACTCGCAGCAAGAGCAACTTGAAAGCCCACATGAATCGTCACAGCACGGAGAAAACGCACCTTTGTGATATGTGTGGGAAAAAGTTCAAATCAAAAGGCACTTTGAAGAGCCATAAACTCCTTCATACTGCTGATGGTAAATGCTTGTTTATTAAATCTATTTTAGGACAATAAATATTGGCTGTGCTACAGGCCTTATTAACAAATGTTTTACAGTTGAACATTAAAGTGTGATTTACAGGTTTTGTTTATTCCCAGGAGACACCATTTGGAAAATAATTCAAAACTTTGCAGAACTAATTTCTGTGAAAGACAGACAGCTGTCTCTGAAATACTAGGTTTTTCTGAAATTTTATGTTGGCTTTATATGCCTTCCTTGTTCTTACAGAAAATTGTTGATCTCAGTGCATCAAAAATAATTGGTAGTTTGAAATTGCCAATAGTTCTATGTTTAAGTCTCTTACTGTTTTGTTCTATGAGAATATTGTTAGGATCCTGATGCCAAATCCAGCACCCCAACAGACACAAGGCCCTGTCCTGGTGTCTAATCAGCCAGTGGCAAACCTGGGCACTGACTCTCTACAGTCTCATATGCAGCACCTCATTTGCCCTGCAATTTTAATATTTCTATGATGATAACTGTAAAAAGCAAGATGCACATCCAGAAAAGTACCCCATTTTATATCAAAAGGTAGAGCACAACAATACTTTATTATTCTGTGATTATCGAATTGAAGTAAATTATTTAGCAGGATAAGTTGTACAGACCTTCACTATGACTTAGTAGCTTGGTCTTTGTTACTCATGCAACTGTGTGAAACCTCATTCCACTTTCTATTGACCATTTCATTTACATTCTTTCTTTTTTTTTTCTTCAAATTACATCTTCATAGAAAGCAGACAATGCTCTGTTACATTTTTAGAATATATTTGAAGTTTCTGTGTCGGAGATTAAGTAATGCTTATGTCTGTGTGTTCAAGTGAAAGAGACAATCCCTTTTACATCAATATGCTACATGTAACAGGAAGATTATAGTTATTGTTTTATTACCAAAGTTACTGCAGTAACTTTGTCAGTTAGTAAACCACTTGTTATTCAAAAAGTACTTTCCAGTATTTTGAAATAACTTGGTCAGTAAGAAGTAGGTGTGGCACATGCATCTAAACTTCATATGCAAGAATCAAGATTTTACTTACCAAATGCAATCCTCAGCTGATTCCTGGCTGGGAGAAGGAGGCAGGTTGTTGTGTTTGAATGAAAAGGAAAATTCAAGCATGATCAGTCTATAAAGAAAAATAAAAAGGTCTCTTTCTATGTCCTGTAAAAGAAATCACTACATGGATTCTTCTACATTTCACTACATGAGGCTTAATTTCAAAACCCTTCTGTTTTGTTTTCATCATCTGACATGATCAAATAGTGAAATTCAGCAATAAAAGTTGAATTTTTTTCACCTGTATTTAGTTACATTTCTTGAATAAAATCTATGTGTGTGTAAGTCATTACTGCAGTTCATCTGAGGCTGCTTTGAAATTTGGCATTGTTAAGAATAGTGTGTAGTTCAACAGGATCTAGCCATGTCTGGATTGGGTTTAAAAGTGTGAAATTAGCTTTAAACATTTAAATCCAGGTGAGAAGCTATGTTCTCTTATAAATTACTGCTAGGTCAGGCTGAAACCTTGACTCTAGAGGCATTGTTATTACCAGGAGCCTTCTTTATCTGGCTTCAAACTCATCATCTTCTGGAAAAACTGTGGTGACTTCTAGTGGAAGGTGTCCTAGCCCATCACAGGGGGTTGGAACAAGATGACCTTTAAAGTCCCTTCCAACCCAAACCATTCTATGACTCTGTGTTCCTTTTTGATGAACCTCCATTTTTGACTGGTACAAATAAATCCAAGACTTAGGCTCTTTTGCCTTGCTTTTCACAATTCCAAAACTGTTCCAGGAAATTCCCTGTACCTTTGAAAGGTAAGTTTTGCCATTGGCTCCAGTGGAAACAGGATCTCACTGTCTGTGGAGTCTTAAATAATTTTCCTCACTAAGTCCACCCCAGCAAACTTTTCATGCATTTCAAACCCCTGTGAAAAAAGGACATTTGTCACCAGGAATGTGGTTTGTCAGGGGACTTTCAGCCTCTTGAGCGACAGCTTCTCTTTGCCCAAGGTCCCTTCCTGTAGTGACAGCACTGCAAAAGTTCTTACCAGCACACACCTAGTGTTCTTCAGTTATTTCACAAATAAGTGAATCTGAAAGATGTTTCACTGTTCATGAGTCTTGTCTTCCTGACTTATGAGTCCGAGCAATTTTTGTTCAAATATCACAGCCCTGCAAGGTCAGTTTAAGCAGTGGAATATAAAGTAGTTTTGTGTCTGATTTATTCTTTTCCAGAAGACAGACTTCTCAAGAGTGGCACGATAGAAAGCAATTCTGTAGTCCAGGGTCATTATTGTTTGTGAGTAGAAGCAAACCAGAAAGCCTGGTTTTCATTATTTTATTTAGATACCAGAAGGTTCTTCTTAGCTGTGTTTTATAGAAACTTTCACACTTAGTATAAAATGCTTGTAACTCTTTACATCAGGTTCTGGAATCTAAAGAAACCCCATTTCTTTATGATAATACAGAATATTCTCTATTTTACTTCTACTTTACCTTTTGCTTCTTTTGCTTTTGGAGTAGTTTTTAGCATATCCTTATTGCACATCGGTCAAATACAATTTGCCAGCCGTGCTTATTTAATTCAGGAATGAAGTCCTTCTGTATTTAATGCACCTTGTAATTTGGCTGCAGGTAGCAGCCCTGATAGAAACTTAGAGGCAAAATAAGGAGAAAGGGAGTATGAAACCCAGAGAATAAAAGGAAGGAAATTGTGTGCATTTAAATCATAAGGGAAAAAATAAATTAGTGAGAGAGACTGCTTTGAAGGGAAAATGTATTTGAATCATAGCAATTCAGTGCTTGGGACAGAAATAAATAAAACCATGTGAACACGATCAAACATGGGTGTTTTAAGGATTTCCAGGTGTGCTTTACAAATAGCAAAGTAGTTGTGCCTGCAGTTGTAAATAATGGATTTCCTCCTTTCGTTTAGGGTGCGCTATAACAATTCTTTTTCTTCTTTCCCGAGTGACTATCCCAGGAGAATCCAGAGTATTTAATGCTTATAATTTAAAGATTACACTCGAGCCTTTTTTCCTCCCTTACTCTGCTCTTAGCTCTATTTAACCAAAATTTTGCAGAGCAAGTGCCAGACTTCTCATATTGTTCATTCTTAGCATTCTGGAATTTATCTTTATGGGGAAATAGAATCAGTAGTTTTCTAAACTTAAATAGAAAAAGTTATTCCATTTCCTGTTCCCATTTCAGGAAAGCAGTTTAAATGCACAGTGTGTGACTATACAGCTGCCCAGAAACCACAGCTCCTACGTCATATGGAACAACACGTCTCTTTCAAGGTAAGGAAACATACAAATCGTGCTTAAAGTTATTAGGAAATACACAGAATTTTAGATAACAATATTAAAACTGGCCCATTTTCCTGTTTGGTGACAATTAACAGTATATAAACATTTTCATATTTTGGAAATTTTGACTTTATGTTCAGGCTTTTGAGATAAGCTTATTTTGTTCATGACCAATATGTAATTAGTAATTTTACTTGACAATAATATCTGTGTATTGCAATGTGAAACAAGCATTATTGGGTTTGATTGTCAGTCCTTGAGAGAGTGGATCTAATATGTACCTTAAAATGTCCTAGGGAGGTATGAAAGCAAATTCCCTATATCACTGTTCATTGCCCACCTTAATTTTCCCTGAAGATTGCCAGTGTGTTGTACTATAGATGAGTTCATATACTTGAAGAAAATTGAAGAGAATTAATTTTAAAACACCCCATTTATCTGAAACATGCATTGGAAAGAGTTTTGAAAATTGTTAATGTTTCTGTGAAGTATTGAGATTAGAGATACAGTTTATTTTAATAAATGATAGTACGGTTTTATTTCTAAATTTCACATTGGTTCTCAGCATGATAGGTCTTAATGTTATGTATTGTCAATTGTTATATTCAGTAGATAGGAATTATACTAGCTTCTTTTCCAGAAAAAAAAGTATTTTGTATTTATGAAAATGTTCATTTTAATGTGAGGCTTTATCTTGACAATGAGCATATTTCTTACTGAAAACATCATACTGTTTTCATATGTAACATCTTTCATTATCTAACAGATCATTGTACTTCTATAAAGAGTACACTGCAGGCATTCTTAACAAGAGCCATAAAGCAGAAAGGCAAGCAGTCTTTTCAATGATGATTTAAGTTTTGGAAGACAAAACAAGTCATCTAGAGAGATTATACATTTTGAACAAATATTTTTTCTTTCTTAAGTGTGTGGTTTTGCTCCAGACTTACACTTTTAAAGGATTTTTTGTAAATGAAAATACATAATTTTCCTTTTCTGATGGCTAAAATGATGAATGTACTCACAGTGCAGTTCTTGAAATGTAGCTGGTTCTGACCTCGGGATCTGCCTGCACATAAGTGTGGCAATTCAAGGCATTGTCAAGAGAACTGACCACTGGATTAGATCAAACAGGAGTATTTGTGTAAAGGAGTTCAAAAAAGGTTTGCCTCCTTCTAGGACAGCTGTTTGCATGCTTATGAGACTCAGAGAAACCTCACTACTTATGTGATCTAATTATCCTTTAATCCATCATATTTCCCAGCTCTATGAATTTGCAATCTTGCTATCCAACAGCCGGTAACATGCGTGACTTGCACAGGAGAGTGCTGCAAGAACACAGCAGTCTGTCTGGATTACTGTCTTTTTAAAATGACAGTTTCAGCAATAGAAAGAGAGTACCCATCTCTGAAATATTGAGTAGCTGAATGTTACAGTACTGTGTGAAGTGTAAGGTTAAGGGAGTCTGAACATCACTTTTCTTCCTTATTTTTGCTGTTTGGAGCCTGAAGGAAGATCATGAGCAATGAGCTTAGGAGAGTGTTCTAATCAATGTACCCTGACTGCAGACATTTCTCTGCTTTAAATTCAGCTCCTAGATGAACATTTCTGTACCAACCATTTTCTGCTGAGCAGCTTTAGGTGGGGCTGCTGTGCACGAGACATTTTGCATCCCATTCTCAGGTACTTGACTTTTCCCTGAGGACTTTGGTCGATGTCTGCATGGTTTTCCAGGACCTAATGGTTGTGTCAAGCTTCCTATTACTGTGATATATCTCAGTCAGAAAGTTGTTCTCAAAGGTTAACTTTAGGCTCAAATGTATGTTTTCCTCATTTTTTTTTCTTTAGGGATTTGTCTCCCTGTCAGTTGAAGAGAGATCATGTGTTCTTAAAAAATTAATTAATTTAGTTGCCAAAACTAGCTCACCAAATGGTCATAGAATTGCAAATGCCAGGGAAAGGTGAAAGAAAAGGGAAAGGGGAAAGGAAAGAAAAAATTAAAAGAAAGGGAAACCTGTTAAATTAGATTGGCTGTACAACCATGTTGTAGTTTCAGTTATTTTAGTTGTCTTGCTCCCCTCTTTCAGACCAAAACTCACAGCAGCTGAGTAATTTCATAGTAGAGAGTCTCCACATGGTCAGACCTGTTATCATCAATTGTGAAAACACACAATTTGCTGAATAACAAAAACTGTGTAATAATCTTACAATATTGAGAATACTTGTTGTCTTGCACATAATAAAAAGTACCAAATTTAGGTAATGTTTAGTTGCACTTTCCATTTATGTTGAATTTTGGAGGGTCTCCTTGAAAGATGCCTAAGCCAGAAATGGGCATGGTTTCTTGGGATCAAAACATTGCAGCTTAGACCTGTGTCCTGAAGAGGGGAGGAAATAGAGTCCAACATTTTCCTTTTTGCTTCCAGCCCTTCCGCTGTGCACACTGCCACTATTCCTGCAATATCTCTGGTTCCCTGAAGAGGCATTACAACAGGAAGCATCCTAATGAAGAGTATGTCAATGCAGGGTCTGGGGAGCCTGCAGCTGAAGCCCTTATCCAACAAGGTACATCTCCACCACATAAGATTTGTTATATTTTTTTGCTGAAGCAAACTTGGTGTGAAGGTAAACTTTTGTGCAATATATGTTCCTCAGTTTATTGGGTGTTTCATGATAAATCGTTACCCCTTTTTAGTAATTCTGAAATGGCCACCTTTTACCCTTCATTCAGTGTCCTTTGTTCCTGGTTTTTAAGGGTATGTGAACCAAAGTTTTGTTTGACCTCGCCTGTGCTATTTGTTGTTGCATACATTTATAATTTACACTTGTCTCTTTCTGTGAGTAAAGTATCACTGTCTGTTGAAATGAATGATAAATTTCTACCATTCTGCTGATAAATTTCTGTGACAATTCTGCAAGGTTGAACTCGAGGTAAGGTTGAGCAAACATAAGGAAAGTGACTGAAGAGTAAATAGCAGCAAATCATTCCCCCACTAGAAAAATCTGGGGTGAAAGGAGAGTACAGGTAAAAAAGGTTAGGAATTGTTATGCTCAGAATCTTGTTTATGGGCAAAGGAAGCATACCTGTGTTTATGGGTAAAGGAAGCACACCTTGTCTGTGTAAATAAGCCAAGCCTTTATTAGTAGTATTAACAGAAGTCTTAACATTCTAATTTAACATTTGTCTGACTCACATGAGTAGCTTTGCTGTTACACACTGGGTAGATGAACCAAAGCAAAACAACTGATAATGCAGTCAGGTATGGTTTTGGGTGTAAAGCTCCTTCTGTTCTAGTGCCTGGTGTGAGGAATATTGAGCCAGAAGAGGAGAAAGCCAGATTAAGTATTAAAGTCTGTTGAAAATATTTTAATTCTTGGTAAAAGTGAGTTTCCTTCTTTGTTGCTCATAATTTTAGAAAGTGTTTTCCTTATTTTTTAATAGAAACTACAAACAGTTTCATCATAACTTTTGGAATCTTCAGTTTCTGATTTCATTGAATAGGAATAGAGACCAAAATAATGCTGTTGTATTAGATAATTAATTAATATAATTCTTCTAAGGTTATGTTATTTCTAAATGGTATTTCCAAATCAATCATCTAACACATAACATTTATCTATTGAAGGCATTAATCCATGTTAAAATATTGAAATCATGACACAGAGAAAGATAACTCAATCTGAGACACTGCTTTTAAACTTGCTCTGTAAGGGGAAAAAGTGTAACTACAATAGGTAATGGGTCTGTGTTGTTTTTGTATAACAATTCTTTGTTTCCTTTTTGTCAAAACAAACAAATAATTTTAAAAGTAAATATCTATAAATTTCAGGGTAGGAATATATAGTATAATTTTACAATTATTTTCACAGACAGTGCAAGTCCATGGGGAGCCTGCCGTTGTTTTAAGGAAGTAATATTTGCTTGGTCAGTACTCAGAGCATCTTTTTTGTGGTCACCCAGATGAAGGAAGAACTGTGCATTATGAGGAGCTTTGTTTAACTTCCCAAATGTCTGAGCACTGCAAGGACTTATTTGTCTGTAGCCACTCTTAGGAATAGATATCAGAGAATGCATTCTCTTAGTATAAATTAGGGATCATACTTGCAATGTTTTGAACAAATAAAATTAATCATGTGCTGATTAGGCTTTCCCTTTGGGAGTCAGATAAATGCACTTCTGAAAATAATTCTTTTCCACTGAAACAAAAGAGCTGTAAAGTTCTTGAGATGCAAGAGTAGCCTTAAAATGGAGACATTAGAGTGAGATGCGAGAGAAGAGCCTTTAACTTTTTCTGTAGTGGATATCCTTTTTCCACCACACTGGAACATTGGACAGTGATTAACCGGATGAAATTTAACAAGTTCAGGTGTCAGATTCTGCCCCTAGGATGGAGTAATGCCTGGCACAGGTCTAAGTGGGGAGATCAGCCCTGCAGACAGGGATCTGGGGGTGCAGGTTGGCAGCAGCTCTCCAGGAGCCAGCAGTGTACCCTGGCAGGCCAGAAGGCAAACCCCATCCTGGGGTGAATCAAACACAGCATGACCAGCCAGGAAAAATGAGGATTGTCCTGCTGTGCTCAGTGTTGGAGCCCTGAGTGCAGGGCTGGGACCCACCAGGTGAGGATGTGAAGGTTCATGACTGCATCCAGAGGGAAACAAAGCTGGTGACGGGGCTGGAAGTCATGTCCTGTGAGGAGCGGCCGAGGGCTCTGGGCTTGTCTGGTTTGGAGAAGAGGAGGCTGAGGGGTGACCTCATTGCACTCTGACAGCTTCCTGAGGAGGGGAAGGAGAGAGGGAGGTGCTGAGCTCTTCTCCCTGGGATGCAGTGATAGGACACATTGGAATGGTTCAAAACCATGTCTGGGCATTAGGAAGCATTCTCTACAGAGAAGTTGATCTAACACTGGAACAGCTTTCCCAGAGAGGTGATCAATGCTCCAAGGCTGTCAGTGTTTCAGGGGCATTTGGGCAGTGCCCTTAACAACAGCTTTAACTTTTGATCTTCCTTCGACTGGTCAGGCAGTTGGACTGGATGGTCCTCGTAGGTGCCCTCCAGCTGAAAGAGCCTATTCTGTTCTTTCCATCTCTGACTTTGCATCCTTCTTTCTCTTCCCCGCCTTACACATCATTTATATTTCCTGTGCTGACATTAGTGCTGTGTCTGTTTTCCACATTCACTTGTGGAAAAGTCAGGCATTTTAGAGCAGTAATGGGGCATCAAATCCTTGCAGGAGCTATGAAGTCAGCATCTCTTCTCAGGGCTCTATAGTGAAGAAAGCTGTATTAATACGTGCAATTTTCCCACATGCAGCTTCTTTTGCCAGCTCAAATTCCTGCTCTGTGATGTATCAGATGGATCTTGCACCTGGGTTCCAAATAAGACCAGGGATTCCTTATCATGCTATAGAAACATCAGTTTTTCTCAGTGTTTTGGTATCTCACTAGGGGAAGAATTGTTCCTTGTGGGAGATACTTGCATTTGGATGTGATAAACATGAATCCTACTGAAGTTAATAAAAGTTTTCCTGATTTTCAAATCAGGTCTTCTGTATTTGGTTCACACAGCACAAGCAGATTACTGTGGACACATTAGGCAGTATGACAGGTCATGTTTGTCATATATGACACCTGAGTGTCATACAAGGTAATAGAAATTCTTTACTGTGAGGCACTGAAACAAGTTACCCAGAGAAATTTTGGGTGCCCCATTCCTGGAAGTGTTCAAGGCCAGGTTGAATGGGGCCCTGAGCAACCTGTTCTAGTGGAAGGTGTCCCTGCCAGTTGGCAGGGGGGTTTGGAACAGGATAATCTTTAAGATCCCTTCCAACCCAAACCTTTTGAATTTTGTGTGTTTCTGAGCTGCTTGGGCCAGAAGTTGCACCTTGCTGTCTGACTAGCTTCTATTTAGTTTCAATTTTCTATATTCATAGATCTGAAAAGCAATTTTGGAAAATTATTCATGTATTCATATAAAGGAAGAAGACCTTTCTGACCTGATATTAAACAAACCCTTTGAAATGAAAGGACTATAGATGAAAAGGAAAAGGAGAGAGTATCAGCAAGCAAAAAAGGCTTGGAAAGAAATTGAGAGGGGAAAGTAACAAAGATTAATATCTAATAAAAGCTGTCTATATCTATTTGTATTGTATTCTGCTTGTTCCAAGTTACCCACTGAGCCCAGAGTGAACTGCCTTACACTTGCTCATCTCCTCTACTCTCAATTGGTTTTTGACTGCATTGCAGGCACTGCAAATAATCTTAATTGGAAATATTTATATGAATGTAGACTGCTGGACTGTACTCAAGGTTCCTAGAATGAGCTTATAAATAAATGAATGATTCATGGAAGAGGGAATGTGTTCATTTGAGCAACTGCATTGCCAAGGATAGACAGCAGTATTTAATTTCTGGGCTTGTGGTAGAAATTGGAATCACCCAGGATCAGAGAAATGCTTGGGATTTTGCAGGGTGTATGCATGTTTCTTTGTTTAAGTAGAAGTCTATGATCTGACATTTATTTTGGTATTATAAAGTAATAAAGGAAAATAAATACCATAAGAATTCGATGTATTCTGCAAAGGCAACAAGAGTACTATGCATTACCCACTAGTTTTACTGCAAGGCCCTGCCTGTGTGCTCATTTGATGGCTTATTTTTTAGTTCCACTTGCTTTGTGGTGGGCAAGTCACATAAAGTTTTTCTCAATTTTTTTCTTCCTCACCGATCCTCCTTCCCACCCATAAATATTTTGTTTACGTATCTGAGAGATTTTAATTTGTGTTTGCACAGCTACTTGTGCATACGTGAGGATCCAGCTGTGGCCTCAGTGTTCTGTTGTACAGCTGTCATCACGTGCTTTCTTTGGACAGAAAATAAGAGTTGTCTTACGGAGATTTTAGGCCAATAAATAAACTGGAGAACACATGTCAGTGGAAGAAAGTTGTGGAGCTATATAATATCTGCCTGCGGTATTTTGTTACTATCAGTTTTGTTATTGAAAGTAGTCAAGGCGTGTAATTCATTGACTTTCTCTGTGTTACCCATTACTTTAAAGAATTATCTAGAAATTAATTTTTCTGAGCTTTCACATCAAGTCACTGATATGGAGTTCTGTATTACCAGTTTAATTCTGTGCTTCTATTACTTGTTATTTAATTAAAGTCATAATGACAAAAGTTACAGATTTAATTTACCTGGTGTGTTGTTATAATAGTTTCAATAGCAAAGTAATGCAGAAAAGTGTTCAGTGTTTCACAGCAATGGGTTTTTCCTCATACTGCTGATTGGTGTGAAATTAATGTGTAATTTCATTTTCTGTAACTGATAATGTCATTGTTCTAATCTGAACTTTTGAGTTTCCCTTAATAGTGAAGCTATTTCAGATTTGTTTAGAGGTGGAGTATTGAGCATCTGCTCTAACAGTGAAGTTTGGTAAAGACTTAGAGAGCAGAGGGAGGTTTGTGTAGTAACAAGTGTCGGTGAATCCCCTAGAGACTGGGTGTAGTTAAATTCTTTTTAACAAAATAAAAAGTTTATTTCT
Organism: Lycocorax pyrrhopterus obiensis; assembly: GCA_014706295.1. NCBI lineage: Eukaryota > Metazoa > Chordata > Aves > Passeriformes > Paradisaeidae > Lycocorax > Lycocorax pyrrhopterus. The sequence continues at coordinate 145,574,715 of JACSVZ010000002.1, read as the reverse complement.
TTTCACCTGGTAGGATACCATATGGTAGGTTTCCATTAATGAAAAATGGTCTGTTTTTTCTAATCACCTTGTTCATAAAGAACTGTGCAACCAGGTCTTGGCTAATAACCAGCTTCTCTGAGTCTATTTGAAGCATTTGAACATGATGAGTAAGAATTGTCTTTTACCACAATGGTGTGGAGTCACCCACGTGGTAGCACAGTTCCTGCAGTGGCATAAGGCACTTCCCCAGCCATTAGATTTGTTAGAGTGAGTTCTGGTCACCTAATGCAACCATTTATCACATGCAGGTTATTCTTGTTCTCTTTAGTCAATAGAGGGAAAAAGGAGAAATACTTATTTGCATAATTACAAGCAGCTGAGATCTGACATCTGACCAAATGATTTTCATAAGAAGTAAAAGCTGTTTAATCTAGTGTAGAAAATTGGATTCTCGTGATTTCCTCATGCTCATTTTTTACCTGTAATGCTGCACACTCACACAGTAAACATTGTGCTAACTTCATGCAGTGCATCATTTTGTAGACAGAAAATTTTATTTACAGTTTGCATGTTGACATAAAACTCAAGAGCAAAGACATTTGGGTGAAGAGGATATTACTTTGTTAACTCTTCCTAGTTTACTTTGCTAATGTACAAATAAAAAGAACAAAGTTTGAAACTTGAGAAAACTGGAGCAGCTGTCTTAGAGAAAATACATTCAAAAAAAATTATTAAAGTGTGCCACTGATATATATGTTAAATATTAACATACTTCATGTTGGACAAATGGCTACAGGAAAACAATTTACAGTTACATGGCTTGATTGAGATAGGGTCAACTTAAACAAGTTGTTACTGCCTTGAAAAAGAATTTATATGAAAATATCTCAAGGAATTTATCTGTGTTTCCTTATAGGTGGCATTAAATGTCCTGTTTGCAGCTTTGTGTACGGTACAAAATGGGAGTTCAACAGACATCTTAAAAACAAGCATGGAATGAAGTTAGTGGAGAATGATGGGGAGACCAAATGGGAGGTAAAGCAAAATATCAATGGCTTTGACCCTAAGTTTTCTTAAAGTTCTGGGGAGAAAAGTAAGGATAAAAATAAGAAGTGTACAAAAATGTGATTCTGACTTTATATAAGATCAGAAGGTCATGGGATCTTACCTTCATTTGAATTCATACCTTGCTATGTCTGTTAAATTTTAATATATAGTAGGGTTAACAACCTTGTAAATGCTTATTTTTGCATTTCAGGCTTCCAGTCCTCTATTTGCAGCAGGAGGGGTGAAAGCTTTAGCAAAAAATGTGAAATTGAAAACCTTACTGCATTTTGTAACATACTGAATATTATGTGGTGTTAACTGTAAGATGAGCAAAGCTGCAGAGAAAAAGCGTACATCTTGGTCCAGAGAAGGCTAGAATCTAGAAAACTGAATTTTTTAATTGGTCAGCTGAAAAAATGATCATGTTGTGCAGAGTAAGTCTTACATGATACATTCTGTGTTTTCAGCTTCAATCCTGCAGATGCAGAATCGATGGGAAAACTACAGATTTAGACACTTCTATTAAAAAATTATGATTGGCCAGCTGGGTGTCTTCCACTGCCCAAGCAGGCTGATTTTGAAGTCCAATGAGAGAAAAAAGCCAGGAGTCAACTGCAGTTGGCTGACCCCCACAGTTTCAGACCTCTTCTGCTAAATTTCAGTCTGGCCCCCATCACGAATCTACTGCTTGATTTGGAAGAGCTGACCTGCAGGTCTTGTCTAATAGTTATTGAGTATCCACACACAGAAGGAGAAGTCCTTGAAAAACACTGGAGTAGGTTCTACTTGGACAGCTGTTCAAAGAAGGCGGGACAAGCATTTTAAAATGTAGCCCTTCAGAGCCTTGTATCCATATTCCAAATGATTCTCTGTACACCTTCCCAGTAGGTGCCTAAAGCTGAAAAAATAAGAGGACATCCTGGATGCAAGAATGTCTCTGTTGCTGAAGTGGGTATAAAGAAAAAGTCCCATCAGAGCAGGAATACATATTGACAACTTGTCTTGAAAAAAACATAGCTTACGGAAAGGATAACTTTTCTGAAACAAAATGCCATTTTTTTCAAGCTTCTGAGGTGTTTTAGCAGATCTGCTTTATAACTTCATTTTGCTCAAAAGTTCTTTGCTAAACCCTGATGTAGTGGAAGTCTGTTGTTAGTTCTAAAATAACTGTGCAACAAAAGTAAGTTCGGCATAACTTAACATCCTTAAAACAACCTTTGAATTAGAATCTAGAAGAACACCGTGGGATGATCATCCAACTCCCATATAATACTCTTCTTGAATTCTGTTTCACCCACTATAGCTCTTGTTACAATATTTGTTGTCCAAACTCATTCTTTATTGTTGTTTAAATCACTGAAATGAGATTATTCATGCCTTGGCTGGGTTTTGTTTCCAAGTTAACTGCTGAAGTTGCTGAAGAAGCATCCACTCAGTATCTCCATATCACAGAGGCTGGAGAAGATGTTCAAGGCACTCAAGCTGCTGTAGCTGCGTTACAGAACCTTAGATACACTTCTGAGAACAGTAAGTTACCTTTTTCTTGGTTGGAACACAAATACACCTTTTTTTCCAAAATACCTTATTCTTTTGAGTGTACTGGGCAATATATGATCAATCTCCTGTGATGTCCTATTAAAAATTATGAAATTAGTCATCCAGAACTTACTTCTGGGGGGGTTATATTTTCTCTAAGTACAAATGAGAAATTATAATTCATTATGAATTTCTATATCCTGAAGTCATTAATACTTATCACTGCCTGTTTTGCACTTTATTATTAGCTGTGTGGAATTTCCTGCCTGTATTATTAAATATACTGTGAAATTAGCTATCTTGGCAGAGTAGATGATGTGTATCTAATGGCAATTCTCTGGCTGTTATTTTTCTCCCTCTCTGGCTTTAGTCAGCAAGACTGCAGGAGCGACATGGTGGAATAGCTCATTTACCACGTTCCCAAGACAGCACTAACAATCTCAATTTTGATGGTACACAAAACTAAGTGAGCTATTCTGTATCAGGTTGAGGAGGAAAAGAGTAGCATTAGATAATGTCTGCTTAGTGGGAAATAACAAAAACTGGAAGAAAAGAAAAAATGCCCAGATTTCTGAGAGTGTTAAAACAGAGACTAGAGTAGATGTTCCTTTGAGTGTTTTGTAATGCATATAAATAAATGCCCTGCTTATCAGAAGACAACATTTTACAATTGTTTACCATTGTGGTCTTTATAGTTCACAATACAGATGCATGTCAAAAACTCCCACTTGTTACGGATTTTCCAAGCATTTTGCAATTTAATTACATTGCTACCAATTTCTGTATATTATTTTAATGAGTGGAAATTCTGAATAAGTGAAAACTTCTTGAGAACTTTTCTTTAACTGTTGTATATCTAAATTAAAATAAACATTGTCATGGAATGTAGTGTATGTAGCAGTTTTTATTTTAAGCTTGAGGCAATAGTTTTCTGAGTAATCTTACTTTTAGAGCATCCAACTTCAGATACTCTTCCAAAATATTCCCTCTTAGTATGAAAAAGGTAGTATCTTTTCTGAAGGCAGTTTTATAGTAAAAAAACCCCCAAAAAACAGAGCAAGCAAACATTTTTCAGTACTCAGATACACTTTCTTCTTTCATAAATACTATAGTATAACTACTTTCTCTTTGAAATTAAATTATCTGACCTAGACTACTATCACAATATCAACCTCAGTTTGAAAGAATTTAAGTTAAGAAATTAGATTAATTCTTTTTGCTGTCTCTTTTCTATCTCTTAACAGTGATTAAAGCAAACATAAGGCAGCTTTACATGACCCTGACAGTTTCTTTCTCTGTCTGGCATCTCCCTCCTGCTGGCATGTGGGAATAGTGGGCCATTGGTGGGAATTTGTATTCCTGCATAACAAAAAACGTTTTTCTGCATTCAAGTATTTCACACTTTGTGAGAAGTCAGAGTACAACTATAAATGGGTTCTTTTTGGTTTTTTGTAAACCTCCCTTTACTCTGGCAGGGCTGCACACATCAGAGAATTTTTTAAAAAGGACAGACATGTTCTGATCCAGTGTTTATAAAATCGTGTGAGCTTTCCCAAGCAATTAACTTTTCCCTTCAGCATGTTAGTAATAAAACTACTTCTTTTAGGTTGAGGGGTATTGCAAAGGACCAGAGAGATGGTAAACACAGGTTTCTAAAATACCAAATGGCTGTTCTGGTTATAGGTATACAGGTAGGTTGTGTGTAAGATGAATGTCTGGTAAATACACATTTGGATTTGTAAAGCCTTGCGGCTTCCTAATTTGCAGTTACTGCTATGAGTTGTGGTTGTTGTTTCTTTATTCAATGTATTCTTTTAGATCTCTTTCAAATAGGCATAGAAATGATTGGTGTGGCTTCACTTGCTGATTCATGCATTCCCTGGGCAAATTTGTTTTGTGAATACTTCCCTGCCACAGATCTGTTATTAAAGTGTCACGTTATTGAGCCTTTTGAATTGTACCAACATTGCTGCGAGTCAGGGGTGTGCTACTTAGATTCACATAGCCTCAGAGCTGTTCTACTGTGATGATCTTATGGCTGCTATCTTTCTGATAAGGTGAAAGACTGGATCCAACAGCTGTAAACATCCTGCAGCAGATCATTGAGTTGGGTTCAGAATCCCACGATGCCACTGCAGTGGCTTCTGTTGTTACCATGGCACCTGGCACGGTGACAGTGGTGAAGCAGGTAAGAGCTCTTTTCTTCTCTAAACCAGCTATATTTAATTTTCATATATTTATTGTGAAATGGGGTTACTTTGCAAGGGACAAATTTTAAATGATCGTTCAAGACACATAGAGAATTTTTCCTAAACTAATTTTTCACTGGGTGTTGTGTGTATGTGTGTTTATATGCCCACATGTGTACATGTTTATACATATATACACATATATCTGTGTACATCTAAAAATGCATATATTTTTGTATGTATATAAAATATGAATGAGTAAATACACGTATTTATGTGAAAATACAGCTTTTTTCTAGCAGGTGTTTTCAGGCTCTGTAAAATAACGTACTTGTATTTTGTGCAGACACTTAGTGCCGTTTTCATCTAAAAGATTCAGGTGGTCTTTGGTGCAGCAAACAAAAGGAAATAATTTTCAATTTGAGGTGCCTGTTGGCTTCAAACATCAAGACTTTTGCTCAGTATTTCGTCCTCACAGGTGTCTGCTAACTTTGTTGCTGCCATTTGTCATTGTCCTTGCAGTGTTCTCTAAACTCTGCTTGTTCCTTCTGTTTCATCACAGCTCTTTGCTTGTCCCTTTCCCCAAATTCACTGGGGTATCTGCACTCAATGTGGTTGACAGGTGAGGCAAGGAAAGTACATGAGAAGTTTTAACTTTTCAAAGAGTTTAAGTAACTCCTTTTGTTTAAATGAACCAAAACTCTTGATTATTCTGAGTTCTAAAATTAACTTCTGAGTTCAGCATTTTTTGTAGTGTTTTTAACACTGAGTTCATGAGAGTTCCATAGAAGTGTGAAGTTCATGGTCTGTGAAGTACTTGGATCATTCCTTAGCTTGCTGCCCAAATATCACAAAGACAAGGCAGAATTTGAAGACAGAGCATTTTCAGATGTTCCTTTGCAATACTTAACAGGTATTTTTGACTAGAAACTATGTAAGAGTTTAGGGGTTTTTTGTAGAATAACATACCCAAAGTTAAAAACTAAATTCAGTCATTAAAGAGAAGAGACAGTGTGGTCCAATTATGGGCAAGTTTCAAAGCAACTTTTGTAGTATAGGCACTACCGACATGCATGCTGTGCTATAGAGATGACCTCTTTGGGGGTTGAAAGCAGTATTAGCAATTGGTGTTTGTCAATATTACTGAAATTAGCTCTTCCCTAAAGAAATTCATCTTTTGAGGCTGTTGTACTAAAGGTATAGGAGAAAGTGGCTTCTGAAGTAGAGCTGCCAAGAGAATGTTTTAGTATCTGAATGTTAAATTTTAAATATACTGGAGTTAACTCTGATTAATGTCTGAATCATCATAAAATCCATTAACATCCTTGTTGGACCTTCCGAATTTACTGGTAGCTTTTTCTAAGTAAATATTTATATTCCAAATTAGTTTTCTTCTTCACTTTTAAATCCGTATTTCTAGCCTTTTGAGTTTGCAGACTGCTAAACCTTAGTTACTTCTTTTTGCTTGTATACATCAGTGACTCTCACTGGCCTGATATCAAACTCTTACAAGCCCCACTCCTATATCAAATGAAACACTGAATTCTCAGAGCACAGAATCTCTTTGCTGCTTTTCTTTTCATGCCCCCTTTTTCCCTCCCTTTAGAGTCTTTTAATATATAAGAGCTTTTACCTTTCTAATTTTTTGCATTTTTCTCTTTTTTTTCTTTTAATTTTCTATAGTAATCAGTTTTATCATAGTCCAGTCTATTATACAGCTGTAGTTACTTTCCAGCTCTTTTCTTCCCAACAGAAAATTGCTCCAGAGTTACAGGCACACCCATTTTTAATCTGAGGATGCAGTAATCATGCAAGGGCATGGACTTAGCACACAAGATGCAAAAGTGCAAAGCCTTTATTGCGCACTCAGAATTCCCCTAAATACCAGCACACAACAGGATATCACATCATACAAACAGGAAAGATGTTCACCTCAGTGTCCCCCAATCACCTGGGGTATTGCACAGATATTACCTATTATGGTAACAGGTAAACAATACCCTATAAGGCTACAAACTACAATTATCACTTCCCATAGGTCCAGCACTGTCCAGAAACCCACAATCCTCTCTCAGCCCATCCCCGGTGACCTGGATGCTCTCCCAGGGTCACCTCCGGGCTCAGGAAAGAGGCTCTCTCTCTCGGCCCTCAGGGCCTATCTCTCTTCAGCACATAGTGCACCCCAACATGAGGAAAGAAGTCTTTAAGTGTTATTGACTTTAGTCCTCCACTATTAGAAACTGTCAGGTTTTTTCTTCAATACTGAGTTGCTTTCGGTGGGATATCCCTCATTTGTACCTATGACTTGGTCGAGTTTTAGTTATCGCCGGTTCCTAATTGTTAACCTTGAAGTGACCTTTAGCCATGTTCATATTTCACTTTCCTACTGGAAAATGTATTCCTCACTTTCTTCTGTGACCTTCAGCTTCTCTTGTGGATTGTGAGACAAAGAATTCATTCAGGGTGTCAGCAATATATCAACATCATCTGTCACTGAATTTCCACTCCTGTTCTTTAATGGCCTCACTGAGTGCTTGCTTAGCAGCTTGGGTCCTTTTTTTTTCCCTTAACAACATTTATTGTAGTTGTCCTGATTTTTATGCTGTTTGTTTTTTTTCTTTTTCTCTAGGGACATGCATTATCCATTTTTTATATCAGTTCTTGCTTTCATATCTCATTTTTAGCTAGCCCTTGCAAGCTGCCTTCATATTTCTCTATTTACACCAAGAAATTCCTTCTGAATTCTAGATTACTAATATGTTTTAAAAAGGATTTTTTTTTGGCTGCAAATGTTACACTATAGTGTTCCTATTTTTGTCTCCTCTTTCCTCCCTGGAAATTTCTTTCTCCCAGAGCTGTCCTCATCCTTACTTTTCACTCATGAAAGTGCCATTTACACTTAATCCTTAAAATCATGTATGAATCCAGCTGCATCTATCAGTAATGCTGCCATCCTCATGCCTTAGCACTTCCCTAACCTGGGTGCTCACATACCTTCGGTACCTTGTGCTTGTAGAGCTTCAGGTTAATGCAAGAATTTTGCCTCCAGAAACAAACTCTGTCTTTTCCCCTAAGTCCTCTTCAGCATCTTGGAAGATATCTGGTGTATTAATTAGGCGTAACTGATAAAATTTTAAAATTGTTTTCTGTTAGGCCACGGGACATAACGGATACCATGTTTGAGGGGTTCTTCTTTTAAATTATTGTTCAGCTTGTAGTCTTACTGCAAGTATCCTAAATTATATTGTACACATTATAATAGAGGTGAAATCAAGATCAAATTGTCTCTTCACAGCTCACAGCTCCTGAATTGCATGTTGAGAACAAAATATCAGTTCTGACTTAGGAAACTTCATATTTCTTGTTTATGTGAATGATTATATAAAGAAAAGGCTTTTTGACAACATAGCAGTAACCAATTCCAGCCAGAATTGGGATTCAGCTTATGATTTTAAACCCCAGAAATGCAAAGTTAGCCCTGCTTAGCTTGTATTATGCTTGGTAAATAGGAATCATTGTTGGCTCAGTTAGTGTCACATGTATGGGACCTTTCCAAGGTTGTGTCTAGAGCCTGAAATGACTTTATCTTAATCGTTCCTGTGAGTCAGTATACTAATCTGCTATCAAAGTTAATTTTTTTTCTTATTTGGGATAAATCCAGTTGTGTGAGCTCTGGAAATATGCAGCTGCTAAGGAATGTAATACACACCAAATGCCTGAGAAAAAAAAATTAATAATGTGAAGTTTTACCAATATGATCTGAGACTGGCAAAAATCCCCTTTAAAGCTTTGATCACAGCATGGCAGAAGTCCATCCTTGTTCAGTTCTAGGGATCCAGTCTGGATCTCTTTGTAAAAGAGCTAATGAAGATATTTCTTCATAGCATGACATTTGAGTTGTTCTGCTCTGCTTAAACACCAAAAAAGTAACTAAGTGGGGAAAAGGAGAGAGGAAAGAGTGCTAAGTTTGAAGAATAGCTAGGAAAGAGGCTAATAAATGCTTAGAAAAGCCATGAAATACTCTTTATGGTGGATAGTAAATGTAGGCAAGAGACTGGGGAGAAAGGAGTTTTGTGGGAACAGCACTTAGGAAGGTGGAGGGACTGGAAGGGTAAAACAAGGCCCTTTCCTTTCTGCACATTCAACTCTCTGTGTCCTGTTTCAGATGTACTTTTGCCCTTGTGCCGTAGGGTAGAGATTGATTCATTTGTTTTTTGTTTATTTTGCTAGAAGAGGCTGTTCAATCTCTTATTTATAGGGGTGGACTATTTTCCTGGCTCACATGCCAAACATAAGGCAGGATTGGAGGATGAGCAGTCAGGCCAGTATCACAGACACCCTCAATTTACAGTCTCTGAAGGCCTGTGTTCAAAGACTTGTTTCTCACATAAAATCTATGTGTTAACTAGAACAGAGATAGTGTTTATCTAGAAACTGCCTTAATATATAGTTGTTTCTTTGAGGTGGAATGTACATCAAATAAGGATATTCATTGTTCCATAAAAAGTTTGTTTCAAGTTAAACTGAGTTTCTTGTGAGGAAACATTACCCTCAGAAATGAGCCTCCCGATATCTTATTTTTTGCAGAGGAGACTCTTTCAGTGTGTAGTGCTGTAAGTTACTCTCCAGGGAAACAATATTCAAAGTGCATATTCTTGGTTTCACAATATATGAAGAACATCCTTGAAAGTTTAGTTCCTGAATCCCGCACTGCACTGACCAGAACATCAGAAGTGTTTCCCCTTCTTGGTCTGTTTACCTTTGAGTTGTTGCTCTTCCATTTCCAGTGTTTGTTAGCAGGAATGTGTAATGGTAGCAAGATACTTTCTTGTTTAATTCATTTATTCTTCATAAAAGCAGATTATTATTTGTATCAGATCTCTTTGATGTATGGTTCTTTGTCCAAATATGAGTTTTTCTTTTGCATCAAATTACTGAACCAGAGCAGTAGAATTTTGGATTCCAAACCAAAGGTTTACATTGATATGCACTATAGTAACCAGTTGAATTTGGTTGCATGCTATCTGCTTTTCAGTTTGGTTGTGGTTTTTTTGTTTTTGTTTTTTTTTTTTTTGATTTAGATAGTGATGAGCAAATTTGCTGGTAATTTGCTATTTTTAAGCCTGTGATACTGTATTGGGTTTTTGTGCTCTAGAGCCATCCCTTTGAGCTCACTCTGAAGATGGCTGAGAAGTTTTTGTTAATCACTAGTCACTCTTATTAATCACTGAGGTGATTATGTCCGCCTTGCTGCACCACTGTTCATCAGTAGTCCACTTTATTTTTCAACCCTATGGGATGTCTCCTATTGTTCAGAGAGCTGATGTCCTCCTCAGGAACATTCTTGGGCCTTGCCTGCAGGTGAATACCTAAATGGTGCCAATTTGTTCTGAACGATGACTCCTATTTGGTTTCTCATTTCATCCTTTTATCTACAGTGCTTGTCCAAGCCATCATTCTTTTTTGCTACAGTTAACTCTGATAATCTTTTTTCTGACATTCACAGTTTATGTTTTATCTCTTGTATTCTTTCAGAAAAAAACTCCAAGGTTACTGTCTCTCCTCTTCTTAGCATCGCCCTTTCTTATCCTTTTTACTTGGTGTTCCTTTTTTTTGCCACATCAAACAAAATCTTGTTTTCCTTTCCTAGGTTTTTTTTTTAGTCCTTTCCAACCTAAGAGTCCCATTTCTCATTAGCTGTAAAGATTTTGGCTCCTACCTTTGCTCAGTCCATGAAGATTTAAATGCTCATTATTTTTTTGAAACAGGTTTCTTAGTGCCTTCTTCCATATCGTGCTTAGTTATGTGGATTTTTAATGAGGAGCAATTTGTACCTCATTGTCTTCTCTCAATTACTTGTCAAAAATATGATGACAGTAATTATCTGTGGATAGACTGTTGTATATTGATACTAATGCCTGTCACACAGAGCTACCGCTGTCTCATTTATGTTTTACTCTCTCACCACCCTTTTTCTGTGTCTGCTTACTGTCTCTTGTTTTATACTGAAATGATGCTGAAATTATACTGAAATTATAAGGCCTTTGGGGCATGAACTACTCTTTTCATGTAGCATAGCTGATACAGTCCAGGTCCTGATCCAAAGCACTTCATTAACAATAAAGAGCAGCAGTTGGCTTCTGAATTCTCTCTCTTTTCCTTCCATTCAGAAAGATGAGACAGGACAGATGCTTTTACTACTTCTGTTGGCTGAAGTGAAGGGTTAAATCTATTCCTGAAAAGCGTAGTAACCTATTTTTAACCTAGACATAATGTGTTCTGGAGAATAAGTAAATCAACTGTTACAATAACTAAACAGATCTTTATCAGAAGATAACCAGAAACACTGGATTTCCATGTGTTTCACCCTTTATTTTAGTTCCTTTCATCCTTTTATTCTGTGATCTCTTCAGGCTCCAGTAAAATCTTACCACGGTAAGTCACTTTCTTCAAAGTGACAGCAGTAGGAAGGCAGAGCAGATTATACATCAGCTCAAAGCAGATCACAGAAAAGAATTTTATTGCGAAGCACATCTTCAAAAGTAAATACCCAATATTAGCATGGCTGTCACATCAGAGGCTACTGAACACTGTACTTCAGCAGCACACCTTGTATTTCAGTCTGGCTTGAATTGGTCCTGACATGATGATGGGTGCTGGTGTTAATCTAGAAAATTTGCCAGTACATGGAGTTATAAATATGTTGATTGTCAATTTTGTACTTGTTTTAGAACACGGAGCAGTTTGGTGCTTCCTGTGACAGTAACAGCAATGGAAAGTTTTAAATGGGGCTGAGGCCCTCTTTCCTCAGCCTTTGAGGAGTTCTCATCTCTGTAACGTACAGACAAAATCTCATGTCAAGATCACTGTCCTGTTAGAGCTCCTACAACAGTGGCAGTGTTGCCATTCTGCCTCAAAAGGAAGTGGGGTGATCCAGCATTTTGCCAGAGGAGTGCCATGTCCAGTCACAGTCCCTCTGTCAGGATATATTCAACCAGCCAATTGCTAAATTGCATCACCAATATGAAGATTTGTCTCCTTGCTGTTTTTATTTTGTGCCAAACAAGTCTTTCATACTCAAGCCTCTTATTATTCCCAAACCATTGTGCACCAGATTGTCTTTGTTTTGTAGCTCATTATAGAGATTCAGATGATCAAATTAGTGTTTTCTGTGTGTCTTTTTCACACAATATAACTGTATGTAAACCAGAACTGATAGAGAGTTGAAATTATTCAAATGATACTGAACAAAACTTGTAGGCACCAATGTAAGCTGACACATCACATATCCAGGTGCTCTCTGTGATCTAAAATGCTTTCATTTAATCCTTTCTGCAGATATTTTGTATATTTTCTTACTGATATTTTATGATATAAATAGGAGCATCTGCAGCCTAGTGTAAGGTTTTGAAAATCTGAACCATCTCTCTGATTAACTTTTCTGCTTCGTGGTAAACTGAAAGGCAGCATTCAATCTGAAATCAAGGAAGAGATTCCACTGAGGATTTGGGGACAGGCCCAGCAAAACTGTTTCAAACACAATGGACCTGCAGCTCCTGCTGACTTCAAATAAAATTGAAGATATTACAGTATTTCACAGGATGAGCTCTAGAGTAAGGAAAAGGCTTTAGCATCTTACTGGAAATATTTTTTTTTTCACTCCTTTTCAGGAAAGGGAAGAATTATATTTTCCTTAATGGCTTGAATTAATTTATTTCAAATTTAAAAAGACTTTCCTGTTTTGAGAGGAAGAGATTCCTGTAAGAGAGACCCATTTGTAATGAATGCTTCCATGTATTTGGATGGTTCTCGGATATGTAAATTAAGAACATTTGGAATTTAGAGATGTTGAGTTTCTTATGAAAACATGGTGGTGAAAGTCCCATTGGCTTTTGCGAGAGACAGATTTAGTTAATAGAGAATATTTATGCAGGTACTGACTTGATGTAGTGCACCAGCTGTGTGTGGCTTCAGCTCCTTGCTGTCATTCTTTAATGAAGGATAAGCAGACAAATGCTTTTCAGCTGACTCTCAAACAGAAAAGAGGTCTTGGATGCTACTCTTCAAAAGATTTCAGAAGCCAATAAAGAGAATTGAGTGTAGTGACTTCGTTCATTCAGAGGACAGCTGTCCCACTGTTTCTTCAATTTGAGGGATGTAAATTAACATTTTGAGATTATTCCCTGTGGAACAATCTAATAGGAACCAAGCAGAAGCATGTAAACATTGAACTGATTTGAAATGTAAATATCCCAAATAATGTGGTGATTTGTCAAACTAAAAGGATTACAGATAGCTGTCCAAAAAAGCTTCTGGAAGCTCGAAACACCAGAAATAAAGGCATTAGTTTTCTTTACCCTGCATGACAAGGGTAATAAACCCACACCGATAAAGTCAGGTAGGGAGGTTAAATTAACTTTCTTTATTGGCCATTTTCATTTCAAAAGCATATAAAACTGAGTAAGTATTAGATTGCTGCTATTGAATTGAATGAGATTCTGCTTTCATTCCATTTTCGTGTCAACTGTGCTTTATTTATTTTTCTCTCTTCATTATTTATGTACATTCACAAAACTATATTTAAAATTATTTATGGGTTTTGATTTAGAGTGACAACAGTGAGATCCATCTCATACCGTGTTGTGCATTCTTGCAGCTCTTAGCAAACATAGTGTAATTTTTCTGGCCTGAGGCGTGTTGTCAGAGGGTTATGCGTAGTGCACTAAAACAAGAGGGATTAGTGTATATTGCATAATTATAGGGCCACATTTTAGACACCCCTATTTCTGTATTTGTTTGAGCATCTCTAGCATCAAGGGCTGTAATTGTGAGCTGATTCATAACAAGCTGTGAGATTCTAATTATCTAACATTCTTAACTGCAGCTTCCTAGCTGAACTCACTGGTGATTAGACTTTTCCTGGCCTGTTGCAATATTCATTAGTAGATCTTGTGCATGTCCTTAACTTCCACGCAGGAGCTGACAGTGGAGCTGGTGCCCTCAGCAAAGAGGGGAGGACAGTTATGAAAAGGGAGTTCAGTGTATGAATTCACTAAAGCTCTGTTGCTCTCAGTAGGATTTAGGGTTTCTTTATTAATTAAAAAATTTTGAAAAGGGTGCATTAGGAGCAGCAAGAGAAACAAGTTAACAGTGCTATGGGGTTTTTTTTCATTATTTAGCTCCTTGCTTTTCGAAGAGAGGCTCAAACTTCCATTAGTAAGGGGTATGTTGGTGAAAGGGGCTTATAAAGAGAGAGGGAGTGACTTGTGACATGATCAGATAGGGAAAGGATGAGGGGGATTGTTTATTAACTCAAAGAGGAGAGACTTAGATTAGATGTCAGGAAGAAATTCTTTACTCAGAGGGTAGTGAGACGTGGGAACAGATTGCCCAGAGAAGTTGTGGATGCCCCAGCCCTGGGGGAGTGTTTGAGGCCAGGCTGGATGGGTCTGGTGGAGGATGTCCCTCCCTGCCCATGGCAGAGGGGTTGGAACTAGATCATCTCCAAGTTCCCTGTCAATCTCCAAACCATTCTGTGAATCTATGGCTCTTTGATTTTATGATACCTGTATTTTGAGACAACATAAATTGTTCTTTCTGAGGGTGGTTGCAAATTTTACTGTGTCAAGAAAAACATCCAGCATCACCTACTTTTGTAGGGTATTGAGCTTGAACTTCAGCAGGAGCTGTTTAAACTGTATTTCAGATAAAACATTCAGGTATGTTTGGTAAAAGAAACAGAATGTGGAATGGACTTCATTGCATTTGTGTATTTTTATCCCTATAACCTGAATCCTGTGCAACAAAGCCAGAATGAGCATCAGTAGATATGAATGTGCTGTTGCACTGAAGTCAATGATAGTGGCCAGATTCCCTTTAGATGTTAAATCATTCACCAGATAAAATCCACATATATTTCATCAGTATATTGCAGCCATACTGACTTGGGGCTCTCTGAATAATTTAACACCTGGACATACTTGTTATTGTTCAAAAAAAAGCATTCTATAGCCTTATTAATTGAGTGAAAGTTCAAAGTGCTGTGAAGTCCTAAGGGGCTTGTGCATCTCTGAAATCTTCTGACAGATATTTTAAACATGAAATAGAAAAGTCAGAAGCAAAGTCACTGTATAACAAAGGGAATGGTTGTTTAGGGAAAAAAATTAAATGAGAAAAGAGCATCAGGAAAACAAACATACAGGGCTTATTTGTCTCCTTGCTGGTCTCTAAGGGACCAGACAGATCCTTGGAATTTTAGCTGTAGTTCTTCCTTTCTGTTCCCACTCCCCTCTTAAGCAACATTAATGATCTTAATTATATTTACTTGAATTTGTTTGTGTTACTGCTGTTTACTTTTGAGCCAGCTTCTAACTAAAAAAAAATTAGCCCTTTCTAATTTCTGTAATTTAGATTCCACACTTTGTAGAATCTACCATGTCTGACCTCTTCTTTTTAAGATCACTTAAGAGTTCAGTGCTGAGAGAGCACACTGAGCTCCAGCAAACAGAATCATAGTTTCCTAGAATGGTTTGGATTGGAAAGGACCTTAAAGATGATCTCATTCCAACCTTCCTGCCACGGGCAGGGACACCTTCCTCTAACAAATGCCTTTGTATATGTCTTGCATACTGAAAAATTGCTGTTCCATTCTCTCCTTTAAAGTAGATTATTTTATCACTGGTGCTTGAGAGAATGCATTTCTTCCACATGACTTACAGTTTTCTGATTTATTTGTACTTGCCTGGAGTACTTTGCATAGGAATTTTATATGGGTTGGTAGAGGATTAAGATTTGGTTTTGAATTCTAGTACATACTGTGTTTCAATAATTTGCAGGCACCTGTATGAATTTTGAATTCAACACCAGATTGTGTTGCTTTTTTAAATTTTGACAAGAAGCAAAATGTTCAGTAAAAAATCTTTTATTTTCACTTGTTTCTGTCACTCTCTTTTCAATAATGTAAACAGTGTTGCCTCACAAACAGTAGGCCTTACAAATCTATTTCAGTAATATTTATATTTCACATTTTTCTAATAAAACCCCTTAAGGTTTACAATGAAGTTTGCACTTCTATGAGCAGTCATTGATTAGGGAAAAAAAAGAAAGACATGGGTACAGTAGATGGTTTTTTACACGGTTTTGGATGAATTCTCATCTCAGTGCTACTAGAGGAATTGTTTGAGTTCAGATTTATTTAAATAAGAGCAGTTTTGAATGAGTGACTGCTGAGAGATTAAAGCTGTCTCCAAAGACCAATGTACCTGAAACTTTGCAGCTCTCTGTGCACAGAACTGAGATGCTGTGTTGCTGCTTTCAGTATTCTGCCTAGCTACACACTCATTAATCAAAAGTGCTCGCAT
Source organism: Lycocorax pyrrhopterus obiensis (assembly GCA_014706295.1). Classification (NCBI taxonomy): domain Eukaryota; kingdom Metazoa; phylum Chordata; class Aves; order Passeriformes; family Paradisaeidae; genus Lycocorax; species Lycocorax pyrrhopterus. The sequence continues at coordinate 145,558,601 of JACSVZ010000002.1, read as the reverse complement.
TTTCTGCAGAACTTACATTTTCTTTCAGAACTGTGTGATTGCTAATTTGTGTGCTGTGTTTCCATTAATCATCACAATACCAGGTACTTATTGGGAAGGTGGAATTTCTGTAAGCTCTTTGATGTCTCCTCAGGTGAAGGAAGAGGAGCAGGCAGCCAACCACACGCTGATGATCCAGGAGACGCTGCAGCAGGCCTCGGTGGAGCTGTCGGAGCAGCATCACCTGGTGGTGTCCTCAGATGAGGTGGAGGGCATCGAGACAGTGACTGTCTATACCCAGGGTGGAGAGGCTTCAGAATTCATTGTTTATGTTCAGGAGGCTGTGCAGCCTGTGGAGGAGCAAACGGTGGAAGAATCAGTGCAGGAGCTCTAGAGAACAGTGGTCAAAGGAGGTGACTTCTTGATTTGCCAAAGCCAGAGGTTTGGGGTTTTTTTTTGTCCCAACCAAAAGCAGTCAAGGTGATGGATTTTCAGTTAATTTGTGAAGTGATCTAACTGGTTGCATTGTATCAGTAACTTAAATTTATTATGTGCAAAACCTTCTCAGACTTTTGTTTTGTAGAAAATGCTTTTGAGGAAAAAGTATTCTTCCCCTTCTTAGAAGATCTCTCACTTGATTCCTGTAAATCCGCACAAATATTGTCTGTTCAAAACTGTGGTATCCCATAATAAAAAACATCTATAAAGATAGCTGGAGTGTCTGGAAAAGCCCATACATCCCATTTTATACATACTTGATATACTCTTGACTTGGCTGGAAGCAAAGTTGTGTTTTCTGTAATTAAAAGGGCCTCTTAGCTCTGAGTAGATGCTTAGAAATTGTCTGCTGAGTTGTGGATCTAACCCAAAGAAAGGCTTGAGATTTGATTAGAAACACACCACAGATGGACTGTAGTTTATGCCTGTGAGAAGATCCTTTGAGTTTGGAAGGTATTTAAAGCCATATGTGATAATTCTGGGTATCAGTAGGATGACTGTTATTTAGCTATTTGAATAATGATAACTGTTTCCATCCCTCTGAATAAATACCTGTCCAGTATCATAAGGTGAAACCAAAACTGTCAAATCAAGGAAATATTCTTTTGTTTCTAAGAAAAGAAATATATTCAAAAGATTTGTAAATGCTATAAGAGATGTATGTTCATATGTTTAAAACAGACTTGCTTGTAAATATGACTGTGTGAAAAAATTTGTACAAAAAGCTTAAGTAAATATTTACAAGAAACAAGATATTCTTAATTATGCATGTATATAGTTTCAGATTTTTCTTCATGAATCTTGAATTGTTTCTGGTTTAATATTTTTAAATTTGAGCTATAAAAATCATTAATAAATAACAAAATTGTCATTTTTTTTTCTAATGCTCTAATTTCTAAAGTGTTGGCTTCCCTTTGACGGCTAATTAAAAAATGCTGGTGTGCATTGACTCTGGTGAATTATTCCTCCAGTTAGTAGTCTCTGATCCGGAAAGTACCACCATGAAATGCAGGCAGACCATTCTATGTGATTGAACTTATTTATGGGTGTTCTGGATAAAAAAGTGGAAAAAAGCTTTTGACTAAGTGGATGTAATGTAGAGCGTTGGGTGTCTGCCTTGTCTGAGGCTGCTGAGTTCTCTTGATGGTCGATAAAATCAGAGTGTAAACCTTTAGTGGCAGTTTCTCCCTTAGCTGTGCCAATGGGGAATTTAAATTTGGTAATGGAAAAGAACTGAGAATTGTTTGACTTTGGTGGCATCTTCGTTTCCTCTGGTTTCATCGTGACAGTGCAGCAGAAGCCCAGGGGTGTTGAGTTTGTAGGGTGGAGACCTTGCTGCCATTTTGTGTCAGTGACTGGAGCTGGAGCTGGTCCCAAGTGTCTGGGTTGATTCTTTGTATCCTCAGTAAACTTGGCAAGAATGAGCCTTTAAATGTTTAGTAACATTTGTAATGTGATAGAAAATGATGCATCAAATGTATCAGTATGATTAATCTGCATAAGAAACTGTGTTTTTGTAATTACTGGTTGAAATTCAGTGTTGATTTACAAGAACAATCATTTCTGTTATCTAGAAGAGAAGAAAGCAGTCTCAAAAACTTAGAATTTATTGAAACAGCCCATTTGCTATTAAAGCCATTTGGAAGAGGCTCATGATCACGTGTTCAGCACACAGTAGTGAACTTAGTATAAAATGTCTCTGAAAAGGGGACAGAAAAATATTTTTCTATGCATCACTCAAGAACTCCTAAGTACTTTGTTTCAGATAGACTGAGTACTTCTGTCTGGAAGAGGTGTGGCTGTCTTTGGACAAAGAGTTTTGGAATTTTGTTTGTTTTAATTCCAGTATATCACAGCCATACACACCTGTGTAATTTAAAGCTTGATTTATAATTGATGAGTTATATCACATTTTCCTGTACTAGATCATAAACACTTATGAAAATTTTTTGCTTCCTTTTTTTAATTATTATTTTAAAAATACTTTTCAGTTCAGGTCTTTTTTTTTTCCCACCTCTGCCATGACCTAAACAGCACAAATTGTTGTTGCTTTTAATGACATTTTCTAACAAAAATACAGAGGTGATACTGATGCAATTCAGATTTTCAAAACATTTTAATATTTTTAATTCTTCTAAAGAATTTCTTAGTCCACACAGTATCTTAGCACTGCTGTATAGAATATGAACTGCATCCATTCAATATTAACAAAGGAAAATGGTTTCACATTCCAATAAATTTTCACACTACATGGACATGTGCTTTACAAACTTAAAAAAAAAAAAAGCCAAACCCAAAACACATAAGAAAACCCCCTGCATCTCAAGAATGAGCAGTACTGTTAGCACTGTTAGTAGAGAAAGGAAAGTAGCAGAAATCGTATTGCAAGATATTCAATTGTTCAAATGATTTAAGATCCAAGCGGGCAGAAAATCGGGCATGTGAGGGAATCTTTTGGAGCTGTGTTCCACTGGCATGATCAGGACTTCATTTTTGGCTTGAACTCTTCACTCCTGCCTGTGGAGGAGTCTGATCACAGAAGCTTCAGTGAAGTGTCAATGGAAATGTGAAAATTGACCCAGTGAGGAAGTTTTACCTTTCTGCCCCTTGTGAAAATCAAACTCTTGGGATAAAAGCATGCTGAATGTTTGAGAATGACAACTCATGGAGAACTTCTTTCCTAAGTCCCACGTAATCTTTTATGGAGGTAGAATTATCAACCCATCTTACACCCTAAAAGACTGCAAGCCTGTCTTGTTTTGCTTACACATAGAGTTGTATTTATGTAAGAGCCTGGGATTCAGCTGAGGACTCTGCTACTAGTATTGAGTAAAAATAATACTGATTATTATTTTGTAATTCTTTTGTTCTCTTAATAAGGATGGTTGCTGTCAGCGCTCACAGAGCAGAGTTGAGTGAAACAGATGGTGTGCACAGAGTCCTAGTTTATAGATTGTTGTATTTGGGGTTGTGGTTTATGGTTGGATTTCTTTACACCAGATTACAGTTTTTGCTATTTGTAGATATGTTTGAGCTGTATCTGGAAGTTTGAACAGGGAGTTCATGAGAAACACGAGCTCATTTGCAGATGGCATCATTAACAAAACTGTGGCTTGTTTAGGTAATGCTAATCCTGCAGTCTTCACTCATAACGTGCTGAACTGCAGATGTTCTGTTCCCTTTTGTAGTACGATGACAGTGAGGTTACTGAGTGGCACTGCACGTGGCTTGACAGCTTCTCAATTTGCATTTCCAGCTTTCCCATCACAGCAGACATCATTTCCATCGATAGCAGAACTACTCCATTTATCTTTTTTTCTTCCTTGAAATGAGGGCAACTTTTGATCCGGGAAGACTTTCATGTTCACTCAGTCACAGAGATCTATTTTGGCTCATCCTGAGAGGATCAGACTTGCTATTAGGACATAAATATGCAGTATCATATCCATCCCTGCTATAGTTCCACCAGGTAATTGATTAAGGTGATCTTTCATGTGTTCCTGTTCTCAACTTGCCTGTATTGTGTTTTAAGTGATTAAAAGAGTGCCAAGCATTTCAAAGGGCAGTGCAAATTACTGAGCTCTCATATCTGCCTAACAAAATGCTCTGTTCAAGTCCATGGTGTTCCCCACCCCATCAACCTTCAGAATGATTGAAGTAGAGAAAGGAAACCAGCATGTTTCTCTCCTGATAAATACTAATGGACAAAAATGCTCTGTTTGTGATTGGTAGCAAGTCTGAACACTGTCTGGTCACAATTCCATGCCATGTGCTCTGGGATGACCCTGCTGGAGCAGGGAGGTTGGATCAGGTGACCCAACGCGGTCCTTTCCAACCTGACCCGTTCTGGGATTCCATGAAGTGCCTCTGTGTGTACCCTGATCAGCAATGTTTGAGGATTTCACCAGAGGAGAAGGACCAGAGCTTAGTGTGAAACAAAACCATGGAATGATGAAATTGTCATCAAGGAAAAGAAATATTAGGCCAAGTAACAGAATTAACATCCTGTTGGGGAGGCCTGTTAGCTTAGAAGGTAGTACCTAAAGCAGGAGAAGCTTCTCTTGAGTTGCTCTGTTTTTTGCACGGAGTAAAATCCAGCCAGACATTGGGAATGAGCCCGGTGGGAAGAACAGGGCAGCTGACCTCAAAGGTTTCTCTTACACCTCAGATTTCTGGGCATTTAATGACAGCAAAAGAGAACAATGTGACAAAAGACCTTTTTATATTCAGAACCACACCTAACAAGGATGCTTGTGAGAGCTCACTCTGAAGGAATTGATGGGATGGGCATTGATGGGATGTTAAATAAGAGCAAAATCGTCACTTACATATTCTTATGTCACATATTCTTCATAAAAAGTTCAGTTCAAGGCTTGAAGTGAGTAGTGGCTGCCAGTAAAGTAGAAAAACAAAATTAATGTCTCTGACAACACTATAAATGACCTTTTTATTCACTATAAAAGTATTTTTTACAGGCTTGTTTGCAAAAGGGGGATAAAGAGAGAAATCACAGTCAGTATGTTGCACAGAGCTCTTCCTGGTTTTTGAGACGTTGCAAGTTTTCCTGAAAAGTGGAAGTAACTCAGCCTAGGTAAATTAAAAGGGATCAAAAGTCTTCACTGTCTTGGAATGAAAATAAACAATGGGAATTTATAGAGCAAGCCTTGTTATGGCTTTTTCTTCAGTTCAAGGAATGCTATCCTCTGGAAAATAAGGGATCATTTTGTGTTGTGCCCCCAAATGAAACACACTGCAAGTGTGTTTTACAGGAACACATAAAGATATATGAGAATGAGACCACAGGAGCTCCACATTGGTAATATTCTTTATGGGCTAGCAGTGAAATAAGGGACAAAATATCACAGTGGATTACAGAGCCAGTCAATGTTTTCACACTTTGTTTTGGAAATGGTTCCCCTTTTTGATTAGCCTTTATAGCATTTATTTTGCTACTGCCATTAGGAGTGAAAATACTTTCTGGGAGCTGAGAGCTGAATGGGCCTCGGGTATTAAAAGCAGAGTACAGAATCTTTTAGGGATGGATAGCTTGTTCAAATCCATGTTCAGACAGTATTAGTCAAATATTCCTTTCATCTAACGGTGACTGAATGAGTGAGAGAGTTCAAATCCAAGATACGATAAAAAAGGTCCAAATCAGAAAATCTCTATGGAGTTGCTTTGTGCATACCTCTTACCCCTTGGTCAAAGGCCAATCAGTTTCTCCAGCAGAAACAGCCACCCTTCACTTGCCACAGAGTTTGTCTAGACAGTGACATTCTGTTTAGCGTTTGGGTTTAGCTATTCAGGTTGCATTTCCAAACCTTAAATGAATCGCACGTGGAGCCTTGTCTATTTAGAGTGCAGTCCTGCTCACACAGAGATGTTTTCCATTTCTGTTCAGGTGATTCCCGTGTGCTGGGTGTTGACTTGAACTCCTGGGTCGTGCCACAGCACAAGAGCTTTTTACTACCAACTGTAGTGCTTACAAGTTCTCATGGCATAATGCCACTGCTGTTTTGTGAGGTCAGCACACTTGAAGCTACAAAAATTATTTACTGAAGTGCTAGAGAAATGTCTAGTTTTGAACCCAGGAGTGTTCACCAGGACTGTGTGGTCCTCAGGAACTGCTCTCTCCATTTGCCAGCATTGACTCAATAGCTTTGCCAGCAGAACAGGTGTGTTGGGTTTTTGCCATGGCCAGGTTTTGGTAGCAGTGGGGCTACAATTTGGCTTCTGTGAGAAGCTGCCAGAAACTTCTCCCCATATCTGCTAGAGCCAGTGCTAGCTGGCTCCAAGACACACCCACCACTGGCCAAGGCTAAGCCCAACAGTGAGGGTTGTAACTCCTCTGGGGTAACATATTTCATAAGGGGAAAAAAAGGCATTGTGCAGAAGTAATTGCAGGCAGGAAGAGTGAGAATATGGAAGAGCAACCTCTCTGCAGGCACCAAGGTCAGTGAAGAAGGAGGGGGAGAAGGTGCTCTGGGAGCCAGAGCTGAGATTCCCCTGGTGCATCCCAGGGTGAGGCAGCTGTTCCCCTGCAGCCCATGGAGGTCCATGGGGGAGCAGAGATCCACCTGCAGCCCGTGCAGGACCCCACACCAGAGCAGGGAGATGGCCAGAGGAGGCTGTGACCTCATGGGAATCCCATCCTTAGCAGGGTCCTGCCAGGACCTGTGTCCCTGTGGAGAGAGGAGCCCAGGCTGGAGCAGTCTGTGCAGAGCTGCAGCCCACTGGTGGCACTCAGGTTGTAGAAGTCCATGGAGGACTTTCCTGTGGGAGGGACCCTGTGCTGGAGCTGGGCTGGAGAAGGAAGCAGCAGCAGAGACAAAGTGTGATGAACCGACCTCAGCCCCCATTCCCCATCCCCCTGTGCCCTGAGGAGGTAAGAGTCCAGCAAGGAGGGTGAGGTGGTGCGGAACGTGTTTTTAAGATTTGTTTTACTTCTCATTACCCTACTCTGATTTGATTGGTAATAAATTAGATTAATTTCCCCAAGCTGGATCTGTTCTACCTGTGGCAGTAACTGGTGAGTGATCTCTCCCTGCCTTTATTTCAACTCAATGACCTTTCATTGTATTTTCTCTCCCCTGTCCAGCTAGGAAGGGAAGTGACAGAACAGCTTTGGGGGGCACCTGGTGTCCAGCCAGGGTCAAACCAGAACAAGAGGTCATGTAGGAGCTTCCTATTATACCCCAAGGGAACTGGAACATTGACTTAATCCCCTACACTTCCCTTGAAGCACGTTGGGGAGTTTCACCTGAGCCTTCTGCTCTCGGAGCTCTTGGAGAGAGCTGCTCATGAGCATTTTGGGGATTTCACTGATATCAACCAACATGGAATTTATGGCTTTGGAAAAGAACACAGTGGTGACAGCATAAAACTCCTTACACAGGTATGGCTAATGCTGGGACTATCCTGATCCTATGTTTTAATTTTGTATTACTTGAATATACCTATTTAGAATTTTAAAAAATTTAATTTTAATTTATTTAATTTTAATAAACTTAATTTAAAATTAAAACATTAAATATTAAATTATATAATATATAATATTATATATTTAATATATTAAAACATTAAATAAAATATTAAATATTAAAATAAATTTTAAGAAATTTAATTTAATTTATAGTAGAATAAATTCTTTTCCTACTTGCCTGAATAGATTTTTTTCTGGCAAAAGGTCCTTGCTAACATAATGCATCTGCACAGAAAATGTGGCCCTCTGCAGTTCTCTGTATGCCTCTTAAGGTGTGTTTAAACTGAAAACGTGGACAAAGCTGTAGATGGTGTACTTTAGCCACTCTCATGCTTTAATTTTCCTGGGTCAGAATGAAAAAAAAAAAAACCAAACCAACAAGCTGATAGAAAACATAAATTTCTATGTAATTTAGCAGAAAAATAAAGGGACTGCCACAATGATGGTGTTGTGCTTTTGGGGGATTAGTCTAATTTTTTTTTTGTTTTACTTTATCTGAAGCTGCACCAGAACTTCCAGCTTTCCACGTGATGCTCTTAACTACAGAGCCTCTCTACAGCCTGTCTGAAGTGAGGAAAACAAGTGAAGCAGGTAAACCTTAGCCTTTTGTGTGTTGTTACTTTTGAGTGAGCCTAATATTTATTTAGTCTTACTTAAAACAGGGACTCAGCATGGAATCCATTCAATGGCATTTTATGCTAAGGAGGATGGAGGATGCACTAGGAGTGAAGTTTATTAGAATTTCAAGGTTTTGTGGGGCTTTTCATTGGTTTGATTTGGTTTGGTTTGTGGTTTGTTGGTTTGTTGGTTTGTTTTGTTTTGTTGTGGGGTTTTTGTTTGTTTAGTTGGTTTGGTTTTTTGCTTTAACCATCACCTTAAAAACTGTTGCAGAAGAAAGCCAAGTGTAACAGAAGTTCTGACAATAATTAATAAAAAAGGAAATATTTTACTATGTCATATTCTGGAGTTAATATAGGCCTTTTTATTTTACTATTAGTTTGTAATAGAATTCAGAATTTAGTCAGTGGTTGTAGTAGGTGCTGTAAAATCTCAACAAAAATCCTTGCCCCAAAGGTCTTACTCTCACCTCCAAGTACATGGGATTGATATGCGTTCTTAAAATACAGGGTTTTTTCATATGTGTAAATGCAGAATTGGAGTAGGGGGTAGCTGTAAATCTGTGGCAGAGGCAAGAGAAGCCGTGTAGCCTTGTGCTTGTCTTTCCTCTTGAAAAAAAAAAAGGAAGTTCCAGAAATTCTAGAAACTGATATTTCTGTGGCAGGTGAGTGGAAGCACAAAAGGGCAGGCTCTGGCTGAGCAATGGCAGCATGATTTCAGTTACACTGTTTTTCAAGCAGTTATGGTTTGGGTTGGTATTTTCAGCATGGGATTCTGCATGGGATCAGCTTTGAACTGTAGATACCTAAAATCAAAGTATCTTGTCATGTCACTGCTGCCCAGCTCCTAATGGTAGTCTTAGTGGATGCCAAGGGAGCAGTGTGACACCACAGCAATCATAAACACAGCTTGCAAAATCATGCACAAGGGATATTCTTGAAAAGTCTAATGTGGTAGTATTGCAAACCAGAAGTCTGTCTGTCTTGAATTAACAATATTAATGTGTTTAGCAGCAAAATTCTGTATTTATAATTTCCTATAGGGAAGCCATTGGGACTTCTTTCCATCTGGCCACACCTAAAAGCAGAGGAAGTGTTTTGTCTTAGGCTACAAACTGTGGTTTTGACTTTCTTCTCTCTTTCCACACCCTTGTTCACCAGCTGTTAGAGTCTGTACTTTATGCTTAAGTTGGTTCACAAAGACTTGAGGGCACTGAGTGCCGCAATGACGCATCAATAAAGTTCCTAGGCTGGATGTCAGGATGTCCCACATCACAGTTCAGCATGAAGCCAGATTGTTGTTTAATTGCATATTTCCCAGCGGAGCCCAGATCCATCTGAATTGGACATTCATGCTTATTCCCTTGTGCTCTATATTCAGAAGAATGCCTTGCCTCTCTCGCTCCGCTTTCAGATCCCTTGGTGCTCCTTTGTTATGCTGAATGCTTTGGTTGGTCCATTTTTCTACTGCTGTTCAAGGCAGTTTGCCTTATCCACACACTCAGAAATGTAACAGGATTCTGTGTATTAGAGGATTTTGCTTGTTCTAGATCCTGCCTATAAAACAGAAGGCATTAAGACTTGGATACTGTGTGATTTACTGCGAACCCAAACCATTTCACTGAGTCTGACACCACAAGAGTATATGAATTTGTGTTGAAATCACCCTCCCAGTGATTTAGAAGAGTTAGTTAAATACCTTATTTAGAATCTAATAATTGAGCCTATGTGAGCTGGCAATTACGCATGCAGTAATTGAATGTGCTTAGGAGCGTGTGTCATGAAAATGGGAACCAATGGGATTATACCACTTCTCAGGAGGTTTTAGAGATTGAGAGTAACAGCAAGTACGGTTAAAAACAAAATTAGCTGTGCATATGTAGAGATTATAAAGCATCAGCAGGCAAACAACAGAACTAATTCTCCTCTGCCAGTGGCTGGGAGTTCATTGCCACTAAATGAGCATCCAGCTGCATGTGGATGGAGGTGGGAGCTGGGTGGGGAGCACTCCTCACACACAGGTGGCTGGGGAAGTCTTGCAATATCTGGAACAGGAGATGAAGCTGCTGTGAAAACAGACGCAGAAGAGTTGCTCAGGACTTGCTGAAGAGCTGCGTTGCTGTTTCTCAGCATCCAAAGTTCAAGTCTGATTTGCATAAACCAGAGCATTGCAACAGCTCTCCAGGCAGGTAATGGCCCACAAAGGTCCCAGGCCGCTGTGGTGTGTCTGAGCCAAGAGCCCTTGGGGTTGTGATGCTGCAGACAGGAGGGGAGCATTGAAGAAGTCAGTCCAGAGAGAGGCACATCCAGGTATTGTAAAACTTTTACCAGTTTAAAACATTCACCTGTAATATGTAGCTCATCCTAGCAGAAATTCACAGCTCCTTACAAAGCATTTCTCCCTAGCTGTAACTCTCTTACATCTGGCTACACAAAACTCGTGAGGCTGTCTATGATAAGGTTGTTTGCTGAGTCCAAATGGAGTCACAATCCTTCTGAGTTATTCTCATAATCCCTCGTCATTCACGGACCTGTTGGAGCAAGTCCACGAAGACGATCAGTGAGCTGGAGCACCTTTTCTGTGAAGACAGGCTGAGAGAACTGGGATTGTTCAGCCTGGAAAAGAGAAGGCTCTGTGGAGACCTTATCGCATGTTCAGGTTCCTAAAGGTGCTACAAGAAAGCTGGAGAGGGACTTTTCACAAGAGCATGGAGTGATAGGACAAGGGAGAATGACCTTGAGCTGAAAGATGGGGAGTTTAGATGATAGAAAAACATTCTTCTCTGTGAGGGTGGTGAGGCCCTGGCACAGGTTTCCCAGAGAAGCTGTGGCTGCCCCATCCCTGGATGTGTTCAAGGCCAGGCTGGATGGGGCTCTGAGCAACCTGGTCTACTGGAAGGTGTCCCTGCCCATGGCAGGGGGGTTGGAACTGGATGATCTTTAAGGTCCCTTCCAAACCCAAACCAATCTATGATTGTATGACCTTCATTATATATGTTTGTAAGTAAACTGAATATTGTTTTCCTAAATACTTTTTAAATTTGTTGTGTGAAACTAGAGCTTCAGTTTACAGTCCCAAATTGAGTTGTTTGGCATTAAAAAAAAAGCCTGGAAAATTAATTCATCTGTATATTAATATCCTTGTGCATTGGAAGACATCTGCCCACTGTTGTGCTAAAGCCTGAGATGTCACTGAAGTTTTGAAAGAAGGATGTTGCCTTAGTGCAGAGTAAATGTCTGGGTTTTGGGCTTTTTTTCTAATCTGCATATTAATTACTGTCACACAGCTGATGCAGTGGGCTGCAGCTAGATTCATCCCATTTAAATCAGTTTAATCCTTTGCAAGCTTGCAAAAGCAATTATTCTGCATTTTTATCTAACACTGTGTAATGCAAACTTCAATCTGTTCAGCTCCTGCTCCAGACCCTCGGTGACCTTTCTGCTCATACACCAGCAACACTGACTGCAATTAATTTCTTCTCTCATTGAGAACATTCTTATATTGATCTACTCTTCATAAAAGTTAGCAAACTCTTACCTACTGGATCATTCTTTGAATAATGTCTCTCTCTCTCTCTAATTTTTGCTTTTATCAGCTGCAGTGTTTGGCTCAGGCATCTCATGGCATGGCTTTCCTGTTCACCATGGAGACCATATTGCCATTAATTCCGGGTAGCGTTTCCTGGCGCTGGCCAGCGCCGCGTTCTGGGAGTCCAGCAGCCCCTCTGCATCTGTTCCCTGTGTTACATTTCTGCCTTGGCAACGGGACATCCTGTGCAGCTTAATTTGTCCTTTGGCTGGATTCGTCTGCTTCATCAGCTTGATTTAATTGACCATCTTGTGAAGTGAACCTGAGGTGGGGCCATTCTGCCGACGGGAGGGCAGCAGGTACAGTGGGCACAGCCGCTTTGTGCTGGTGATGCACCAAACATATTCATGTGGCAGAGATCTCTCTTTACAGGCTTGAACTCCACTCTGCTTTAGGATTACACAGTCCACACAGCACTGCAGTAAATTGCTTCCTTGTGGATTTGGGTTTCAGATTCTCACATTCATTCCTTTCTTTTTTTTTTTGCAAAATTTGTTTCCAAGTCGGAGCTCATTGAGCCAAAGCCTTTCTTCCACGAACATCACAATGATGATAATCACTCTCTCATGAGTGTTGCTATTATCTTGCCTGTGTTTCACATGTATTAAGAGAAAACAGCAAAGGTATCCCTTGATGTGAAACTTACCCATGTTTGCATGACCTTCAGATGGACAGGGCCACTTGCAGAGCTGTGACTGTTTCAGGCAAGTGGCCCAGAACTGGAGCTCTGATGACAACATTCTCGTAGCCTGTCTGCTGGGCACAGGTGGCAGTTTATTTCAATCATTCTACAGAGCTAAACAAGATGTAGAAAATATGCAGCTCTATCAAACAGGGAAATTTCAGCCTTCTCGGGTGATTCAGAGATTAGTCCACCTACAGTTTTTAGTATGTTGTTTTTATGTGTGTGCTTAATCCTTTTATATAATCCTGCTTACTTGTTAGTCTTTCAAAGACAGATAATTACAGCTTTTTGAACTGATGTGGAATCTCAGACATTGTGACTGGTGGGGATTCAACTGTGACACAGGTGAGCAAGATGGAGCTTATTGCAATTGCTGTATTTAGTTACGTGCATATTTTAAACTAACAGATACCATTTTATTACACATTATGAAATTACAGAGCAGTGATAATAATTTAATTACCATTATTAAATATTTCTGTAGCTGTGCCAATGGAAACCTCAGCTGGAATCTTTCACAGTTATCCGAGAAATTACAGTCCCTGTCCAACCAGTCTGCAAGTTGAATTCTGAGGTACCTGCATTGTCCAATAAAGTCCCTCACCTGTCATTTCTGCCAGAGCTGCTCAAGGTGTTAATGAAATAAAGGGCCTGGTGTCTTGGCAGCTCAGGGAGGATTGAGAGGACAGGCCTCAGTTGCCCAGCCTTTCACACTCCCCTGGTGTTTTTTGCCTTGTGAAGCAACAGCAGCTGAACTTCTCTCGATTTGCATTCTGATAACACCAGGTAATCTCAGATCAAGGTGCTGTTGTGGGTCGGGTTCAGGGCATGTTTCAGGAGCAGCTGAGCTGTTTGTGCAGCAGGAGAGGGAACCCTTCATGAAAGGCAGTGTCACGAGTTGCTGTGACCATCTACACATGCCACCTCTTCACTGGTCAGAGCCTTACACATGTGAAAATGAAAATTTGGCCCCAAAAGGACAAGGTGAAAGGAAAGCAAATTTTGATCTACCAACGCGGTCATTGTTGGATTAGTTTGTTACTCCCTGAGCTCAAGAAGAGTTTTGTTGATAATTTTGGAGGCAAAACTTGGTGCACTTCCCCACCATGAGACTGGGGAACACAATGAATATGGAAAAATGTAACATAAAATCAAATTTTCACTCAAGCAATAGATTTCATTCTGTATAAAGAAAAGAGCTCATTTGGCAGCTGCTGCTGATACAAAATGTCAAAGATTACATGTTAATTGACTCTCTACCTAGGACTTGCTTATTACCTTTCAGTAAGACATGTGGGCAAGACAAATTGAGCTTTGAGCAGTGCATGGAACAGCCGTGAAAGTACTTAAATGGGAAAAAGCATCATGAGCAAAGGACATTCAAAGTCTGCTACAATTTGCTGTTCTGCCTCATTCTTTCTCACTTTCTAGTTTCTAGTAGTTTCAGCCCTGCTGTGCAGTTTTTTAATTAACATTTCCTCTAAAAATGGACGGGAGGGGGTCAAGCAGCCCCAACCTCCTGTCACTGGCTGTATAGATTGGAAAAAGAAATGGACCCAAGTCTCAAACATGAGATGGAGAAGTAACAAAGGAATGGGGGAAAAAAAATAACAACCCTCTACTTTCTAAACCATCAGGTCTCTCTGAATCGGATCCAAAATCCAATGAAATAAAGGAAATCTCTTTTTTTATCGGCTTCTATGGGCTTTGGAGACAGCTCTCTGCTCGAACAAGTGCCAGCTGTTCTTCTTTAATGGCTGTAATTGGTAACAGCACTGCAGCAGAGAAGGATGAAGGAAGCAGCATTGAGTGTCTCCATGGGGAAGAGGATGTTCGGGTAACATCTTATCCCCTGTGTTTCTAGCAGGAGTGAGCCTTTGCTGAGGGTGTTGGCTGAATGCTGGAAATGCCCCACTGCAGCCTCCTTCGAGGGCACCGAGGTGGAGACAAAGGCCTGGTATCAGCATCTCTGCCTCCGACGACTTAATCCTTGTTTTGCACTTGCACTTGCCTCCCTGCATCTGGGAAGATCAAAGCGCTGGGAATTAGGAAACTCTTCAAGGCTCGCAGCCCTTTCCCGGAGCCAGCCACCCGCACAGGTGCTTGGCTGCTCTGTGAGGGATATTGCACATTAAGGGAACAGAGCGATTTTGGCTGAACGCGTCGAGCCTGTGCTGCCCTGCTGCTGGCAGGGAGGGAGGGGGCTGCGAGTTGCTGGCGGAGTCAGAGGGAGCCTCAAGACGTTTTCTGGTGCCTCTCACAAAGACCCCCACCTCTTCCAAGCATCTGAAAAAGGGAGCAGAGTTGTTTTCTTTAGGAGCCTCTGCAAAGCAGCTTGTGTTGCTTCAGCACGGTGGGAAGGGACGTGGCGCGTCCTGCCTGCAGTGCCCTGCACACGTTTTGGGAGGGCTCCGTGAGGGTAACGCTGGGCCAGCTCAGGCCCAAAAGCTCCTTGGCACAGAGAGGAAACATCTGTTTCTTTCCATATGTGATCTCTTATTGTCTGCCCTAAAATCTGGCATTGCCACCTAACACTTTTGCTAAAAAGAGCCTTTTTTTTCCCTCTCACCACCCTGGGGACACCATTATCCTATGGGCTTCAGCTGGGTGCTGGTCCCAGAGCAGCATTTAAACACCGTGCTTTTTGAAGCATGGTCAATCCAAATTTGTATCCAGAGGAGAAAGAACCAGCAGAAGCAGACCAGCACGTCGGCAGCAGCAGCATTAATATACAGCTCCTTCTCTGGGGCAAAGGAGTGCCGACCCTGCATTGAAAAGTGGCAGATTCTGTTATCGGAGGGTGAAGGGAATGACAGGCCAGGCCAGCACTTGTCACAGCCGTGTCAGGGATTGAATGACAAAGGAAGGACAGTGATGTGTCTCTCCCGGCAGATAGTCAAAGACAGTGGCCTGGAGTCAGAGCCACGTTGTCACTCAGCCATTGTGAGAGGTGACAAAGCAGCAGCGGCTGCCCTGCCGTTTAGAAGCAGCATTAATTATTAATGGAGCGCTTGTACAAGTAAGTTAGGAGAAAAAGAAAAAAAAAAAGTCAGCCTGCTGTGCTGCAAATACAGTGATAACAATTCCTTCCACTCTTCTTTTTTTTAATCAGAAGATGGAGCACTCTGGCCTAGTTGCTTCTACCTCTGTTTAATAAGTGAGCAAGGTTGGAGTGGCACACCTGGTTTCTGAACAGATTCTGCAGTTTTTCCCCAAAATATGTTTTGGATCTTTCCCCCTTTATACAATCCTCTGTTTAAAACCCTAAACACAACCAGCAAAGTTTTTCTCTCCCTGCTCTGCCAGCCCCTTCCAATTATGTGAATTCTCTCTCTTTGTTTTCTTCTCCCAAAAAAGTTTGTCGTGTTGTGCAAACTGGCAAGATAGGGTCTGCTCCGTTGTTAAATTCTAAGTGGAATACCATTTTTCCTCTTCAAAAAGTATAAAAGATTGTGTCATGAACTGGATTTTAAAGTTTAATCACAGTCTGTTGTCCAGAGAAGTTTCTCCTCAAATGCTCACACTAAAAGGCAGCCGTGTAGGCAGGCAATAAGTAACAAGCTTGAGATGACTGGCATTAATATTTTTCAGGGAATCAAGGATTTATAAGCTATTACTTTGTACCAGTGCTCTTCTAAATCCCAGCTGCAGGATTTCTTTGAATTAGTGATGTGCTTGTGCTAGCCTTTAATTTTTCTCAAGTACTCTTAGGTGCCTTCCCTCTATTTCACCCTCACAAAGACACACAAATTGAGTCTGGCAGCCTGAAAACTCTTAATGGGTTAAAATTAGCCCCTTTTCCACCTCCTTTGTGTCTGAGGCACACTTGTCATGCTAGAGAGGATTTGTAACTGCTTCCAGTGAAACACGGGGGAAATGGAAGTTCTGATTCACCATTCCCAGAAGTGCTATTTATGGGTCACTGGGGGGACCCTTTTGGGGTGTGAGCTTTGTGCTTGGATGCCTCAAGGGAGATGTTCTGTGTGTCTGTCTTCCAGTTCATGTTGATTTTCTGTCAAGCATTTGTTTGTTCCTGGTCCTCTCTAATCCTCAGTGTACAAAATATCTTGTATATTCCATCTTCTCCTCACTCCTGTGCCGTACAGCTGCAGACGGGCATCTGAGCACATCTGTGGTGTAACCTAGTGGGAAAAGCAGAAAATGGCATCAGCAGCACTGCTGGAGGTTGCAGAGGATCCCTGAGTGGGATGGTTTGTTATTAAGTTCATATTTGACACTCATTCTGAGGACCTGTTTTACTGGGCTCCGGATAATCTCCCTTAGGAGCAGCGAGGATAAACTTCACAGAAGTTTAAGAAAAGGCTGTGATAAATCAAAGTGAGGTTAAATGTGCTATAAATACCTGTGCCAACCAAAGAGCAGCTGGCAGTGGCTGCATCTCACAGGGGAGGCACATAGAGTGAGGCATACACGGTCCTGCACTGGCACAGGCTCTCTGTGAGGAGGAGATGGTGCCTGCAGCCCTCCCACCAGAAGACAAGGAGGAGCAGTCCCCAGGCATGGGGGCTGTTTTATGGACAGTTGAACATAGGATTTATGCTATGGCATTGTCTGGTGCCTTCTGAAAATGTTAAGTACAGATGTGTTTTAAAAGGAAAAATAAAGTCCTCACCTCCTTTTAAAAGTGAACAGAAATGTGCCTTTTGCTTCTGCAGTGCTGCCTGTAACATAAATAGAGCCTCACACTTCTCCGAAAGCTCTTTTACAGCCATTTAAACAGACATGATAAACCATTCTTGGTAGCAGATAATAAACCTTTCTTTGCGTGATTCTGAGTGACAAACAAGCAGAAATGAACATACACTGCAGCCAGCTACAGGAAAAACCTGGCACTTTTTCGTTTGTTCAATTTGGTTTCATTGCACTAAATTTTCAGATACACACTGTTTTTTTTCCAAATAATTTTAAAATTAAATGAGTCTTCCTCAGCATGCAGAAGGCAGACAGAAATGCCATCCTTCTTTTGTCAGTCCTGCCCTGTGCCAGTGTAATTCCTGGTCCCTTGGACATGACAAAAAAGATCATAGGTCTGGAGAAGCTGAGAAGACCTGAGTTGCATTTTTGGGTTGTAAGGGATGTTTTATGCATGAAATACTATGGGAAACAGAAAGCAATTTTCCTTTCAAAATGTTGTCACTGTTATATCCATCTGAGACATGGCTGCACAGGAATGCAAGAAAATGAAAACTTACTTAGGAAGAAGGGAATTGAACTAAATAACCAGGCTCATTCCAGCATGGCTTTGGAAACACGGGTAGTTTCCTAAAAGCTGCCTCACTCGCCTCTACCCCCTGACCCAGTGGCCAGGACATTGGTGTAACTAGGAAGAGAAATCATCTCCTCTGAAGCTAAATTTAACAAGAGTGCTTTGTAGTGGTATAATAAGTGAAAGTCATTCTCTCTAGGAAGATGAAGAAGTGATTTGTTTACCTTGTTTTGTACAAGTGTCTTCCAATAATAATTTCCTTGCAACTTACCCTGTTGGGAAGATACTGTATGCAGGGCAGTCCTCAATAACTTTATCTCTGCCATCAATAATACAAAAAAAAGGGGGGGGGGTGGATTCTATAATAACAAATGTTTTGCTCACACCAGCTTTCATGTGCAGCTTGCAAAGAGGTGTCTCTACAGCATGACACCATGCTTCACCATGTTGAGGTGATGCACTGGTGGTAGGACAGACACAGGCCATCCTTGGAACCAGACAGGCTGCTGTCCACTTTTGGGGTAGGCAATGGTCACCCATTTGCACTTCAGTGAGAAAATATAAATTGGATTTTTACACAAACCAGATCAAAACTTTACATTATTGAATTACTTTGCTCTTGGCTTTGAGTGCTGTAGATTGAAAGCCCACCTGTATTGCATC
This sequence comes from Lycocorax pyrrhopterus obiensis, assembly GCA_014706295.1. Classification (NCBI taxonomy): domain Eukaryota; kingdom Metazoa; phylum Chordata; class Aves; order Passeriformes; family Paradisaeidae; genus Lycocorax; species Lycocorax pyrrhopterus. Next base: position 145,540,361 of record JACSVZ010000002.1, on the reverse strand, counting down.
CACAGCTCCTTAGCCTTGTTGTTCAGCATATAAATAAATATATACGTGTATGAATGCTAGGAGCTGTTGTTTCATTCCCTCCCTCAAGGCACTCAGTCCCTGCATGACAAACACAGAAGAAAAATCAAACATTATCGTTCTTGTCTGAGATGGCATCATTGGGATTCACAGCAATGAAAAGAACTTTGTTTTCTATTACCTAGTCATGGCTGCTGCTATTTCAAATGAACCAGAAATGCTTTTGAATTTCATCCTTCTAAGTTATCACACTTTCCCTGCTGAGCTGAATGTAGTAAAAATGCTGTTTGTCAAGAGACTGCAGAAACTTTGACATGAAGGTTTCAAAGAGAGCACTTAAGGAGACGTCGATCACGAGCGCAAACACCAGAGGCCCCTGGGGCCTTCTCCTCCTCTTGGCTTTATTCCTCAGGTGATTTATCTGCACTTTCTGAACAGGTTTCCAGTCTTCCTTTCAAGAAGTGGCGAGGATACTCAAGCTTCTCATTTTATGCCTGAGTGCAGACAGTTGTTTTAGTAGGGGGAATGTTTGTCACATTCTGAAAACCAGTGCATGGCAGCTGTTTGAATTAGACACTAGACTGGGCTCTTGCAAAAATTTGCTGTTTTGGGGAAGAAAATGATATTCTTAATGTATTAGGTGAATATCACTTTCTGCCAAGTGTATCTTCTGTACGGAATCATGTAATTTCTGGTTTAAGATTATTTTTCTTGAGTCCAAATTACCTTCTCACAACCTAAGAAAATGTGTTTATCAAGTCAGATTTTCCACTTGGACTTGACTTAAGACCTGCCTGCTATTGCTAGCAGTATATTTCACCTCTTGCCCTTAATTTAAAGATATTTTGCTTACAGAGACATTTATCTAGCGGGGACCTGTAAAGGAAGAAAAAATTTGGTTTACAGATGACTTGATTCCCTCAAGGTACGTGAAACAATCATGTAAATGGCAGTGTGTCCTGCACTTTAGCTTCAATCAATAGGGGATTAAAGTTCTTCTTTCAGTGTGGGGAAAATAAATGCCCACAGTGATGCTATTAATAACACCTGGGGTTGCTGAAACTGTACTGATGCTTTAAAAATCTCGCTTTTTACTGTTTATGTGTCTTGTTTGGTATTTCCACGGTTCATCTCTGCTGAGAAGGTGACCAGAGATGAAGAGCTTTGATTTATCCTAATTTGCTGCCAGGCATTGCTAAAAAAGTTTATTTCGTACTAGTTCTTTCCCCATCTGCAGTGATTAACCTCTCAGAATAGTTTGTTTGAGATCCATTAAGATCTGTATGGCCAGGGGACAGAGATAGCTCTGGTGCCTCCACAAAATACCATCTCTGGAAGCAGACTCTCTCTCTGGGGGTGGGGCAGTTCTGGTAGGAGATGAAGGATGTTTCTCATGCTGACTGCGAGCAGCCCAGAAAAAGGAAATAGAAGTGCTGCTGCAGTGTTGCATGTTATGCTTGTTGGTTCCTGTGTTGTCAGAGCCATTAGTCTTCTTGCAGAGACAATACCTGTGTTGTCTCCTCTCTGTTGAGGTAAGTCAGTATTGGACATTGAATACCTCTTCCACAGCATCTCCAGAGTCTGGGAGAGCTGCATTCCATTCCTTCCCCAAGATGAGAGGACTCAAACCTGCATCCCCATCACCTGGATATGGCATTTTCTGTAGAAGTCACACGGGAGAGCAAACCCAGGCCTTGCCATGTGGAGTGGGCAGATCACTGGGTCCTGGTCCCTGCTACAGAGACCTTTTCAGAGTCTGGTACCAGACAGGATACTTCAGACAGCTTCACAGGCACTCCGTGACAACATTTAATGGTCTGTCTGACCTTTTACAACCTTTTGGTTTTTACACAGGGTAGAGTGTCCTTTCCACAAATTGGAGCTTGAGCACCTTGTAAGGAAGTCATGAACTCTGTATAGAACAGCCTGTGTGTTGCCTACCCACTATTGATATTTTGCTACTTCTCAAGCTGCATCCGTACCTTCACATGAGGCTGATACTGAACAAAAGAGAGACAGGAGTAGTCTATTTTTTACATGTGTGAAATACTCTGCAAGAAATACTCCACACTCTTTGTTGGGTTTAGAATCTGCTGCCATAGGATTTACTGCATCTTCTGACAGTCCTCTCCAGTCCTAGGCAAAAAGCCAAATTTACTTATATACATTTTTTGCTTTCCCACATCTATTATCACATATTTTGTTCCACTGTATTTAGGAATTTAGATAAATAGTATATTTCTTCAGAAATGAAATTGATAGAATATAATATGCGACATGAAACATTATTTCCATATCAGTGTGCTTCAGAGCCAATAAATCCATTGCAGTTGATACTGAGTTTTGGAATGATCTCCTGCCTGCTTTAGGTGGTTGTCATTGATTTTGAAAAGTGCTTGATGTACATGAAATATGATTTTCTAGATTGTGTGGTTTGAACTTTGGAGACTTCTGCTTTAATTTACTGCAGCTCTCAAATGCTTTTGGCAAAGAAGGCAGCCTGCCTCATGTAGGTCTGAAACCAGATGTAATTAGGAATGTTTCCCATCAGGAGGAGTCTGTCCTGGCTCTTTACATGACTGTTTTTGTATCATCATTCTCTGTGAAAGCTGTTGCAGGGAATTGGTGTCTGTCTTCACTGCAGTCTGTCAGTGACTGGGAATCTTATCAACTTTTTAGCATGTTTTGACTCACCAAAGACAAGATCAGCTTTAGCTAAGCCATGCTGGCAGATGCTGGTCTAACCTGCTTGTAGACATCTCTGAGCAATACGGGCTTGACAATTCTCACTGGCAGCGCTCTTGCCAGAACAGCTCGTGCTGAAATTAAAAGTCCAGCTTTCTTTTTCCTTCCCCCATTTGATCTATTTCTTTACTAAATTACCCAAAGCAGTCACCAGCTGAGGTCCTACAAGGTCTGCATGAGGAAAGATCTCTTGTGGCTGTTGTCATCTGCTGTCAGCATGCTGTGTCCATTTACCCATGGTCTCACTTTTCACAGCATGGCCACAGGCTTGGTGCAGAAATCTCATGGTTTATGGGTCTGGTGGGTTGACTCTGGCTGGACTCCAGGTGCCCACCAAAGGTTTTCTGTCACTGCCCTTCTCAGCTGGACAGGGGAGAAAATATAACAACAGGCTCAAGGGTTGAGATGAGGGCAGGGAGTGTGGAACACTCTCCAAATACCATCATGGGCAAAACAATTTTGTGGGGGAAATTAATTTATTACCAATCCATTCAGAGTAGGATAATGAGAAATAAAAGCTAAATTTTAAAACACATTTTGCCCAACTCCTCCTTTCTTCACAGGCTCAACTTCACTCCCAAATTCTCTACCTCCTCCCCTGCATGGTACAGGGGGACAGGGAATGGGGGCTGTGGTCAGTTCATCACATATTGTGCAGCTCATGTCTCTGACTGCAGTATCAGGGTTCTCCCAGTGCCCTTGTGCCCCTGGGCTCCTCTGCATGTGCAGAAAAGCCTTTTATCATATAACCTAATATTATACACAAGTCAAAACAATCCCATGTTATTTTGTATAATCTAGAAAAGTACATGTTCCATTCCTGGCAAAGGATGCTGCACACCCTGTGTTTAATGAATTTGTCTCCCTTACCCTGGTTTTACAGGATCGTTTACCCTGTGGCATCCTCCTGATCTCCGTGGCATTATCTTAGGCAAACAGTTCATCTGTGAACACATCCTCTGCAAGATCTGCTCTCACTACCTGTCAGCCAACACTTATATGATTACAAATATTAATCAATATCTTCAGCAGGGTCTGCAGCCTCACATCCTCTGTAGGCTGCACGCTGCTTTTCACAAAGCCCAGGATAATTTTTGCTTTTTCACACACCAGGACATTGTTGACTCATCTCCAGCTTGTGACTCACCACATTCCCATCCCCTTCTCTGAACCGCTGCTGCCTGGGGCCTTGGTCCGTATGGTGTGTTTGTACAGTCAATTCTTCCTGCCTTGCATGTGTTCATATTGAATTACACCCTGCATATTTCAAATGCCAAGATCATCTGCAAATTTGACCTTGTTCTGTAAGGACTTAAACAAATCACAGTTGCCTGTCCCAAACACCGTTAAGGCCACAGAAGGACTTTGCAGAGTGGAGCAGGAGGGTGGTGCTGGCTCTGGGCCTGGCGAGGTCTGGCTGGCACATCCCAGGTGATGCATCCAGGCAAGGGTTCCCACTTCCGAAAACTGTGTGTACACATACTGCTGGTATCACCCCAAGCTATGGACAGATGACACCTGCAACCAGGGAAGTCCTCCCTCCTCCTGTCCCTTCCCCTCAAATATGCCTCCATGGATTCCTGGAAGTTGGGCAGTAAGTTAAGCCACCTGATGGGAACTAGCATGGTGGTGCTGTTGTCCCAGTGTTACCTCAGGCCTGGGCAAGCACTGGTGATGGACACAGAGAATCCACAAGGGAAGCCAACTCAGCAACTGTGCCAAAATCAGCCCTGATGAGGTAAAAGGTAATTCCAGCAGGAGGGGATTGCCCACAACCCACCAACTTAAAGAAAACCCACTCAAGAGAAGAGAAAGACTGAGCATGGGACTAATTAGCATTAGAAGCAAGGGAATCATTTAACCAATGGAACTGTGCAGCCAATAAGGATTAATTCCTTTGTTTGCTAAAATGCATAAATTGTGAAAAGTTTTGAACAACATCGAGACCCCCACTGCCGAGAAGCCCAGGGTGAAGAAGGACCAACAGGATGCTGCTGGATCCACAGGCTGTGATATGTCTACTTAATCTGTCTCTTTCTCACTCTTTCTCTCCTTCCATTCCTTTTCAATTTCTTTTAATCTTTCTCTACCACCTCTAAAATTTGCTGTTAAATAAAATCTGCACTATTGACTTCAACATATGGTCTCGTTTGCACCTTAATTCTGGTAGAGACATCTCTCAATAATGGGATCATAACAGCTCTCAAAGAGGCTCAGCAGTGCCTTCACACCACTTGAAAATTCATTAAATCTTGCTGTTAAACACTGAGCAGAAGGATGGGACCACACCAATGCATTTTTCTCAAATTGGCAAAGAACTACTGATAGAAGTCCTGACCTATGAACACTACTAGGGTGAAGTGCAGATGTCCCATAATTTCTGCGCCTGCTATATATGATTTTGTTTAGACTGCACTTGTTCTTATTTATAATATAGCTGTGCCAATTAAACTGTATGAAATCCAAAACTCCTTTGCTGACATGTGAACTTCTATCTAGTTTTGGAAGGAAATTAGGCAGGTTCTGTCATGATCTAATTCTTGGCACTTAGGTATTTTTTCTTATCTGACTCCTTATTTTCCAGATTCTTACACATGGCTGTTCTGATGATTTGATCCAGAAATCTATTGTGCATTTAAGCCAAGCTGAAAGGTCCGTATTGCCCCCAGGTCCTCTCTGTTTCCCCTTATCAGGACTGAGAATGCTTTTGACCCTCACAGTCTGTTGGTAGTTCATCCGCTCTTTACAAATTCTCACAGCCTATAACCAACTGACACCAAGGTTAACCTCGCAGGCCAAATTGTGCTGAGAATATCAAAGGCTCAAATGGATTTTTCGAACATAGGATGGCATTTGGGATGTCTGAGCATATCTGAGCATCTCTGTTGTCTGTAGAGTGTATTTCATCTTTCTGTACCAACAGCTGGAGGTGGGGTGAATGTATTGAGTAACACTAGGGTTATTAAATATCCTGAGTTGCAAGTGACCCACAAGGATCATCAAGTCCAACATTATGATTGAGCAGTGCAGCCAAAAGCCAGCTGAATATACCCATCTTTTTCCTTCTTTTTTTTCGTCATTGGCATAAAATGCTCCCTCTCTTCAGTAAAAAAGGCAAGTCCTCTTCTGAGTTTCTCACTGTCATTTGTCAGCAGTGTCCCTTCTCAACAATTTCCATGGTCTTCCTTGAATTGATAATGTAAGTGTGGTTTCCTCTTCCTATTCTTCTGCATGGAGACCTCTTTCTACTTTCCTTTGCCATGGACATAGTTTACACTTTTGCTTTAAGTGTATTTTCTCTGAGGAACTGCAAACCATCTTTTGTTGTTCTCTCCTTCACTCACCTCCTGTGAGATACTAGTGGCTCTGTACCTGAGATTTGTGCAAGAACACATGTGAAAGGTGTCTATGGAGTGAGTGAAAATTCTAGATCTGAAATTGCACTGAAATTTTTCAGGAGCTACTCTTTGGGAAACAGATATTGGAAGTTAGAGGACTCCCACCACACACACAATCACAGAATCATTTAGGTTGGAAAGGACCCTTAAGATCATTGAATCCAACTGCAAACCAAGTCCCCCACTAAACCGTGTCCCTAAGCACCACATCACATGTCCTTTAAATACCTCCAGGGATCGTGACTCAACCGCCTCCTTGGGCAGCCTGTTCCAATGCTTGAAAACACTTTCCATGAAGTGACTTTTCCTAATGTCTGATCTAAACCTCCTTGGGTGCAACTTGAGGATATTTCCTCTTGTGCCATCACTTGTTACTCAGGAAAAGAGACCAACACCCACATGACTGCCCCCTCCTTTCGGGGAGTTGCAGAGAACAATGAAGTCCCCATGGACCTCCTTTTCTCCAGGCTAAACATCCCCAGCTTGCTCAGCTGCTCCTCATCAGACTTGTGCTCCAGACCCTTCTCCAGCTCCATTGTCCTGCTCTGAACTCGCTCCAGCACCTCAATTTTTCTTGCCATGAGTGGCCCAAAACTGAAGTCATGATTTGAGGAGAGGCCTCACCAGTGCCCAGCACAGAGGGACAATCAGTGCCTTGGTCCTGCTGGCCACACTATTGCTGACATAGAATGCCAGGATGCCACCGGCCTTCTTGCCCATGCCAGCTCAGTTTTTGGCTGCTCTTGGCCAGCACCCCCAGGGCCTTTCTTTCTGGGAGCTTTCCAGCCACTCTGCCCTCAGCCTGGAGCACTGCAGGGGGTTGTTGTGAAACAAGGGTAGGAGCTGGCTAACAATTGTGAGATTTCTCCCAGATGTTTATAGAATATTTCATGTGCCTTTTTGTCCTGGCTGGACAGTCTATAACAGACTCCCACCAGAATATCTGCCTTCATGGACTTCGCCCTGATTCTTACCCATAAACTCTCGACCCTTTCATCACCATCATCAAGCTTTAGGTAGTCAAAACACTCCCAAACACACAGGGATACCCCACTGTCTCGCCTTCCTTTCCTGTCCCTTACAGCCATCCACTGCAGCTGTGTGACTCATCCAACCATATTTCTGTGGTTGCAACTATATTGTAGTTGCAACTATATTGTATATTGTTGTAGTGCACAATGGCTTTCAGCTCCTCCTGCTCTTTGCCCATGCTGCATGCATTGCTGGCGATGCACTTCAGTTGGGCTGCTGTTCCTGCCAGTTTTGCTGGGGGAGAGGCCATGATTCCTGCGGGATTGTTCTCAGGTTCTTCCATGGTTTCTAGTGCATCAACAGCCTTTACATATTTGCTGCTGCGTGGATCTCCACCCTCTGCCCCATGGAGTTGGCTGTAGGGGCTGTGCATGTTCCTACAGGGACATTTCAGACGTGCTCCAGTGTGCTCAGCACAGCCTGGAGCAGCCTGAAGAATTTCACTAGCACACTCCCTCAAATATTGGCATTCTGCCACCAGGCTTACATCTAGTGAGCCTGGTTTTATTTATTTCCCCTTTCAAACCTAGTTTAAAGCTCTTTCCATGAGCCCTGGTAACTCAATAGTCCATGCTGTTGTTCTCTGGTCAAGCTGGGTGAGTTACAGCCTCCCCCTGCACACCATTCCATGCAAACTCCCACAAAAACTGACACACCTGTTCTCTTGTACTCTTTGTGTGTTCTCCGAGTTTCTTTGATCCATGGCAGGGCTTGGCCACTGTTGCCCTGGTCCTGCCCAGGTCCCCTTAGCTGCTCTGACATGTGCTGTGGTTTTCTGCCAGGTCTCTGTGTTTCCCTGAGATTCCCTCAGTCTGGAATGCTCCACTGCTGACTGTGCTGGCAGTGGAGCTGCTTGCCTTGGCGACTGAGTTTTCATTTTGCTTCTTTCATTTTTCTCCTTTCATTTGCTTCATTTGCTGTCAAAACATAAAATTTCTGCCAATTCTTTCCGTCTCTACCTCTTCTAGGGGTTCTCTGATGAAAAACGGCAGTATTAAGACAATTTACATATTCAGTCCAGTACACCCAATAGACAACACAGTGCTGTGGGGCAGTCATAAATCAGATTTTCTAAGTAAATCATGGAAATGGAATGCTGAAGATTATTGGCATGCAGCTGTTTACTTAAATGACTTCATCATAAAAGAATATCTTAGTAGTTCCAACAATTAAACGGAACCACGTTCTCTGCTCCCGCTTGTTAAGTAATGCCAAATGCAAACTGGCTTTTTTTATATTTCCAAAATTGAAAGCATGTTCTCCATAAAAAATATATTACTTTAACCTGGCTTTGCAGTTACTCATAACTGTATTGGCTCTAGGCCTGCAGCTGTGAAAACAGCCCAGTATTGAAAATCTTTATTTCTTGCAAGCTTCTCTTTTGATCATCATCATGCTGTCTCCATTAATAACTCTTTAAGTTACTGGAATCTGTGCTTTGAGAATGGAATCAATGACCTTCCTCTTTAATTACATCTGAACTTTTTACTTTTCTTTTCAGTGCGGTTTTGGTACCTTCTGGTAGAAGGTAATGTTGATTCCAGTTCCACCAAAATCCTTGTCAAGTAAATATTCATGGATCTTTAAAATGACTCCTTTCTTTCTGTTAATAACACAGCATTGCAGCACTATGGAAATGGCACACAGCTTTAATATCATGCACCTAAAGCAGAGGATAGCACAAAATCAATGTAACGTTCAACCAGAATAAACACATGGAACGTGATATACTCTGCCCATTTTTAACTTCCATATTTGCATGATATAAAACCTGGTTTTCTGTTGCTTAAGAGAAACCATCACCAACTGTCTGCTATGGAAAAATAAAATGAGTGCTGCAGTGTTTATACTATTATTTTAATCTTAAATTTGGTTTATTTTATGCTGTATTTTCTGTTTGCTTTATGATGCATTTTTTCTATTAACAACAAAATATTGCATCAAGAAATTTAGCTCTTGTTATCAAAATACATTAGCCTGCAGTGCTTGGTAAAGCTCTAATTCAGTCCAATAATTAAATAGATGCTAAATTCCCATGTGTTTTTTTAAGTCAGTCACAAATAAGCACAATTTTCTGAGTCAAGAGTAATTGATCAGGCTGCTCTATTTTTCTTTACCAGGAATGTTAGAGCAGAAGGGTCATCAGATTCTGCTTCCTGCTATTACAGGTACACAGTTTCTTATCCACATGAACTGCTGATCAGGATCTGTCTCAAAGCTTTTTTCTTGTTATTGATGTTTACTGGTGGTGATGCAGAGAATTGGAAACTTTCTCCTGGTTTCTGTCTAAATGTATTCATGCCCAGTTTATTTGTCCTGCGTTAACCTGGTTCACCCCTTCTGGAATTGAAAAAATGGAGAAAAGGAAGTACTTTTTAATAAAAATCTTTTCTCCTTTTGTCGTTATAGCTTGAGCAAGCTTGGTGTGCCCAGATTCCTTTTGCACAGCAGCCCAGCCACTTTACTGTTGATTTCTTAACCGTGCCCAGTTTAGGTTCTTGAAGGTAGGACCTCATTGTCTCAAAGTACTGCAGGTGAGGGTTCTCCAGGAATAAGGACACTGAGGTGCTGTGAGATTCAGTGACATTTGTATTTCATTGTATATTCTGAAAAGGTCTCATTTGTCCTAGAAACCCCTTTGGTTTTCTCATAGATGCAGCAGTGGTGACTCTCAGTTGCCTGTGATGGGCAAATTCAAAGCAGCTTTCGTTCTCAGTTGTTCCAAGTTATTATTGCCCTGTATATATTATTCCACCAGCGATTTGACCTGACAACTAAATGTCACTGATCATTTCCAAATATCATGCTTAAATTTCCACTCTTTCTGACATTATTTTACACGTTCTCTGAATATTGTTTATCGCTCTATCTCTAAGGTAGTTGTCCTTTACACCATGTGCTGTAAATCCCTTTAGCTGTTCTTCCTGTGTCACACCTTTAAATTATTCTGTTGGACCTTCAGTCCTTCTCTGGCATTATTCCAATGTATCTCAGACTTTTGGATGCCAATGTAGATCCTATTTCTGCATGGCAAAGCATCTGCAAGGGCCAGCAGGAAATGTGCTACTGTACAGAATCCTAGTCTCTAGGCAGAACATCCATTCAGCAAAAGAAACAGGAGAAATTGCTACTATTTTACTTAATATCCAAATAACAACAACAAAAAAGAGCTACATCATGTTATATGAACTCATTGAGACCGTCTGTGGAAGCAACAAGATTTAACAGAAGGTTTAGAAACCATTGTGTCATTTAAGTAAATTGGGGCTCATCTGCAGTGCTCCAAGCTAATTCGTTGTTTTTCTGAAGCCCAATATTTTGATGTTTAAATATATATCCAAGAGGGAAGCATATGCATTAATGAAAATGTATGTATGAAGTAAAAACAAGCAAATATTAAACCAGCCACTATTCAGAATTAAATTTTTAAAGACTATAAGAATTTGCTGTGTAAGTAAGTAGGTGCTGTAGTCACTCCTGTCTCTGTGAAATATTGTACTCATTCAAATCAATTATCCTTTTACAGATGTGATTTCATAAAAGGATAATTAGTTCATGTCTGGAATTGCATCAGGTAAAACAATCTATTTTAATTGTTTCTGTATCAGTGAACTGCAACACATTTTTTTTTCTATCCACAAAACAAATTTAATCAACTCTGCCAAATAAGAACTCATTTGTCACTTGAAAGATGAAATTGTTTATTTTCAGCATCAGCCAAAAAAACCCAAATCGTATATCTGCATGCATATGATCCTTGCATCTGCAAAAGTACCTATTTTGGCCTTTTGTAAAAATTCACCTCCACTGTGGAACCATGTAGGTGGTTCTACTTTTCTTCCATTACCTTTCATAGATGCTTGTCCTGGGTACACAAGGACAGAGCCTGGCAGAGGTCCTGCTGACTGCTATTTAAAGGCCTCTTTAACCAGGTGAAATTAAAAATCTCTGCCCACAAGTTTGTTTTTGAAAGTTACATAAGACACACGAATGATGAAAGATTGCCTTTCATTTTTCTCAGGAGAAATTTATTAAACTGACCAAAGTAATACAAAAGTGAGGGGACTTAGTCGATAAACAGCGCAGTTGGAGAGAATTGCAGTCAAAACAGTAGATATTTTCCCATACACGTGAATATGGGAGGTGCACCCTAAAGACTTTACTCCAGCTGAGCAGAGGGGGTGGATGTGGATCCACAGACTCACACAGGGTGCCCTTTGCTGACCTCAGACTCCAAGGACAGTGAATTCACCTTGTTCCCTGCAGCCACAAGCCCCAGCCATGCCCTGCAACCAGCACTGGACCTGTGGTCTGCTCATCCAACCTCAGTGTGCTGGCACTGAGGAGGGAGAAAAACACCTCACCAGTCCATGCTTTCCAGTCTTCTCTGTGCCCTGACTGCTCTGTTACATGATGGACCAGGTGCTCTAATCTGTGTGTGTAGAGCAGCCATCCCTACTGGTGACTTCCTTAACCACACTGTAAGATCTGGATGCTAGCAAACCTTTCCCTACCAGTGAAGTGGCAGTTCTGCATCCCTTTGCATGCCAAGGCTGCCTCTGTAATTTCCAGCATAATCCTGGGCACAGGAACGTGGTTCCATGTGATGGTAAATCCTTAGATTGTTCTCTGTCAAGAATTTGTCCTCTTCCAACTTGTGAACTGCCCAGCAGTGCCTGAACACAATTCAACAGCTTGCACAGTCCAGGGATCATTCCCCAAAGTGTTTTTTGTGCATCCACCTTGTTCTGAGGGCTGTCATGATTTACTAGCGTGGATGCAGACTGATGTGTACCACCTGACTTCAAGGTCCAGGAACATTTATTTCCACACAGGCAGCCAGCATGTCTCACCGTGTCCCTTCCTCTGTGCCTGTCACCTCCCCGGTGGCACCTGCCGTTTCAAATCTCAGCTGCTGCAGTGACCCTTATCCCCTCTCAGCCCAAGCCATTTTCAAAAGCCTCCTGCATGACGAGATCACGTCCATGCTGAGATGTGAGCTAACCCCATCAACTCAGTGGCAGGCACAAAGATCTCTGTTCTGAGAGGCTCATTCCACAAGGCTCAGTCTAATTGTAGAACAGCTCTCGCCTCTCCCTGCCTGTCACTGATATAGCTGCCAGCCAAGACAGGAACTGCAGCAACAAACAGTCAGCATTTCCCCCACAATAAGAAAAGTAGGGATCTATTTTCTGGTGCATTTATTTCCTAGGCATTAGAATACAATATTCTGATAAAATTATTATTAATATTGATAATAATACATAGCCACTGCTTGATGAGACAAGTGGAAAAGCTGAAATGTATGCATGGGATTTTGAATTATGTCTTTTCTGATAAGACTTAGACCTCTGGAGCAGAAGGCAGAGCTCTGCAGCATGTCTCTTGTGATTCTCTGTACATTGATAGCTGGGTAATTGAGAAAACAAGGGCAATTCAGACTGATTCACACTGGATTTACCTGTGCTGGCTGAAGATGTTACCTGCCTGGATGATAAACTCTTCAGCTGTTGCAGCTAAATCAGAGAGGATTGTGAATCTGAGTTGTCAGCCTGCACAGTTTGCAACCTGATGTTCTAATGTAAACTGAGATTGATAGTGGTCTATATTTACTGGCAGTAACAAAATCAGCACCTCACCTAATCAGTGATCTGGCAGGGACATTTTGGGATGGCAGGCTTTTAAATCACCCTGTCCTGAAGTGCCAAATCTTGTGAAAAGGGTGGTTGTAAGGACAGGACTGTTACATCTGACTCTGGTTTCATAAACTTATGTTCATCTGCCCTTTGGATTTCAGTGGACTAAAGAAAAATAGCTGACCTGTGGTATTGTGAAAAGTATTTTTCCTTGGCACAGTTTCTTTGCATATATCTCTTGATCTCATCAGAGGTCTTGTCAAAAGAATTCACTGGAGAAGACAAACCAAGCAGGTAAAAAAAACCCATGGATAATTAAAACCCAATTAGTTTGATGCCAGTTATATCTAAGACTGTAGAAGAAATTATTAAGGAAAATACAGAAATACAGAGAAATTAATTAATATGTTACACGTCTTTGTTAAAAACAGAATCCTCAGAATAATCTGTAGTCTTCTTTGATAAAATAAGAAATTTTCTAAATTAGTCAACAGTGCATTTTTCTCTTGACATGTAAGAAATTATTACTTATGATAACTAAACTGGATATTTGTAGAGCCGTGAGATAACTGGAGATAAGGAAATACAAGACTGTCATGAGACTTTATCTGGAATAGCATGGGAATTCTGGTTTTCCATGCTTGAGAAAAAGACATACAAAATGAAGCAGGCAGAGCAATGGATAAGCCAGAAATTTATTTTTTCTGGGGGAAAGCAAAAGAACCTAATTTATTTCACATGAACAAATGATACCAGAATGCATCCATGATAGTCTGCCTCCATCCAGGGAACGTGGATCCTGGTGGAGAAGACAGCAGGTCCCCTTCAGTTGTGCATGCCTGGTAGGGAGATCCAGTTTGATGCCAAAAATGTTCAAAAGAAATCATTGCAAGCCATTCTGAAAAAAAAAAATCAGTTCTGTAAAGGCCAAAACGTTTCATTGCCCTTTGAAAGCTCCTGAATAAGCACGTGATGTATGGAAATTTTTCCACCGGAGGAGATGAGGGAGATCAAATGGAAAGTGGGACCTCAGCATCTTGGTCTCTCACTGCATGGGAATGCAGAGGGATGTGTCTGCCATCACTTACTTTGGCTGGAAGCTTTCTTGTGCCTCCTCTGGGCTGTGCCGTGTTCTGCAGATTGTCCCAGGCACAGGCTGAGTGCCAGCAGCATCCAGGAAACCTTCCCAGCAGCAATTTCCTGACAACCCCGTGGCAGCATGGGCAGGTCAGGGGAAGAGCCCAGTGCTCTGCACTCAGCTCCAGTGTGCTGAACTAAAACTCTTGAGCTGCTGAGTCCATATCCAGGCTTGCGAGGGAAGGATGACGTTTCCTATCAGAGTTTGGCTTGAAAGAAGGGATTTAATAAAAATATCTACGCTTGTACGTCATTCAAGCTCTATGGCTTGTTTATCCATTGGTTAAACAGCTGTAACAGACCCTACCTGCCTCAAAGAGGATTCACAAGAGACAGCAATCAATAAATACTTGCGAAGACCTTTGATGCTTGAAAATGGAAAATGCTATTTTCACTAGACTTATACAACAATTCAATTACTGTTTTGGAGAAACAGAGGGAGAAGAGCAAACAGATTTGATCAAGACTGAGGTTCTTTGCCATGATTACACTGAGACCTAACTAAAAATAACTATAGGCTAAGAGAGAACCGATTCAAATTGTTATCTTCCAAACTTATTCTAAGTACGTGATCTAGAAATGATAAAAAAAAGTGTTGAAAAAGATAAATAAGATAGGCAAGGGCCCTTCTGTCAGATCAGCTGTTTCTGTGTCTGGACTAATGGAAGCAGTGTATCAGGTTAGAAAGGCACAGTCACAAAACTAATGAAAATATAGGGGGATGATAAATGTGTTTTGATACCAGCCTAAGACTGAGGTGTCCCTGAAGAGCTTACTGCACAGATAAGTGCAGGACAAAATTCAATTCCATGTAATTGCAGTGAAGGCAAGATTGAAGTCACCTAAATTAAGACTGAATTTAGACTAATGTTCTGCAAAATTTGAATGCCAACAGCTCAGACAACTGCTTCAAAGCAGCCATTCTCTCGATACTCTCCTTACTGTCCACTGTCTATGTGTACCTTTGGTCAGCCCCAGAGTTCCACATAAACACAGACATTGTACATCTCTGCTGTTGCCCATTCAGATCAGGTTGGTGCCCATGTCACCCTCAAGATCTCTTGACATTCAGGTTTGGGCACCAAATTCCACCCAAAAGCCTGGAGAACTTGGCCTGTGGTGCTGTATTTGCAGGAGCCCACTGCCATGCACTGATCCATAGGGTTGGCAGACCACAGATGTTCAAACCCATGACAGGGAAGTAGTCAGTACTTAAAAAGCAGGAATTTAACCTTTCCTGATGTGGGGGGTTTTGAGTCTCTGTCACTCCTGTCCCCAGCCATTGTGCTCCAAGAACATGCACTCCATCCCTCTGGATCCACAACTCACAGTTCATGATTCATGAGACCAGGAGAAGAACAGAAAAACAACAGCCTGACTCTACTCTGAGGCAAGCAGGTGAGGGCTCTCACTGGGCTAATAAACCAGGTTGTAGGAGAGAGAAGAGGTAGGTTTTGTTTGGTCCTGAGCACTACTAGAGTGACAGTTTAGTATTTGGAAATTGCACAGTGCCCTTGTGCATGAAAAGGATCTGCCAGACTGACCTTTCCTGTCATTAAAGTCTGCTTCCATTGTGTAGACCTGCTTAAAGATGCCTCTCTCCATGCATCTGTTATGCGCTATTCCATAAGTCTCCTAAAAAAGGAAAAAATGTCTTTTGAATATAATGGAACACCTACTCCCATGATTAAATGCAATGAAGAAACCATTGAATACAATGATTTGCTAGCAGGAGACTCGTACAGCTTTAAATCAATAGAGTTGCATTTGCTTGCTGTGATGAGCCCACAGCCCGCCTGTGGCTGGCAGAGGCTAGATCAGCTGGCTGGCTGGAAGAATTATAAAGAATATATTACAAAAACATCAAAAAGAGCAAATCTGTTTTGTCAGGCATTTTGAGAATAAATCCTGTTCTGGGCAGTACCCGAAGAGTACACCACAATCAATCTCTCACCAGCATCTCAACCTGTCTTCTGTATTCCTTTTGGACATTTGTAGTCTCACCAGGACCCTGAATCTGGCTCTGATTCTGCCCTGTTGCCTGCCCCATCTCTTGGCTTTGTCACTGTGGTGACACCATCAATTTACCCCTTTGTTACAATTGTGGGCATCTTCCCTTCCCCTTTCCTGCCCTTTCAAAACACTGCTGCTCATGTCATCCACCTTCTCTTCCAACTGCTTTTGCTGTTCACTGGCCTACAGTACAGCCAGGAGAAACTTGTCGAAAATATTTCACAGCCTACAGTTTTGTCTCCTTGCCTTCCTTATCTTCCTTACGCTCAGTTGGGCCGTGGCATCAGCTTGGTTGCTTGCTTTATGCCTTCAGGTGAGTTCCTCTGAGCCTCCTCTGGTTTTCCCTGGCATTAGTCAGAAAAAAAACTCAGACCAGCCTGAAATGACTGTTATGATTCCCTTCTGAAATCCTTCCCTCAAACACCTGTTTGCTCTGTGATCAGGGCTTGTGTCCTTCCTCTCCTGAAACCACTGGATTTATCACTTTCACCAATGGTGTGTGCTGGTTTCCTTGTGCTTTCCTGGCCTGTCTGTTGTGTCCCATCTTGCATTTAACCTATGAGTTCTGCAAGGCAGAGAGCTCCCCTTGCCGTGTTCACAGAGTGTTTAACTCCAGGAGGATGGGACAGAGCTGCTGTCCAAATAAATTAATACCCTACAGGCAGCTGTTTGGTCTTTTTATTAAGGCAAGATCCATCTTCTCCCACGACTTCTCCATGTTGCTTGCCAAGATAGCAATATTCCACCCTGCTATGCTGAATGACATCAAGGCCACCGGGCTGTTGGAAAACACACTCAGATTGGTTTGAAAAGCCCAGAGAGAGAGAGAAAGAGAGAGTTCTAAACTATTTCTCTTGGCTCCAGCAGAAATTTCTGCAGCTGTTGTTTAAAAAAAAAAAAAACAACCCAAGCTTTCCAGGATGGATTATTTTAAGTTTCAGCTTTTGGCCCTCTTATCCCAATTATGTCTTCATTAGGCACATGAAAGAACTCCTTAAAACCCTGTATATTCTACAACTACAATCAGGTCACTTTTCAACCATATCCTGAACTTTCAAACTTTCAAGAGTATAAGTACCACAATGAAAGTAATACCTGATAATGATGATAGACTCCATTATTCGCAAAAGAGACAAAACACACGAAGTGCAAAACATAAACTCAGAAGTGAAGGCTTGAGCAGAGCCCAAGACATTTCATAAGCTAAGAAATGAAGGCTTCGGTGTAGCTTAAGACACTTCGTAGGCTGAAACATAATTGCTCTTGATTCCTTTATATTGGCTTTTTATCTCAAAGAAGGCAGATGACGAATTGCCAAGTGATTTTTCATAAGACATTCGTACATGGTTTCCCTCCCTTTCTCCTCCTCCTCCTCCTTTGCACATTTGGATCCTTTCCTTTTAATATTTGTAAGTTTACAGTTTTTAAAGGTCAAAAAATGCAAAGCACAAAGCTTTTGCTCTCTGCAGCCCATTGGCCTCCTTCATACTATTTATACACTGCAGTTGAACTTAGGGACATCAGTCACCTTTGATGTTAGACAAACCCATTTCAGAAGGTGCTCCTGCCCTAAAAGATTTGCACTGAATAGATAAATCTTCTAAGAGAAAGAAGATAAACCACAGGGACTCACCCCAAGCCAGTGGGCAGTCAAAGGGCAGGCCTGGGAAGGAATTTTTATCTCAATGATGCCTTAGTCACTGTTTTTCCCATGTGCTAGTGTCCTTTTTTTAGGACAAAGGATGTTGTGACTGAGAAATTGGGTGTTTTTCTAACCTGTCAAAGGCGAACCAGTACATACAGGACCACTGGGGTGATCCAATGCAGATTAATAATGCCTTAAAGTACCTGAACCCCTGGAGAGCACAACCGCATTTTTAAGCTGATAGTCAGATCTAGGTCTCCTGGAAAAAAAGCAAGACTGAAATTTCTGTGCCCCTTCTTCTCCCCACCTCAATAGACCCCATTGCTATTCCCCCATCACAGCACTCAAACCTGAGCACTGTGGGGCCCTGGCACCCCCCACTCTTTGGTCCTGGCTGCTGGTTGTGGGCAGCTGCAGACAGCTTGCAATGCTGGCAGCACCAGGGTGTTCGTTTTTCATCCTCCCTGAGACAGGAGCAGAGGTGAGGAGTTCAGCACTCTCCCTTACCTCCACTGACATCAGTGCTGTGTCAGGCCTGGTGGTATTAGACCAATCTTTTAAAAGCAGTTCATCCTGTTACTGATCTGTGCACCCCCTGAAGGCCATGGACAAATGTTAAAGTCTGGAAGTACATGTGATGTCACGGAAGAAATATGAAACAGCAGCTGAACTGCTGGCTGCTGCAAGGGCAAATTTTGGTTAATGTTTCCTATTAACTCCTAGCTCCTTCTGTCATCCTGCTATTGTAGTAGGGAGAATCTAAAGGAAATAGCTCTCTTGTCTTCTGCTCAAAATTGTCATTTGCTAAGGATTTGCTAGAGGTCTAATTAAAGCAGAATAAATGTATTTTGCATTTCTCACCCAAGAGGGTAGTTTAGATCAGAATCAGTGGAATGAATACAGCATGTTTCTGACAGAGTTTTGAGTGTAAATGAAAGGGAAACTGTGAATGATGAAGACAAATGTACTTCAAATGAAGAATTAATACTGCTCATAACAGTAGAAATATAAAAATCCATATTATTAGAACAAATGCTTTGGTAATATTAGGCACTTCTGCGTCTAAATCTCTGTTACAATATACAGATGGAACAGACAAATATTTATACTGATATTTAGTACTTAGTACTGCTGTGGCTGTAATTTGTATTCCCCCATAATCATGTCAGAATTCCATTCTGTGCTTTGTGTTGTGCCATTTTTATTTGTGATTTTAATGTCCCTGAAGCAACTCTTCGTGGGGAAACCCCTTCTTCCAGCCAAGAAAACAACTTTTCTCAAATCTCTGTGGTGCTCTCTGAAATACAAATAGCAACTCTAATAAGGCCCAGAAGCTTCTGTGTTGAACAATGCACAACTAGCTTGTGAGAAATGTTTTCTTCACAGGGGACCTTATGTTCTTAAACAAGACTCATCACATGATTTTTGCAAACAAGCAGAGGGAAGCCGTAGTTAACTGAGACGTGGTTATGAAGTCTGTCTACGTTTGCGAGTTGAAAACGTCACATTTTTACAGACAGAAGGAAGCCAAAAAACGTTCATGAGATCACCAGCCTTACTAAGCAGCAGCCTCCATGCTCCTGCTCCAGGATCACTCAGAGCTCTATGTCCTGTTGACATCCTCTGCACTGGATTAGCTCCCCAAACAGCTGCAGAGATTCTCAAAGACGGATGAGATGTTTAACCAGGTCACACTCTCTCCCATACTCTTTCTTGGAGCTCCCACAGTGTTCTCTTGATTATGCACTTGGAAGCACACCCTTGACACTCTCTGGTGACTCTCCGTGCTTCTAGCAGCCAAAAGGGCAAGTGAAGCACTTTATAGAATTATAGAATGGGTTGGGTTGGAAAGTACCCTAAGGATCATTTAGTTCCAACTCCATCCCATGGATAGGGACACCTTCCACTAGACCAGTGCAGTAATCACACAAGGGCATGGACTTTGCACACAAGATGGAAAGTGCAAAGCCGTTTATTGCTTACTCAGAATTCCCTAAATACCAGCACCCAACAGGATATCACATCATATAAACAGGAAAGATGTTCACCACAGTGTCCCCCAATCACCTGGGGTATTGCACAGATATTATCTATTATGGTAACAGGTAAACAATACCCTATAAGGCTACAAACTACAATTATCACTTCCCGTAGGTCCAACACTGTCCACAAACCCACAATCCTCTCTCAGCCCATCCCTGGTGACCTGGATGCACTCCCAGGGTCACCTCCGGGCTCAGGAAAGAGGCTCTCTCTCTCTGGCCCTCAGGGCCTATCTCTCTACCAGCACATAGTGCACCCCAACAGACCAGGTTGCTGATTGTTTTGGTGGCATAAGTGACTTGAACAGGTCACAGAGTCATGGAAACAGGCTGAGACATTTGGGGTTGTTCAGCCTGGAGAAGATGCAGAAGTTTTCAATTAGCCTTTTGGATCACAGCTGCATTTCATGAAAATTCACCACAATGACCAACATTTGTCTTAATCTCACAGATTAGCAACAAAGATAACACCCAGCTTTGCACTACTATTATGTCATCCTACAGAAGACAGTGTTTTAACCATTGCTATTAATACCTTAAATGTATTATTCGGGTCTTGCCCCATCCTTGCCCTACAAACTATAGCTATCTGCCAGACTAACTCCATTTTCTTCCTTTTAATAAAGTGTTGTAATAGTTTCCCCAAGCATATTTTTTGGCAGATTTTCAATTTACTATTGCTGTTTACTCACGAGCAGAGTCATTGGTGGTATCTTGGTTCCTCGCGATAATGAAGAAATTGCCTTACACAGTGAATAGTTGTTCCTTTGCCATCAAGTTTATGTTAACATTCACAGTATCAATTAAAACAAAATTGACGATCAAATATGTGACAATAACTGGAGGGGCTGAAATAATTGTGAGGGTGAGGTCATGGTGATCAAGCTTCCAAACGCATTTTACAGAGTGCTGATGTGAAGTCTGCAGGTTATTTCTCCTTCCTTCAGGTGTCAGAACTCATTTAGGCTTTAGACACTGCTGTAAAAGGCAATCAGCTCTTCCCTTCCAATCTCCAAAATCATTTTAGCACAGGTAATATCAACAGAGTCACATCATTTAGAGCCTTCTCCTGCTGCCGTGCAGCTGCTCAGGCAGTTAATTACAATATGTTCCCAGGATGAGAGGATGAACAGGCAGCCGCATTTCCGTGCTCCATTAAAATGAGCTTAGCCAAATTAGGCTGATAGGATAATGGGGATACCTTGTGCAATTCCTTCTATTCCCAGCAACAAGGATTGTGCCAGATATTGCTCTTTGCGTAAATTGTATACCTGGTGTTTTTTACAAGGAATAAGTAATGGCCATATTCTTTCATCTTATACCAAGTTGCTAAACAGCATTATTCTAAAGACTTATAAATTCATGCATCATCTACTCATGCAAAATAACAATATATCTACTGTCAAACTTTGATTTAGTACTGAGGGGAGGTAGGAGCTTGAAATATTTTTCCTAGGAATGTACGGGAAAAAAATCACTCCATGAGAACATGTGCCTTACATGATGTATGACATTTGGGCACCCTCATCATTTCAAGTAGAAAAGTTCTAAGTTTGTACAACTCTATCACCTTCAAGAGTTGTTAAGGCTGGAAATTCAAATAATTTTAATAGCATTGATTTGTCCATTGTTGATTCATTTGCAGTGGGCCAGGACCCCAAAGATGGGATTTATTTTGTCTTTCTCTGAAAAACTGCCATCTACATTCAGTGTAAAATAATTAGGGGAACAAAATACCATTCAGGGAAGTCTGGCTTAGGAGAAGAAGTACCTTTAAATCTCAAAAGAGCTCCCAAACCACCTTGAGACAGATGAGTTAAATGTGAGGCACTAATGTCAGAAAGGATGAATTCAGGCCAAAGATGCCTTTTTTGAACCCATCCATTAATAAGCTTTACTTGATTAACAGAAGAATGTCAAATTCAGGTAAAATAATGTTATTTATGGTAGTTGGGTTTTTTTTTGGTGGTTTTACTTTGTTCTGTTTTTCAGGCTGTGCATCCTATTTTCTGGTTTTCCTTTTCATAGTAACAATGGGGACTTTGGCACTCCCTGTCACCACCTCTTGGCTGAGAACAGAGCAGAATAAATAGAGGAGTGTGGGTTATGCTTTACCATGTCCCTTTAGGCATCTCTCTGACAGGATAACAAGTGGTCAGTGTGGGTGGCTCTCATGTGGTGTTAAGGAAAGAAAAGTGCTGTGTCCTCTTCCACAAGCTGGTTTTGAGCCTCATCTCTGAGACATCTGCAACAAGCTTAGCAGAGTCTAAACTGAAGAATTCCAAGACCCAAACAATGAACAAGGTAATTAAGTCTGACTTCTGGTGACTCATCCCTCCTTGGGAATAGCCTCCTGGATAGAGCAGTCCCGGCCCCTTTGCAGAGGGAGCACGTGAGGCATATCCTGCTGCAGACTTCAAACATTACACGTGCAATTTCAGAGTTTCACGGTCGAATTCCAAGCCACAAAAAAGCCTTCAGTGTCTGTTCCTTTATCAACCACACCGCAATGAAGATGACAGATAGTGTGAGGGTATTACTTTTAAATGGTCATGGAGGGAAGTAGGAGTCCCTTCCTTTGGTGTTAGCAGGAGCCGTGTTCTAAAGATAAGTGAGTGAAGCAATTGCTGAGAAAAGTAAGACTTTATTCCATATATCATCCATTGCAGACATACATATTATCTATGATATATGGATAAACAAAGAGGGATTTACATTTTTAAAAAATGCCTGTTGTTCTGTAGCAGCATTGGGGGTGGTGTTTTTTATAAACAGACATACATGTGATTCCAATGTGTGCAGTTTTACTGTATTCAGAACTGCTGAAAATAATTACCCACAATATCAATTTCCCTTCTGGAGCTTAAGAAGCAGGTTGAGAGCAATGGTGTTATTAAGAATAATTTCAGAGCAGTAAATTTAGCTATCTAATCATCTATAATGGCAGGCCAGACATCTAAATTTGACTGAAATGAAGAAATATATCACTGCACATTTTATTTCAGTGAAAATATGCATACATCTATCCTGCCTGCAGCAAATGTGATGTATAGAAAACATTCTTCAAAACACATAGTTCCTTTGGTGATCAGTTCCTAACCATCACTCTTTAGTTCAAAGTATTAAAACCAAAACACTACATAAAATGTTGCATCTATTCTGTTATGTATCGTGATCTACTAAAGAGTTGGAATACTTTAAGAACATTTTATATAAATATAAAAGCTGTTCTGAATCAAAGCCTATGATCTGGAATACGATGAGACTCTCACTGATGGTTCAGTTGTTAAATGGATAAGGTCCTAGAGATTTTGTCAGCACTCAGCAATGGGTCCATATCAAAAACAGACATTATTTGTCCGTCTATACACCAGTAGTTGTGGAGCTGCTTTAACAGATGGGACTGCTGCTCCCAGCTCTGGAGCATGAAAGGTTCACACCCCCCTGGCAGCAAAGCATAAGGTCAAATAAATACGAGCAGGGTCAACCCTTAACTCTGTGATATCTATAATAATAAATATCTGGGATATTTATTATTCACCTAATGCCCTTCTGACAGAAAGTTTAAGGGACATGTGGCCAACATACATAGAAATATAACCATTCATGTTCTACTTGGCACATACTGTTGTGCTTCATATTTTTGTGTGTGAAGTCTGCAGATTTTAACAGCTTTATGGTGCTGCATTTAGAGATGAGACCAGTAATCGTGGATGAGAAACTGAACATGAGCCATCAATGTGCACTTGCAGCCCAAAAAGCCAATCGTGTCCTGGGCTGCATCCAAAGCCCCATAAGCAGCAGGTGAGGGAGGAGATTCTGCCCCTCTGCTCTGCTCTGGTGAGACCCCACCTGCAGTGCTGCATCCAGCTGTGGGGTCCCAGCACAGGAAGTACCTCAACCTGTGGGAGCAAGTCTAGAGGAGGCCATGAAGATGATTAGAAAACTGGAGCACCTCTCCAATGAGGAGAGGAAAGGCTGAGAAAATTGGGATTGTTCAGTCTGGAGTCCCCAGAGTCACCTAATTGCAGCCTTCCAGTACCTGAAGGAGCCTACAGGAAAGATGGAGAGGGACTTTTTACAAGAGCCGGGAGGGACAGGACAAGGAGGAAAGCTTCAAACTGAAAGAGGGTAGGTTTACATTACGTATTAGCAGGAAATTATTGTGAGGGGTGGTGAGGCACTGGAACAGGCTGCCCAGAGAATTTGTGGCTGCCCCATACCTGGAGGTGTTCAAGGCCAGGCTGGATGGAACTTTGAACAACCTGGTCTAGTGGAAGGTGTTCCTTCCCATGGCAGGGGGGTTGAAACATGATGATCTTTAAGGTCCCTTTCAACCCAAACCATTCTGTCATTCCGTGATTCCGTGATTCCATGATTCTGTGATTTTATGATTCTATGGGTATAGAGGTGTTTGAGGCTGAGCTTGTCACAAGTTTTGCAAGTTTTGTTTTTTTGGGGGAATCTCAGGTATCACTGTTTGTATCAGCCAGAGCTCTGTGGGTTCAGTGCCATGCACTGGCCCACATCTCTTTGGGCAGGAACTACAACACAGAGATCACCCTCACAGGAGGAGAACCAGGTGGACTGACTGCAAACCAGAAAGGTTTTGCTGAGATATTTTAGATGATTGCTTTTGTGAATATATTTTAATAGATTCATACATGTTTTAAAGGAAAACTAAAGTATCAATTAGGTTAAATAGTTTAACCTCTGCAGTGAACACCAGTGCCAGATGACTCTCAAGTGCTGGTTACCTGTTTCCAGGCGAGGTCACCTCTCTGCTCACATTCACTAGTCTTCAAATGGCTCACTGGATGATTTTGATTCAGAAGGGTTCATAGTGAGTTATCTTTTCCCAATCCACTCCCAAAGTATGGTTTATCTTAAGTGCTTCCGTGTATCTTCTCACCTGGGCCTGATTTGTTAAGTGGAGCAGGTGACTCTATGTGACTGATCCAGTTTATCAATATCTGATACTCCACGGGTCTGCATTGGCTTTACAACCTTTATCAAGGTCTAGTAAAAATGCACTTATTGATGAACCTCATCAGAGACATACCAGCTGCCTGCAAAGGTGTCTTCTGGGTATCAGGTAGCCCGTTGTTAAAAGTTTTAGATATGTTCATCA
Source organism: Lycocorax pyrrhopterus obiensis (assembly GCA_014706295.1). NCBI lineage: Eukaryota > Metazoa > Chordata > Aves > Passeriformes > Paradisaeidae > Lycocorax > Lycocorax pyrrhopterus. The sequence continues at coordinate 145,515,564 of JACSVZ010000002.1, read as the reverse complement.
TTTCTACTAATTTATTTTTCTAGCAATCATATGACAGTAAGTTATAACCCAAAGGACCTTCACTACACAGGGTATGTGGTAATAAAGGTGAAGAGTGAAGAGCTTAGGCTCGCTGTTGTAAATTCACTTGACCCTCCCAGATGACATTTAACACTCTCTCAATTTAAAAATAGACCAGGGTGTTAATTCATATCTCTATGGCTTTTCTGAGCTTGGCAAGTCTTTGTGTATTACTTTCCATCTGACAAGGAAGAGAGGTGAGAGAACGTGTATCAGAAAATCAGCATCAGTCACAGCTTTTCAGTGTGGTTTTAGTTTTTTCCTCCTTAACACTTTCAAGATTGTATCACCAGACATGACAATGAGTAAATGTACTATGAGAAGAAATTTAGCACAGAGAACATTAGCATCTTCACTGATACTAGTTAAAAAGCAAATAAAAAAACTAAACAAAAAACCCAAAACAACAAAAATCCCTACCCTCCAGTGATTAGAGCTGTTTTTCTTATGTAATTAAACCAACCAGCTCATTAGCATTAACCACACTACACATTCTAATGACCCAATTTATTTTAAACTACAGATTCAAGCAGATCTGATAAGGCTGGAGTTTCCTAATTCTAAAATAATTCCTAATTTAAAGCAGCCTACTAGGCTTTGGCTGCCAGATTGAACCATGTCCCATTACAATTGGACTTACTCAGCAGACCAGTCCACTTCATCACGAAGAAATTCAGGCAGAGAATTTGCAAGCTTTTGACTCAATATGTTTTTTATGGGAATTTGATGAATTTATTTTAATTTAAATCTGTCTAAGGATTGAAATTCAAAACTGTTATGGAAAATGAACTCTTTCCCTTGTGTTAGAGATTGTTCTGTCTCCCAAGGGCAGCATCTGGCAGATAATACAGTATGTTGTGCTGGAAAGGAGCTCAGACGTATTTAAGAAGCAGACTGTAATTACAAAGGCAAAGCCTAGAGGATGATATCTTTTGACACAGCGTTTTAACTTTTAGCCTTTAACACCAGTCAGGTTTCTCGGCTTTCCTTGGCTTTAGAACTTCAGAGAAGGAACCATAGATATCTTCCCAGTAGTTTTACAATGCGCCCAGAAAGTGACCATGCTTACGTGATGGTGACTATCCCAGAGCAATGAACTTGTGCTTGGAGCCTCCAGATCCAGCCCAGATGACGGCAAAAGCTGGGTCAGGGTGTTCTGGCCAGCTCGAAGCAAAGCATGTTGACATCCTCACACAGCATCCACTGCAGCCATACATCGAATGGAGTCACCGGCTGCCACACCAGCGTCTCCCTTTCCAGAGAATTTCAGTGCTTGTCAGTGATCCTTGTTAGGAGGTAACTGTGGATTTAAATCAAATAAACTGAGGTTATCTTCAAAGAGGAAGGTCATTTGCTGTGATCAGATGAGATGGCAGACACTTGCCTTCCAGAAAAACTCCATTAAGTGAAAAATGACCTCTCATTAGTGAGGAATTAAGCTCAAAACACTAAAAATCTATGTCCTGGTATTGATTTTGGACACACTTAGTAGACAGATTAATTTAAATGTTTACTGCATCTGATCTTTCCTTATGTGCATCTGGAAGTTCCATAAACCAATTTACCTCAGCTATGGAAAGATCAAGCAGTAGGGATTCAAACTATATATAAGTTCTATGCAAGAGCATCAGAACATGACATTAATCTCCTTTCTAATTTCCTAAGCTCCCATTTTGTCATACAAGGTGACATCCCTCACAGCAACTGGGTGATTTATATTGTGGAGGGTATTCTTAACTATCTTTAATATTGGTGCAAAAGCTCATCCATCTTGAAACAAATTATATATGCAAGATTATTTATTCAGGACAGGCAATGAATCATTAAAAAAGGTCTTATTTCTGAAAAAACACAGCATATCTGTCTTTGTCTCTTTGGTATCAAGCAAATTACATGTGTCCATTATGAGTATATGCAACCCTCCCAAAACAGGCTCACTTTAAAGTCTTATGGTGAAAAACCTCTCTGAAATAGAATAAGGACTTGAAAAATAAAACTAAAGGGAACTTATTCTCTTACTTCCACAATAGAAAAATTGATAAAAGTACCATGACACAAGGTCAGAATTAGCAAAATAATACTATGTAGTCTCTTCTAGTCTTACTGTGTCAAGGATTTTTCTGCTGGTTGCATGAAGGGCACCATTATGGTTTATCCTTAGCCATCTATTAACATCTTTATGTGTAATAATTAACTTCCTCGTAACACTGTGTTTTTGATAGACTTGAAACTTTATTTGTTATTTCTCCCAAAATTGATAAAAAAGTTGTCAACTGCAATTGCCTTAAGTTTCTTCTTGCTTATGTGTAGGAGTGAATGAGGTTGTCTCTACAGTCCAGTGACCAGGAGTTTTGTATGATCTGACTGGGCTGTCTTTTTTCTCTGAGAAAGCACATCATCTCCTAGGGCTGCACACGCTGTGGGTGGAGAGGGGAAGAATGATAGAATTCTGACATTTCTTGGCTTTAAATTGATGAGGGGAAGGTGGAACTAGATGATCTTTAAGGTTCCTTCCAACATGAACCATTCTACGATTCTATGAAATATTCTCTTATGCCAACCAGTAACACCCTGTAACACAGGAACGTGAGCGGAAAATGAGGGGTTCCAGTGAAAGGCATAGTGTGGTGGGAGCAAGATGTTTTCTCTCCCAGTTAAACACTGAGCTGCTGTTTAATGCTGGCTGGGTGGCTCTTCCGAGGCTCACACTTGAAGGGCTCATTCAAGACCTCTCTTCTACTTTTGATGATGTTGTGCAAGGTGGCATCCAAAAAAACCCCAACCCTTGTAAAGGCTGGATAGATGGTACCTGCTTCTTCTTCCCCAACCCAGGCATCTTGGCCAGCCACAAACAGCATTAGTTTGCTCTGATGTGACATGCCAAATACGAGTCTATAGTTACCTGCTGCTTCATTCCTTTCTAGGTGTTCACAGATAGTTTTGTTACTTTTTGTGCTGTTTTTATTCCTACTACCTTGTGCTTGCAACAACGTCCCCCACAGCATAAATAAACATAAATAAACAGCCTCTCTACTTTGAATTCATCCATAGTGGTAGCAACAGAGAGAGCAGCTGTCATCATTGCCAAGGTCAGGGCAGCCATGACCACCTTTTTTCTCCTTTGATTCATTTATTCTCACGATGATATTGCCCTCCATCTCCATTCCCTCCATAGTAATTTCCTCCTGGTGGGTGAGCTGCCTTGTATCTTCCAAGATTTCATTTTGCTAAGCCAACAAATCAAGTTTCCATACAGGTGGTAGGGTTAAATATTGCTCACATCTAGTAAAATCGGAGATAAGACAGAGGTATAGAGAAAGTTCTGAACAGTCTGAGGAATTCTGGGACAGCTTTGAGGGACTATCAAACACTTACTGAAACATGCAATTTTAAAAGATTTTGGTGCTGGTTGTCATTTAGAATGCCCATATTCTGTTACCTGCCTCAAATTAAATATACATCCAAGAGAGGAGGGTTTAAGCTAATTTGTCTACCTCATGCTGAAATCAGGGAAAAACTGGAACCAGCAGACTTAAAAGCTAAGCAAACTTCAGCTTGGGCTGATCCAAGAGAGGCTGCTCTCATGGAGGTCAGTGTCACAGTCCTCAGTGTGTTTTCAGTCAGTTCTCCTGAGAGCAGCCATAATCCATCCCAGTTGTGAGGAGGGCAGAGAAAAAAACAAAGCAATTGGAACAAAAATCCAACCCTCTAGAAGAAAAATCGCGTGGTCTTTATTAGGTGTCAAGTATAGAAAAACACGTTACTACCAATTTATCTTCCATGGGAATGATCAAAAAAATTTTTGTGTTGAAATGTTGGGGTTCCTGTTTTGTCGCATCAGTTTTCCTTCTTCCACAAGAATTGCCTCAAATATAAAATTCATGCCTGAAGAAAGAAAAATCAATCAAAGCATAATAACTTATTCAATAGTATAGACTGGTGCTGCCAGTGAAAATTGATACAGGGATAATCAGAGTGTGTTAGACCCCATCCTTTACTGAATCACACGAATGCAGCTCCTGATGTAGCAGAGACAGTTTTGATACTTCAGAATCCATACAAAAAAAGCATGGGACCAAATCTCCTCCTATATTAATTTTATGCCAGGGTAATTTCATACATTTTAATGAGATGACTTTGTATTTACACCTGTGAGACAGACAGAAGAAAAAGCTTAAAAGCTTCCACAAATGCCTTTTTTTTTTTAAGAAGGGGAAAAGCTATAATGTGGACATTGTAATTTTTGGAAACACGATTCTTTTATTCTATTCCTTTGTGTAAGGATGATTTACAATACCATAAATACAAATAATGGCCATTGAACAAGGTTCATATATTATGCTGTCAACAAAGTATTGACCTGAAGACCAAAAACAGAAATAGAAAAAAATAAAGTTATAAAAATAATGATTATAGCATGGGATCGAGTAAATTAAATTTTGTTATGAGAGAAGCCATGTAAAATGAAATTTTCAGCCTGAATTATTTAGCTTTCTTTTGGTTTTGCTGTAATCTTTTTCCTTTAACCTTCATCCGGCCTGCATTCGGAGAAGGTCTCTCTGCTAATAAGGTTACTCCTTCAGCCCTTCTCACCTCCTGTAATTTGCCCAAATTATGGAAGGCAAATTAAGCCAGCTCCAAACAATATTAACAGGCTGGTGCTACCGCCATAATTAAGTCACAGCAGATGCAAAGGGACGATGGAGACTTGGTTGTAAATATATCAAGTGGTTCTGATGACAGTAATGCATTTTATTAGGGAAAACTACCACCATTGTTATGATCTAATGCACATTTACCCTTTTCTTGTCCTTCAGTCACCAGGTAGCACATAAGCTAAATTGAATTCCTGTATGTTAATGTTTTTTTCCTAGTTAACTGATATTAATATTATATTCTACATTATTTAGTGGTTACACTTGCAGCTACACTTGGTGCTGTCAATAAGGCAGAATTACTTTTCTTAAGAGACACTGGTGTCCTGCTCTGTCATCTCAACAAGAGTCTCATGCAATGGGCCCCACAAGAGACACAGATTCATCTCTGCCTGCTCTTCCTCTGAGCAGCCACCAGTCCTGAGCTGGACCCAAGCAGGAGTGGCAAGAGGGCTGTGTGGAATAAGGATAGGGCTGAGAGGACCGTAAGGCAGAATCATCTCAGCTGGAGGGAGCTGTGAACTAGAATTTGCAGTCCCTGGAGGTGTACACTGATCACTGGGCTGGCAGCAGGCTCTCTGCTTCCTCCAGCCATAATTTGTGAGCACGGAACAGGCTATTTGACAAAAATAGTGTTGTGGTCTAACCCCAGCTGGCAACCAAGCCCCACAGAGTCGCTCACTCGCTCCCCTGTGGTGGGATGGGAGAGAGAATCAGAAGGGTAAAAGTGAAAAATATTGAGGTTTGAGATAGAGACAGTTTAATAGGTAGATCAAAAGCTGTGCACGCAAGCAAAGCCAAACTAGGAACACATTCACGCCTTCCCATGGGCAGGCAGGAGCTCAGGCATCTCCAGAAAATCTGGGCTCCACCACACATAACAGTGACTTAGGAAGAAAAACACCATCAGTCCAAATGTCCCCCCCCTTCCTTGCTCTTCTCTCAGCCTTATATGTTGCTGATGATGCCTTACTGTATGGAATATCCCTTTGGTCAGTTGGGGTCAGCGGTCCTGGCTGTGTCCCCTCCCAGCTCTTTCGCACCCCCAGCCACCCCACTGAGGGGGTGAGGAGCAGAAAAGACCTTGACAAGCAGCAAAACCAAAAGCAGCCACAAAGGAGCACAAGGCTCTAAATTTGATCTAGCACATTCCAACCAAATCTGTTGTTACCTCAAAGCCTTTGAGCACCAGAAGGATTATTGTGGTTTAACCCCAGAGGACAATTAGGCACACATAGGCACTTGCTTACTTCCTCCCAGTGGAATGGGGAGAGAATTGGAAGGGTAAAAGGGAGTTGCAGCTGAACATCAAAGAGGAAAGGATGTGTCTCCTCAAATGTCACTATATTTGACATGATGCCCTGTGCAAATGGATGGCATACATGGACTTGGATACCTCAAATTCCCAGGTATCCAAGAGAAATACCAGTACTTGGTGACTGCATAGTGCCCTCCTCTTTTGTGCTCTGCTGAAAGGCACCCCCCTCTTGCCCTGCTTGCAGGGCAGCATCAGGTTTAGGACTGGGCTTGAGCACTGCTGTGCTCCAAATCCTGACCAGGAGAGAGCACACAATATGCTGTTTATACTTGAAACATGCTATTTATAGGGTTGCCACACATAGCTGATCTGTTTGGACTTTAATCAGACCACCAGTGTGGGTGGCCAGCCTCGGAGATGTTGATGCTTTTCTCATTCCCACAGGACTCTGGGGTGTACTCAGTTCTGATATCCTTAATTTGAATTTTGCTTGTTGTCTTCCTGTGCTACCCAGCCTACACATCTCTGCTTGTTTACACTTGAGAAAGAAAATCTGCTCAGAAAAAAACCAAGGCTCTTCTCCTTAGCTTGGATCATCAATCAAACCAAGCAAGGGGAAATGAAGTGGAAATGGAGTGTGACATCTGGGGAAAAGCCTTCCTTTGATCTTTCTTGATATTGTCGGTTACAGCTAAGGGGGAAAACACAATTCCTTCATTACTTTTTGGTGTGGGAAGCAATTGTTTCGGATAAGGCTAGTGGTTGAATGTCTGCATCCTACAGCCTATGCTGAGAACAACGTTGTGATGTTGACATAGCACAAACCACTGAGGACAGCTTATCTGTTGGGAAAACCTAATTAACAGTCTTGTGTTCATCCAGACCTACTATTACCTATAAATAGTCCAACAAATTTTAACTGTCAGAGAGGCTGCAAGATAAAGGTATGATTGGAATAGTGCAGACACCTTCCATTGCACTCTTTCTCCTATTAGAATGCCATGTTAACTTGCCTGTATACCATAATCTGTTTATGGATTAAATATGGAATACATAAATTTCACCCCAATAATTAGCTGTTTAGTGTTATCTGGGGAGAAAGATAGCCCTGCTGCCTTCTAGGTCTTGATCTGCTGAAATGCAAATCTGGATGGCTTGTGGTTGTAGAAAAGGTACACGAAGACATCCTAGATAGTAGTGCACTTCTGATCATAAGAACCTCCTGGCACCAGGCAATAGTAAGTTTAAGCAGAAGACATTTCCCTTAATCAGAATGGAGAGAGAAGGTCTTTCAACCACAGATGACATCTGAACTCTCAACTAAGCAATTATGAACTTCAGTGACTTACGAGACATTTTTATTTTTATTTCTTTTTCCTTTTAATGCCAAACAGATAAAGTTCTCCCCTGGAAGAAATGATGGCTTTTCCAGTCTAAACTAGGGGCTTACACAGATTAAGTAAATATTTAGCAGGTTGTCCTTTACAAAACATTTGCAGTCAAATCCCTTCTCTCCAATTAGTCAGAGAATGCCTTAGATGCTTGTCGTAGTTTAACTTGAACTGACAGGCAGTTCTTCAGACCAATCACGCTTCTCTCAATTCTACATATAAAAACCCCGTGGAAGGCGGGATTTTAGAGAAGTTTTCTCCCCTGTTCCGGCTGAGTGCAGGACGGGAGAGGGAGAGGGGGAGGGGTGGGCCCCGTTGCCCGGCCCGCGGGGCTGGGGACGGGCGCCCCTGCCTCTTGCCTTTCTGCCTCTCGCCCCTTTTCTTAACGCTGCAGCACGGACTCTAAACTGTAAAGAAAAAAAAAGCGATTCCTTTGAGCCGCGAGTGGCGATAGCTAGCCACAGGGCTGAGGTCATCTGACGCAGTATTCTGAGGAAGGGGGAGCCGGCGGAGCCTTCAGTGCAGCCAGCAGACTTCGCGACGAACAGAAGAAGACACCCTTTTCCTACATAGTGCACCCGGCAGCGCAGAAAGAGCAAGGGGAGGCTCTCTCTCCACCTTAGAGCCTGATAACACCCTACAACATGGCGGCTTTCAGAGCCAGAGAGAAAGAAAAACGGGGTCATGTGAGACGAAGCTACAAGGGCGGCGCTGCGTGGTCCCGCGCGGAGCTTAAAAATCTCCTTTCCTCGCCGTGGTATGAACTGTAATATTGCAAACTGTTTGTCTCTTTAATCCATGTTAAAGTATGTGGGGGGATGAGCATTTTTTTTTCTTGAGTAGCTTGTAAAAAGTTATGTTCAAGCCAAAAAGAAAAAAATGATTTATTCTTAAACAAGTAGTAACCCCATGTGAGGGCCTGTGTCTTGCAGTTGAAAGAGCTGGGAGAGGGCTCATGGAAAAGAGATGTGTTACACCCTAGCAGAGATTGTTAATTCAAACCTGCAAAATAGTAACAGTGTGCAAAACCAGGCAAGGCAAAAGAGAAACCCCTTTTTCCCTTCCTAGAATTGTAATACTGATTAGGAGAGAGAAAGGTGGGGGAGAAAAAGAGTTCTGAAAGTTTGTTCTGTTGTAGCCTTTCCATCTAAGTCTGTTAATAAATCTCTTATATTCTGTCAAGTAGTGTGCCTGCTTTGCTTGTTTCTTCTAATGCTTATCTCACAGAGAAAAAAACATCAAAAGAGTAATGTATATAATTTAGCTTAAAAAACCCACTACACTAAATTGGTGTTTCCGCCCGGGAGCAAACCAAACCCGCTACAATGCTCTTTCCATATACATATATATATATATATATATATATACACAAATATTCAACCTTTTGGAGTGTGACAATCTGTACTTTATGAGGGTACTTTATATGAAAATAGAAAATAACAGCACAAGGCAGATACCCCTGTCTGGAGGAGCACATTACACCTCGCAGAGGTGGAACAACAAGGTGGGCAGCCAGGACCATCACGGATTTTAGTTTCCATAGTACCTTGGCTTGCTAGAAGATCACATCCCTTGTCACAGAAGATGATCTGAAACAGGTTTATGACACTTAGATCATTTTCCACTTAGATGACACCAATCTACTTGCCAGCCTGAGGAAACTCCTGATGGTGCAGGACACCAGAGTGGCCCATGCATACCTTGGCATCCTCAGACCTGTTCTAGCCTCTCTGACTCCTAAGTCCTGGACCTCACCATCAAGGAACACAGCACCCTGGCACAAGCACCTCTCAGTGGTGCCCTTACAGTTTTGAATCCTTCCCATTCCAGAAATGTGGTCAATAGTTCTGCCTCTCAGACTTAGAACCCTGAGGTCCAGAGCTGGATGCAGTACTCCAGGTGGGTACAGTATAAATTCACAGAAAAGATACATTTTTTTCATTATATGTGCAGCAATATCTCTAAGGAGTTTATTTTTCTGTGGCCTGACTACAAGGGAAAAAAACCTAAACCACAGCAGAATACGGTGAGCTCATTGCAAATGTCTGCCTCCGATCTTGTCAGTCTGACAGACATCCCAAAAATGGGATGTTGTTTAACTTCTGTTTAGAGCAGTTTAGAATTTGAGAAGTATTGCACCTATAACCAGAGATTGTCATTTAAGAAAATGAGCAGTTGAGAATGGGCATCCAATTTTAAACTCTGTGTTTGGAAAAACTGCAATGGTCCCTGTCAAACCCATGCAGTAGAACACCTTTCATCTCTGGCCTCAGGTCTTTTCTCCTCCCACATGAGGGATTTTTTTGTTACTGATTTAAAGTAAAATTCACTAGTCACTAGAGTGCCCTGAGAAACTCAGAAACAATGTGATTATTACTAGTTTCTCTACAAGAAAAAATTTTTTCTATTTTAAATATTTTCCAGAAAGGACACTTTTTTTTCCCAGGTCCCTGAAATAAAGCAAACAATTCCAGAGAGGATAGCAGTGCTTATATTTATTATCTGAAAAACCTTATGTAGCAAAATACTACATCTTTCTATATATTTTGGCTGTGTGGGAGCTGATGCCATCAGAAATGAAATAACCAACTACTGAGGATGTTTTTTTTTTGGTTTCTTGCCTCATTTTGTTTTATGAATGCAGCCTCTAGACCCTGTTTGTTTTCTGGCTTTCCATGTTGCTGTGACTGCTACTTTGGCTAGTTGTGCCATCTTTTACACGGTAAAACCCAGGGGATCCATCCTCATATGAAATGTGTGAACCTACACAAAATGGATTTGAAATATGAACAATAATAAAAAGCTTCATGCATTGGGAAACAAATCAGTTTGTCCTTTTTTAATGTAAAAAACCCAAATCTTAAAAATGAGAGGATAAAATCCCAGCTTCGTTTCAGTTGCAAGCCCTCACTGTAACCAGCCAAAGGAGAAAAATTCTCTGGCAGATAAAGTCCAGACAGAGACCAAGTGTACAAACTTCTGCTCCAGCCAAGACCAGCCCTTCAGTGTAAGGCAGACACTGCAAGAGAAAAGAGCTGAGGAACTGACCCCTTGTGCCAATTCCTGTTCAACACATAATCTCACAGAGCAGGGGGAATGAATGCCCATAGCATCAGGAGAAAAGAAGAGAGATGAAGGAGAAAAATATAATTTTTTCTGAATAAAATGCAAGTTTCCTCAATATATGTATCCCTTCCCTCCTCCCAAGAGCACAAATTTCTATCAGATCTTTCCTGAACCTAACTTGATTCCCAGCAGTCCTCCATGCCCATTCCTCTGGAGGCCTTGAATGTATGCACATATTCCAGTTTTCATTTGCTGTATCTGTGCCTTCTATTTTTCAAAGCTAATAGATGAGTGTGATGTTTTATGCTATTTTATATTCTGGAGAAGTTTACCAGCAAAAACCTTGTGAAAAATTGCCGTGTGCAGCTGTAGCTCACTCACTGCAGGCTGCCCCATGGAATCGGAGCCCTGTGATTCTCCTCAGAGGCTCCATGTGTGGCAGAGATGGCAAATGTGTTCAGAGATAAAAGACAATTACAACTTCTAGACATTGTCTGTGGTCTTCATCTGTACAGTTTGAGCCTCATATTACATTCAATAAATAGCCTCTCTTTAAGCTAAATATAGACCACTTTCTCATGCAAATATGTCGAGTGGAGCATAGCGTTACAGTAATTGCATTTACAAATGATGGGAGCGTGCCAAAGCCTTTTGGGGAAAGGTTTCTTCCTCCACCTGCATTAATCTTAAGGTTCAAGACTCCATTGAGATGCAGGGCTTGTTCACACCTCAGGCTCCTTGTGACAGCCTTCCATCAATTCAGGTTGGAGAGCTGCCCTGAGAAGGAGGAGGAGTGGATGTTTGCCCGCGATTCTCCAGATGGTGCTCCTGGTATGGCCTTTCACATCTGAGTGGTAAGCAGATATAAAAGGCCCTAAACTGAAATGGAAACACTTTACACCATTTTTGTTCTGGTAGTATTTGCACAAGAAAAATGACAGTGTTGATATGAAGCTATAATATAGAAAAGATTAATAAATAAATGTTATTCTTAAAAAGGCTGTGCCTAAGAAGTTGATTAAAGCTACAAAGCAAGAGATTATGGCTCTCCCCACCATCTTTCTGCTAATATTTATATTTGAGAACTAAAAATCTTAATGCAAATGCAAGTAGTTACATAGAAAAAAATCACCTCATAAACCACTTTACTGCCTCCAGATCTTTCCGGTGTGAAAATCAGCAGCCTAAAAAACCTAAATAACTGAAAAAGCTAGGAAAGAGGAAGATGAGAACTCATCTTCTGAGGTGGCAAATACAAAATCAGCAAAAAGATGTTCTTGGTGACTAAGATATAACGTGGTATAAGGAAATTAGACATGATTTCAGCACAGAGACTCCATGGCTTATTCCAGTGATGAAGAAGAGATGGCTGAAAAAAGGCAGATCTCAGAAGATCCATCTCATCTTAAAGATAACATTGTGATGCCAGTGACAACAGAGAAACTCAAGAAAAAGGATAGGGGCAGCTGAATAACCTACAATGGATTTGTAAAACTGAGCCCATTTCAGGCAGGGTCTGCTAAGGCATTTTGAACAGAAAAATGAGCAGCTGGATCTGATAGGAATTTTCTTCTTCTCATTTAGGAGCAAAACTTCCAGCCAAGGGGACATGAGCACATCCAAGCAGTTCCTCAGCCCCTCTGCTCCTGCTGCAGAGTCCAAGGGAGCACAGGGCACTCCCTTGATAGAAGAAACCATTAGGAACTGTTAAGGCTAAGAGCAAACTTGAAGGCATTCCAAAGGATTAAACAGAAGCGTGAGGATGGTCGCAAGGAAAGCCAAATGAGATTTTAAGCACTCTGCATCTTGATGGCACATGAGGCAATAATGGATCTTGGGGAAGGTAAAGGCAGAGAGAAGAGGTGTCTGCAGCGAGTAACTCTGTTGCTGGGGTGCAGATGAGCAAATCAGACTGACTGTGAGGCTCTGTGGCAGCAAGAATTCATGGGTGGTGGATGGAATAGTGAGCAGGAGGAAAACCATCTCCCAGGGGGTTGCAATGAGCCATGAGCTGGGATGTCAGGGCAGTGTCAGCCCGGCTGTGAAGTTATTACAACTGCAAAGGGTGAGGGAAGAGATCTGTCTTCTTCTGGGCTGGTGGGACCAACCAGGGCACCAGTGGTGGGATATTTCTCAACTGGATACAGTGCTGGGACTGCAGTCGCAGCAGCATAACAAATCAGCATCAAGAGCTGTCAAGAGGACACTGTTATTAATGTAAAGCTGCTATTAATCGATTCAAGGAAGCTGCAAAATTATCCTCTTTTAGGAGAGTGGCTAAATAAATGTGACACAGAGAACATAAATGGGATTGTTTGGTTGAGCCAGTATGGGAAACTTGGGCAAGAAATCCTGTGATTTTAGTACCGGGAAGGGAAAGCCATAAAGGTAAATACATTTGTATCTGCCTTCCCCTCTTAGTTCCCATGCTTTCTTTTCCTCCCAACTTCTCACTGGCTGCAATGGCACATGGAGAAAATACAAGTACAACCTTGCTGTGTCTGTATCGAAGAGACCTTTTCCATGGATTTCTAAAGCAGAAGGGTCAAGCCAAACTTCCCTGTGTGTTCCCCCCATGGCCAGAGCCGAGTTAGGGTCCTTCTGATTCCCTGGGTGCATGATGACTGGCAAAACACAGAAAGTGAGATGCCAAGAACAGTGAGGGGGAAAGAACAGCAGAGAAAGTCCCTCCACATGGGTGATCTTGGGAAGTGTCTATATATAAACATCAGGCAAGATGAGGAGGAAGAATGAGTAGAGGACCATGGGAGGGAGGGAGGGAAGGATATGCAGGTGTAAAGAAACATGAGAAGGAGTTTCAGCTGCCCTGAGCCTTGGGGAAAGATGGAGCACAGTAACAAGGATCCTTCTGGTCTCATTAAACCAGAAATCTCCAAGCTCTGTGGCATAGGTGTGCTGAGGTATTGCTGTTGACTGTAGCTCTGGGATGGTTTTTTGCCAGAGCTAGGTGGAAATACTCAGAGAACAGAACATGGCCAGCTTTCAGCTCATCCCAGGCCAGCTCAGCCTCCCGAGGAGCTGCCCAGGATGCAGGATATATGTGGCCTCACAGGACATAGGGACTGAGAGCACCTCACCAGCTGCCCACAGCAGACACTTGCAGGCAGCATCCTCAGCCTGAGAAGGTGTAATGTGCCTGGGAAATGGCACTCATGTACAATGAAACATATGACTGTCCTGTCAGACACGCTCTGAGCCCTCTGGACATGGTTTTCTTTGCAAAGACTCATGTCTCTCCACCTCAGAGTCCGTTTGGGCAGCCAGACCAACAAAAAGAGTTTATAAATGCACCAGCTATAAACTCAGGTCAGACTGCGCCAGTGCCCAAGAAATTCAGAGTGAGTTGTAGGTGTACAATATATGGATTCAAATATGCCATCTACTTAATTTCAAGCAAAACTTTCTCTCCAGGAGAAAAACACTAGATAAAAGCTGCTGTAGTGCCTGAGGTATTCCGTTCCTCTAATGGTAGAAACCAGACCAGCCTCTTAGGGATTTATCTAATTGGCAGAAGGTGATTAAACAGAGAGCAGTGAGACAGGAAGTGCCCCGGGTGTTAAATACTTAAAGCTGTTTCGTGCCATTGTGAGTAAATGGAATCGATGCTCTGTATCATTATTTAAACACTGTAATTAAATTTGGAAATTCAGGTGCTTAATGTTCCCTCTGGCCCACAGCCAGAAAAAGTTACGGTCAAAGGAGAAGGGGCCAATAAACCAGGAAGGCATCTGAGGTATGCTGGAGATCAGAGGAGAAATTAGTTCCAAGGTACTAATTGAAATCAGTGGACTTAAAGTGATGCCCAGTGAATCTCAGGGAGCTGAGAGTGGTTTGCTTTCATTTTGTGTTGGCTGGGACAGATGTTTTCTGGGACTCTCTGCTTCCACCTTGGGTTGCTTCTCCATCATCTCTGTTGAAGTGACTATGGTGCTACCTTGGGGAGGGTTTTGCAGTGATATTTACCATGAAAGGCTGTTGTTCTCCATAGCATCAGCCAAAGCACAGCCACGTGAAAAGCATTTTCAAACTTTCACAAGCAGAAGAGAGTGACATCACTGTTTCTTGTGATGAACTCCTGCTCCTGGAAGGACCTGCTCCTGTCCTTGAGCAGATGGTCACAGCTCTCAGGCGGCCCTTGAGAACTTTCCTGATTGGTCCCCAGCAAGGGACAGCAATGACACTCACTTTGGCACCTCTGCACCTCAGTCCTCAGAGGCTCTGAGATGATTATGTAGATAAAGGACAGAAAGAACATCTGTCATGGTCTCAGCCCAGTGCTTACTGGCTTAGAAAATAGCAGGCTTGGTCTAAATTATGCTATTGAAGCAATTTTTGTGCCTTCTTTAGATGGATACACCTGTAACAACAGTCTGAATAGGGATCATTATGTCACCTTCCCTGGGTATTGCCTTCTGGGTAATCCATTTTCCTACACAGTAGAAACATTGGTTTCATGGCCCCATTTTTAATGGCAGAGTAGGGGCATGATGGTAATATTTCTGCCCCCATCACCTACACAGGATAATTAGGTTGGTTCCCCACAGGTAGCCTAACAGCTGGGTGCTGATGCCAAGGAAATCCATAGTGAAAACAAACTTTGATCATCAATGCCAGCTGAATGTTCCAGCTGCGAAGTCTTCAAATCAAGAATGTGAAATTCCCTGGAAGTTACTGGTTAGGCAACTTACTGAGCTCAGCATAGAGGTGGAAGAGTGAAATGTGCCTGATAGTAGGATAGGGTCAAACTAACTGACCAAACAGTCCTCATCTGTGAGAATCTGAGTCATTGGTGCAAAAGTTTTTGCAGTCTCTGAATTTGTGATGCAAGGGTGGATTTACTTTTTCAAAAGTTGTTTTTTTTTTTTATTTCAAGGTTAATAGATAAAGATAATTGGTGCCAACCTTTTCAAAGCAAACTTCATATAATATATAAGACCAGGACAGCAAATTGTTCAATCATATTTATGCTACTTGTGGCAAAACTGCCTCCCATTGCTTGAAAAATTGTGGAACAAGGTTTGTAAGAGGTTGCCTTATTTTCATCCAAACAGTTTTAAGGTCAAGCTCTGTAATTTGCCATTGACAACATTTTTAGCTATTTTGAAGAGCTGGGAAAATAGGGAAGTTTGTGGTTTTCAGTGTGTTGTCCTACCAGCTCTTCATTCAGAGAGGTAAGCGTCCCCATTCAATTTGCATTTTTTTTAGCATATTATTTTAAGAGGTATAGCTGTCTTTAGCAATCCACTCTAGGGGAAAAAATATAGATCAAAGAAAATTACAATGTGAATTGCAGAAAGATACCTTTAAGCAGTTTCTGTAAAGATGAGATTGCCTGCTAGAGATGATCTTTAGAGCAGTTTCCATGGAACGTGCAAACAACCTTAATGCAAAATATGCCCTAGTCTCTTTCAGATGTTCCTTTATCTAAAACAAGCAGCATAAATAGCTCATTCACACCACTGCCTCACTTGACAAACAGAGCCACTGAAATCAGCAACAAGGATGTCAAATTCAGTCCCTGATGCTTTTTAAATGGATTTCAGTTCTGCAAGATATTCAGTAGATCCCGCAGAACTGACATGGACTTGGATGCAATTAAGACTTTGCAGTATCAAACTGATAATTATCAGGCTTTGATTAGCCTTATCTCCTGGGTATGAAGCTTTTATTTCAAGTTTTAATCTCATTAGGTGCTCTAACTTTTTCTCATTGCATTTTCTTGCAATAAAGTAATCAAGTAATTTTGGCATGCAGATTTATGAATGCCTCACAATTTATTGGAGAGGACACTAATGAATTTAGGGCATATTAATTAACCTAATTATTCTTTTACATTGTTCAGGCTTGAACTAATAAATAAAACTGATTTTCAGATAAATTTCCCAATTTGCTTAGATACTTTTTGTACACAAATGTAGACATAATTCTTATGCTGCTGTAGTACAGTCTAAACAAAACACATTACTGATACATGTATCGCTCACCCTACATCAGAGGAGTCACCCTCAGAACCCAGCTGTGCCCCTTAGACAGTAAACTCCTAGGGCAAGGAAAGCCAGACTCTTGCTATGTATTAGAAAAAAAAACAACTTTACCATCTGTTTTGTGCAGTTTTGTGCATGTGTTGGTATGAAAGAGAAGTAGAAGTAGGGCTTTTTGTCTTAAGTAGGAACACTTACACGTGTGATTGGTTGAATAGAGAGATTAAAGGTTCCAAAATCTGTGATAGGCAAGAGATAAGGTGGGGGTGTCCCATTCTCAAGGGATGTGGTGGGTTTAAAGTGGTTGCTTGTGAATGCAGAGCCCTGGAAATTGTGCACCAAGGATCAGAGCTTCCAGTGAGTGGCTCCCAGCAGTGGTGGCTGTGATAAATGAGACCTCCATAAGCTGCTCCATGAAACAGTATCGACTTTACACATCTCCAGGTAAAGACTTGCTGATGTCCACACTGATCTGCTAGACATTTCGAGATTTCAGATGTTTTGCTCTGAAACCTCTGGAACCACAAACCTATGAATTAAATCGTTCATCTGGGAGGCAGGAGAGCTAGTTTCTTTAAAAAAGAACAGCGTTTTAGAAAATAATGTGGATGGGAATTAGCAGGGTTGGGAAACAGCAGACTCTAGAGTGTCACTGCCGGTTTACTTCTACATTTCCAGATAAAGGTAGGAGTACACATATGACACATATGTGCTACCTCAGATGGTGGTTGCTCTTCTGAAAAAGGTTTTAAGACCACACTGTAGGAGATGTCTGCAAAATTATTCTTTTCTTTTTCTTTGGCAAAGGCCGTCCTGAAGGAAGGTATACAACAGTCTAGTCTGGCACAGACATACAGCATTTGCTCTGCAAATAGAGAGCTTCCATCTCCAGCCCCTGCTGTCTGACACATTTCATATTTATTAATACTACAGGAAAAAAACCCCAACATGAATGTGGTTGTTTTTTTAAAGCAGATGTCCAATTAGCTACTGGCTGCTATTTTTCTCTTAGACATGCTTTTGGGAGATTAATGATGATGAAAAATTGCTGAATCCCCTTTATCCCAAAGAACATACATTCCAGCACTTTAGATCCAACTCCATAACCTGTGACATACTGTTGGATGCTGTACTGCTTTCAAGTATTATGCCCATCTCTGTTTTGGGGAAGGGGAGGGCTTGTTTGCTTTTGTACATCCACGCCTGCTTTGATCCATATGCAATTTATGGTGTGCTTTCAACTGTTTAGTTAACTTGCCTTCTGTGCATATTCCAAAAAGCAAACACAATTTTTAAGTCAGTTCTACAGACTTTGAAGAGTTCTACTTTTTTGAATTGTTTGATGGATTACACATATTTGTATAAGAAGCCGTGGTGCACACATTGTTACAGACCATGCTTAATGGATTGGAAGTAGGAAGCTTATAACACCACTGTGAACATGAGCATCCGCTGTGTTTGCAGGCTACCAGTCCCAAAAATCAACCAGAGTGAAACATTTGCTGCCAAGAGGGCAGTTTTCTGCTGGCAGCCGGGTGTTGTAGCGCAGCGGGAAGAAGAGAGGTACTGCACCCTGCCCTTGCATTGCTGTGGAGGCAGGGAGCCTAAGGATGGCTGGCTGTAGAAAATTCCCTCAGCTGAACCGTCCTCCTGCAGAGCTCCCGTTTACCCTGCTCCAGTTATTTTCATTCAGCCCTTTTCTGCCTCCGCCAGAGACCTTTCTTCTCTGAAAACCCAAGGATGAAAAATCGCTCTCCATTGTAAAGCGAAATCTAAGGGAGATGGCCCGAGGGTGGCCTCACACCTCCACTTTAGCCGCCTTTGGCTGCAACCTTCACACCAGCTTTTGTCATATTTTTGTTTTAGTCGTACAGCCCTGACTTTCTAGCACTCCAGAATGTGAGTAGAAGCCCTACATATCACACTCTATAAAATTTCTCTGTAATTGAAATAGAAACTCAGATGTTAATTGTACTGAGATATATGAGTCTGGAAGAACTTTCTTTTTCTTAACAAGTTCTGGGTATTTGATCTCTGCAAGATGAGTGATGAAACCCCACTATCACAGCTGTGATGGTAGATCGCTCTACCAAAGGGCATCTCTTCAGTAGAATTATTTTTATGAACCCTTTCAACTGCTGTCCCGTATGTCGAGCACACTTGGGAGAGGCTTGGCTGTGCAGTGGGGGCTTTTCATGCCAGATGAAATGGCAGATCTCTGAGGAGTGAATTATTCATACTGATACTGTGACCTTTCATTAATAAACTCAGTTTCAAAAATAAACTCTAATCTTATTTAATGTCTGTCTTGCTTTTTCTGAACATCCTTCTCTTCTATCTCAGGAACGCAGAGATCCTAAAACTTCAATGTAAATTCCTGAGAAGACTATTTTTTTTTTTAAATGATTCCCCAATCTTTTTTGTTAATAAGTTCAGGAAATTAAGAAAAGTTCCTATCCTCCTTTCACAAAACACTCCAGTAATTTCACCTTCCACGGAAGAAACTCACTACAGCCCTATGTAATTAAACTCCCTGCTACATCCTACTAATTATATGACACTTCCTTTAGGGAAATTATTTTCCCAATTCCTCATATCACAAGAAGTATCGTAGCACAAGAAATATAAAGTATGATAATAATGATTTATTTTTACAGATCTTTCTCCTCTCCTACAACTAAGACCTGTTTCATTCCCAAATTTCTCTCAGCACTTTAATACTCAAGAGCTCTTACATTCCTCTTAGTGAATAATAGATCTTTAAATTCCAGCCTATTCCAAGTGTATCACACTTTTCAAATATAAGGATTACCTCAGTATCATAATTTTTAAGCCAAATTTAGATTACTTGCCTTGTTTAAACTTCCTAATGCAGCACAAAGCTTTGCTTACCTGCCTTTCCTTTCCTTACATTTGCATTTGCAAACAATGGGTTTGCGAATTACCTCCTCATTCCCCAGTGTGAAGACTATCTTTTAAATGATTGCCAGTGTATCTTGGATTTCACCTAATTAAACTATACGCAGCTGAAGATGTACTTCGGTTCTATCTTTCATTGTGCAGTTATATTCTTCTCTTTACCAGGCTTTCTGGGTCAGCTTCCCTTAGTGCTCTTAAAATACTGCATAAACTCTGGAAAGAATAGAAGTACAATTTATTCTGGGAGTCCTAGTTCACTGTTTCAGAAGAGGTCTGATCCCATGCCCACTGAACTCAATAGAATGAAGCCTGATCATTTTTGATTAAACCTTTTGATTAAACCTGATGCATTCAACTTGGTTGTTCTCAAATCTTTCAGATCCAAACCTCCTCTTTCTTCTCCTTTTCAATAGTTTAAGCATGGACAAGGGCCAAAAGAAAGTCAGGCTCTTTACATGACTGCTATAGAATACAGATCCCTCAACGAGGCAAAAGAGAGGAAGAGAAACTCAAAACTGTACAGGTCAGAGATAAAGACCTGAAGACTCTGCTTCTCTCCTACTGAAAATACAACTTCCCCCTCTCCATGGAGCCCACGTCCTCAAATCTCTCCTGAGCTGAGAAACTAAAGCTGGCTTTTCTCATATCTTCTTCCGGGATATCACTAAATCGTTCAGGTGAAACAAAGACCTTCCCACCCTCTTGAGAGGCAAATGCACACACATCCCAGCTCGTGAGACACAGTCTGTTACCAAGAGCAATTATTCTACCTCTTTCTAACTATTATGAACAAAAGTGGTTCAATGAATATGGCTTTCTAGCCACCATCACAGCCTGAATTTAATTGAAGATTGCTGCCTGGAAAGAGAACAGACTCATTTCCTAGGGCCCTGTTTCAGTCACAACTGTTATTTTATTTACTGAGGGAACCACTGATAGTTCTTTGCTCTGGCTCAGATCATGGAAAAGGTGGCTGGGTTCAGAAAGGAGAACTAAATTATCCCATTGCTGAATTTTTAGGTATCTATATGTATAAGACACTTTCATTCTTGGTGCATGTCTTGGCATTCAGAATTCATAGAAGTCTTGGGTATTGTTAGATGCCCAGGAACAGGAGTCACAGAGGTTTTTGTGCTGTGCTTAAAGATCACCAATAGGATGCATTAAGGTAAGGTTTAAAGTCTTAGACCTTCTAGAAATCCTCACTGGAGTTTCTCCTGTGATTTACACCTTGCAATTCTCCCTACTCCCTGTGTCAGGATTCAAAGGCAAATCTATTACAGGAGAGAGAGCAAAGCAAAACAACCTAGTGTGAGAGACTGGAAGGATTGCAAGCTTGAAACATTTTGGATGAGGGGAAGGGGCAGGTTGGGCCTTGGCTTTGGGGAGGTGTTGCCCTGCCCCACACACCCCACACATCCCACACCCCTGGGCCTGTATCCCAGCCCCACAGTGGTTGCCAATCCCCACCATACCCAAGGCAATATTCCACACCCCACCCCTGAAGCCCCTAACCCAGCTCCTGAGTGGCCAAATGACCACGAGTCCCACCTGGGGGAAGGGCCCAGGAACTCCAAGGGGTATTTAAGGCCAAACACGAGGCAAGCACATGTCTTGGCCCTACCTCCTCTTGGAATTTCTATCAGCTGCACACTGCTGGAACCAGGAGTGGCAGTTATGTTTATTCTTTTTTATATCTTTTCTGTCTTTTTCTGTTTCTTCTTCTTCTAATTCCTTCTTGGAGTTTTTGAGTAACTTAAAATCGAACAGGCTTAGAGTTTGCAGAACCGAATGGGCCAAGTTAATGCTTTGAGAAGTGTTTTATGCTACTTTTAGATACTGATAAGGTCCCCTCTCAGTCATAGCTTGTCAAGGCCAAATAGCCCAAAATTCCTCTCAATTGGAAGCATATGTGATGTTCGCATGTCCAGAATCTGCCTCTGGGTATTTAATTCCCTCTTGTAAATAGCCAGATATATGGTCCCAACACCTTTCTTGGGGCAAATTGCTCCCAGATGTACTCAGCATGCACTTTTATTGCAAATCTGTTTAAATACCTGTGCAAAAAATCATTAATTTTTCTCTAAGTCTCCAGTTTTGAAAACTTTGGTTTAAAGCTTACATGGCTCAACAGCTTCCACATCAGTGATTTAGAAAAGATAGAAAAAAAGCCTGGAAAATTGCTTAAAGCAGAATTGTTCCTGCTGTCACGATACGGTGAAGCATAAATATCAGCACAAGTATTTGCTTTATATATATGTATATATATTTGAAACAGACATGGAGATGCCTTCCTGTATGTACCTGGGATACTTGCACCAAGTGCAGCACCTTTATGTACTATTCTGTTTTGCACTTGGGCTATTTGATTTAATATTCGCTTGATCTTTTTGCATTGAAAATGCAGCTAGTGCACTAATACCTATTTTGGTATAATTTGGCATATCAACAAACCTTGAAAGTTTCATATGAGGATCTGCAGGTTATTCCCCATACCCTGGAGTTATTCACTCCTTTTCAGTAGTTATAGGGAGCCAGCTTAGCCAACCATAAAAAGCACAATTATCAGGTAAAAAAAAAAATAGAACACAAGACGTGATCTTTTCAGAACGGACTCATTCAGGTCTCAATGCCACTATTTGAGCTTCTCTGCTTTGGTGGAAACTAATTAGTAAACCAGTTGAAAAACTTGATTAAATGAAATGTCCTTGCATCCTGCTCTGAAAATACCAACTTGATTCACCAGCAATTGCTTTAGAAATGAGTATATGAATATTAATATTCATGTGTTTGGTTGATGAAGCTATTCACACCTTTTCAGAATTCTGCATTTTAAAAAGTATGCTCCCTTCTGTATCTTCTTTGGAGTTTATCATCCTAATAAAGTGCACGTTTAGAGCCTCCTCCTTCAGTGTGCTGAGTGCTCTACTTCAGCCCTGAGTGCCCTTGGTTTGGTGAGCTCAGGGGCATTTTGTGGAGCTCTGATCGTTGCTTGGCACAGTAACAGAACATTCAGTTTCTTTGCTCTAATCCTTTGGTCCTTCACTTAAATAGCTGGATTATTTTAGCTTAGATGACACTGCTTCAAATAACTCTCCTTTTATGAATTTTATCTTCCCTGTCAAGGCTTTAGAGAAACAGCACCTGATGTTATTTATTGTCAAGGTAGGTGCTAGAAAGTTCATCCTCTGCTTAGCACAGGTGGCCCAGCTCCCATCTGCCAGAGTCTGTTAATAGAGGAGCATGGCAGACCCTTCCTGGAAGATGCTTTTGCATTTTAATCAAAGGACAAAGTTAAGAGGCTGCTTTATTAGGAACTGTGACTGAACTGTATCTCCCGCTTTATTTCCCCCAAAGGCTGCAGGCTCGGCAGCAGACACAGCGACCACTTTCTCTTGGGATCTTGCCTCAAAGCTACATGTGCTGTGCCTGAAGCTAAAGAACTGGATGAGACTCTTGTTAAAAGTTTTGGATACGCTGAACACACCCACAGATTAATCTCTGTCCTGAGAGGGAGCAGTGAGAGGTGTTGCAAAATTCCTGTTGTGGATTTATGTATCTAATGCAGCCCTGGAGCTGAAACAGAGCTGGTACATTCACACAAGGGTGCTTTGGGATCCCATGGTCAGTGGCACAGGACTTCAATGGGGCAACCATGATCTATCCCTTGCTACCATGTCACAGCTTTTCCCAGTTCTCTGCATCCCCTAGGGGATTGGAGGGAAGCTGCAGTGCTCTTCCCATGGCTTTAACAGGGAAATAAATGGAAGAGGACAACCGAAGGCCCTTACCTGTCCCTTAGTCCCTGACAGTATGAACACAGACTGTAGAAAAATTCCAGTAAAACCATTTTTGCTTGGTTTCTCTCCATCTGCAGGACTTATTCTTGGCTGCTCTATTCCAGTACTAGGAGAAACAGGGATTCTGGAACAATTGGGCTGGACATATCAGTTCTTTCTGGCTCCTCCAGCAATGAGTCAGAGCTCCCATGCTCATCCTCTTAACCCTGGAGGATGCCCTGTGTTCACATATATTATCATCTTCCCCCAAGCTTGTTGGTCTATAATAAGAAAGGGGATATCAGGATGTTTTAGGCTGTAGTTGTCAGGTAAAGAAACAGGATTTTCTGGGCATGCATAGCTGGCCAGATGCATTCAGTACTGCATTAGGTTGGCATATGTTTTTTTATGCTGTTTCAGGCTATCTGGGGACAATTTCTAAAATATGAGAACCTCTTTGGAGTGATCTGAGTTCATCAGCTCATTTTGCAGAAGCTCTGCTTGCCAAAAAGCTGTCAGGTGGTGTTTCCTGGCTGGGCCTGAAGTGGTGACCTGGTGAGCTGCCTCTGAGCCATTGGTTTGTTCTTCCAGGCAGAGATAATTCTGTGAGATCAGCACCAGCCTGTGGGATCCTGGTGCTGCTCACAAAGCGATGCCCAGATTGATGAGGCAGGATCTGCAGCACCCACACTGCGGGACATCTGGTTACTTGCTATCCTTAAAACTTAAATGCACTTCAAAACTGAAAAAAACCAAACCTAAGCACTCCCAGCTTAAGCCAGTAAGCATGTAAACATCCGTGGGAAACATGGTGATTCACAACTGAACAGCTTCAATTTTAATTTAATTTTGCAGCTTTATTAGCCTGAATAATCATCTCCCAGGAAAACCATTTAAAACTCATAGTTTGGCAAGAAGAAAAACAGAACAAAGCATTAGCCAAGTGTGCAATAATGAAGACCAATCCTGGCCTGGCAATGAGAAGGAACAGATGACCAAGGCAGTTTTATCCATCTCAGGCCACAGTGGTTCAATAACAGCACCCTGCCAACAGTTGCCTTCATCCAAAAACCAATCTCAAATTTCTAAGCACATCAAAATACTATGAAAGAACTGAGTTACGGGCAAAAAACCCGATTACCTGATTTTAACACTGAGGATGAAATGTTAATTTCAGCACGTTTTTTATTTTGAGATCTTCACTCAGCCCCAGAGTAGCTTACCAAAATAATTTCATACATGGAAAAAATCACAGCATGTATAATTCACTATCAGTGTGCCTTAGCTAGATCATTAGAAGAGTTGGAAGTTTTAATCCACAGCTCTAGATACCACAACTCAAGTCAATGGAATTCCAGAGAGAGGAGAAGCCTCTATCTTCTAGATGGGATAGTCATTAGCAGCTTGTTGCCATTTTGTACACACAAGTAACAGGAGTGAGGTTTCATCTTAATTTTTTCCTTGAAGCACATAAAGTCAGTGTGAGGTGAAACTGCTGGGGAATAGGTACTACTTATGTCTCCTTCCTGGGTGTTTGCCAGCATCTGGATTTGGGACTGAAAAGGTGAAGTGAAATGTTCCACATACAAACAATCTTTCATTTGTCACCAGGAATTGGAGCAAAAACACTCTAAGCACTAGAAATGCGAAAAAATAACAGGGGCACACGGCAAACTTACATGGAACAGTGTCCCTCGTTGTGCAAAAATAGGTGCAGTGTTTGCAAAACACGAGATTCAGACAGTGAGAACAAATGACCAGTTGCCATCACATTTAGGTCTGTGGCCCCCATTAGGGATGTGCCTAAATTGGCCCTACCACCACAGGAGTCCCTCCTCTGACCCCAGAGCAGGTTTTGAAGCCCTCCGTAATTCTGTTACTGAATTTGGGGGTAGGAAGGGACCTCACAGCACCTACCGTGGATAGTTAATCCAGGGAACCAGGAGAAAAGCAAATGATCAGGTGCATTGAGCTCTGACACGGTGGTACAGTGATCCTCAGCTTCACAAGCTGTATCTGGTCTCCTTGGCAGCTCTCACAGGTGTTGAAAGCTTTGAAAAGCCAAATGGTGTCTTCATACTTCCCAAGGGGTTCCACGTATATTTTCCAAAGTTGGTCTAAAAGAAGAAAGGTATAAAATGGCTACAGCACAGCCTGTGTGAGAAGGACACCGGGGCTCATATGTATGCACCACTAGATTCACTGTTTGCATGTAGTTTAAAACCTATACAGCACTAAAATTTGTATATACACAATGCAGAGGATCATTTAGGGCATGACTCACAGTTTCAGTAACTGTGCTGGTTTTATCTTGACATAGTTAAATCTAAACACTGCCTGTTAACATGGTGTTTAGAGAACAAGAGAATCTGTGAGATATTTTTTCTTACGAAATAAATTCCTGAATATCATTTATTCCCTCTTTAGTGATTCTAGCACAAAGCTGATGTATTGCTGAGTGCTGGCCTTCTGCAAATTAATTGCAAAACTAAGTCTTTTGGAATACTGACAACTGTAAAAATCCCAAACTACAGATGGCAAAATTAGAACACAAAGGATGTGTTGAAAGGCTGATAAATGGACAAACTAAACAAATTTGCTCTAGAAAGGTTTGGGAAACCAAATCCTAAAGAAACAGGGGACTTTCTCTTCATCTCCTCATAAATATTTTTTTTTCTCTACAGCATAAAAAAAAGGAACTTTATATTGAGAAAGTTAACAGTGTTTTCGAAGACAAGGAGAGTAAACTTCTTTTAAAACACTCAAGTGAAGAAATACATTGCAGTTATTGCTGAAAGTATTTTCAATAATTTTTGGTTCTGACTTAAGAGTGAAATTCTGCTTGAGAGGGTGAGTTGGCAAGGCTTTCTTACTTTGTTTTCTACCTGTGTATGCAGAGTCCCATTTACCTCATGCCAAAAAAAGTATCTGTTAGCCCTGTAGTGTGCAGCCATGGGAGCTGGAAATGACTTCATTTTGGCTTACCTGTCATTGACTGGAATCTTAATCAGAATACAAGACCTGATAACTTTGAGATATGAGGCAGCACTGATGAGTTTGTTTCAAAAGGAACTTACAAGTCAGCTGATGAATGAGAAGGGAAAAAGCAGTCATGGGACGTTTTTATCCCAAATTTTGTGGAGAATCAGAGGAAACAGCAACTCCAAAGGCATAGCACAGCAGCTGTCTTACATGCAGTCCACACACACCCAGTTTATAAAATTTCCTTCTGTGTTAAATCTGTATGAGCAAAGGTGTGCTGGAATTGCTGATTTCTGAGTAAGAGAGTGGCATAAACTTAGGAGGCACAATCCATAAATCTCAGTGGTAATGGAACTTTTTGAAGGAGCTTTTTGATGACGACCAGCTCAGCTTTAAGAATGTAGAGGCTGTTCCCAGCAGCTGCTGGCAGCTTCCTGCACCCCCGGTAGAGCAGAATTAGATCTGTCATGGGCACAATGGTCTTCAACACCAGCAGCCATCTCCAGCACAAAAATCAGCAGTTTTACAGATGACAAAACATGCAACCAGCCCCTGTCTTCAAGCCCATGAGCAGAAGAAAATGCAATTGGAGATTTAAAAAAAAAAAAAAAAAAAAAAGTTTTACTAAGCTAATTAATTTTGAGCTGTGAAAATGAAAAAAAAAGGAAAGAAAAGCACACAGTGCAAACACTCATGGTTTTTAACTTAATATTACTGCTCAGAAAAAAAAATAAACATAAATCTGAAATATTGTCTGTCACAGTGGAGTAAATCACAAGCCACATCTCCATGAGGGAAAATAACCTTTTTCAGATTCTTGGTATCTGACTGGAAGTCATGAAAAAGGTTTTTCTGAAACATGGGGGATGTGGCTGAAGTGGGAGATTTAATGAGAGGAGGTTCTGACATTTCAGTCAACTGGCTTCAAAAGGAGTTTGTCAAAGCTTTAAAAAAGCCTTTCATAAAGTGTCCATCAGCTGCATTATGCTTTAAACACAGCTCATCTTTTCATAACAACATGTTATGAACAACTGAAAGGCAAAAGGGACTCGTGAGCAGCAGGTCCCATCTGTGTGAGTGGAAAGGAGACATATGCCAGGTGATTCCCTTCTTTCAGGCTCTGTAATTCTTCACAGGAAGAGTATTATTCCTTCCAGTCAATAGGGGGCATAGAAAAATCCCATAGAAAAAAAGTAAAATTAAAGATATATAGATATCTATTTATATAAAAATTATCTATAAATTTCAAAGTTGATGAAATTTTGACTCTAAATCAAATCTTTCATTTTATTTTGGGGGTTGTAAAAGCACCTTAGGAACTTATTTATGCCTTTTCTCTCTTTTTTTTTAATGAAAGTTATTTTTAAACAAAAAATTTAAACAAAATGCAAAAATGAATCTTGTTTCAAAAAAAATAGAAAAGGCCCAAAACCCCCATACTGACATTTTATAAATGAAAAAACAGGGAGATAAGGTGCTAAGCAAAGTCTCAGAAAGGGTGGTTCCAATGAAATAGAGTGTTTAGAAATGTAGGAAATGGAAAAGAGCTGTGGTCCCTCGTTTCTGTATTGCTGTCTGCAGGTGAGCTTCACTACCCAGCCCAAGAGAATTACCAAAATCAGGGACAGATGGACTTTTCTGCTGATTCCAGAATTGGAAAGGCTCCTGCTGTAGTCACTCAAGTTTAATCTCTTCTTCAATTTCAAGATAAAAATGTTTTTCATGTTCTTTAATTCAAAGGAAGGCATCCTTCCTATTCTGGAACAAGTCAGTGCCCAGCATGGGCATGATCTTCTCCTCTACTTGTAAGGGAAATCCCTGTCCTCTTCCTTGGGAGAGGGCTTTCCAAAGGGTAGCTGGGATTTGTCTCTCTTACTTTGGAAAAAAGAGCACTAAAATGTCAGGAATATTAAGTCTGAGCTTTAGCTGCTCTGATAGGGCTGTAAACCTGAAAACTGAGATGCCGGGAGGCCCTAGTACTGGGAAGCCTTCGAAATGCTGGTTCACATTTTTGGGGGATTTTTTTCTTATAGCAGAACTGAAAGCAAAACCAAATACCATCCTTCAAATCCAAGAAGTCTGGTAAGAGTTTTAACTGTCCAGTGTTCACATTCCCCAGTTTTACAGCAATCACTGTTGCAGTGTTTTCTATCATTTAACAGCCCATAAGCAATGAGGATCAACATTCCTGGTTTTATTTGGATAGGGAATCTGAAAGGAAAATTAATTTTCCAACATCATCCTATGAATAGGTGGCATAGTTCAGAACTGTTAGCTGTTTTCCTGAGTTCTGACCAGCACCTGGAATACGATTTTATTCCCACCAATAAAAGCAGAAAAAAAAAGATAAAATTTGACAGAATAGTTTTTGAAGAACAGAGCTATTTCCACAGTGCACAGGAAAATTATAGAATTGTACTCGGTTTTAATCACACATATTCCTCTTAAAATAAAATATATTTTGAATGGAAATGTTAGCCTAACCTGCTGCTAGTTCCTTGCCAAATCTCAGGGCTGACAGACCACAAATCCTCAGAACTGAGACAGGGATTTCCTTTAACATTATTATTTTAATAAGCCACCAGCAACAGATCTACCTATTCTGGAACTTTAGTCAATAAGTGTCAAGGGCTGGGATTTATTAACTGCCCATTTATGCAAACATGATTTTCTGCATTTAAGAGGTTTGTAGTGGAAGACAGCACCTGAGCCGAATTCCTTTATCTGCACATTCAAGTGTTCCCCAGTGAACCAGAAAGGCCAGCAGCAAAGTGAGCTGCTACATACACAAAGTGATTTATGTCATGCCCAGTCAAGGGCAACATAGAACCTGGTTGAAGTTTGATTAAGGAGAAAAAAATAAAAAATCTCCATCCTGTAATCAATGGAATTGTAATTTTCAGCCTCGCTAATTGTTTATAACACTGCCATCAGATAAATCCTCACCCCAGCTAGGTTAGATAGAATTAAATTGTGTTGTTTTTTACTGCAAGTAGAAGCTGATAGAAATAAATGTATATAAGCTTCCAGTGCAGTATATTAAACATACTCCTCTGGCTGTCGCTGTGTCTTTGAGTGTGATGAAGCACCAGTCTCCAGGTTACAATTAACCTGCAATGATCAGGGAGGCAGACCAGGGAGGGAAACCTCAGACCAGTAACTACCAGCCACATGCAGCATCAGAATGGATGGCAACCTATTTGTGCTTTATTGAGCAAAGTTGGTGCTATTTTCATTTCCATCCTCCTGACAGTGTTAAACTGCCTCACAACCCTTCAGGACAATGACCACACAGTTATAGTGGGAAGTCTGAGAGAATTAAACTCTGTATGGGAGCCAATAATTTTTTACTTTTCAGGTCAATTGCTTCTATCATAGACATAAATATTAAATATTGCCCATTTTGTGCATAATGAGGGAATACCTTACAAGCCCCCGTACAAAACAATGTAGGGAAACAGTAGTAAACTAGGGTTTTTTAGATTTGAAACAGCATAAAGTAGAGTTTCTCTTTACCTTTCTCCCAGTGAGGAGACATGGTAAGATCCCTTGTGCTGCTGACTAGTTTCGAAGGCTCTCTAAGCCAGGAAAGAGCCTCATAAAAAGGCAGTGGTAGGACATGGGTATGATGCCATCCCACCAGGGGAGGTGGGGGCAGTGACCTTTTGCAGTGGAAATGCTGCAAGACCACCTCACAATGAGATAAAAAAGAAGAAAAAAGTGCTCTGATGTTCTTGATGACAATTACAGCATGGGGACTGGGTACCTCTGTGTAGCAAAGCATATGGAATCATTGAGTTTTGGGATAATCCAGGTTGAAAGGGACCTCAGGAGCTCTCTTGTCAAACCTCCTCCTCAAATAAGGACAGTTACAGCTCAGACCAGGTCACTTTGAGCTTTATGTGTCCCAGTCTTGAAAAATTTTTAGGATTGTATTCCTCTGAACAAGTCCTGTTTCCTCAGATTTTGTTCAGTGGGCAAGCGCTCCATTCTAGTGGCTT
This sequence comes from Lycocorax pyrrhopterus obiensis, assembly GCA_014706295.1. Lineage (NCBI taxonomy): Eukaryota > Metazoa > Chordata > Aves > Passeriformes > Paradisaeidae > Lycocorax > Lycocorax pyrrhopterus. Next base: position 145,485,451 of record JACSVZ010000002.1, on the reverse strand, counting down.
TCCACTGACATTGCTCCAGTTTGACTCTGTTCTTCTTGTAGTGGAGGGAACATTAAAGCTGTGGTTGAATGTGTTTTTAAGTGTAGAATCAAAGCCTACATGTCTTGGGGCAGAATGTCCTTTTCTCCCAACCAGATGAGCAGCAGGTGCTGTAAACCACAGAGCTGCTGACCTTTCTGCTGTCACCTGCCTCAGTGCACAAGGGTGAGCTGTGGATCCTGTGATCCCTCTTGAGGAAGCAAGAAAAGGAGGAAGATGGAGGGGAACAGAAAGGCTGTCTTTCAACAGGGATTTCAAAAGAAATAGAATGTTAAAGGTCAGATCCTTCTCCTTGTGGCCTTATTTACTGACATTGGTACAACTTCTGACAAAGGGATGAGACTCGAATTCAAACAAAAGTGTGGTTCCTGCATTTCTGAGAAAAGACCGTATGAAAGAAATGGCCAAATTCTCACTTGTTGAAATATTTGGCTTTTGCTGTCACTCTCTTTTCCATCTGAGGTTAGGTAAGCTTGAACCACCTATTCTTCATGCATCTACAGCTTTCTTGGGGGTTAAGCAAGCTGTACAAAGCCAACTGATATTTTTGATTCTTTTCTTGACCTTTTGAAAAGATGTATTTTTCTCTCTGAGTCCAGTAAGTATCTGGTGAACTTGAGAGATGGAAAAGTAACTATACAATTTTTTTCTGGAGTTTTCTCTCTCTTCCTTATCATCTTCTTTTCATGCAAACAAATTCTGTTTAATTTTTGCATTACTTAACCAACTCAAGCCCTGGTATTTTATACTTCATAACCTCTGAGAACTTGAAACAAAACCATCATAAGACTCAGAGTTCCATGATTAAAATATACCCCACCCCCCCAAAAAAACCTATGTATAAAATATCAAAACCAAGCCTGAAAGCTGTTCTCCAGTCTGATTTCCCAGAAGAACCACTATGAGGAAGTCACAGTACCCCAGTGATTCCTCTCTGGATGCAGTAAGTGACTCATCTTTGAGGTGCTCCTTGGGTAAGGGTGGGCTCATCTCTCAGAGGTGCTGCTCATCACTGTGACAATGAAACAAGGGGCTCTTGTTGGAGGTGGACCTGCCTGTATGGAGGGTTGTTTGTGGGACCCAGAGGAAGGACCTCCAGCAAGGAGTCCTAATCTATCAATGGTCAGCTCTGTTCAGATCCTTTTGCAGAATTGGCCTGTTTAGGGAAATCTTTCTGTAGCAATAAATTGTAGAGATATAGAAAAATGAAAGCAAAGTAAAAAGCCCCATGTGTATCTGAGTTCAGATACAACAAAGTAATATCCACTTGAATCCAATTATAAACCAGTTAGTATATAATTCTTTGCCTGGAATACTGGACAGTGATGTACAACCTGCATTATGTAAGAAATAGATGTTCAGAACCCATCAGCAACCAAGTTCAGCATTAATTGATTTACTGAGCAATTTTCTGCTAGTCAAATGTCCCCAGACATGCTATAAAAGAAGCAGCTCTTTTCCCTGATACTTATTCTGACTGATGGTGTCATCAAATACCACCCCTCTTCTAAGTAATGACTCCTTTTCTTATAAATATAAAATACAATGCTGGGAAAAAACATGTCCTCCACCCGGAAGGAATCTTCTTTTTTTTTGCCTTGTGAACCAAGAATAATTAATGATAATAATTTGATGATAGTTCTCAAAAAATATGCACACGGACCAGTTTTCTGCTCATAAAAGAATAATGATATTAACATTAAAAAAGAAAAAAAAAACAAAAACCAAAAAACACCCATAAAACTGGAAAGATTTGCAATAACTCAATCATTGTGTATAGCCCAAAGTTAAACTGCTCTTTGATGGCCAAAATCTTCTGGTGAATTGTAGTTGTACTAAAAAAAAACCAAAAAAGATTTTTAAGAACCTGTCCTCATGGGTACTCAGGTTCTATTTGTTCTCCATGGGTTTTCATATTAAGTAACCTCTCAGGAGTTTGCTGGTGGAGCTATGCTGCATTTTTATGTGAAGACTCTTGTCTTATTGAGGTACATCAAGAATTTCCTACTCAAACAATGCAGGGGAAGGATTTCTGCTATACAGCAGATGGTTAGGTGTCCGCAAATTGACATTGTTTGGGTATGAGACTTTGACTGTAGTTTTGGAGTTTGGCATTTAAACAACAGATAATTCTCTTCTTAGAATCTGAAAGACAGTTTGTTATTCAGCTCTAAGCAACCTGCCAAAACAAGTGAAAATTCCGGGCCACAACATGTAGCAATATTCTATAACACTAAGCATCAAGTTAAAAACAAACAATAGATATAACCTTTTAGGAGATGTTTTCAAATGTCATCTAATTGTCACTCATCTAGCAGTCCTTAACCTTACTGAGAAATTATCACTACTTTTCTGCCATGACAATTTTTTTGCTAAGAAAGTTGCCTTGAACCACTCAAAGGATGGGGGTGATGACTGAAAATGACTGTTTAGCGCTCTAAGGAGCTGTTTTCTTATGAGTGAGCTTTGCAAAAGAAAGCAGTCCCCAGCTAAGCTTCTCTAAGATCTGTTCTCCCAGAGATCAGAAATGTCACTGTAAACAGCACGTCCTCTCAGCCTAATGGGTAAAGGCTTTCATATCCAGTCAATAACTCCCCACAGCAAAATAAAATGTATAATACGAATTTTATCTAAACTTATAATTAGCAGATTCTGAAGTTCTTTCCTGAGCTGGTTTCCTGCTGATGCACAGTTGCCCTGACATGGATCTGTGTTTTCTGCTTTAAGGTTTGCTTGGTTTTGGTGTCTCAGTAAAGCTGCACTGCATGATGTAAGTGTTGCCTCTCTGGAGCAAGGGGACCATGGATCCTAAAATACTGTTAGTTAGAGGAATCAGGGTGCAGTCCAAAATCTGAGGTTGCCTAGATTTTTAGTATGTATTTTTAGACAATTTTTGATATTTTGAAATGTGAGTGACAAGTGAACTACTACAATAGGGTAAATTGCTTAGAAAACGGCACAGAGCAGGATGAAATCTGTGAGCTAGGAGGCCAGACCAGCAGTGTGTCTTTATTAGCAAAACAATATTTGTAGCCCAAAAAGGGAGAGCTTCATCTGGAAACTGTTTCCAAAAGGCTGGGAAATGCACCAAATATTCCTGGGATCAGCTGCTTTGTTAAAACAAAACACTTTCCTTTTCAATGATTATTTGAAAAACAAAAAATAGTACAATAGTCATAGAATCATTTAGGCTGGAAAAGACGTCTGAAGTCATTGAGTCCAACCATTAATCTAACACTGCCGGGTTCACCACTAAACCATGTCCCTAACCACCACATCTACATGTTTTTTTGACACTTCCAGGGACTATGATTCCACCCCTGCCCTGGGCAGCCTGTTCCAAAGCCTGACCACTCCTTCATAGCCTGTAACTAGTTTTAAAGATCACTACTTTTATTACACATCTAAGAATTCTAAAATGCTCGGAAGCCCAAACATTTATTCAAATTGTATCATGTTGTCTAATATAGTCTCCTTGCAAGTCTTTCTTCACTTGTGGATTTGAGCTATAATAGTTGCCACTGCACTATCCCTAAAAAGACATAAAATCCCATGGAGCTGCATAAGCAACTTGCATAGATCAGGTATCTATTTGGACACAGCAAGTGGCCATGTGTGATTCCAGATAAAAACCCACAATTTTTTGCTCTTCCTATTTTCTATAGCAACTGAAACCCCAGTGAGAACAACAGAGAATCTACCCACATGCTCTATGCATGTTGTGACTTCTCCAAAGGAATTTTCAATATACAGGAATGAGAGAGGTAAAAAGGAAATATTATCTTGTGCCATTGGACAGACAATCACACCAAGACACATGCCTGAGATTTCATAAGCTGTCTCTAGCACAGCCAGGAATTGCTCTTTATTTCTCTCACAGGCCACAATATTTTCCATAAACCCGGCTTTCTAAGGGCTAAATTAGTACGGAGGCATCTGAATGAGAAATGGAAGCAGAATGTTGATTCTGCAACTTGACTTTAAGATTTTTTCACTTCTTTCATTGTTTTTTTTTCCCCCCACTGCGCGAAGACCATCCTAAAGATGGAGGATAATATTACCCAAAGCATTCATTACGTTTCAAGGCATAATAAAAACATTGGTAATATACTCATTGCTGAGATGCAAAATGAATCTCAAAGCAATTAGAGGACAATAACAATTTTAAATTAAAATGTGCACAGTGTACAAATTGATTTTGCCAAAGGCAAACAAACTGGCAAAAAGATCTCTGTTGGCAAAGTAGCTTTGAATATTTAGATGAAGTTTACTTCTTGATATAGGTTCCTAGAAAAGCTGTTCTTATACTATGGAATTTATTCCACAATTTATTGCTTACTCTGCATATCCTAAGGTGAAGATGCAAAGTGTTCATTTTATCCACGTATTTGTTACTTTTTTCTTCCTATTATTGTTTGGAATGGGGGGCTGAGAAGAGGAGCACTGGGAAGACAATAGCTGATGTTTGTACACAGAGGAATGTTAACCAACCTTCTGTTCCAGAAACAGCTTTTCAGCATCGACCACAGGTACTGTAGGAAACACATCAGCAGCTTTTCATGTACAGGGAGGCCCTTGGACTTGGCAGCCAGCTTGAACACCTTCTGCTGCTTCCACAGGAGGCACTGAGCAAACAGAGAGAACAAGCCCTCAGCAGGCTCAGCTTCAGCTGAGTTCCAGAGCTTCAACAGGGCAGAGGGCATCCGTGTGAGCTCCCATGCTGGAGACTGAATTGGGAGGAGAAGCCATGGAGAGCTCCCACAGGGCAGTGTCTGTGCCAAATAACAGTGGCTAAGCCCCTGTGCATCACTGATGAATGTCCTGTGAGATACTGAACAGCTGAAGGACTGCACTGTGTTGGATTTAATCTCTCAGCTGTTTTGGAGTTCACTTTCCTTTCCCTCCTGTTGTGCTGTTATTTACTTTTCCTTCATCTCATCCATCTAATTAAAAGAGTGCTGAGAACAAACAAATTTTATCAGTCTGCTCAGTTTTGATGGTGCTTTTTTTGGTACCTGATATACACAAGAAATCAGTATGGAGAGTGGATTGGGATGTGTTACAGGACTCCACTGTAAGAGATTAAAGAATGGATAGAGCAATCTCTAAGCATCATTCATGTATATGCTGCTTTGTGAGGGCATGGGAGACCTAGCTAAAAGAAATCCCTTTTTTTTAGCATAGTGTTGCCAGGAGATAGGTCGGTGGGCAAAGAAAATCTCTGACCTCACCCAGGAAAACCTCTTTCTTTAGAAATGCCAAACATATGAGGAGCTGAAAGCAAGTAAAAATGTAAGTTTCAAATTATTTTTCCCCTCTCCTCACTATTAAATAAAGTATGTCAATGTGTTGCTTAATTTTATGACTTTTTCAGCACATTTGAATATAAATCCCCCACAAACCTCTACTGAAAGTACGTCTACAGAGAAAGCCCCTTACCTGAGCTACTGCATTCTAGTACAGGAAGCCTTTTACATTCAAAGCAATAGATAGTGACAGTAAAACCTGGGAGAAGGGCCAGGTCCCCAGGGAAGATAGGTTTGATAGCCACAGTTCTCCATGGCTACTGTTATCCATCAGTCCTTAAGTGAACTGAGCTGTGGAAGAAGAATGAAGAAAATGGGCATGCTTGTATCCCAGTTTAGCAGAGTCAGGATTTGCCTGGTTCAGGAGAAAAGCAGGAACTCACTAAATGGATGTCTATTAGGCATTTATTACTCACAGTAGGGAAAATTATATGCAGTTGCATGTTAATTTTGAGGCTATATTAAACAAGGAAAAAATCCTCCCAGGAAGAAATATTGTGGCATAAGTGATGTGTCTCTCTGCCATCTCTGTGTGTGTAGGAAGATTTTGATAGAAGATGCATATTTATATTTTATATTAAAATTCATTGACTATAGGTAACAGAACCTTTATTTTAAGGAGTAATATATAACAGCTTTTTTTTTTAAATTCATGAAGAATGTCAGTTTCACAGAAAACAACAATAAAATGTGTTAACTCATATTAATGGTTAACAACTAAATTAGCCTTAAATCCCACAACTTTTAAAGTTCTAGACGATACCCAGCATCTGACTGCAACATTTTGGAAGTCTTACACTTAAATCTTACTCCAACAACATCCATACCAATAAACAAACCACAATTTCTGTTCAAGATCTTTCCTCCAAAGCTGTCTTGTGAGGGCCTTTCTCTCTGCACCATCATCCCTGCAGCTGTGAAGTCTCAGACTCATTGTTGAAGTTGACCAAGGTCTGGTGGCTGCAAAGTGCCAAAGTGGCAGCCTCAGTACCTCTCTCTGCACTATTCCTTTTGATCTTGCTGGGGAGAAGAGTGGGGTTTTTTTTCCCGGCTGCTGTGAAATGTTAATTTTTCTTTGAAAACGGAATGTTTTTCTCTGCTGAAAAGAATATTGTTTCCTCACACTTGGCCCTTTGTTTCACACAGCATATTGCAGACATGAAAACCAACTCTGCGTACACAGGGGAAAGTCAGAGACATTTTATGAGCCCAGCTGGGCAAGTGTCTTTTCTTCTGGTTTTGTTTGTTTTCGTTTTATTTTCTGAGAGCTGTTGTGAACAAAGAACCATCTAGGTCAGAAAGAGCAGTGGTAAAATCATTCAGCATTACTTTTTTTTATATTGGCTTATGATTCATTTCAGCTCTTCTACAGAGAGCATGTGGACTTTGCAGTTCCTGGGTGTCTGTGGAGTTTTGTGACCTCTGATCAGACATGCTCTGATCATGCATGCCCTCCCTCTTCTGTTTGCTTGTAACAGTTCACTGGGACAACTGATCTCAAATTTCTGTATCTGTGATGCATTTATGTCCAACACATGGCAGCTAAAATGGCAGAGAAGCCAAAATACATGGGTCCTCTGTCAATTTGTTTGAAAAAAACAGATTGATTTTTCTCCAGTTTTCTCCTTCATCCCTCCACACCTTTATTTGTCGCTGCTGCTCACAAAACCGTGGGAATAAACTGACATCTCAGAAACATTCGGGGTTAAATCCTCAGCTGATACAAGCTGTGATGTCTTACTGGGGCTGACATTGACAGGGAACCTCATCTTTGGGTTTCCTACACAACATTTCCTTTCTCTGTAAGTGGATCCCACATTTCAGAGCTAATCAATCTGAATCCCAGTAACAAACAGGGGAAACAGGATGGCACCTGCTGACATTTTAGCACCTCACATCTATGCACACTCTGTTCAAGACTATCAGATCCAAACTCTCTGTTAATTTACCCTGGTTGTAACACTTTACATTATCTCCATGTAGGTAAAAAAGACACTCAAAGCAGTAAAAGAAGCTGGTTCAGAAAATGAAGTTATTTAGATGTCTTCAAGCAGTAAGGTTTATGAGTTAGCACTAAAGAACCTTCACCCCATAAGCAGAATGTATCTTATCTAACATGTTGGAAATGAATACGAAAAAAATGCCCATGTTTTATTGTAGATGCTTGTAAATGCACTTTTCAATTTGTAGGGTTTTTTCTGTACCTATGGGTGTTAATTGGTGTTTCCTAGGAACTTATGTGATCTGGTAAAATTGCAACTGAAATATCATTGTACTAGCTAAAAAAACAGCTAGTTGTGTAGTACAAATTCTCTTCCTACTATTGTCAGAGCTGCAAATCTCCCCTTGAAAGCTCTGGGAAGTTATAGCATGCCATGAGGAGCAGGGTTTAATCCTAGCAGTCTGCCATAGTGGGATTTAGTGTTAATGTTCATTTTAGTGGGATTTAGTATTAATGTTCATTTTACTGAGAGGTGCCTTCCTGGGAAGGATTGTGGGTCCTTTCAGAAGAAATGGATCCCATTACAAAACCACCTATCTCTGGGGATGTTTCTGCAGCACTGATAAAGAAACGACACTGCTGTTCCCCAGCTGGTTTAGAGCAGTGATATTGAATAAAAAGAAATGTAATATAGGCAGGGGCTAGAAAGAAATCCTCTCATGAACAAAGAATAAATAGAAATGGGACGCACAAAGCTCTTGTCTGAAATGCATGTGTGCCCCATGCTGTTCTCTAGGGTCATCACATCTTTATGCTCCAACATTAAGGACTTTCATGAGAAAAGGCAGACAAGAGCGAAGCTGAAAGGTGCTTGGCAACAGGGAGGTACAATAATGAGACAAAGCAGGATACCAATTTCACCCTGGGGTCATCATATGAGCTGCTGTATACAATGAACACATCTTCCTCTGGTGGAACATTGAACTGGTCATTAGACATTGATTTTTATTTTTTTAGTGGGGCAGACAATCCCTAATCACTTTAAGCCTGGTACACAGCATAGTAATAGCTCATCTGCTCTGGAGGCAGGCTCTGCTTTTGGCAAAAGTGATACACAGAGTCCTGGGACCTGTTTCAGCCGTGGGTAAATGCCATGGAACAGGAATCAGTGTAGAGCAAATGAGTTAGCACTGTTCTACCTTGTTCTGATCTCCCAACACTTTCTTTGGGATGCTGCCCAGAGACCCTTGACTTTAAGGGTAGCTGCATTTTCCAGGTCCTTTTCACCAAGAATAAGTAGACAAAATTTCCAGTGTGCTGGAGGAAGCCCAGAGATTGGTCCAACCCAAGCTGACTTCCTTGGACTTCCCGTGTTATCTCCAGAAACACATACAAATCCTTGCCTTAGAACCCTCTTTACCAGATGCCCACTAAATACGACTCCTACATTTTCCCCTAGGAAATCACAGGCTGGTCTTCCTCCTTCATAAATCCCTGCCTTGTCCTCTGATCTTGCATCTATTTCCAGCCACGCTCATCCATTTGTTACCCATGTGAGAACACAGTTTAAGGAGAAGGAAAAGGACTTGAATGTGGGTCTCTCATGATTTGATCAAGTCTCTGAGTGAAAAACAGGCAGTGGGTCTGTCCTGTTTTCACATGGGACCTGAAATAGCAAACTTACTGTGAGAGCGCTTTCCAATCTGAGCTCCAGAAGTGGGAGAGGTGGGGGAGCATAATGGGAAGCCTGGAGGGCTTAGATGTGATGTGTATGCTTAATTTTATAAGAGGCATTTTCTAACAGATTCAAAACACATCTTTAGACTCTATTAGTGTTATGATCATACCACCTAGTGGGTTCCAGGAACCCTCAGAATTCAGCAGCAGGCACAGGGGGGCTGGTGAATTGACATTTTTAAGTAGAGAATGTATCAGTGAACTGAGTCCTGTCCAGCAGCAGTGAACCAGTTTTCAAAACATGCTTAGAAACAGAGATCTTTCCAAATGGGTGGGAATTCAGATCCTGAAAAGCTTCTGAGGACCAGCTGCTTTCTGTCATGCACTTCATGAAAATACAAGATGCTGCGTCCTGCACTGCATGTGTGTCTGCAGTTTCATGGGGTGTTGAGGAACAATCTGTGAAAAGCCATTTTCCTTCCACTCTAGCTGTGCTTAGAAGCAGTGGAGGAGGCTGGAGGCCTCAGGGTACTGAACTCAGAAACCATTGAGAGGTAAATGTATGAATATCTTTCTGCACCATGAGCTGGATGTGGCTGTGCCTTCATTCAGCAGCAGCACTCTCCTGATTTCAGTGGTGCAAGATCAGATCCTTTACACCCATCTCCTTGAGAAGGTGGCAAAGGACAGCCAGAGATGTACTTATTTCTCCCACAGAAAACATTGCTCTGGTGCAAAAGGGAATAAATGAGAAGGATTAAAGTGAAAAGCATAAAAGAAACATGGAAAAAGACATCATATTCCAGACCTGAACATACAGCATAACATTTCAGATTGCATCAAACAGTGCAGCAAGACTGTCCTGTAGCTCATTAGCCTGACTTGGTGTTGACTTTGGAGAGCTCTTTATATGTCATTTAATGTAATATTGATTTTTCCTATGTGAGTTTCATTATTTGTGAGCTCTCCTAAGATGAGCAAGTGTGATGGAAAAATGGAGATTTTCTGTTGACTGGCATTAACACTTCACTTTCCCTCACACCTCTGTGTGCAAAGCACAGAGCTGCATGGAAATGGAGCCAGCGCTAAGTCGGTGCCTTGCTCAAAAGTGTGGTTGTGTCCCCATACAGCCTTTCACACCTCCCTGGGGCTGCACAATAGCCCCATTTTCACTCTCCAAGCCACAGGGAGAGAAGGAAGGTCTGTGAAAGCTCCACAGGATGAGGAGAGTGGGTCGACAAACAGAGATCCAGCTGCAATAAACTTGCAGAATTCCACCCAGCAGCAGAGCTGGGTAAAAAGCACGGGGTTTTCTGACTGAGCCTCAGATCCTGCTCTGCTTTTCAAATGGCATTCCTGGGACAGAGCAAGACCCAGAGACCAGGGGCTGGAGGGGCATGGATTCAGCAGCCAGTCACAGTTTCTCCTTGGTCTAGGTATAGTTTTTATTCCCCCGGCTTTTTATCAAGTTTAGCTTGCATCAGCTCTAGCAGGTAGAATTCTTTTTAATCTTTGACCTGCCAATTTCTCCCACCTGCATGGTGGTAGAAACAGTGCTAGTAACTCAGATATATTCTTAAGGTATCTGCACTAAGCTCATGTTTATTAAACCTGATTATGGAAAAAAAAAAAAAAGCGTCCAAAAAGGACACTATCCTACTGAAAAAGGTGGAGCAGTAGAGAAATAAATCTTAGCAGTCTCACCAGGTGTACAGGAACAAAGGCAACCACTGTGAAAAGGTTTTCAGGCATTCTTAATTTTACAGATACCACCAGATCCATTACAAACAACACATGAAGAGAACTATGATCAAGGTGCCAGCAGAAATGGGATTCCATTCCAACAGCCCACCCCCTGATCCTACCCAGTTGTCTCTCAGCCATGTGGGAAAGCAGCTGCCATGTACCTGCCTGGCTGCCCGAATTCCCTCTGCCCCTAGATTCAAAATGGATCCAAGCATGTGCACAACCCCTCTGGGAACATGCTCCTCTTGTTTTTCTGACCATACCTTTGATTTGGGTGCTCAGCAATTCTCTGCTGTCTGAGCAATTCATCTGCTGGGCCAGATGATTTTTTTTTGCATTTCGACAAACTCAATGCCTGTATTTTTTCTCTGTGTAACTGGAATCAGTCACATGGGTTTGTGCCTTTTTTTTTTTTTAATCAAGTAGTGATTAAGAATGAGAAATAAAAAAGGTGGGTTTAGGGTCATATGAAAGTAGCTTACATATTCTGAGTGAAGACAGATGTAATGGCATTACTTTTTGTGAGGAATTGGGATGGCTAGAAATTGGATGGCTTTTAATTTTGTTTTTCAGTACTTCCTTCAGTGTTAAGTTAATTAACTGGAAGGTGGCCAGATAACTTGGAGTCTTTACAATATTTGCGGTATTTTGCATAAAGAGAGACAAGCCCACTACTTGGTGAAATAATTAGATTAGCCTGAATGATTTAAAACCCTTGGAGGAGGAGGAGGAGTTGCATAAGCTTTGTATATATAATGCTGAAGTTCTTTGTGATTCCTTACAGAGACTTACTGGGCCCCTGGAAAACCAGACCTTGTCTAATAGGCATTGCTCTGAGAAGTTCACAAACCAACCAGAAAGCACCAAAAGAAGCAGAGGTAGCTGGCAGTGGTCACCTAGAAGCAAGGCAGGTCCCAGCAGCAAGCAGAGCTCAGATCTCTGGGTGCCCATGAGTGGTAGATGCTCTTTTTGATCCACTCAGACGCAAGGCTGATTAACTCTTCCAGGGAGGGCTCTACCCATGTCTGCCTTAGTGAGCAGAATTCCAACTGATATCCGAGGCAATGACCTTGCTTTACCAGAGGGTCCAGTGATGAGGGGCAGTGACAGAATTGGTGCATGTGACAAGCCCCCGGACCCCTGCAAATCAAAGGAATAGTTGGAAACAAGGGAGCTTCTGCACCTAAAAGGCCTTGAAAATAATGTGGAGTGAAAAAAAATCAGATAAACAAAACCCCAAAATGTAATCCTCTCTCTCTTTGTTGAATGTCAGTGGCACAATGCCAGCAGGTTTCCTGTGGACACCACCCTGTTCCATGAGCTAACACAAGGGCTCAAGTCCACTGCAGCTGCTGAAGCCATAAGCCTTAAACCATGCCTTTTTCAGAATACACCAAGATCTCCATTTTGCAGCAACCTTGCTACAAGTAGCAGACAGTGGATGTGAAGAACACTATCTATACCATAGTGAGACCCCAGGATGCACACTCAAGCCCAACACATTGACCCAAGGAACTGGAATTTCCTTCATTCTTCTCTAAAATCTGTTCCAAACCTGGCTGAAATCTACAGGAAAGCAGGCTCTGAGCAAAAATGTTGAGATGATCCATTTGCCTTCAGAATTTCATTTAAACTCTATTCCCAGCTGGAGTTTTATGTAACCATTTGTAGCTGAACCTGGCAGTCTCTCTTTTATAGTACTACACAGGTAATATCTCTCTGCAAGGATGAATTATTCTTGTACTCCTCCATATTAGGCCCAAATTCAGTCTCTCAGTCTTTTCTGGGCATATCTTATTTTCTCCTGTCAGCCATTTTAATACAGAATTTTGTGCATATACTTATATATCTTACTTATAGCCTTCAGGCTTTAGAATATTTTTAAAAATGAGACTGAAGTTACTAGAGTCACTAAAATTCTCATGATAAGGACCAAGTGTGTGATGCATGAGACTCGGGCACCATAGGAAGAGCAATACATATTAATTTAGTAGCTCCAAAAGTGATCCCAAATCATGTGGAAACACACTTTTTGCTGACTGTTTCTGTACCAAATGTCATGCTGTCATGCTCCCTGTCAGTTGAAAAACCAGACTCTGTCACTCCCATAATTTCATTACGAAGTAAAAATGCAGTTTGTCTGTATAGGAGGCTTACAAAAACTTGGTTTCCCCAATGAACATATAAAATGTTTGACTAGAACTTCTACTGCATGCTTTTGGTAAAGCTACACGTGCCTTATATAAATGTTTTAATCTCATTTTTGCTTGCCCTGGAATGTTCTTGGACACTAGAGCTTAAATGATCCCCAAGAGACTTTCTCCTGAGCAATTGTTTGAATTCCTACTCTGATTCTTTATTTGTTTCTGGGTGTGATTACTCACAGTCTTGAAGAGCAAGTTGCTTAGACTGCTTGGCCATTCTGAAGGAAACCTTGGACACCAGTTATCCTATGGAGCCATGAAGGTACCACACTGAAATGTAATAACGTCACATTTGGAGCACTACAAAAGCATTTCTACAGCTTGGGCAGGAGGGCTCTATTTAAAAACATTTTCATTCCTGTAAAACTTATAATAACAACAGTATTTCTCCTTCTTTGCAGTGTACACTCTCATCATTGTGTGCTTTCTCATTGTTACTTATATTTTCCATCCCTGTGATGGTTTTATTTCAAATGGATGTCACACACATAGTACACTGCCCTGTGCTTACAGAATGCTAAATTTCACTAAGCGTTTTGAGAAGCTGCACCAAAGTGGCTTGCCTGGACCTGCTTGTTGTACTTGGCATCATTTACAATCAAAACACTCAAAAAGATATCTTTTCTGGGAAAACAAAAAATACCAAAATAAAAATCCCAATCATCCCTGACCCCACCTCAAGGAACACCATTATTTTAACATGAAGCAAAAATTGTGAATCATTTACTTCAGGACATGTAAAAGTGCATGACATAAAACGAGATTTTTGGCTATAGTCAGTGAAGTCATGCAGTGATGATTAAGAGAACTCAGAGGAGTAAAATTCCCAGTTATGGATGTCTTCTGCTATGTTCAGTTGATTTATGTGGCTTGAGTTGTAAATTACAATGAAAACTAATTTGGGAAAGGAATATTAGACATGTGATTTGGACATGGTTTTCCATTTAGGAAATAAGACATTATAAAGTATGCTCAGTCAATTGGCCCAAGGTGGTTACAAGGTAAACAATCAGAGAGAAGACAGACAGCGGTAAAAGGGGAGAACACATCAATCATAATCTTGCTTTTTTCTATGCTGAGTAGGCTTAGTCCAGCTCCATCTGGTTTCTCAGCTGGAGTTCAATAATGTCCTAAGGGCTACAGAATTTTCAGCTACTTCCAGGGTGGTGTATTTTTTTCTCTTCCTGTTTCCTCTTCTTTCCTTTCTTCGTTCGGTTTATTAAATGTGATTTTTTTAGGATAGGGTCAGCATTCACATGCCACTTAAAGGTTGGACTAATGCCTCTTCCATCAATGAGAACAAAAGGGCAGGATTTGCTGTGGCATTTAGCCAGACAAATACGCTTGTACAGAGAGATGTGTATATTTATTAAAGATGAAGTGAGTGCACTGGCTGCTTTTCTTTCCCACAGTATTTTCAGATTTGGAAGCACCCCAAGACATTTCAGGTCTTTCTGTGTTTGAGATGGTAATTGGGAGAACAATTGAAGAGGATTGAGCACAGAGTGAAGAAAAAGCAGTAGGAGGCAAAGATTTCTTCAGAAGAAAATATAACACATTACAGAAATTGAGTGCTCTGCATTTAATAAGGCAAGCAAACAGACAGGAGAAAAGCAAAGGAAAGGCACAATGGAGACAAAAAAGGCTTATTATGACAAGAAAGCCAGAGCTATTAACTATCAATCTGGTGATAAACTATTACAGTATTGCCAATGCTGTCTCCTGTAGAAGGTAAATTGTGTGATAAGAGATTTGGCCCCACACAGAGATAAAGAAAGTGCATGTGGTTATACTTCCAAAAGGACAATAAGATAAGAAAAAACTGGGGGTGGGGAGACAAGGGAGTTGAGCTATCATTTTGAAGTCACTAGCACAGGCAAAAATACATAAAAAAGGGAACAAATGAACAAACCCTGGAGTAAAACAGACCAACAAATCAAGCTTAACTTATGCACATATAAAGAGAAAGCAGACCTCACACTGGGTGTTGCTGGTTTGATTTTAGTTGAAATTTAGTGCTCTGTTAATCAGATCTCACAAATACAAAAGGATTTGGCTGTCAGAAGACCCTGAAAAACATTTATCAATCAGCTGGGAAGAAAAAGCATCTTCCTCAAAGACATCCACAGAGGGTCTGAAAACTTTCAAGAATAATCAGAGAAAAAGAGAGTGAAACTGTCTGGAGGATGGGAATGGTACCAGTCAGCTCAAACATGTTTTCTGATGTAGAATCACAAGTGAAGTACACTTTAATGGAGAAGGAAAAAGCAATGTTTTCTCAATGCCTTGCACCTAATAGACAAGTATTTTAATGGGACATCAATGCAGATTTAGAGACTTCATGACCAGGCATTATTAAAAATATGTTCAAAGAGAGCAAAAGGGATCCACTGCACATGGGAGGGCTGTTGTGCTCTGTCTGGGGCAGTGGAAACAGGTCTCCTTCTCTGTAAGGGATCAAGGGCACTGGATGATGATCTCACCTTGCTATTCTACAAGAGTTTCATCATCAAGACCTCAAATTCTAGCACACCATGTTCTAATCAAATGACATTTAAGTCTCATATTTAACAGAGCGCCACACTCTCTAAAGTGTAATTTCCACTCAACACAAGTAGGAAATTGGAAAGCACCCACACCCCGGGTAATTTTATGAGTGTTGTGCACATTTGCTCACAAAAATGCAAAATAAAAATTCAGTTATTTTTGTTGCAGGAGGTCCTCACAGGTGTCAGGTGGAAAGCTCCCAGGCTTCCCCCACCAATAACAAGAATACTGAGTCCCTTCTGGCTTTAGAAGAGGATCATTCCCACATACCCAAAAAAATTACAACTGGCTGCAGGGCTGCCTGACAGGGACTCCTTGCACCCCATCCCCATCTTCCAGAAACCAACTTACAACTTTTTCCCCAGTAGTCCCAGGTTTGATATATCTGTAGTCAAATCTGTTAGTTCTGATACTTCTGCTGGGGTTAATATTGCCGATAAAAATTACGAGTCTACACAGTAATTACCAGCCCAACAGGGCCTGGGTTATTCTCTGCCTTGTGTGGCTTTCTGCAGCAGAAAAGACATCTGAAGCCTGGTACCTGTTAAAGCCCAAGCTACACACAGGCACAGGGGTAGTGGGCAGCACGGCGTGGCAGAGGTGTGGTGGTTGCCATCACTCAGAGTTTCGTGCTGAATGAGGCCCCTCAGGTACCCTGGGGAGGAACATAGGCAGTTTGGCAGCTGCTGTTTCAGCCCAACGTACTGCTTCAGCAGATGAAAAAACACACAGCGTAGGCATATCCTAACAGACTTGACACCAATCACACCCCTCACAGACTGTGCCTTCATCTTAACTCTCCTATTGATTATTTTTACAATCAAAACATTTCTTTTTCTCCTTATAGTTAAACATACGCAGCTATCACGGCACAGTACAGTATCATGTACTTCAGTTAAAAATTCTCTTTGCCCTCAGACCAAATGTTTGTCGGTTCAAGATCAAAAGAATTCCTCTTTACACCTTCTTGTATCAGCACATTTAAGTGAA
Source organism: Lycocorax pyrrhopterus obiensis (assembly GCA_014706295.1). Taxonomy (NCBI): domain Eukaryota; kingdom Metazoa; phylum Chordata; class Aves; order Passeriformes; family Paradisaeidae; genus Lycocorax; species Lycocorax pyrrhopterus. Next base: position 145,469,000 of record JACSVZ010000002.1, on the reverse strand, counting down.
TGGTCTTTCACTTTGTTCTGATAATGCTGTTGGGTTGGTAGCAGGACATCTCAACTTACCACACTGTAGTGTTATTCCCCTTAGCCTAAACTATTGTCCACAACAGCCTGGAGCCCATGATTCATCTTTTTGTTTGTAAATGTTCATAAAACAACTATCAGAGAAAACCCACACCTCAAACAAAGCTTATTTTTGGTTCAAATGAAACAAGACTCACATGTCTCTTCCTCTTACCTTCTCCTTTGCCTCCTCATGAAAAAATAATATTTTTTTTTTTTTATAACACCATGAGAAAGTTTTACCTTCTTTTACTTAACAGTATGCAATGACAAAGAAGCACAAGGAAAAATATGTCTTAAAAGACAAAAGCCAGGCAAGTCTAGAATGCTTAAATCATACTCCTAAATACACTGCTCTACAGGATGCAATTAACATTATTCAGATGTTTTATTTTGGGTGTTTACATTACTCCTCAGTTTAATATTTATGTTTCAGTGTGTCAGGGGTTTGGAAAAATTTGTCATAATTTTTTTGTCTATCCCTTAAACATGTGATAACATACTCCCATTCCTATATCATTTTTAGACAGATTTTTATCTGCAGAGATCCTACAATTGTTTACTCTCTTGCACTTTTTCCTGTTCTTGGTTTTCTTCTATGTAGTGTCTGTCCTTCTCTCCTTCCTCTGCCTCTGTTGTGCCTCCATTAATCTAATTTGTCACTGACAGGGAAGGTCCAAGGAGGACGGCTTGGTTGTTGTGCTTGAATTAGGATCCTTGTAGGTCTCTCGGGGGCACTGGGTTATGAGGATAAAGGGAATAACACAGCCCAATGCTCAGTATAAGCAATCAGTTGTCAAACCATCAGCCCACCCAACAGAAATTGCAGCAGAACCACATTTTAGTCCTTTTTCCTCACAGTTGTGGTATCCTTTCCTGCATGAGAGAATTACAAAATTCTTTTCAAGGTGTTGCCATGAGCAATAATTGCAGACCCCAACAGGAACTGCGGCTCCTGGCTCTGTGCTGGGCTGCGACCTCTCTGAAAGATAACACAGATGGGGCAACACAGTCTTGTTGTTTGGAACACCTTTACACAGTTTGTACCATGGGGACATTGAATTGTGCACATATAAACACGTTTGTTAAAGGTTTTTTTCGGGGCTTTATAAATTGACTGCATTTCTAGGCTCCTCACAGTCTTTGCTCAGGTCCCTTTTGCCTACTCTTAAGAAAATGTTTAAAAAAACATTGAAAGCTGACATTTATTTTGACCCCGAGGCTCAAGACTTTGAGGAAGGAGAAGCTATTTTCTAAATGCAGAGCTTATGTCTGGAGAATCAAATGAGGCAGAACTTTGACAAATTAAGCCGACTGCACAACTTTAGGATGAGGAAGGAAGGAGAAGTCACCTCTTGGGAGTCAAGCAAACGAAACCGTAGGTCAGTGAATTCACCTCCAGACAAACAACTTTGAATTGTATTATATGCTGGTTGGTGATCATCTGACCTTTCTTGAGACACTTTATTTTCATATCCCTTATTTTGTCTGAGCCCAACAGCTTGTTATTGAAAAAATGACCAGAGGCTAAAGAAAAGCTTCAGCTGCTAACTCAGAAACACATTAGATGTGCCTTCTTGGATATACTATTTCCATCATAACCACCACAGATATACAAACACAGATGTTGCCTGTGCCTAATCCATTTGAGGAGGCTCACCTGCTTTGGATAATCACTTCCTGCAAGCCCAGTCACATGTTTGGGAATTCTTTACAGTTTTCTCACCAAGTAGCTGCAGTGAAAAAAACACAGATCTCTGATGAATTATTTTTTTCTTCCTTAGGCACCCTTTTTAAATTGACTTGGTCGAAGAGCATGAATAGGGGTTACTGTGCTTTCCACCTCTATTCTCTTGTTTTTAAATTGGAGGTCATATTTCAGGAAAGCAATTAAGCACATGTTTAGCTTTGAGTGTGCTTTATTTACCCTGATTGTCACTGTAATGGTCACAAGATTAAGCACACATTCAAGTAGAGGACTGCACCAGGGGCCTTCATAGTCAGTGTAATGTGGAATATTTGGACCCTTGCTGGTGTTCTGGATGGTCAGGCAGAGTCATTTGCTAACAGAAACTCCTCCTTCATTATCTGTCCTTTGTGTGTGTACATATATATGTATGCAACATGACCAATAGAAGTTTATTGTCATATATTCTTCAGCATCCAGATACAATCTGTTAGTTTCTGGAGACTGAGAAATGCTCCATGCTCTTTTAGAGTCACACTCTAAATATAATATATGACAGAAAAATATAAAATCTGCAATGATGACAAAAGAGGAGTTAAGGGAAGGGATGATAAACCCCATAAAAATAACTTAGACCATACTGCTGTCAAAATGAGAAATTGTAAACACTTAAACAAAAGAAGGCATTTGAGTATTCCTTTATTTTTCTTAATTATATCTGCACATTTATGTACCCATGGATCTTTTTGCATATGTATATTTCATCCAAAGGGAAATTGTCATGGCAGATATATAGTTTAAATGATTTCTTGTAGTCTTCTTTCTACAACAAAATTACTGTCACAATTTCCACCCTGTAAAAACCATGTCTACCCGAAGTGCCAGATGAACTGAAGTGCTTCCAATTTTCCATAACAAAGAGAAGGAGTAAACAGATGTCTGGGAGTGAAGGTGTAACACATAATCCTCCAAATGATAGCTGGTTTGTTTTTTTTTTTTAATGTAATAAATCCACTTTAATTATTTATTATTTATTATTGTTTAGAGGAAGGCTGTTTCCCACAGAGGAACACCATTTTTTAGTGCGAGAAATTCAGGAGCAGAATGTTTAGTGTGAGGCTGAAAAGGAGGAAGTGGAGGAAGGTGTGAGGCGATGGGAAGAGGCCTGTGAGAGGAAAATAGAGATGTTTGAAAAGATGGTTTGAGAAGATATTCCAGTGCCAGCGACCAGCAAGAAGACTGCCAGGAAAAAGACACGGAGAAAAAAGGCAGAGAAATGAGAGGGAGGACAAGGGAGAGGAAAGAGCAGTGCAGAACAGTTGAGGAGAGATAGAGGAGCAGGGACCTCGTAAAAGTGGTACAGAGAGTGGAGAAAGGTATCAGAAGTGCAGCCTGAGCAGTGGGAAAAGATGATCTTGTAGCTACCTAAACCTGAAAGGATGAAGAGCAGAAAACTAGCGTGCTGTGAGGAGAGTGCAGTAGCACAGATGAGAATCGGGTGCCATCATAAGCACCAATATTTTATCGGTTTCCTGCCTAAAAAAAAGGCAGATTTTGAGGCTCACTGTCTCAGCTCACTGGGAGCAGAGAAACTCAGAGAGGATGGAGGCAAAGGGTGTCTTGCAGCAAGCTGAAACACAGATGGATGGAGCAGGTCCAGGTACATCCAGGAAGATGCAGACTGTAGTGGAAAATCCCCTTGCTCTGGCTGGGGCTGTGCTGGAATGTGGGACAGAAAGTCCCCTTGCCTAAGCCTGAGGTCAGGCTCTCCACAGGATGTGCTGAACGTGGGATTTGTTTCTGTGCAGAGGGTGCTTGTGGCTTGCACACAGGCATGGTTTGGGCAATTAAATTACTGCTACCTTTGCTCTGCAGTCTCTGGAGTCGGCTGTAAAAATGCTGGGCTGGTGTCTTCTGTGAACCCTGACAGGGTTGGAAAACTAAAAGAGTTACAGCTCATGTAATTTTCTGCCTCTCCCAGGAAGGACCTTTGAGGCCAGTGTAGCAAATCTGAAGCCCTTGATTAAATGTGGCCATCACAAAAATTGTCCTCACTCATTGGTTTGGAGACAGGGAACAGTGATTTTAATAAACATCTAATCCCAGCCTCTCCAGCCCATTCAGGTAAATTTCTGGTAGAATATCTGTAAAAGGCAGTGAAAAGGTTTCAATATCTGAGACCTACTGGGTCTAGGCTGTGAAGACAAAGGTTTTCTCCTCAAAAAAGACATGTCAATCATCAAAATTATGTCTGAGAGCAGATATTTTGTATATCCAGGTCTGGATTTTACACCTCAGCTTTCATTCTTAAAGGAAATGATCTGAACAATCATCATCATGAATAAGGGGTGCAAACACTTCTCAGTCATGATGGGATTTTACATGTAGTGCCAAATGAAATACTGTAGGTCACCTCATCTATGTAACCAGCAGGAGCCAAGCCTAAGCTGTTTCCCTGAGACAGACAAAGGGTCAAGGGAAGAGTCAAGGTTTTCAGACATCACCCCCCCACGGTCCATGTGGCAGTATTCTTCCAGGTTCTTGAAACTGCCAGAAAGGAGATGGCAAATCAAAAACAATGGATTGAATAATTCAACTGAAACAGGTTCCTCAGGGGAAAATGATAACAAATGTCTCCAGTCTTGCCTGACACGATAAGGAGTTTAGAGCTGTTAGAGCGATTACTAACACAGCTGCACCTCCAGTTCCAATGTATTTCTTTTCAGATAACTAATATACATCACATTTCTACATGTCTCTGCCAGAGAGCACATAAGTTTTGTACTTGCTTAAGAGAATATACAATGCAGAGAGGTGGCTGTGTGCATTTCAAATGCTTTCTCCCTGACAGGCCCCAGTCGCTGCCTCTCATTGCCAAGGGAAGCTGCAGATGTATCGTGGCAAGTGGTATCCAAGGTGCTGCCCAGCTGAAACCCAATGAACCAGCATGCCAGCTCTAATCCCTGGCCCCTCACAGAGCTGAGAGAAGGAATTGCTGTCTCACAGCCTCCCATCCATGAGAAGATGCTCTGCAGCTCTGTCCCCACCAGACCAGTGATCTGCTCTGCTGAGACTGATGCTCTCTCTCACCCTCTGCATGGTGTCTCTGCTGCCCACTGGCTCCTCCCAGGCAGCTTCACAAAATGAGGTTAGATTTAACTATTTTCCAGTTTAGAAGATGGAATAAGACAGTATCTGGTGGCAGCAGACCCATGGGTGAAGACACTTAACGACAGGCTGTTCATTTCCCTCTGAGGGATCTGGGGGTCATAAGGAAATTCTGTATGTGGAGAGGCTGCTGGAGGAAGTAGGAATGTAAGAAACAAACACACAATTAAAAACTGCTTTTTGCATTTGATTTGATCTTTCATACTCTGGCTTATTAAGGCTTTCAACTATCCTGAATTACCTGTGAAGCCCTGTCTCAGATGCACCAGAAGTATTGAAAAAATAAAGAAAAAAACCAGAAAGAGCAATCACTCCTGTTGCTACTGCTATGATATCTGGTGCAAGGGAATTGAAAGCCTTATTAGAACCTACAAAACTGCCAGGAAGCAGTTTTTCCCCTTTGGTAATAAAGCATGAAAGGAAGGAAGAGAGTCTGAATCACAAATCTGGATAAAAGAGATATAGTCTGAAGTGTCTATCAAAAGTCATTAAATATTTGTCTTCTACAGAGAGCACAACAGTGGAATAATTGTTACACTGGGACACTGGGAGGAACTGAGTGAAGGCTCGTTCCTGTGGGAGGTCTTCAGGCTTTTCTACACAAAGAGTGTGATACCCTGTAATGACTTTAATCACATACCTGATCTCAAAAGCATAGCAGAAATGAAAGCAAGGCTCTGCACTGTGCACTTACTGTCAGGGCAAAATATAGAGGTGAACTGATGACAAACCTTTTTGAGAATGACTCACTAACCTTCATCTCCCATTCTGAATTTCCCTGTCCCCAAACTGCTATTTCTTAGAGGGGAAACAACTTGAAATTTGTTTCTAGCAGGGATCTGTGGTTACTTTCAGCTAATCTGAGGTTCTCTGCTGTTGGAGTCCTGTCCTTACCACCTCCTCTCCTTGGGTTCATGTGTCAGAGCAGTCAGCCACACCTGTGTTTTTCCAGCCCCTCCCAGTCACCTTATTTCATTTCACCTCATTTCACCTCGCTCATACAATGCTGATATGGGGAAGATTCAGGCGTTATTCAGAAAATAGGAGTTGCATCCCTTTGAACTGTCACAGAGCAAGTTGAATTCATCCCTTTGGAGCTGAGGCAGGGGTGGCACATTTACCCTGGCTGGGTGACATGGCTTTTCTTCATCTGTCATTCATGAGCGGAGTCAGAATGAGGCATTTTGGAAAACAAGCTATATAAATATAACAATGTACAAAAGCAGATGCCTCTGCTGTGTTACACACAACAGGCTGGATCACGAAGGCTCTGCCAGGTGCGTGCAGGGAAAAGAAATGGGATAATTGGAGAAGTTTTGAAGGAAACAGGTGCTGCCATGCTGTCCTGGATTTTCTGAAGAGAACAGCTGAGTGGATTCTTCCCTCCAGCTCTCCCGGGGTATGCACTGCTCCTTACTGAAGTTGCAAGCCAGCAAATGTACAGTGAGGAGTATCTTGTCATAGCCTGGTGCTTGAGGTCCTTTCATGTGGTTGGAATTTTTTTAGCAATAAGTCAAGATGAAGGAAAATGCTGGAAGTGCAAACATTTCTGATTGTCCCAGACCTTGCTTTATCATATCAATTTTGTGTCATTTTCTTAGCTGAAAGATTTCTTTCAAATAGCACCAGACCTGGGTATAATAAGTAAATACAGCAAAATAGCTGCTTTTCCCCCATCACAGTGTCTGCTGGACTAAGATATTAGGTCACCCTATGAAGGTCTTAGAAAGGTAATTTTGAAAATGCACATCTGGCTATCTTTAGATAAGGTTAATGCATATAACAGCTTAATAATTATGTACTTTTCCTTCTGTACTTTTCCTTAGGAGTTGGAATGTGCAAAGCTAGTAACATCAAAATAAACGCCAAACCCCAAACATGAAAACCTACCAACACCATCAAATACATTACAAATTTATATTAACACTGTCATGTGCTCCTGTTCTTGCTTCCAAGAAGTCACTAACTGCACAACCAACAAATTTAGTAGTTACAGTGAGAGAATGAGGGTATGGTTTACTTATTTTTGAGTAAAGTTTTGTTGGGTAAGTAAGGTTTGCTGTAATCAGTCAAATCACTCTGGCATAAATGGCAGGTGAATCAGTCCTGCGAGGTTAGAACTATAAAATTTCATTTAGGCAAAGCATTGTTCTAAATAGGCCATATGTCTTTAGGGCATATATATATATATGTGTGCACAGAGCTACATTGGAGTGGTCTGTCTTTTAGGGTGTCTCATGAGCATAATCTCAATCACAGAGATGCCAAATGTCTCAGTACAAGATGCTCAGGTCATGCCCATAGAGCTTCAAGTTCCAAGACAGAGCTCGAGTCCAGATTTATGTTTGATACCATCACAGTCCCAGGATCAAATGCAAATTTAGGCCGAGCTCCTGAATACCTTGGGGCAGGAAAACTTGAGCTCAGCACTTGACCTTTGAAGTCAGCATTTCCTAAGCAGATCTTGAATGTCTCACACTGAGGAATGAAGAGGCAAATTGCCAACAAGGCAGATGGAAAAGCCAAAGTACCTTGGACTTCTTGTGTTTGAAGCAATTCTTAAGGAATGCCTTTATCTTGTAGTACAGATAACCTCAGAGCTTGTGAGCACAGACCAGACTTCCCAGGACACCCATCCCATTTCTGAGTGCCTAGAAATAGGCAATCACAAGTCTGAGAATTTAGTAAAGAGCCACAGTCATTTAGAAGTTATAAAGAGTCTTTTAAAAACTACATCAAAGCAACAAAAGACTTGCAAATTGCAAATATTTTACCTTGTCTAAACAATAATTAAAGGGAAGTGTGGTATTTTACAGTAAATTTAGAGAATTAAAAGCATTTTGTCTATCTCAGGTTTTGCATTAATTTTCATCAACACAGCTTTGTAACACCACATGTGTCCCAAACACAGCAGAAAACAATTAGGTATTCTCCCTGACAAAAGCAGAAGCAAATCCAAGGAGACTGCTTTCAGTCTCTTCTACCAGATTATGGCTAAAAGCAAGAGGAAGATGCAGAATCTACTGCTGTCAAGTTTGGTCCCAGGAAGCAGAGGAAGGAGAACAGCTATGGAAAAACATTTGTCTGTCTTTGAGAAGCTGTAGCTGGTGAGTGTTTGTGCAGTGCTGGGGTCTGGCTGGACTGTGTCCGTCTCTCCTGGGAACTTTTGAAGTTGTCTGCATTCGTAGCAGGCAGGAGGGTACTAAACTAGTTTGAGTTCAGTCTGTTAATTTTAGATGATCCAGCTGTATTATCCTCTTACTGTTCCAATGAGGGGAATAACTCCTTGTGCCCAGTTTAGATAAGGGATATTAATATTTATCAATAAAACCTTCCTGGCTAACTCAGTGGGTAACCCCAGAGCTGGCTACAGGGTTCTTCCTTGGAGAGGTTTGTAATTAAGTTGTGAATCTTGAGATAAAAACTGCAATAGCTTTGAACACCTGAGAAAATTGACTTGGTTTGACTTGCCAAAAGTCACAAAAAGGAGGATTCCATTGAAGTTCTCACTGTCATCACATAACACTATACATAGAGGTTTGGTGTTATTGGAGGTGCTTTACTATGTTCAAAACATCGCCCAGGGCTGGCAGGCATGAAACAGGACACATGTGAGACCTGCACCCTTCCCAGGGGTGTCTGGAGGCCAAGAGGGGTCGAGCACCTCAGGTGTCTGATGTGGGCAGATGAACAGAGCCCTCGGTCCACCCAAGCAGTGGTGCCTGGCGAGATATTCAGGTGGCCAACCGGTGGGCATCTGCTTCAGGGGGAGCTGAACTGTTCTGCTGTGTCCGCTGATTTACACACCTAAGGCTTGTTTCTGTTGTCTGTACACAGGAATCCAGTGCTTGAGATGTCTTCGGGTATCCCACCTGGCCTCCAGCTGAATCTTTGGAAAATCTTTGGAAAAGTACCATGTGTACTGTGCCATATCAGCCCTGAATGGATGATTTGGATATGGGGTCCACAAGGTCACCAAATTTCTGCTTGGATTTTACTGCAGTGCATATACAGTTTAAGAGTGCACCAACCTTTTCTGTAGGTGCTTTGGGAGTTCACATCTCTGAAAAGTGAATCCATCCCTTTTGGAAAATTTGGATCTTAATGCACAAACTACTCAGACACATACAGCCATTGTTGGAATGACTTTCATGACAGAAGAAAGAAGAAATGCGCAGGGCTGAAGGAACTGATGGGTATGACCTGTGAAGTTGCTCCAAACACTTCTTGTTCTCAGATCTTTGCGGTTACACTTAAAACATATCAGAGGAAGGGACTAAATCATTCTCACTCAAGTAAATTAAAAGCACAAACACTGATAGTCAAGAAAGAAATAACAGAAAGAAGTTTGTGACACAGAAAGAGCTTAAAATGGCGTATTAATTAATTCTCCATACTAAGATCCCTGGTTACTACAAGTTGGCACAGACCTATTAACTTCTGTAGATAATGCCTACTCTATGGGAAGACACGGCATTTCAAAGTTCAGTATATTTAGCCTTGAATGGGAAAGTGTGGGGTTTTCCTCCTCCCACAAGGTCTAGACAGTGGAGTCATTACACATTTCAGCACTGCAGAATTATAGTATGCTGCTCACACATACTAATTCACAGCACTTTCTAAAGTGTAAGTTCCGTTGTCAATAGATCACAGAAAAAAAAAAAAAAGAACAGGCTATTGATCTCAAGATAAAAAAAAGCACTGTGCAGAGCAAATTGATAAGAAATCTTTACAAGGTTTAATAATCTTGCAGACACAATCAAAAACCTGTAACCAGATATTTGTTTCAAAATGGCCTTCATGTAGCAGAAAATGAATTTACAAAGTGGGTGTGTTCATCAAGGGATTTATTCCTGCTGCATTGGGCAATATGTCCATAACTGAAATACTCAAAAACTGTTTCCAGCTTCTGAGGAACCTAAATTCCTCGAGTGACTTAAGTGTCTGCCAGTAAAAGTTATCTAATCATATATTTTTCTCTTGGTGGCATGCATGGTGGTCAGGTCCTGGTGACACCAACATGCTTGATAATCTACTCAGAAACTTTTTGAAACCTTGTGACAGGAAGGATCTCCTGATACTTTGGATTGCTGTCAGCACTGTTCCTGTAGGAAGACTGGCTTTGAGCTTCCTTCTTCAATCCAAAGCAGCTGTAGAGCAGACTATAGTCTAAAACATACATTTTCTTGTATTCTTTCACTCTGTGGTTTTAAAACATCTTTCTAAATCTTTTTGTAATTACTTCATTTCTGCATTCACAGGAAACAATCATGGACGTTGCAGCAAAATGTTATAGGTTCTGTTCGCTTTGTGGTTTAACTGGATATATTAAATTCAGTGCGCAGTGAATTGATTTGGACTTTTATGTCTAATGAGAATAATTAGTAATCTGAAGATTGGGACTAATAACCAAGTATTTTATAGACAAATATTTTTAAAGTATATGTATCTACTGTTATTTTGGTCTCTGCCAATAGGTTTGGTTTTATGTCTGACACTTACCAGTTCTCAAGGCTTTCAGGATGTCTCTCCCTAAAATCAATGAAGAAAGCCCCAAAGTGAGTCTTAACTTTCAAAAATTCGTTGGCATTTTCTCAAGCAAACCACAAATACAATTCTCGCTTTTTTGTGGTTTAAATCATTTAAGCCATAAAGTCTGTGACTCCAGACTTGCTGCATGGGAAGCTGCATCTTGATTTTAAAACAGCTAAGATGGGAGGGAGCTGAGCTTGTTCAGCCTCAAGAAGAGAGGACTGAGAGGGGACCTCATCATTGTCTATGGGTGTCTGAAATGTGGGTGTCAAGCAGGTTGGGCCAGGCTGTTCTTGGTGGTGCTGAGCAGCAGGAGAAGAGGGAATGGGCAGAAACATGCACAGAAAGTTCCACCTGAATATGAGGGAGAAGTTCTTCATTGTGCAGGTGACCATGCACTGGAATAGGTTGCACAGAAAGGATGTGGATTCACCCCCACTGGAGACACGAAAAAAACTGTTCCATGTGTTCTGGGATGACCCTTCTTGAGCATGGAGGTTGGACCAGATGACCCACTGTGGTCCCTTCCAACCTGACCCATTCAGTGATCCTGTGAAGACACAAAAAATTCACCCAGAGAATCTTTATTTTTACATATATAAAGCAAGCCTTGTCATTTTTTTGTTACTTAAAATTGACTTTTAATGTATGAAAAATAAGTTGAAATAAGCAATTTACCTCCAATGAAAAGTTTCACTGGCTTCATGAAAATGCTTTTTTGCCTTCAGTTTCCAATTGCTGTAAGACAAACAGAACACACATGGATTTTGGAATTTTCAAGAAAAAATCAGTAAAATTTTGAGTTCATGAGTTCTCAGTTGAGAGAACATTTAAGTATAAAATGTTCAGCTCCTTCCAAAACAGCATGGATGATGAGGGCTCAAGAGTATTAAGAAGTTACTAAGGCTAGCAGCCTTCCCAGAAGTGTCTACTCTTCTTTGTGTTCTTCTCACCTACAGCAAATTCAGGTACAGGTGAGACAAACTGCAGTTCAACATAGGTTTTAAGCTGCCACATTACTAAAAGAGGAAATGCTACTCTTCTTCTTTTCTGAGGCTGATCCAAAACCTCATCCAAACCTCACATGAGCTTAGAGGAAAATAGACCTGAAAACTAACCAGTATTCAGGATAACAACAACAGTAATAACAATGATGAAAATTAGTTTTTCAATTGGATCAATTACTTAATTTATTTCACCACACAGTTGTATAGATGTTTCAAGAAAGAAAAGGGAGTGTAAGGACCAAACAGCAAAGGGAACAGTGAAAGTCAGTTTCTTTCAATGTTACTTGACGTTGTACTACAGTAACAACCCAACTACAATGTGGGGAACATAATTTTACTACAAACTACATGAAATCAAATTATCAGCCTGTTGCTATGGGATAAGAGTACACATAAGGGCAGCTACTGCAGCTCTACTAATGCTTGGTAACTCCTTAAATGGAACTAATTTAACAGTGGGCCTAAGCCTTGAGAAAATAATTTGAAAAGAATTGGTCTTAATTATCACAATAGCACCAAGGATAAAGCATTTCACATTTCCATAGTGCTTTACCTTCACTAGCCAGTGAATCAATTCAGCTCCCAATGGCTAACTGAGATTATTAGTAATTTCAATGTCTTTTGCTTAAGGCTGGGAGAAAATGCTGATAAATCTTCACCCAACTCACAGAAACCTTTCTGGAAGCAAAACTATGAAAGTACCTGAATGCTCACTGCCTCTTAGTGTGCTGCTGGCTGGAAAGGCAGGCTGTGCCCATCCCAGGGGAAGATGTCAAGGCACTCTGAAGGCCAAAGACTGCAGAAATAAAGGCATTGCAAGAATATGGAGAGGTATGGTAAGTGGTAACATTTCCAGGAATCTAAAGGCTATGAAAAATAGACACATGAAATGCAGTTTGGATTGTTTCTGAAGCACTTTTTTGATTGCTAAATGTACATGTGGTTAGTACATGAGGAGATAAATGCATTAGGACAGGAGAGAAGCACTGAAACACCAGGAAGAATGAGTAAAGCAATGCTGTAATTATAAAATCTTCAGAAACATTTCTCTAGGCAATAGCAGAAGATGTTACAGAAGGCACATATTGTGTTTTCCTGTAGTCAGGGAGTCCAGAAACAGCTGAACATGGTCCAGTTGTTCCTGTATTTAACCCTTAGAGACTAATTTAGAATTGGATATATATACATTGCAGAAAAAAATGGCATAGTGATCTATGCTACCACATTAATTTCGAATCAGAGGAAGGAATTGTGCTTTGAATTAGTCCGATGTGGAACAAGAAGAGCCCAGTAGACCCATAGGGACAGATTTACACTGGTGAAACTTGGATTTTCTTAGGTGGTGTTTAAGAGTCGGGCCTTCTGGCAAGATCTGAGAAATGTTTTTTTCTCTGTTTTACAACTGAATTATATTAGCAAACAGATTGTAATGGAAATGAGAACAAACTCTTTATCTGCAGTAGTGTCATTATGTTACACTGAAAAATAAATTATGTTCTGTATGAGCTTTTGTTATTCTCTAATATTTCATCCTATCCCTTCATTAGTGCAGTAATCTTCTCCATTAAATCTCCCTTGTTTTTACTTGCATATAGATATGGAAATGTGCAAAGAGAAAATGTGGTGAGGGTTTATTGGTTTATTTTTCCTGAATACATTTGTTATTGGTATCAGATATTGCTTTAAAGGAACCCAAAGATTTTTTGTTACATTGTCCACAAGTATTCTATTTCTTTGCTCTTTCGTGTTGACGTTCTCCTTCCCAGTACACTGCTATGGGGGAAGTTCCTTTAGTCTGATATGTGCAATGTAGTTAAATTAACTTTCCAGGATAAGCAGACTTTGATGGTGAGGACTTTTACCAGAGACAGGACCATCAACAAAATTGTGATGTAAAATACCTCACTGAACTGAGGCAGAGAAAATGGGAAAGACTGCTCAATTTAGATGCATTTCTTTACTTATTTTCTCTATGATAACATTTTAATATATGTAAGATATGGAAAAGTCTGTAAAAGTACTTAACTTTCAAGCAACCTGAGCATTATCAGCTAAACGAAAATTTAGCTAGAAAACTCAAGGAAGAGGTTTTCAGAACTGGGTCCAGACTAGATGTCTCACTCTCTTCTTCCCATACACCAATTCTGCACTGGAACAACTGCAGTGACTGTCCACCAACTTTAACAAAGTTACTCTTGATTTAATAGCTCTGGACATAAGGGGCAACTCTAGCTCTTGGGCTAAATTATGGATCAAAGCTTTGTTGGAGATGGAATAAAACTATGTGTTAAAGCCAAAAGCTTAACAATCACAGACTGGATGACACATAAGGAAATGAAACTATAACTCTGGCTTGTCAGTTCCAAGAACAAAGGCCTTTGTCTCCTGGATGAAAGGAGTTACCTTATAAGTATTCTTGGCAACTAGTTGCTTCTCATCATTACAGATCAGTTACTGGAAGGTGGACACTCATACCTCCAGAGCTACTATTTTACAGCAATTAATTCAGCTAGGGATCAGTCTGAAAAATTGCAAAGTTTTCTCATCTCTTCATGAGTCATTTTCATATGGAAGAGAGGAATGGTGTGTGATTATCAAAGTCAGAGGGAGGACAGAAAGCTCGAGAGAAAAGAATGACCTTGGAATACCAGGTGAAAACTTGTGCCAACAGCTAATTCTGTGAGCTTTCAGTAGAATCCAGATAAAACAAGGGCAGAACATGTGATTTATGCCACCATATTAATGTGGCCCAGCTCTGATGAGATGGTGGAGTTGCTCTAGCAGCTGACTGACCAACTGTTGTCCTTGGTCTCTCCAGAGACACTCAGGAAATCACAGAATGTTTGAGGTTGGAAGAGACCTTAAAGATCATTTAATTCCAACCCTCCTGCCTAAGGCAGGGACACCTCCCACTATCACAGAAACACAGAATCAAAGAATTACAGAATCCTTCTTTGCAGACTTGCTGGACCAGCTTTCTCATCCAACCTGATCTTTGGGCTTTTTTTTTGTGTTTGAGATTGTCCATGAGCTACTTGTTCAGCTACACAGGCCTCCTGGTGTCTTTGCCCAGCTTCCTCTTTGTTGGGATGTCTTGCTCCAGGGCTCTATGCCATTGATTTCTACTAAGGAGATCCTTGAAGAGGCCAAAGTCTGCTATCCTGAAGTCCAGAGCTTGTTGCGTGCCCTCCTTGTGTGGTGTGCTGCCCTAAGGATCCTGAATGCTGCCATCTCAGGGTCACTGCAACCAAGGCTGACCATCAGCCACTCCTTTGTAGTGAGAACAAGGTCCAGCATAGCACCTTTCCTCACTGGATTTCGGTCATGTGGAGAAAGAACTTGTGATCCACATTTCCCAGGCACATCCTGGATTGCTTATGCCCCGCTGTGTTGTCCCTCCAACAGACACCAGGATGCTTGAAATTCCCTGTGAAGACCAGGTCTTGCGAATGTGGGGCTGCTGCCGTATGTCTGGAGAGGCCCTCAGCCGTTCAGTCTTGCTGTCTGGGTGACCTGTAGCAGACCCCCTTATAATGTCACCTGTCCCTCCCCACCCTTCCATCCTGATCCATGAGCTCCTTGTGCATCCCCAGGTGAAGCCCTGGCACTCCAGCTTGTCATTATTATAGAGGGTGTTGTCCCCTCCTTGTCCCACTCCCTGTCCTTCCTAGAGCCTGTATTCTTCCCTACCACAGTCTTCCACGGTCCAGCCACAGCAGCCATTGCATCACATCTCCATAATACCCACAAAGTCACAGCCCTGCAGGC
The DNA here is from genome assembly GCA_014706295.1 of Lycocorax pyrrhopterus obiensis. Classification (NCBI taxonomy): domain Eukaryota; kingdom Metazoa; phylum Chordata; class Aves; order Passeriformes; family Paradisaeidae; genus Lycocorax; species Lycocorax pyrrhopterus. The sequence continues at coordinate 145,453,779 of JACSVZ010000002.1, read as the reverse complement.
ATGTAACTCTAACTCCCCTTGTTTATTCCCCCTGCTCCATGTGTGTGATAAAGGCATTAAATTTGGGCCCCCAATGACACCAACTCACTGGCTGGAGTGGCTGGAATTCCTTTGTGTGCCCTCCAGGTGCTCTCTCGCTGACCTGTAATCCATCTCCAGGCTCTCGCCATCCCTCGCTGGCCCATGTGTCAAGCTGGGAGAAGTGGGAATGACTGAGATTCCCCTTCCTAAACGTGCTATAAATAACAAAACAAACCCGGAGATCTTGGCATTATTCTTAAGAAAGAAGGCATCAATACTGATCTGTGATAGTTAACATAATGAGACTTATGCCCTTAAAAACTAGAACTAATCCTTTGTTATAATTTGGAACTATTTTTTGTTTTCATTAATTAACATCTTACTTTTCAAGACAAAGTATTTAATCAGATTATATTTATTTGCTGTTTTCTAGTGAACATGACTGCTTTGTCTTGTAGAAAATGTTAACCTTCGGAAAGATTAATTTCTTCTTTTCCAGAAAAAACATTGTAATTAAGTTCTTAGTGAAACGGATGGACAGTCCTACCCTCAAAATAGAGGTATTTATGCAAATATCACTGAACTAATTGATGCTCAGTTGCATTAAAAAGAAGCACATAAGATGCTTTCATGGTGTCAACATTTCTGACTATGATTTACTACGTTAATGATGTCTTATAGTGAGCCATTTTCCTAAGGGAGAACAAAACCTGTAACTCTTGGACCCAATTTATTTTCCTGATCAATGCAGTTGCATGAAAAGAGAATACATTATGTTAGCCTAATAAATGACATGTCCACAAGAAAGTGTAAATCAAGTGTGCTTGGACATTGTTTCATAAAGAAGTCACATAAAAAATCCAGATTAATTCAGGATTTTCTGTATTGTATAATTTTAGAAATAATATGCATTTAAATATTATTTATTCATAATTACCATTCAGTTAATTTATAGCCCCTGAGGAAAGAACCAGACATGAACACCTCATTAATTTCAGTTAATCAACAGTAAAACATTCAGAAGGTTCACATGCTTTAATTGCTTCTTTATTAGAGACCATTACCAGACTACAGAGTACAAACCCCTCTCAATCTGTAGGACAGTTCACATTTTCCACAACCCTTAAGGCCAGAACCCTTAAAAACAACGGTAAAAGGGAACATGCAAGTTTTGCAAAAGGCTGATGGGATCCATATCAGTTTTCCTTTGATATGTGTAGTTCCCCTATAGGTATAGAGATCCTAGATATAAAAGCCTTAGAATATAAAGCAACATGGGGCTAATCCATAAATCTATAACTTGAAATTAACTTTGTTCCCTTAACTGCTCACCTGGAGTCAAGAAATTCATGGCTTGGAGATATGTCTGATGATTTCACCAAGAGTTTGTGAAGTAGAGAGGGAAGACAACATCTGTGTCTGAAGGTTTGCCTGTACGTAGGAAAATTCTGAGCATGGCTTCTTATACCTCCCGGGAAAGGTTAACAGTAAATAAATCGAATTCCTTTACATCCAGCAGAATCATTGTAACATCCATCACTACTGAAACAGATGGACAATTGCACCAAATAAATAAAATATTAGTGTAAATATCACTGAGCTAATTGACGTTCATCTAAACCAAAAGAGGGGAAACAAGATACTTACATGTTGCTAACAGCTGTGAGTATAATTTACATCAGTAATGACTCCTTATACTAAGCCATTATCATGGGCCTAAAGATTCTGGAATCTAATTTATTTTCTTGATCAGTGAGTTGAATGCAAAAATGGCACACAGGGATTGTTATATAGTAAATCATATATCTATAGCAATATGATGTAGACACACTCAAGTATTTTTTCCTGAGGAGGTTTTATTTTTCAACAGATTTAGTTCTGTAAGAGAGAATATTTTTCTTTAAAGGTTTTTTTTTTTTTGTCAGATATTTCCTCTCTAGAGAAGAGTACAAGATTCTATCTATTACCCATCCATAAAACCTGACAAGTCTGTGAAACTTCTCAGATTTATCTCATTACCACTGAGAATAGGTTTTATTATTTTTGGTGAAAATATGCCATAACTTCACTGATTCCACAATTATGAGGACAAATTTCTTGCTTGAAGCTGAATAACAAGTATGTAATACTTTAATATTTGTAATACTTACTTCTAGAGATAAAGCACAAAATCTGGATGTTCTCCTTATACCTTGATTTTATATGTGGGTAAACTCCATACCTGTTGGGACAAGACCAGTAAAAAAAATTAAAGAATTCTGTCACACTAAATCTGCAAAGCCTTTGCAACATCTCCCAGCACAGGAAAATGTCCAGGCTCACTAAATCAAAAGTGAGCAAGGTGGGTTCTAGGAAGTGTCCTAATAATTAATTAATTAATATTTCCCATGAGATTTGCTCTAGTAATTGATCCTGAAATTCTGTAAGAAAAATACTTTTATTTTGAAGATAAGGCCATTTTGTTGTTTTTTTACTCATTAGGTTAAGAGCTTGAAAAGATACACGTCAAATTTTAAGAGCCCGAAAAAAATCCATCCAGTAGGTTTTTTTTCCCCTTAAACACCGCCAGAAATCTGAATCTCTGGTCACTGTACAGCAATTCAAGCTATAAACAGTTTACATATAAACATTATATTTCAAACGCACACTGACTGCTACATTTCCTTTCACAATCCAAACATCAGAACTCTTTTCCCCTCATTTTTCATAACATGTTGGGTTTTTAAAAAAATCAATGTCAGAAACAAAGAGCAGCCAGTGGATGCAGTGCTGACTCAAGTAGTCTGTGATAGCTCTCTAACAGATAACACATCTTGCTACGCTGCATAGGCACATTCAGACAGATAATGTGCAATTCTAATTCAAAAAGTGTTTGGACATAATGTTTCTGTCTTGCTGCCTGATCTTTCAACTTCTGTTTCTTAGCAGTGTTAATTCTATTATAGTCCATTGATTCTCACAAAATTAGTTTTTTCTCAGGCTGTATTAGAGAACTTTTTAGTCATGAGGTTTTTGTTGTTATGTTTTGTGGGTTTTTTTTTCCTCTTCCAACCTTACCCATTCTCTGACTCAAGATTCCCCTTTGACATATTGCAGAAATTTACAGAAAATCTTCTAACAGAAACTGACTGTGGAATATGATCTGAGTGATCATTTACTGAAAATGCCATAGAGAAAGAATATATGATGCCAGGTGAGACACTTCTATCAGAGATAGGGAATTAATAATTCGACAGTCCAAGGCACTGATGAAACCTTCTCTGCAATATTGTGCAACATTCAGATCCCTGGGTTATCAGGGGAATGGAAAAACTACCTAAGGACAGGACACTGATGAACTTGAGCATTTCAGAAATTAAGGCTGTGAGCAGATCTGATTGCTGAGTACAAATGCATCAGAAGTTAAGCATCAGGGAAGGAGATGAGCTACTTAAGCTGAAGGCCAATGCTAGTAGTGTAACAAATGCTCACATGAATACTTTGTGAGTAGGAGTTTTTCGCTCATCAGAATGGAGTTCTGGAAAAAGAGTCCTGAAGTTATAGTAGAACAAAAAACAATCTGTATTTTTAAGCAGGTGTTTATTCATTTTGTGCCAAGGAGTTGCATCTGGAGTCTCCCCTCACTAGAGGTGAGAGAGATGGAACAAGAAAATACAGGACACTGGAGTCCAACCACAAACTCTTTATCTGTCCAGAAATTCTTTCACCAAAAAAGGATTGGAGCGAAAAAATGTTGTGCTGTGTAAGAATCCCATTGACCTCACTTGCCCATCAGAGTTGTGTAAAAAACCTGGCTCTTACCAGTTCAAGGGTTGAAGAACTAAGCTCATGCATCTTCAGTATCCAGTTTTAGAGGCTTCGATTGCCTCTGACTCACTAAGGCAAATACTATGTCATTTTAGAAATCACATCCTCTCTTCTTGTCTTGAAGGTATTTAATTTCTTTCCCAAAATCACTGAAAATCATTAATTGTCTTGAAAAGCTTAGATAGGAGGTCTTCTTAGGAAGTCTGAGGAAAACTTCTTTACTCTCATTCTGAATGACAGTGAGGGAAAAGTGCTGAGACAATTATTCAAGCCTCCATGGCTTGGAAAATGCCAATTTTCTAAGTGTAGTAGTTCAGTTAGGGATATTAAAGGTGGTCCAGCATATGGCAGAAGAGAAAATGCAACAAAATCATTGCTAAAAGGAATGTAAATTTCCAGGAATGCAGGAGACATTAAATTCTCTATGGCAAATTTATTTTGTAGAACATAAGGATGTGGCTGCTTGTTTAATTTTAGGATCAGAAGAAGAGCAAGATAGCACATTTCGTATTCAAGGAGGAAAAAAACTTAGACAAATGTAACACCAGTGTTTCCTAGTTGCTGAAGACTAATAAATAAAACCCGACAGTATCTTTTTCCAGGCTGCATCCCCTCCTTTCTGCTAACTACAGAAACACTTCAAGCTTTTCATCCTATTTTATTTGTTTTTCAGCATATACTGTCTTCACAATTCATTTCCACAAATCTGATTATTTCCATTTTGTGCTTCACATAATGAATCATCTCTTTGTTTCAAGAGCTCCTCATCTTCTGATTCCCTTTGAGATCAAAAGCATGAAATTTGATACATTAGCCATTCTATCCCATTACATTAATTAGAAATGAAGATCATGTTTTGACAAATTGCTTGAACTTTATGAAGAATTTATTGAAATCACTGCCTTTTAAATATATACAATTGCAGAGCTTCTTAGACAAAAAAATAAACACATGGGAAAAGCAGAGAAAGCTAGAAATCAAACAGACATGACGGGAGCACACATAATTACTCTAAAATTATTTTCTCAAATTCTCTCTGCCTCACAGGCAAAAATGCTGACGGTAAATACCAAAATGCTCCTCTTTTCAACTTGAAAGAGCAGATATAATTTTCTGTAGTTAGGAGGTAGGGTTTGTTATTGTTTTTATTAGGAGCAGTGTGAAATGCAGAGTAGAAGTTGACAAACATCACATTTGGGAGTAAATTTTTGATCGATTTTCTTCTGGGAGATGTTTTTATCAGAATTTGATACCTCTGCAAATGGAAGAGAGGACAGCTCTTCTTCCTCTGCACCTGTAAATGTTTTAGCTTTTTGTCCTTTCAATTTCTACATATTACAGCACTTTGATTAAGAGGAGCAGTTTGCAAAAAGCCAAGGTGACAGCTCTGAGAGACAAATGAACCCACTCTCGCCCTTCTGCTGCTGCTGACTGTGTCAGTGCAGAGGTGCCTTGGTGTTGGCTCAGGTGGGATATTATGACACTGAAGTGGAGCTGGATGTCCAGGGGACAAATCCAGGTCCACCCTCATGGCACAGACACTGCTGTGCAGGACTTTGAAAGAGAACAGGATGGAGAGGAGGGGAGAGGAGCATGGTGAGGAGAAGGCAGCTCACCTTCTCTCCTTCCTCTTGGACAGCAGATCCATCTGTTGGATCCAGCAGCTTCAGAGCAATGTCAAGAAGGAAAGTTGTGTGAAATTCCCACTGTCTGCCTGCTCCAGAAACACAATCAAGACCTTGGAGTCTGGATCTCATGGTAATTCCATGATGACTGAAGTCCATCTAGAAGCCCATCCAGCCCACAGCAGAGTAACTCTCTACACGTGATTTAAATACAGTTGAAATTAATGTGATTTGGTAGGTTGAAATAGCTTATGGATGAGCTTTAATTCAAAGATAGGAATGCAGGCTTCTCTGGGTCTGAATTTCAGAACATTCTTTGGGATTGTGGGATAACATATCCAGCTACGAATGATCAGATACGTACCTTCAATTTTTTCTGTGCTGTGAAAGGGTTTCTGTGCTTTTGGCACTATTTCTAAAGAGAGAGGATAATGCCCTCCTTCAGCCAAGGGATTTCTGAAAGCCTGTAAAGATTATTCATGCTCCCTACAGACTCAGAGAAGAGAAATTTGTCCAAAAGTCCTCTCTGAACTCTTTTGTTCTATGGCTTCTGGAGAGGCATGTTCTCGCTCGAAATACCTCAGTGAGGCAAAGCCTAGGAGCCAAAGCAGACACAAAGAAGTTTAAAAAAATCATACTGAGTGCAGCACAGGCCAATGCACTCAGCTGGCTCAGAGAAGTTTTGGCGGAGCAGCTAAACTCTTGAGTGCTCAACAGCACAAAATACCAAAAAATATATCCCCTACCTCTGACTTCATATCATTTTCTTTATGTCTTTATGTCTCTACCTTTACTGTCCTTTTGTTTCCATTCTTTCCTTTGTTTTTTTTGTCTTCCTAGATAGCAGTGATAAGCACATTTATGCAGATCTCTTAGTAGGCAAATGTATTCCTATATGTGCTCTAATATGCTTCCTGTCATGTTGTTCATTATTCCTTTAGACTTTAATAATGTTCTCAGCTTGATATGGTTAAGAATAATGAGGCATTTAGTCCTATTCAAGAAGCTAATTAAAAGACTCAGTTTTGATTCTCTTAGGTGGGCTGATAGCTTAATTATAGATGTAACACTCACAAAAAAAACCCCTTTCTATGTTGGGTAGCCCTATATAACTACACCATGTCTCTCTTTCCATTTTCTTCATGGCATTGTGTATTACAGTTCCATGGAAAAAGAACAATACAATGAAGTTTGAAGCAAAATGCTTCTGCTAACGAGCTGCAAAGTTATGATGAGCAATTACTATGTGAAAGCTAAAGTGAGCATTATTTGGAGCTGGAACTGAGGTTTCCATTGTATGTCTGAAAAGAAAATAGGGCCTGGCTATTGTCTTCACTTGTCACCTCCAACTCAGATCATAAGTAATGGTGCATGAGTGATGCATGGCTGTGTGCCCATACCGGGCTTAGTTCTGCAAAGCGGAGAAGTCTGTGCAAAGCCAGAGACATGCGGAGTTTTCTGGGGTTCTGCCTTTGTTTCACTGTGTGCCAGGACTGATTTAGAGCTACACTGTGGTCCCTTCCCAATAGTTTTCCAGACTTATATTTTACTTGTATTGTCGTCTTTTTATAGCTTGCTTTGTTAAATACCATAAATTGTGAAATAAAGAACAAAGACCTAAAGGAAGTCTCTGAGTCAGCCCATCAGAACCACAGTGCAAACAGAAATAATGGTAGGTCCTCAACTCCATAAAATCCCCAGTCCTGCAGACCTTCAGGGTCCACAAGAAAAGCAGAGGAACCCTTACAGACTAACTCACACTGGAAGCAGAGGCAGAACTCTGTGGGGTACTCCAGCCAGGAGATGGAGGCTGTGGAGCAAGACAAAAACCTGGGGAAAGAACCAGCCGCTACCAGGGCCCCAGCAGGATTGTATAGGAATGACTGTCCTGAGAAACTCTGGAAGGGATCTTCTGGCTTACAGTAGGATCTGTGTAGGCATCTGCCTGCAGTGCTGCTGCAAACTGGACCCTGCCAAGTGGTTTATTTCAGTGGACAACTGGTGGATACCTTGCTATATTCAACAGTATTTATCACATAGGTTCAAATCTTGAGAGGATCATAAAGGAGCACCATGTAAGGAGCCCTGTGTTTCCATTCTCTGGGAGGAAATTGAAAACAAGGAGCAAGCCAAAAGCGTTCATGTCTGCCCTGAGTGATTACTTCCTTGTTAAAGAAATTCAAGACACAGTTGGGTTAGCCCAAAGTGACATTTCTACTGAGTTTTATTGAAACTTCATGGGATACAGATAGCTGCAGATCCTGGGAGTCACACCATGGCCTAGCCCAAGGTTTGGATGCTCCTGACTTCACTTGAAGGGGTTTCGTCTTTAAAAAATAAACACTCACAGACTTTTTCATCTTGCTCTGAGGCGATGTCATACCTGCCTATCATGGATAGCAGAGAATCATTTGATGATGGAAACTTTTCCAGTCAGGATCTCCCATCTGTACTTCCTGGAGTTACAGACAGGGGAGGAGTTTTTCCTCCTGCTGAGCATGGCAAAAACATCTGAGCATACTGGCTATCTTTTCTCTTCTCTTCTCTTCTCTTCTCTTCTCTTCTCTTCTCTTCTCTTCTCTTCTCTTCTCTTCTCTTCTCTTCTCTTCTCTTCTCTTCTCTTCTCTTCTCTTCTCTTCTCTTCTCTTCTCTTCTCTTCTCTTTCTCTTCTCTTTCTCTTTCTCTTTCTCTTCTCTTTCTCTTCTCTTTCTCTTCTCTTCTCTTTCTCTTCTCCTCTTCTTTTTCAGAGATGCTAGACTATAACTTTGAAAGCTTGTAATAAAAATGCTAAGAAAAGATTTAAATGCATATTTACAGTAATGCACCAGCACTAATATGTTGGCTCCTTTCCTGGAAAGCTATAGGGGCCCATGATAACTTTTAGACAGTCAGAAAATCTTAGAGCAGAGAGAAATGAAAAGCCATAGAAATAGAAAGCAAATAGTTTAGCAATGGAGGCAGAAGGAACGTTTTCTCACCCTTGAAGATTGAGTATTAAAAGCCCAATGAGGGAAAAGAATTCAGTGTATATGAGCACAGGCCTCAGGGAAAGAGTAGGACTTGAAGGAAAGATATTAAAAAAAGAACATCTGGTGGTTTTGAATTGGTGGGTACTTTCTCCTGCTGGCCTTATTTAATAAATAAAAATGATGGGTTTAGACTATCACTGATAAGTTTGAAGATGTTGGGTCTTTTGGACCAAACACAGTGATCCAAGTTACCTAATGATGGAGAGTTCAAACACATACACCGCTAAATAAACCTAAATTACGGGTATAAATAATAATTTTGATTCTAGATAAACTGTTTTTCAATGAGTCTATCAGATTTGGCTGTAATCTGAAGCCATTATGTGACCAAAATATATATTAAGTAAACCTAGATATATCCCACTTACTGGAAAAATCCACAACTCAATTTCACGGTCATTTCCATAGCAACATAATTGCAATGCAGAATCCAGGATTACTCTTTAAATATGTGTGACCGGTATGGCTTGGATTAAATATTTGTCTCCCTCTCTGCTGGCAAATACAAAAGTTCTCTGCTAACATTTAAGAAGTGGAACTGTCTAAGTTGGAACAACCAACATCTAAATGGCAACCTGATGGCTATTTAGCAAAACTTAGAATCATAGAATCGTAAAATGGTTTGGGCTGGAAACGACCTTAAAGATCACCTATTTCCAGCCCCCTGCCATGGGCAGGGACACCTGCCACTAGACCAGGTTGCTCAGAGCCCATCCAGCCTGGCCTTGAACACTTCCAGGGATGGGGGATCCACAGCTTCTCCAGCAGCCTGTACCAGTGTCTCACCATCCTCACAGTAAAGAATTTCTTCCTAATATCCAAACTAAACCTGCCCTCTTTCAGTTTAAAGACATTCCCTCTTGTCCTGTCACTACATGCTCTTGTAAAAAGTCCATCTTCAGCTCTCTTGTAGTCCCTTCAGGTATTGAAAGGGACTCCTGGAGCCTTTTCTTCTCCAGGCTGATGACCCCCAATTCTCTCAGCCTTTGCTCATAGGAGAGGTGCTCCATCCCTTGCTGCAAGTTTCATAAGGACTCTGAACTGGAATCATCAAAGCGTCTAAGCTCCTTGAAGAAAGCTTGAAAATCCAATTTAGAACTTTTGTTAGAACAGCTATTTGGAATCCGTTTTAATATATGTGAAATATAACAATACTTCCTGTAAAGGCTGGTCTAAGGAGGAGCAAATTGTAGTTCCATGATCACATTCTTTGATCTTTCAGACTTTGAAAAGGGCCAGACACTTCAAGGAAGACTCCTTAGTACCTGAAAGCCTCCTGTACTTGTATATGCCATGCCCTTGCAGTTGCAAAGACACAGATAAAGGTGATCCACTCCATAAAAAGCTTCCTCAGGAAAAGTAGGGCTAATTTCACCAGTTTAATGTAGTGTTTAAGCGTTGGGCTTTGCACAGTCAACAAAATAAACCTTATCTGTTGATTTCTCGTTAAAGTGAGATTTCTCCTTTCAGCCAAGAACTGAATTTGAGCCCCTTTGTTTTCACGGATATCAGCTTTCTCATGTAAGGCTGAGACTTATGATGATTCATTGCAATTAAATCTATTAAACCTGTCAGCCCAAGGACTCTGCTGTCCTATAACACCTTGAAACCAACACAGAGCACTGTGTTGCCTGCCCACTTTCTGAATATGAGGTAGCCTTGAAGAAAACAAGGAAACTTCCTGGGAAGTGCGGCTGAATGATGTTAATGGCACTGTGTGCCAGGATCTGCATTCTCTAAGGGCACCAACATCTCCAGCTGACACTACTTGAAGCCTAAAAATAGACAAATCTAGCCCTTATGTCCTGAGGAATAACAAAGATGAGGGAAAGTCTCCCCCATATCTGAGGGATGTTATTCACTTTTGCACACAGCAGTCTGGTCACAGAGAGATGCTGTGTCTGATTGTCTTCATTATCCACAGCAGAATGAAATTTTTCATGATCAAAGACAACTAAAATGGTGCCAGCCTAGAGATGATACACCAGAGGATTTCAAATAGCTTCAGTGAGTGGGAGATAAAATTCAGGTTTTTCCTGAAACCCAGCACCTGGCTAATCCACATGGGAAGATTCCCCACCGGAGTTCTCTCAAGGTTATCAATATATTTTATGGCATACTGCTCAACGTCCACACAGAAATCTCAATTTCACTTTAAGTTGCATAAGACGCAGTTACTTGGAATTCACAGTGAAGGTTCTGAGAACTAATGTATTTTAAATTAAAAGCTATTGCTTCTTAAGGTATGTGCTGTATAAGATAGGAAATTCATCATGATGTCTTCCAAAGGATTAGTGGGAGAAGCCAGCCAGGCAGTAATTTCCCCAGGACAAGTCTGTTTTGCCCATGACAGTAACTGGTGAGGGATCTCTCCCTGTCTTTACTGCTGCATATGAACCTTTCGTGATGTTTTCTTCCTGCCCTGTCCAGAGGGGAGTGACAGAGAGGCTTTAGGGGGCACAGGGCATCAACCCATTACAGCCAGTTTCCTAAATTAAACAGGCGAGCCAACTGTGGGTGCTTAAGTAAGAACTGAATGATGAATGTCTCCCTGCATACTTGGCTACAGTAAATGAGTAAATCGTAGTGGATAAACATGTGCAGCACACACTGCTTAGAGACACTCTGGGAAACACTAGAGAACGAGGAGATTGTCTTAGGAGCATGGAGGGTCGCTTCAAACTCCCCACAAAGCACAATGAGAGAGAGGAGGCTCTCCAGGCTGTTAGCTGCTCTTCAAAAGATCAATTCTTTCGGAACTGTAAGCACTTAAGTCTATAGCTTTTATTTACTTTAGGAGTTTCTTTAAGTCACTAAGTATTCTTTATAAATGGGGAAGGTGTATTCTCTAGATAAATTCAGGACAGTAAATATAATTCAAGTGTATATTATTTCACTGTGGAAGTATAGGCAGTTTTGTGTGCTTTTTTTGCCTTCAGTTTAGATTCCAGTTTTTCATTTTGAGCAGTTCAGAGCCCAGAGCAGATTAAGAGAAAACTTCTCTTTAAAGCAAAGGAATTTATCTGTACTCCTAGGCCATAACAATGCCTTTTAATGGACAGATATGATTCAAAAATGTTGATATCTCCTTATGCCTGGAACAACCATGCCCCTGAGTCCTCACCATACAGTCTTTGCCATGGAAACCCATCCTTTGTCCCAGTGTGTCACCGTTTCCATGGGTCAGTTAACAAAGGTAGCAGGACAGACAGATACACAGCATTCACAACCAGACTATGAAAATACATTTGATCACTGCTTGTCCTTCCTTTATCCTTCCTGTCTTTACACTTTTGGTATTGGCAAGCTTATCTTTGGGGCAAACACTGGCTTTTGCCATCTGTTTCTGTGTATCCAAGCTAACTCTGATCCTCATTATTTGTGATAGCAGAGCTAATATAATGCAAATTTACCTCCTCCAGACCCCTTTTTCTTTGGTTCAGATTTCAAATGTTCTTTTCTAAACCTGGAAAAAGCTAGCACTACTTTGACTCAAATGTGACTGAAACCCTTATTTTTGAGTTCCTTTCCCTGACTCCATGTCCTCTAAATTTCAGGTAACCACAATCCCACATAGTCCTCAAACTCATTATCTCATATATCTTACAAAGCATGAAACCATCCTCATCCAAGATTCCACACTCAGTTTCACATATTAGACAAAAATGCCCTGCTTTTCCTTCAATATTTCACCAGCTTGATTTACTGCTCCTAGAAGCCTGTGCATCTCCACAGCCATCAAACCCTCCATTTTCTCTCTTCTTTTTAAACCCACAATACTTGGTGGTGGGCAGATCATCTTCTCTGTGACAGTTTTTAGTAACTTAATGTTGTTTTCTCATTTTATTTGGTTCTCCAGCAATAAGTTAGAGGGGTGAAGGGAAGACAGGGAAAAAGGAAGAAAGAACCAATGATTGATATAGAATAATAATGCAGACATCTAAAGTGAATATAAGTTATATTTCACTGGTTTTCATCAGTTTTGGAAGAGAGGTTCTCATCCTCACAAAAAAGCAAAACATAGTATTCCAGATAAATACAGCACAACAGCATGGCCAGGCTGAGCTCCTCATCACTGAACTATAGATTTTAGAAACCTCTCAAAAAACTGCGTTCTTGCATCAGTCATGAGATCGTTTTCTCCATTTATTTCTACAAATACATCTATAATTACAAATGCCCTTTGAAGAACTGTTACAACTGAGTATTTTGCTTCTAATTGCTGACTAACAATCGTCAAAATAAATGAGTGTCAGAAATGTGGCAGCTTTTTTTTCATTGTGTTTACTTCTATATTTACTAATTTGAGAAAATAAGTAAATTTCAACAATTTGGAAAAACACTGAGGCCTTAATGTGCTTAATTTGTTGATGTTGATTCTGCCCTCAGAGGGCCAGCATAGTCCAGACATCACTTCAGATGCATATAGGAATTTTTTCAGGTTTAAGTGGTACACACTCTGTTCCTAGGCACCTCACTGAGATCAGAGGTGATTTCCATCTTGCTGAAGTAATTTGACATTCAGTAAATCTTTATCTAAATACTCTAGTTTTCATAAATGAAATTTTTTTAGAATACAGTCCTGTTACATGACTACTTATTTTACTGGTGCTGAAAGTCAATTAATTAATGTCAAGGAAGGCAAGAAATTGGTTTTAGCAGGATCTCATTCAGACTGATGCTAAAAATTGCAATTTTTATTTGATTCTGATTCACTGCCTTATCTACAACTAATGGCCACTGTCCAGAGCACAACAGATGAAGGACCACACTGCAAACCCAAGATCACAAATAGAAGAAGCTGCAGACAAATGAGAAGAAATAGTTTGTAAGTACTTCTGGATTTGTTCCTTCAGTAAGTCATAGGACAGTTAATTTAGAACTCCAGGAAAGCTTCAGCTTAACTTTAATAAGCATCTATAATCTATATGTAGACACTCAAGATGGCAATAAAACAGTCATTATTTTATAATTACAATTGAAAATAACAATTTTATTAGATTGCAATTGGTATATAAACATTATGAGTTTAAAGTGTGTAAACAGAAACCTGATCATTTATTTGAGTCAAATAAGAATTGTTTTAAAGCTGATCACATTGAAGTGAAAGTGTGACTGACAAACCCAATCTCTATTTCATTCTCAATTTACAATATTAACTTTATTTTAATTTTAGATAAATATGCTAGTGTTACCTGCAGGAAAGAGGCAAAAACATCCATCAGTCTAAATTTTGATAAAATATGAATCCTGGCACACCAAGATCCATATTCTCAAATATTTCAGCTGCTTGAAAGGCATTTAGGAGCCTAACTCTCCTGTGAAGTCAAACATTGCTGGCTGCATAAATTCTGTTGGCTATTGGACCTTTATAATAATTTCAGAAAAACTTAGCTCTTTAGTCACCCAGATCACTTTGACAGCTTTAAGTCTTAATTGTAGTGGGCGATTGAGTATAAAAAATAAAGTGGGTATGTGCTATCAGATCTTGAAGTAACTGATTCATTGAGTGTGCCCAGGCAAAGGTGCACAGGTGCCACATGGAGGAAAGTGAATTCCCTGTTTTGGTAAGGTCAATGTTAAATCTGACTATTGCACAGAGATGTTGCCGCCATGGGAAAGCTTTGGGTGTTAAAGAAAGCTGTGAAGGATTGGAGGTCTGACACAAGGCCAGGAAAATCAACAGATGCCTTGCAAAGTCTTTGTGGATCCTGAGGTCTTCTTCAGAGTCATGATTCACCACCTTGGAATGAGCTCCTGGAACACTGTAATATGAATGAAGCATAAAAACCCTAACAAAACATAAGTGGAAAGCTCAGCATTTCTTGACATTTAAGTGTCAGGGATTTTCTGAGACGGTAACCACTCACACATAGTATGGCAATCTGTTCCCACCCACTGGCCAAAGCACGTGAACAATATAGATCTGTGTGGGGTACAGGTGGGCTTTTTCACCTCACACTTAACCATTTAATACCATTTCTACCTGGCTCCGTGGGGTCCTGCGTGCCCCTGCAGATGCACAGGCAGGTTCAGTATTAAGGTCAGTAGCAAAAAGTCAAGGAGAGTATTTGCTTGCATTTCCAGCAGGAGAATTTATTACATCCTTACTGTCAAAACGTGGAGAGGCAAATACAAATACAATGGGTAACTCAAGAGTTTTTCCCGAGGCCGGGGGAAAGGTGGGATCAGGGAGCAGGGACCAATGGGAGAGCCCCGGGGGAGTGATGAAGGGCCAAGGCCAGCAGCCAGCCGGGGAATCCAAACTGGAATACATTAACTTAACAGAACCATGCATCCTGGGAAAAGCCTTTTGGTCGCCTTAACAGAAAGGTATGTTCACCTGCTACCACAACCATTTTCTTGCTTGTGTGTGTCTGGGTAAAAACACTTTGTTCCTGTCCTTCAGAGAGCTCTTTATTAAGCTGTGTCAAGACAAGAAGGGTTTACAAAAATACCAGCTCTGGACATCCTATTGCGTGCTCACAGAAACCCTCAGCTCACTTCTCCAGCCTGGTCTGTGACGAGAGTTCTGCTCAGAAGGTGACAATGGTTTGAACAATGCAGTTTGAGAGATGTTTTGGTCCCAGAGCATCACTCTCTGGTTCACTGACTTCTACATCAGAAGCAATTTTACCGTGGGTCCCCCTGAGAGACAGGACTGTGTCCCACAGACCCAGCATTACCTGCCTTTGTCCGTCATGTCTTCACTGTGTCCCCTGGGTTGGCAGCAGATACGCTTGATTCTCTTCCGCAGAAATATTCTTTTCTTCTGTCAGGTACCACTTGAAGAGATGTTTTGTCATTACACCAGTCCAAGCCCATCCCAAAGGGTGCCAGGACAGCTTCAACCACCCTAGCCACGGCTCAGCAGAAAAGAAGTGGTATACCAGGAATTATCAGAAGTTAACAGGAAAGTATGGCAAAAGGTCAGCGCAAGCCTGAAGGACCTTCCCGAAACAGACAAGAAATTAAGGGACTGCCAAATGGAAGAGGATTAGTAGCTGAGTGTTTTGACTCAGTGATGTACAGTTGGACTCAATAGTCTTGGAGGTCTTTTCCAACCTTGATGATTTAACGATTATACAATTCCATGAGCAATGTGCAGAAGGAAGTGCTTGGGTGCAAGCTGCTCTTTATGCAGCTTCACAATTTAGTCTGGACAAGTTATTTGTTGTTTGTTGGCTCCAGAGGAATTGCTTGACAGATTGTGCTGCAGATGTCATTGTCTAAGGGATTTTTTTTCCCCTTCAGTTTTGCTTTTGGGGAAGAAAAATGAAGTGGCAAACAACATTTATTGTTGGTAGTTACCCAAGTTATTCCTGGAAGAAAAAAGTGTTAAGAAGTTATGAGCTGGATAATAGAACTGCGTACATTTTTAATGCAGTGCTATTTCGTTTCATGTGGTAATAGATCTGCAAATGGGAATAAGAGGGCATTGTAGTCAGAAGCTTTAAAACACATTTAATTGGGAAATACTGAAATTACATATTGGTTTTGTAAGCTTTTCTCAGGGAAAACAGTTATTTTTATTACTAACTTTTCCAAATGCAGAAAAATTTAGAGAATAAATAAAAATTATAGGAATGCCATAAATTTCAAGAGATCTACCCTGGAATACAACTTTCTCACATTTTAATGTACATCCATAGATGATATACCTGTTGGAAACTTGTTTATATGGAATTTAAATCAAAACTACACTGTATAAAGCAGATACAGATTTTCAGCAATGGAGGGCTTCATTCCACTCTCACCAGGCTCAGTTGTAGAGCTACTATCAGGTTTGCTGAAAGTAAAATCAGCTATTTTGCTTGAAGCTGGAGCTGCAATTCTGAGGAAACACAATAAAATCTATTATTTTTTGGATGAAAATATTAATGGCCAGTGATCCGATGAAGAAGAGTAAACTGACAAACAGAATCAGGCAAAAGATAGAAAAAGAGTGAGTGGAAACTTCCTAGATGTTCTTGAAATAAGAAGTGTCATGAAAACTTTGATCCCTTCCTCTCTCGTCCTGTCCTGTCCTGTCCTGTCCTGTCCTGTCCTGTCCTGTCCTCTCCTCTCCTCTCCTCTCCTCTCCTCTCCTCTCCTCTCCTCTCCTCTCCTCTCCTCTCCTCTCCTCTCCTCTCCTCTCTCCTCTCCTCTTTCCTTACTCTCCTTCCTGCCTTCCTCTGCCCTGTGATGTGGGCCTGTAAGTGGACAAGCAGAGTCTACAGACAAGGGAATGCAGACTGAACAGAGAAATCTGTCCTCCTGCAGCCTGTGACCACGCCATCTAGAGAAAGCCTCTGAGATAAATGCTGCAGCTTACTATATTAAAAGGGTTTGCTAAACCCTGCCTTTTCATGCTTCCACTCAGCCCCCAAAAGTCATTATGAAAGCCTAGAATATGTCTGAGTCCTGCAGTCAGGAAGGGGACCAAGAGCTGAACACCAGCCGCTAATTAATGTGTGCATCTCCTGCTAGCAGGTCTCTGGAGGTTGAGGTGCAGTGAGTTTGACTTTCACACTTCCCCTTTCCAAGTTCTTGGGATTCAGAGAAACAATTTAGACTCTCCGTGAAGCACCATTAATGAATATCAGATTAAGAGATTGAGACTGATTTTTTAATATCAGTTGCCATTTTAAAACAAAGTACTCCATGTGCTTCATAAAACTTTCCATGAGGAATGTATCCCTGTGATTAAATTATTTTAAGAATTAGCTTAATGAATTATATGTCACAGCTTCATATTAAAAACTGTTTGAGTAGTAATCACTCTTTTAGTCAAAACAGAGCACAGCTGCAAATTACTACCTTGGGAAAGTACCTAATAAAGCCTGAATTTCAGTATTAATAGATTTCCTCTAAATATATTTAATTAAATTTAAACTTGAGATTTAATTACAGAAAACTGCAACACATTTTAAAATCCACATTCATTTGAGGAAGTATATTTTCAATTTCCCAAGAAACTCATTGCTAACAAAGGTGAACCATTCTATCAATGTTAAATTATTACAGCTTTCCCTCCAACACAACTGGATCTTCACTTGTTTTAGAAATTTCAATAATAATTAATAAATTTTCATATCTGTAAGTTAAGGAAGGGATATCATGGTTCATAGTACCTAAAAGGTCCATATCACATATATTTGAACCAAACAGTATGTTCTTGGCTGTCATGACGTGGTTGGACTCAGTTTTGCAGCCTGTGCAGGAAGCTCTCCTGAATTCATTAATATCTTTTCTCCTACCAGAGGAATTACAGTTGATTCTTGCATACTAAACAAGTCTGCAACTGTCTAATATTTAAGTACTTTGTTAATCCAACTCTGAGTGCATCTGGACTGAATCACAGTCTCTTTCTTCTGAAAGTCATCTGTCTATTGCATGTGTGACATTAATAAATTATCTTGTTATCTGTCTTTTCCACTCAGTGTGAGTGAAAACCTTCGACAGTTGTCTCAGCCAAGATTATCAGAGAATTTTAAACTAAAACATACTTCAATGATCTTGTCCAGAGTTCTTTCCTCTTTATTATTGAGGTCCCTACTATGTCTTTCACATCACACCATGAAGAAGCCTTTGCTTTGCATTTCCTCAGACATGGTCCTGGGCAGCCTGTTCCATCTGACCCTGCTTGACGGGGTTTGGACTAGGTGATCATAAGAAGATCCTTTCTGACCTTCATAATTCTATGATTCTATGCCAAATAGTGTTAATATTTAAAAAGTTCAGTTTCTCAGAGGTATCCCATTCCACAAGTACACCAGTTTCTCATCACACCGCTGATACCTTCACTGGGTTTACGTTAATGAACTTATTACCTGCCTAATTACTCTTACCCTGGTCACACTGCCGTGGTAGACAGGGACATGCACTGTAACAGCCACAGTGATACAACTGATTTTGCAGGTACAGTCTCATGAGGCTGCTCTTCCCAACAGCTGTGATCATCCCCACTCAAAGCATGGACTCAGCTACATCTTCAGAAACTGCAAATTTATCTGTAAATTTGTACTGGAGTGTTTGTCATGGAGTCCAGCTTTAGGTTTCCTGGCTCAGCCGTGAAATGAGGTTGCTACTGAGTCCAGCACAGATCTCAGTAATAAGAATTTCTCCGATGTTTGACACTGTACTGGAAACGATGCAGATGAGCAACCAACTGCATGGCTGAACCAAGTGCCCGATTTGAATAATGTAAGCTGAATTCCAGTCTCAATAACACCTGGGAAAGCAGCAATATTAATAAATATGGAACATAAAATATTTTAGTTTGTCTATGAGAGAGACTTAATTGACTTTTTGCAACCATAGATGTAATTTTGTCAGCATGGGAAAAGACTTCAGAATATTTCACCAGCCTGGGTGTTTTCTGATCATCTAGATGAAATGATGGTGATTGGAGAGAGATCTGAGCCTAAAGATTGATCCCATATGCAGAAAATACTGCAGTGTGTTACAGAAATAAAATAAGTGAAGATAGTAGAATCAATACCTGGAGGCACAAGAGATAGTTCAGATTTAGTAACATTGATTAAACCATGATTATTCAATAGCACACACAGGGGAAGCATAACTTTTCAGGAAAAGTAAAATAGTCTACGTTATATCCGAGAAACAAGACAGGAAAACAAAACTGTTAAAACAAATGTTAGGAAATAGACAGAACTTTTTACAACTGGAGCATATAAAAATACAGAAGATGAGAGTGAGGATCATTAGAGCTGGCTCCTCATTACAGCATACAAATTACAGTAGTAGTCACTGTCTTTAGTCTGGGAGTCTTGTTCTTAGATATGACACAAAACCAGACTGTTAAACACTCTGGATTCTGCTCATGAGTCCGATTAACTTAAGTACTATGTGTGTTAATTTTTCCTAGATATACCAAGAGTTGGAACCAGAGTGGTTGTAGCTTACAGATGGCTCCTGTGCTCTTCTGACAGAGATTCACAGGCTCACAACTGGCAACAGCTTTAGTACTGTTTAAGAAGTTACTGAATTACATGTTTTATAGAAAAGTAAGAAGAACCCCACAACCCTGTTCTCTTTAATATTCTGGGATACAGTCTGCAGCATTTCCTTAGTCAGTTCAGGAGTTGTTCAGCTTTTTCTCTGAAAGAATGATGCATCTGTCTTACAAAGGATGGAGAGGCTTGGAGGTGTCCTGTCTAGATATATTACTGGAGTCCAAAATCTCTTGTTTCCTCGATTAAGTGAAGCTATGGAGTAAGTTGAATGCAGGTCTCCTTCACAGATCTTGGCATGCACAGGCATTTCTTACCGATCTTTCCCTAAGAAGCTGGACCATGTACTACTTGGACTGCATACACCTGCCCTAGGACAATGCTCAACCCTTGGGGGTGTGTGCTTACACAGCAGAGTCCAGAGTGCTGGAAGAGATCTGAAGTCTTGGTGAAAATGATATGTTCAAAATGTCAGTTTCAGGCCTCTAACTGATGTCAGTCTTTTGTGGGTGCTTCCCTTTTTTTTTTTTTTTTTTTTATCAATTACACAGAATCATAGAATTTTCAAGGTTGGAAAAGATATTCAAGTTCATCAAGTCCAGCCAGCAACTGCATGCTACCAGTGTAACCCCTAAACCACTAAACCACATTACCCAGCGCCAGATCCAGATGCCTCTTAAACCGTCACAGAATGTCCTGATTCGGAAGGGACCCACAAGAATCATCAAAGTCCAGCTCCTGGCCCTGCACAGGACAACCCCAAGAATCCCACCCTGTGCCTGAGAGCATTGCCAAATGCTTCTTGAACTCTGTCAGGCTTGGTGCTGTGACCGCTCCCCTGGGGAGCCTGTTCCAGTGCCCAAACACCCTGTGGGTGACAAAACTTTTTCTGACTTCCAGCCTAAACATCCCCTGAGTCAGTTTCAAGCCATTCCCTCGGGTCCTGTCACTGATCATTAGAGGGGAGATTGGTACCTGCCCCTCTGTTTCCATTCATGAGGATGTTGAAGACCACAATGAGGTCTCCCCTCAATCTCTTCTCCAGGCTGAACAGACCAAGTGGCCTCAGCTGGTCCGTGTATGGCTTCCCCTCCAGGCTCTTCATCTTTGTAGCCCTTCAGAAACAAAAAACTCCTTGACTTAGGGTAACTATTACTTAGCAACAATTAAAACATTAGAGTGTTATCAAGCTTATACACATATCAAATCTAAGACACAGCACTGTACCTGCTACTAGGAAGAAAATTATCTCTATCCCAGCTGAAATCAGGGCACCCAGAAGCTGCACCCTTCTACACAGCCTTTCTGTACAAGAGGAAATAAAAAACCAAGGAGGAGTTACACTTTAGAAACAAACCACTGAAAATACTTTACCAAATCTCGTTTGCTGACAGCAGTTTGCTACCTCACCAAAAATAACAAGCCTTCTCAGGTGATACTATCATAATAGTCTCCTAAGTGCCATGGTGTAGTATTACAAAATCAAAGATGGACATTTCTGAGTATTTATGTTTTAGAGCTTAGTTGTGAACCTGTCAGATTCTTCTGAACTGTTTTTGGAAGGAAAAATAACAATACTTAGCATTTATATAGCGCAGCACTCTTCACTTGTACAGTGCTTTCAAGTTATTACCTAATCAATCCTCTCAGTGTCCCTGTGCAGCAAAGATGTATTCCTATGCCCATTAGACAAATTGTCTACACTATAAGGAAATACATACCCTTGAGATCTCTGACCAGCTGAGCCACACGCAAAAAGTTTGGATAAACACTACAGGTGAAATTCTTTGCTTCAGCCAGAGAGAGTTTTGGGATAGGCATTAGTAGTGTCAAGCCATCACACCCATATCCTGCATTGTTCATGTCAGAAGATCCAACACCACCCGCACTTCTCACAGGTTCCTGTTATTATAAACTGCATCTACGCAGTCAATTGAAATAGGGGGTGCAGCCTATGTAGTAGGATTAGAGGGGCATTTAGAATCCAGGGAGCAAACTCTTGTCAGTGTTTCTGTTTGGAATGGGTCTCTGAAATGGAAAACTCTCTATGAGAGTCGTTGTTGACCTGCAGCAAAACCACACTGGGGGTTAGGCTGACAAGGAGGCAGTAATAATGTCAAAGCTGTGTGTGGAACAGTTTTATCTAGTGGGATGGAAGCAGGTTGGCATACAGATTTTTCTCATATTTGGTTAAACACAAAGATGGACCAAATAGTAGGATCATAGAGTCAACGAGTGGTTTAGGTTGGAAGGGACCTTAAAGATTGTGCAGTTTCAACCCCCCTGCCATGACCAGGGACACCTTTCACTAGACCAGGTTGCTCAAAATCTCATCCAATTTGGCCTTGAACACCTTCAGGGATGGGGCATCCACAGGTACTCTGGGCAACTTGTTTCAGGGTCCCACCACTCCCACAGTAAAGAATTTCTTCCTTATATCTAAACTAAACCTACTTTCTTTCAGTTTAAAGCCATTCACCCTCATCCCATCACTACATGTCCTTGTAAAACAAGCTCTGCTCCAGCTCTCTTGTAGCCTCTTTAGGCACTGAAACTTTGCTACAAGGTTTTCCCAGAGCCTTCCCTTCTGAAGAATGAATCCAGTCCAAAACTAGACATCCCTGAACTTTCCGATAAAAACCATGTGTTTGGAACCCATTAACCTATTCAGATTTTCTTTTTTTTTAATCAGAATTTTGCTAGTGCTCCAGACTTTGCATGTCTGGAGCTACATGTCTGATTTTATTCACTGAAGAAGACTAGAATATAGGTTTTGAGGAAAATAAAACGTGTTAGGGGATTTCAGTATAAAGGAGAGACTTGGTGTCTTTGCCTCTTCATATTCCTGGTAAAAGACTTGCAATGACAACTTTGGTTGTAAAAAAACATAGTGACTCTTAATGCAAGTTACCGTAAGGAAATATCCAAACCAGAGGCAAATTCATTCTCCAGTTAAGTTATATGTACCTGAGTTGTCAAAACTGGCTAAGAGCGTGAGAATGGAAGAGGACTCAGACCATGTTATATGAGACCATGACAGAATGATAACTTTCCTCCATTCTCATTTTCCCTAAAGCATGTAGCTCTCCTGCCAGAGACTTTTTAAGAAAAGTTTTAAGTATTTAGTTGTTACAGAATCACAGAATGGTTGAGTTTGGAGGGAACTTCTTGAGGTCATTGATCCAACCACCCTGCCCAAACAGGGACACCTGGAGCCAGTTGCCCAGTAGCCTGTCTAGACAGTTTTGGAATATCTCCTAGGATGGAGACTCTATAAGATCTCTGGGCCAGTGCCAGTGTTCTATCACCCTTCAAGTGAAAAACAATTTCCTAATGTCCCATTGGAACATCCTGTGTTTGTTCTCACTGCTCCCTGTGCTGTCGCTGGGCCCCAATGTAAAGAGTTTTTATCCTGCTTGTGTCATGGCTATTACAGCCATGATGGTCCAAGGACATGGGCAAAACAAGAATTAGAGGCAGCTATAATCTGTTTTATTAGACCAACTGGTATAGTTGAAAAACAAGAGAATAACTTTTTGGTAAACAAATCCTCCTAAAGGATTGAAATAGATCTTCACAGGCAAATACAAAGTCGGCTGGCTGTTATTTACCCTCAGAGCATTGCAGTTTTACTCCCCATGGACTATCTTGAAGCCTGACTGAATAAAAGCAAAGCTACAAAGACTGGCTTATATGTACAAATCTTGCCACAGTCCCCCTTGAGCAGATGTGTGTTGGACCGTTGCTAATGCAGAGCAGAAAAATCAGGATGGAAAAGTGCCAAGTGTTCAACTCTTATTTTTGAAAAGTGTTAGTTCTCACAATGGAAAAGTTTGACATATTTTCTAGTCCAGAGACAATGAGGCAAATCAACAGCCTTCAAATAAAACTCAGTTTGTGAGCATCAGGACTGTGTATCTCTGCTTAACAAAAGCCTTTCTGTCCTGCAACCGAATGATATAAAATTTGTGTTACGAACTGAAATCTGTGAAGTTATTCCTGCTGTTGTCTTTGTAGTATGACAAAGTTTAGATTCTAGATTTTTTGGCCAGATTAGAATCAATTCAGCACAATACCACTGATTTCAATTGAGTTATGCTGAATTGTATCAGCGTCACTGAAAGAATAATGTGCCCCAAAGACTACACGAGTGTCTTGTCATGAATGCTGTAACTTGATTAGAAATAATCTTTTAGGAAGAGAAAGTCGAGATAGATAAAAATGAGAAATTAAGTTTGTGTCTTTGGCTTAATAAAGGATTTAATTTTTTAGTTGTTCTTAGATCAATTTAGAAAAGAATCTTTTATCATAAGTTACATAAGATATATTGAGGGTTTTTTTAAATTTGCTTTCTTTAACAATTCGAATAATGATTAAATTCTGCTATTGTCCTGAATACCATTGGTTCAGTTGGCTTCAGTGATGGTCTTGCTAAGAGAGGAATTTTGTGTCTGTGAATTACTGTACTGAACAGTTGAGCAGTGTGAGTAAGTATTGTTAGAAGGATTGTTTTTTTCCCCAGAGAGACAATAGGATCTTAAAGAGACTTTCCTGTTTCAGAAGGTCAGATTTTTCTCTAGGATAAATTGGTCTGGGATAGAACTAAAAAGAATTAAAAGTAGCACAGTGGTTAATTTCTATATTTACAGGGTGTGCAAAAAGCTGACTAAATTTTTAAAAAACCCACAAGTGCTTGAAGTGTTTTGTTTTCAATTTTATACTATTAATAACTTTACAAAAGGCTATACTGTTATTTAAATCTTCCAATTAACTAAAAAAAAAATTCCATATTTTTACTGATACAGGATTCTGCCACAGACAACAAGGTTAAAAATACTATTTGAATTGGATGAAATTAAAAAAACACTTCTTCTTGTAAGACCCCAGATCTGTTTGTTTGTTTGTTTCTTGTTAGTTTGGTTGGTTGTTTTTTTCTTTTCTGTAGAAGATGATAAATTTTATCCTTCTCCTTTTTCTTCAATTCTTTAGCATGTTTCTGGAAAGTATTATAAACACTGAATATAATTCTGTTTAATTATTTTTCCTTTGTAGTTGCAGACTTTGCATAATTAATCTCTTTTTGTAAAACTTTCTGTTTCTTAACCCAAATGAGTGTCAGCACCAAAAAATACAGATGTCTAAGAGAGACAGGAGTCTCTGCAGTGGTTGAGAGGAATGAATAAATGATAAGGCAAAATTTCCATGTAAAGATGGATAGGAATAAAAGTATGTAGCACAGAATAATGTAGGAATCTAACACTAAGAGAGTGGACACAGAAGCCTTCTAAAAACATCCACTGAGGAGGTGTACAGGGGCTCTGCTCTTCCTGTGCTGTGGCCCTGGCTCTAACAATTTCCTGCAGATTGGATCTACAAAAGTTTATTCAATCATTTCAGTCCTTGGTTTGACTTCTGGTACAATATGAGACTTTTGGGGATCCATTTACCTGAAGTCTGAGGAAGATGATTAGGTAATGCCAGTGTCAATGCTTAAGCAGTTTCATCCCATCCTTAGCTTTATAACTAACCTCTAACTCTCTGTCTCTTCTATTTGCTAAGGAAATAGGTGGGATTAATTTCTCCTAATATTAGCCACTAGTGTCCAGTCTAAGCAGATCATGCTGTTCTGTCTCCAGTCAGAGGAGAGAGAGGGGTTTCTGCAGAAAATAGTTGATTTGTCTTTAATTAAGCACCTCTGGCTGGGGGACAGGAATAAGCCACCCTTCACATGTGCCTACCAGCCACCAGTGATCCAAATGACCATCTTTAACAGTGTAATTATTTGTAAATGTCTCAGGCTGCAGTGAATTTTCCCATAAAGCCACCATCTTCTTAGCACAATGTGTAAAATGTGCAGGACCACAGCCTGTGATAAAACTTGTTTTGTGGCTTTTCAGTCATTTCTTCAAGCACTCCAGGTCAGACAGTAATAGCATCATGTTCTCATATAATTTGCTACTTCACAAATTTTTCTTAGCTGCAAATTTTGCGGGCAAATTTCATGGGTTGATCCCTACCATCACTTCTCCTCTTACCCCCTGCCCTTGTAAAATAACGCTGGGCCATTGATTAACTCCTGGTGTACCCAGAGAGGAATATCCTGAATATTTTCATTTCAAAACCTGGATTTTTAACTTCCTGTGTTCTGTGTTTAATACCTAGTATGTCCCTTTTCTATTCTCACCAAATAAATTAGTTTTGATAAAATACTATGTGGTACTCATCCAAATGGTACAGAGAAATCTAGTCACACCAGCCACCTTTATGAGTCATACCAATAATTTATTTTTAATTAAGAATAAAAGGGAGATGAGGTTTGTTTGAGCAAGCCTGTTTTACAAGAAGTGACAGTAAGTGAGATGAATACTATCAATAAAGATGGAGAAGGAAACAATCGCTTAGTTTATTACTTCTGGTGTAATTTCAGTAGGGATTTACATCTGACTGCCTGATCTCTGGCTCTCTGAAATACTGATATTATACAGATAATCCACCAGAATGTAGGAAATTTTGTTTCTAAAAATGTCTTCAGATAAACTTAGTTATGAAGTCGATTAACTAATTCTCTGAAAGCATCATGAGGGCAGGTTACCTGAGTCCCATTTTTAGAAAATGTTTAATTTGAAGAGCTTATGCTTTGTTTTATTAATATTAAAATCTTATGCTTTGTGTCATTACTGTGCTTTTTTACTATTGAGGAGAAGCTTTCTACTCCACCCTTACTACTTTGGATCATGGATACTTCTTCGATAAGTGCAGCTTCATCTGTAATTAATTTACAATTGTAATTCCCATCTATTAATTTTTCTCAGGATGGACTTTTTTAATACCTTGCTACTTTCTTTAACCATATTATCGCTGACTCATTTGCCTTTTCTATCAGTCACTGACAGATTTTAATTTGAAACTCATATTCACTGCCCTTTATTTTCTCATTTTCAGCCTCATCTATATTTTTAAGTATTTTAACATTCATGAGAACTTGCTTTGCTCATGTGTGGGAAAGCATAATTTACTCAGACAGACCTACACAGAAAGAAGAAAAAAAACCTTGCATTTTTAATTCCTTGTAACAAAATATTGATTAGACAGTATCAATTAGACAAATGAATTTATATCAGAAGAAATTGGCACTAAATTTCTAACTTCAGTTGAAACTAACTTCAAATGACAGCTAGCATTTTCCATTAAAACCCCCATAATTTACTAGTTATGACATTTTTTAATGAAAAAAATTGTTTTGTACAAATTTCCCATAGAAATGTTTTATCAAGTAACAGTGTTTACACCTCAGCTTATGCTGGGGTTTTTCAGTGTTAGTTTCACAAGACAAAGGCCCATGCCACACCTTTCTGGAGAGTCCCAGAACTTGATATGGTGTCAGGGGCCTCTTTGGCAGATTCACCGACAGTAGGTTGGTGTCATGGGCAGTTGTCCACTGTGTGTTCAGGACATCATACAGAGATCTTTTCGTTTTTCAAAATTATAATAATTTGCCTTTTCAGCATCTTGCGTCTCTCAGAATATCCTTCCTACTGTGCTCTAAATACCAGTTCTTGCTAAATGCACTTCTTCATTATGCATGGAAGTAAAGATTGGCTGTGCTTTTTGGAAAAAAAGTCCTAAATTTTCAAAGACTGCACATGAAGTCTGAGAGCAGGAGCTGCTCAGATAGGGCTCCTTCTGGGAAGGCAATCCATGCATATGGAGGAGAGATCATAACCTGAAGATTAGCATGATAAAACACTGCTGCGAAATTTCAGCTGGAAGGACAGAATTGCTCTTGACTCAGACAATAAATGAGATGACAATTCATATGCAGGGTTAATGGTAATATCTGTGGTGTCAGAAGCATGCAGTAATTATAGCTGTGAAGATGAGCTCTGTTGTAGCTGGTACAGCAGCTAATTATTTAGTGCTGCTGGAAATTCCTTCCAAAACACTGGAGCTGAGGTCTCAAACGAGGAACTCTGAAACCATCTTCTGTCTTCCTGTTTAATACTTGTTAACCTCTTTAATCTCTGCGCCAACAGGCACCTTGTTTTCTACAGCAAACAAAGAAGGAAGGAAGGAAGGAAGGAAGGAAGGAAGGAAGGAAGGAAGGAAGGAAGGAAGGAAGAAAGAAAGAAAGAAAGAAAGAAAGAAAGAAAGAAAGAAAGAAAGAAAGAAAGAAAGAAAGAAAGAAAGAAAGAAAGAAAAAGAAAGAAAGAAAGAAAGAAAGAAAGAAAGAAAGAAAGAAAGAAAGAAAGAAAGAAAGAAAGAAAGAAAGAAAGAAAGAAAGAAAGAAAGAAAGAAAGAAAAAGAAAGAAAGAAAATATCAAAAAGCTGGACGCCTGAATGGCTGATCACTTTGCTGTCATAAATCTAGTCCCTACATCCAAGGCCAGTTCTGGTTTTGGGCATAGACATATGTGGTTGGGAAAACCTTTATTCTGAACACAGCATTTGAGTGAAAAGTTACCAGAAAGTATTTGCAGGACCATGATGGTACCCAAATATTCCTTTTTTAAATTGCCAGTCACTCTTTTTTTACTGACAGTTCCTTTTCCTTCCTTTATTTATTTCCCATCGGCTTTAGAGGATCTTTAAAGTGGGACACAGATGCAATTCTCTGATGTTAAAATTACCAATGACAGAAAAGCCCAGTCATGACTGCACACAGAAGAGGAATGACTTCGTATTTCTTGTGTAATCATAGTATCATATAGTGTTTTGGGTTGGAAGGGACCTTAAAGATCATCTATTTCCAACGCCTGCCACGGGCAGGGACACCTTCCACTAGTGCCAGATAACCTTCTGTAAGATACAAAAAAATCTGTGTCTCTGCCTCGTGCACTTTCTTTTTCATCCTCCATTCACATAGTAAATAATACAGATTTGTTTGTCCACATCAAGATCAAAAGACATTTGGACAGAAAGTCAGGAACTCCATAGGGGGTGAGGGTCACCAGGATGCACAGTGTAACATCTGACGCATATTTAGGTAGTCCTCAGCCCAACAAAGCCCAGCTAGGGAAGGCCAGCTCCTTCTAGTGGGAAACTCAAGTGTCAGGATGAGGAATCCTGCTTAACGTGGCCTGAGGTAGAGGTCCATGGTCTTCCCAGTGACGCTTTTATTTCAGAAAGGAAAGGTGTGTCCCACCTGTGCCATCCCAGGTAGGCAGCCCTTCCTCAGTGGGGTCCCTGCCAGAGCAGAGGCAAGGACACTCCTGAGGGAGCACATCCTGTGCGTGACTCTTCCCAGTGCAGTGACACAAAGTACAGCAGTGGAAAACCAGTAAGAGGCAGGCACCAGTGGAGTAAAACCAGTAGGAAGCAAGGTTTGGCAGAAAGAAACCAGCAGGAAGCAAAGGGTGGTAAACAGAATCTAATAAGGGCATAAAGACAGACAGAATCCCTTATGGACACGACCCCAACCTCCTGTGCCCCTGTGCCCCTTTATCTCACCAAAGGGATTAGGACAGACCAAGTGTAACTTGTGATAAAAATAAGGTATGTTGAGACTGGGAATGGGCAGAATATGGTGGTTTGGGCTTAAAATGAGATTGGAGAAAGAGGAGAAATGAAGTTTGTGGAAGTGTTGGTTTTCTTTTTTTATATTGGTCTTTTTTGACTCCATACACGAATGAGTGATTAGAAATTGTTATTAATTGGCAAGTAATTAAATTAATTGCCTGAGTTATTACTGTTTTGTCTGCAACAAAGACGCTGTCTGCTAATTTTTATAATCTTCTTAGTGCCTTGTCTTCTAAGAAGCATTGAATTATTGCCTAGAAGGCCCTACCACTACATGGGGAGCACAAGGACATTTGCTGCCTTACTTAGCCCCCTCAGTGCAGTGTGAGACTATATGTCACCAGTGCCACATCCTGAAATCAGTCTGTTTAGCCAAGAGAGCAGCATGGTCACAGAGATCCATAAATTGACACTGAAAACAGGAGGTGGGGCAGAAAAAGATTTTCCTCTCAAGTCAATTTGTTTTTTGAACTAAAACTACATTTTGCAAGCACAAAGTCAGTAATCACTACCTGCAGAATCATTTGACTCTTGAGCACTGAACTCTGCAACAAACAAAGGCAGTAAATATTGAGGTAAATGTGCATTTGCATTTATACTCTAGCACATCCACATACCTCTAACACAGAGGGAATTTCAGGGCAGCTGAAATACTCATGAAAACTTTTCCATGACCCACCCCTTAGATACTGCCTGGGATATTATTTACTGGGCTACAGTTTACTGGGACACAGTTTCTCACTGCCTCCTCTCTTGAGCCTCCCTCACAACAAGATTGCACTAAAGCCCACCCTCCACAAGCAAGAAGATGGCCACAGTCAGTCCTGACCCTACTGCTGCTCTTTAGGAATCATTCTCCCTGGTCATAAGTCTCCTGTACTGAGCTGTGTTCCTATCAGCAAACTTCTTGGTGCAATAAGCTCTAGACCTGCCAAACCTCTTTGTAATCTCCTAAATTCCTTCTTGTAGGTCCAATATTGGCCTACAAGTCCGATTTTGACAGTAGTCTCAGGGTGGCCTCTGAGGACAAACTCAGGTATAGACCCTGGGGATTTTCTAAACAAAACAAAGGCAGTGATTCTGATTGCATTCTTACCATTAACTTATATTTCTGCTCCTAAACCTACTCTCCAAGGCACTAGCTTTCTTGTTTATGCTATGCCACCACCTCTGGGAATTTGTAGTTATAAATAAATTATCATCAGGAGCTGAAATTAGGAAGGAGTTTCTTTGAATTAGGCTTGGGTTTCTTTGAATCAGGCTTGGGTTTCTTTGAATCAAGGAAAATCAGTTTCTGGATTCAAAACCAGACTGGGTACACACAACAGCAAAATCATTCCCAAAAGTCACAACAGCAAAATTTTCTTTATAGAATTGTCAACACTCTGACTCAAACATCATTTGGAAGTCAAGAGGTTCAGCCACCTCCTCTGAGTGCTCCCTTCCAGCAATGGGAAAAGCATCCAGATCCCTCCTGAGTGCACAAGAGGGTCAGACGCAATCACAGTTGGAACAACAACATGTTTACAGTCTTGCTTCAAGCTGTGTTGGTCAGGCTGAGTGCTGCTTCACAGGAAGTTGTGAACACATGATCTGGCTCACAATATTCCCTTTTTTACCATGCAAGAGCTTCCCCTTTACCAGCCTCACCCCCTTCCAAATAAACAGCTCATTTCTGGGTACCATTTCCCCATCAGCACTGGTTTTGCTGGTTTTACAGCCTTGTTTGGTTTATGCTGTAGTTTCCCTGATAACTTCTGACTTTGACATAGGTTTTGTCAAGCTATTGCCTATCCTGTTATCTGTAATGTCCTGCCGTTTCTCACTTTGCTGTCTTGCTAGTGGCACCACAGGTCAGTGTAGGCCATCTGCATACACATTGCTTCCCTTTGTAACCTGCAGCATCCTGCAGCTCCTCGTGTCTTTATCTTGTCAGACGCACCACAAGACAGTGAGCCATCTGTACATACATCCTAACACATACCTGCCTGTGCCATCTGCTGCTGTACTAACAGGCAGAGGTAAATCAAATACACAGCTGGCAAAAAATAGGCACTTCTTTTGTAAAGTAGATAAAACTGAAAAAATCATGGCCGTTGTATTGAGGAGCCCAGAACTGGACACAAAACTCCAGAAATGGCTTCATTAGGGCCGAATGAGGGGGAGGATCAGCTTCCTCTACCTCCTGGCCACACTCTTCCCCATGCACCTCAGGATACCATCGGGTCTCCTGGCCACAAGGCCACTGCCTACTTGTCACCCACCAAGACTCCCAGGTCCTTCTCTGCAGAGCTCCTCTCCAGTAGGTCAGACCCCAACCTGTGCTGGTGTTCGGGGGTTATTCCTCCTCAGGTGCAGTACCCGACACTTGCCCTTGTTGAACACCATTAGGTTTCCCCACACCCAACTCTCCAGCCTGTCAAGGTCCAGCTGAATGAATCCCACTTGTTACAGCTGTATTCTACTGGATCTTGATTTATCTTTGGGCTCATATTTGGGCCATCTTGTAATGGTGTTTTGCTGAAGTTACAGTGTACCTTGTGTTTCCCACTCAGTTCCAGTCCCAGCTCCCACAACACTCTGAAAACCCAGTCCCAGACCTACAATGGAACCCAAAAAGAGCCAAAAGGGGAGGTTCTATCCAAGTGGGTATGCTTGGCTCTGTGGAGCTGTAGAGACACCATAACTGGCCTTTCCCATGCAAGGAGGACAGAATGGTAAGTCCTTTATCAAAGCTGGTCACCACAACCCCCACACAGAGATGCTGCACTAACACCGCAGCCAGTGCTCTCCTCAAATAAGGCTTCCACCACTTGGCTTTACCAGGCTCTTTCAAAGCACCTGATTTATGCAGGTTTTATTTAACATGTGCCACTAGAAAAACAATGATCTGCTTGTTTTCACTCAGTACATTTTAGTTATAGTTAACTTCCCAGAGACAAGTTTAATTAGCGATCAATTCTCTCTCGATGCTGTAGACTTCAAAAAGCTTTTCCCCTCACTGGGGCTGCACAGTAGAGTGCATTGTAATTAGAAACAAATGTGAGATCCCTGCCTTTTCTTATTTAGAAAGAGTAAAAGGAAGGATTAAATTGCTTTCTCCAAGAGAAGAATGAACTAAAAACAACACAGTAAATTGTCAAGACTTGCTTAATTTTAATTCTTATATGCTTATAGTCATAACTTTCAGCCAAAATTGTTTTAAGGACCACCCAAGGGTCAGTAGTAGCCAAGAGGCCAGGAGTCAGGCAGAACAAAGCTGCTGAGGCAGAAGCAGAATACTTGATTCAGCTCCATGGACAAGTAATTATTTTTCTCTCACATTGGTTTTTGTCCTGCAGAAGAGCCTTTGGGGTCTCTTCTTTTTAGTGTGTGCATTTATATTACCTAAAGCCACAGGTCTTTGGTCCTGCAAGTTCTTTCTTGTTAGAAAATGAAGCTTCTCCAGACACAAACTCTAAGGAGGTGAACACTCCAGTTCCTCTGTCTCGTGTCTCTGCTCTGCACCAGGAGATGCCCGCTAGCTATAGGGATATGATCCAGGATAATGTCAGGGGACATCTCATTATACAGGTTATTGCAGCCTCTCTCTAAGGTGGTCGTGCCTCTCTGATCCATAAAGAGACACATTTTCAAGAGAAATGGTCCCTCTGTGCCCTTGGGGCAGCACAGTAACTCATTGTCCTTTATGCCACGCACACCCCAAAGCAGTGAAGTGCTGTAAAGCCCAGGGTATGTAATTTTTTTCATCAGGTCTGTAGCCCTGTGTGTTAACACCCTGCTCCTGCAAACGAGACAGTGTGCACAAGGTTTTTATCCTCGTCTTGCTCAAACTGGTTGATAAAGGCTGCCAAGCTGTGCTCGGCGAGCAAAGCCTCTGTGCTCTGCATGCAGCTTCGCCTGGGGAAATGCCATAAACCCTTAGCAAGAAATATTTCACTTGTGTGGGGATTGTATGTCAGAGATAATGGGCCTAGTTTGAGGATGGCCTTTTACAGAAAGTTTAATATCATGCGCTGGGCTCCTGTGATGGGTCTTTTGCCTTTTACACTTGCAAACAGTATTCCCCAGGCTGTGCCATCAACTGAGATGCAGAGATTTGTTCGAGGTTGTCTCTGCCTGACAAAGTCATGATTTAATCTCCATCCATTACTTTGATAAGCCTGAAAATAAGCTGCAGACTCTCCAGAATGTTCCGGGATGCTTCTGATGTGTATAGTGTCAAGCCCTTCTCTTTTTAATAAAGGTGATGTAAATGTTGCCTTGCTCAGATTGGATTTTTATTCAATACGTTAGGACTAAGCAGCCTATAGAACTCATATTTCTGCTAGTGTTTTGTTCAAATAAGAGGAAAAACCATTTCTTGTAGTTTTAAGTGGTGCATTTATCAGGAAAAAAAAAATCTAGGGATTCTTACCAGACTATTCAAACAGTATTTTAAGCCTCTAACCGGTGCTTGGCTAGATCTGCTCTTCCAAGATCACACTACAAATCAATTCATAGAGTAATTTAAGACCAAATCTTCCTCACTTCTATTCTACCATTCTGTATCAGCCACCTTTATGAAAGGCTTGCAGAAGTTCAGCTCATCATAGAGTGGACCAGTTGCCTACAAAACCTTGTGTAAGCATTTTCCACAGGTAGCCACTATCTGATATAGTCTCTTTCCCAGCTGCCCAGACATGGTCAGCACCACAGGCTTTACCAAAGGTTAGGATGAGCCCTCATGCCAGACACAGCTGGGTACAGACCTCTTTTCCATCCATTGTCAGACATGAATGATGATGTTCTATTGGCTTCAACTTCAAAACTTCATTGTACTTCAACAAAAATGTCTCACATCACCATTTTATAGACATGCAGATGAGGTCTGGAGTGTTCAGTCAACTCTCTTGTTCTCCAGCAGGAGGTTTTTCCTTGACTGGGAAGCTGCAGGGGCTGCCTCTGCTCAATCCATGATGGGTATCACTAGAGGTTCCTCAGTCGAGGTACAAAAGCTTACAATCACAACAGTATCCTTGTGGAAGGCGTAACAGGACACAAGAGAAGTTAATTTCTACAGATGATGACAGTGCAACACAAAGCAGGGCAGTGACTTTTTCAGGGACATAGCAGAGCAGTCACAGGTTAATAACAGCACATTTCTCTTCCCACGTAGTCATTTAGACATGCAGAGAGCAGAGTTCCTCTGGGACAGGGTTCACATAAAAAGTATAATTTGCAAAAGATGGCCCTGACTAAGTAGTTGACCTTTGTGAGTACGATTGCAAGGATAGGGACCATGGTTCTGAAATAAGCATCTGACTGCTGCCTGAGCTGGCTTTTGATGCTTTTTGACTTCTCCAGTCTGATTTTGGAAATGTGAAATTACAAAGGCAGTATGAGTAGTTTTTGACATATAAAAATTCACTCTTTGATCTGAGTGAGAAAAGAATAAAGTTTACAAATGCCCTTCATTTTTACTTTTTTTTTTTTTTAAATCAAGTATTCCTTACAATAAGCATGTGATATCGCAGTTTTCAAACTTCTCCTGTTTGTAGCGAGGTCAGAGAACATTTGTGGCTGTAGGGAAACGTGTGGAGCCCTAATGTCATGTTTTTCCCCATCACCAAGCCTTGGTGAGCACCCTTCAGTTGCAAATTTGACATCATAATTCCTCAGGACTCGTTAGAAAAAGCACAACTGATAGTGTGAATAGATTAAATATTTTTTGTGTTTGAGTTCTTTCCATCATTGCCTTTTTTCTTTAAAAAAACCCTCAGATACCTTCTTGTTAGCAGCTTTTATTTTTCTCCCCCCAAACTCATTTCATTTACTGCAAAGTAAGTTTGTTAATCCCTTGATCTGAAAAGCTGACAGCTCATGTATTGATTAGCCACTCAACTATGCTGCTGCACAGTGTTTTCAGCTTTCAGCCCTGTCTCAGTGGCTACAAGTTTGTCTAAAACATTAGTGTTCAGAGTCGCAGCATTTGAAAACTGATTTGAAGGGAGGGCAGGGCTGGACAACACAGTGATTTACACAGCACAGGAGTGCACACATGAGGTGTTTTTGTAGAGAGAGGAGAAAAGAGAGGTCAGCCCAATGTGTCAAGCATGCAGATTGGAGGCACAATATCTCTTCTTTAGTTAGGGTTCAAATACTTCACTGTCATTGCTGTGCAACAGAAGCATGAGAATCTTGTCAACTGCATAGCTTGGAGACTGAGCTGCAACTAATAACAGACTGACTGGTCTTCACACCTTATACTGGAATTGCTGACAGGACTTCCTCCATACTTCATGCTAGTGCTGTGTCCAAGTTCTCCACACTAATTTTAATTCAGTCATGTCTGTGAAGGATGTGGCTATTACATCCCCAGCAGCAGTCAGTACGTGCGGGAGCCTTGGTTCTGCTGATGGGATACAGAGCTGTAAATCAGCAACCTGTTAGTTTTGCTTGTACCTGTCATATGAGGAGAGGCTGAGACATCTTGGACTCTTCAGTCCAGAGAAGGGAAAGTGGTGGGAGGATCTTATCAATGTGTATAAATACCTGATGGAAAGGGATGAAGAAGAAGACGAAGAAGAAGCAGCAGCCACACTCTTCTAAATAGTGTCCATTGAGAGGGCAAGAGGAAGTGGGAACAAATAAAACATGTGAAATTTCATTTGAACAAAAGAAAGCAATTTTTTACCATGCTGATAGTAAAAATCTGAGGCCTCAAATCATGAAACAAATACGAAACAAACCCCAAACTAATCTTAGATCATGGCCAAGTTAAAGGAAAATTATACGAGACAGGGAAATGATAAAGAAAAAAACCCCAAAGTAATAAATCAATTATGTCCACAAATAAGACAGCAAAAAGAATTTATATGTACAGCAAGACAATGACCTATTGTTATGGTTTTGAGCCCAGATGGAGATAAAACACCACTCACCCCCCATTTGAAGTCATTCTTCCTCCAGGTCACTTAATAGAGAGGGCTTACAGTCAGAAGAAATTTAACTCTACATCTGCCAAAACCAGCACACCTACCCCGCTGATTGCAGCAAGCATTTGAAAATGTTGTTACTTTTAATGAGAAGCAATTGATTAGGAATCAGAGCAGGGTGCTAAGAGACTGTTTTTCTGTGCCCCATCTATTCTGGAGCAATGTGAAAACCACTCAAAATCAGAGAAAACAGGGCTAGGAGGGGCTGGGAGAAGATGTCCAGTCCACGCTCATTGTGGTGTTAACTACACCAAACCAGATGGCAGCATGTTGGACTCTCCATCCCTCATCTAGACTGTGTCAGGACTTAGCTTCCCTACTCATCAGAAGGATTTTTTTAATGTCTAGTGTATTCCTGTTTTGTTTCAATCTAAGATAAACTTTGTTCATCTCATTGGGCATGGGCACTATATCTGCAGTTATTTATCAAAATTTCTCTTTAAATTTAAAAGTCTCTAGGAAACAACAGCTCCAATTCCTTTCGTTGTTTTTGTACTGATAAATTTCTTCACAGTGGCTACTGTGGTTCTGTATTTTTTTCTGGAAATAGTGTTACTTACACACTGATGTTTCAGCTGCTGCTGAGCAGCGCTTGCACAGCATCAAGGCCTTTTCCAACAGGGAAAAAGCTGGAGGTGCACAAGGGGATGGGAGGGGACACAGCTGGGAGAGCTTACCACAACTGACCGATCTCCATATGACACGATGCCATGTTAAGCAATGAAACTGAGAAGGAAGTTTGTTGTATGCCAAGAGGGCACTGCCTGGGGACTGGCTGAACATTGGGTGGCTGGTGGTGAGCAATTGTTTCAATTTGCATCACTTGTCTTTCTTGGGTTTTACTTTCCTCTCTATTTTATTAATCTCTTTTTCCTTACTTTAAAAAATATTATTATTATTATCATTATCCCTTTTTAATTATTAAACTGCTTTTAGCTCAACCCATGAGTTTGTTTTCACTTTTACCCTTCCAATTCATTCCCCTGCCCTGAGGCAGAGTGGAAGGGGATCTGAGTGAGTAATTGTGTGGTACTTAGTTGTCAGCTGGTGTCAAACCGTGACAGTTTTTTTCTAGATCACTTAATTTACAGGTGTTTCCATTCTTGTCAGGCAATACTGGTGTCCTGTCCCACAGAATAGTTGATGAAATGCTTGGAAGGTACATCCTCCCAAAGGACATTCATTAAATGTCATTCTCAAGTAAGGATGGAGCAGGGTCTTGCTTCAACAGTGTGGTCACCAGAAATGGGTCTCAGTTGACTAAAATAAGTTGTCTAGATCTTCATTAGAACAGGGTAAATCTGACCTTCCTCCTGAGGTCAAAAAGAGTTGGGCTTCATGGAATGGACTGAGATGGATACTGATGAGAGGGAGACCCTGCAGTCAAGGGTCCTGTGCCAACATCACTGAGATTTCCAAATTATTTAGCTTGCATCGGTCCTTAACAGTGACACTTGTCCCCAGAAATAGAGCTGTCAATCCTCTGGTACAGGATCTTGGTTGGACATGCAGCTATTTGTCCTGCCAACATTGTCCTACTGTGGGAATAAGTACCTTTTCTTTCCAATTCAATTACATCTGTCTCAGAGGGCCCTATTGTTAATCAACTGCACGATTTTCCAAGCACACTATTGAGATATTGATACACCTAACCTTGGGGTTTAAAAAAGCTTTGAATAAGTTGACAGTAGTCTTGGAAAACCTCCACTTCTCTGTATTAATTTGGAGCTGTTTGCCCT
Source organism: Lycocorax pyrrhopterus obiensis (assembly GCA_014706295.1). Classification (NCBI taxonomy): domain Eukaryota; kingdom Metazoa; phylum Chordata; class Aves; order Passeriformes; family Paradisaeidae; genus Lycocorax; species Lycocorax pyrrhopterus. The sequence goes on along the minus strand of JACSVZ010000002.1, from coordinate 145,416,110 downwards.
GGTTTCACCCTGGTGTAATTCATGGCAGAATTTGATTCTGTGTAAATAGTGCCTATTGAGAGCAGAAGGTAGCACATGGAACTCATATACTGTATTCACTATCATTTGTTAATCACCCATTTGAATTCCAACTGCACTAAGATCAACTTCTCCAAGTAAAAACAGCGTGAGAATAAGTGGATAGAAATCGACCTGTTATTTGTTTGCCTGCAAATTCTCTACATCACATCCCCAAGGAGGCTCTCAAAGCACTTCACAAACATTTCCTGAGCCTTAGTGACAGGCTGCAAGAGAGATAAAAATTCGTACAGGTGAAGATCAAATATTTTTGCAAAAGAAATCCTGTATCTCACACACAAGTTGTGGTCCAGTGCAGGGAATACTGAGTTAAACCTTATACTCATGCCGGTTATGGAGACGAACAAGACATTGATGATAGTCTTTGTTGGTATAAAATTTATGACTCATCATCTCCTTGTGGAGTTCCAGGAGCACAAACATATTGACATTTTAAAATGGTAGGGCCTTTGGGCATATTTCAGAGTTCTGGCCTGCTGCTTTAGGAAGGCCTGTTTCAGAAAAGAAGTGTTTTGGGGTTTTACTTCTGATTGGAAAGGGAAGTGTGTAGCTGCATAGCTTTAGATATTTGATGTGGGTTTCTGGTTAAGAACTACACTCCCAGCAGAGAAACTGTTGTTATAGGTAGTTTCAGCTTCTTGACTCTGCAGAGATGAGTGGTAGATGTTGTGACTCTCAGTTTCACATGTTATACACGGCTTTTAACCCTTATCTGAAAAAAATGAAACTGTTCCTTCTGTTGTGGAAAAAAATCATAATTAAATTATACTTAATGTGATGTTTCTTTTTACTTAGCTTGATTTCACTTAAACTGATGTTTCCTTGCACTCATTATAAAGATACGGTTGTGATTCATGGAAAATTATTTTTGGTACAAAAAGATCAGTGAGCAGGCTAATGGGGAAAAGAAAAGCCATTCTAAAGCAATTAGGAACCCTTGATGTTTATCACTGTTTTCTATACACTGTGTTTTCGTTTCCTGTTCTAGGACAATTCCACTCAATGTGTCATGGATGGCATTTCTGTGACTAAAAACTTTCCCTTGGTATGTTGACCTGTTTCCTGGTCTAGTTCGACTGGTCTCAGAAATGTTGTTGAGTCATTTGGCATAGCTCATAATGAATCAACTGACTAAATAACATTAGGTTCCCTATCTGTTGTGACAGAAGCAGGATGTTGCCCAGCACGGAGACAGCCTGTAGGATAAATATTGCTATCAACTTACGCAAAATTGTGAACATCAGAAAGAGAGAAAATTGTTTTGACCAGAAGTCTGTGTTGGTGCAGGGACAACTGGAAAGAAATTAACTTTGTGTATGGAAATTTGAAGAAACTTTCTAATGAATCAGTGGAGTCGGGAAAGAAGTCTTTGTATTTGCTGCAACAAAAAAAAAAAAAACAGCTATTATTCAAGAGGGAGCTTGATCAGTTCTGCAGGAGGTTTATAGTTCTCTGCAAACTTGGAAGGTTGGATTTGGTAACTTTGAAAGTCCTTTTGCAGTCCAGAGTGCCCAGCACACAGTCATTCCTGCCACTGGAACACCATATGTGACACTCAAGCCTAGGTAGAACCTAGGCCACATGCCACCAGCCCCAGGGTCACATAACAAAGGAGCAATGTCCCCTGGCACAGAAGTACAGAATCAGAGCACTGCAAGACTGAGAGAAATTGTGTTTTTTGTGGGAGGGAGAGGTGTCGGTGTTGCTGATATTGAGTGAATTGTTTCCACATCTGAGCTAGAAGTAAAATGAAATAAACACTTGACCTGAATCTTTAGGACACAGAATAAGTATTTGGTTCAAATACAGTTCAAGGAGCTAAGATCTCTTTATCTTTATGGAGAATTCAACCTATATAAAGAAGTCCGTGGAGGAGGAATCTAACTGCAATTGAAGCCTTGAATGTTGTGGTCAAATTTAAGACCATAGGAAACTTGTCTTTCAGTAAAATCAAAATATGGACGTTAGACTGGTCCCAGAAATGTTGCTGCATGACTACAGCCTGGCTGCAATGCAGTGTAGAAAATCCTTTTAACAAAGAAACTGCTTTCCCTGTTCTGCTGAGATTCCCAGGGAGCAGTAGTGAGTTCAAGTGGTATAAGAATCCTCTCATAGCCACAGTCAAGCAGACACCAAGAAAATGTCAAGGCTTTGGGCCACTGTTCAAACAGTGCATCTCTGGTCAGTTCTCAGGCCTGCTGTTAATGTTTTCTACATCTGCATTGGAGCAAAACTGGTGAAATGCAAGAGTAATCATTATCCACTGCTCCAATGAAAAATTGTTCAATTGCCAAGTACAACTCAATTCTACAGAGTAAACATCTATTTCCTCTGCTCATTTGACACTCATCACAGATAGTACCCTTTTTTTTTTTTTTTTTACCTTGGAATACAGGTGCTTTTATTAAGAACCAAAAGAGAACTGACAATTTGTAAGCTTTCCCCTTCCTTTCCAACCTTTCGTCTTCCAGCCTGAGCCACGTAACACACATCCCTTCCAGCTTCCCAAGTGGAGCCTCAGTGAGACATGGAGTACAGGCTTAAATGAAGGAAGAAATATCATGGAATGTAATGAATCCCACACAGTGCAGTGTTCTGAATCCAGGCAGAACTGGTGGTATAGAGATGATTTATTCTCCTATGAAATCCTGGGTGAGGTGAAGCTCAGCCCTGTTTCCCCTCACCTGCCAAGAAAGCATCTGGTTTAGATGAGAAAATTATTGCAGAATATTACCATGATATGGCTGCTCTGGTCAAGCCCTGCTAGTTCCCGCACTGCAGGAATGTGGGACAACTTTGACTGATTGTTTCCTGTATATCTACAGAAAAAGGGGGTGAGAAACTAGCAGGCACATACCAGATCACACACCAGACAGCTGAAGGGATCAGCTTTACACTGCTCCTGAGCAGACGTTCAGTCCAAGGCACAAGCTGTCCCTTAAACAAATAAAAAACATTGCAACTACAAGTTTATTTAACCCACCTGTGAGCCAAGAATATGGCATTGCCTCAAGTGGTTTCTTCTTTAGGGTATAAAACTTGGAATAATATTAACTTTTCCAAATTAAAAATCAGTGTTACCATCTGGGAACTGCTTCCTTCCTCTTGCTCCTGCATTTATCTTCTATGTCTTCCAATAGGAGCTTCCAAAGCTTGATCCTAGAATTGGCTGGACCGTAGTTTATTGGCTGGCAGAAGGTATTTCATACCCTTTAGCCTCAATAATGTAATCATAATTTCCTTCAAGTTAATGAATAAAGTTCCTGTTATTATATATATTTTCCTTCTACTGGAGGGAATTAGTGTTATCTGCTTCATGCACATTCCTCAACACCACATTGTTGGAATGCCCTCGAGCACAATTTTAGATATAATAATACAATATTAATTAAAAAAAGGAGAAAAAAAAAAGGCAGCATTTTTCCCCCTCTGCTGTCTGCAGGACATAGATTGAGCTTCTAGGATTTTGCTGCTTGCTTGGAAGGGAGCAGTTTGCATTAAATTTCAGGCATGTTATAACTTATGCAGTGTGTTTTCATCTTGACTTGCTGTAGCAGTAAAGAGAAGAACATCTGTAAGAATATATTCTTCTAGAGCACCTTTTATCCACTGCTCTCCAGATGCTTGAATCCCAACTTAATTTCCTCTACAGCACTGGAATGCAGCAGGCAGAGATTTAAGGGGGAAGAGGGGACAGCCAAGGCAGTTTGTCACCTCCTCCCCCTGGCTTTCCTCTCCTGAGGAACAGGCATTCGACTGGCACTGGCTGGGGTTCCTCAGAGGAGATGAGGCTGGTCCAGCACTGCCAGTGGTTGGAGGGGGAGGCTGTACCTGCCATCATGGCTGGGGATGAGGCACCAGAGCTGCCCAAATCTCGGCTTCCTCAAAAGCCATGCAGGCTCTGAGCATGGCCCCACGCAAGTGCCAAACCTCCTGTCACGATTCTCTCTTGTGTGAGATGGGAAAGGTTTCCCAGTGGCAGTAAACTGAGAGCACCACCACAAAGCCGACAAAAGGATGTATCTAGACAAAAGAAGAAAATCCCACAAATACAACCCAAAGGATTCCTTTTGGAAACTTCTTGAAGTGATGATACTTTGGAAAGTCCTGTTTCCTCTTTCTGCAAACTGTAATGAATAAAGTAAAGAGTAAACAAAAATATTGATAGTATTTTGCCTCTTTGTTCTATTTATTTTATTCTCTGGCATATAATTTTTCTCTCTATTTCTTCTTTTCTCATTCACATGAAACACACACTCACACACACACACATATATACACATATGTACCTATGCATATGTATGCATGTACACACAAGCTCCATATGAGCAAAGACATCAAGCTTTAACCTTGGAGAAGAATAAAAGAGAGCAAGCTAATTCAATAGAAGATACTGTTAATTATTAAAAATGTCATTACTTTTGAAAGTATTTCACCTTATCTAAAAGCAACATATTAAGGTGGACTGAGCAATTAATTTGGCAGATACAGTAGTAAAATAAGTCTCTGCTAGGAATAACCATTATTTTCCACGGATCTCTTTCTTTAAGTGATGCCAGTGAACTCTGGCAGTTTTCAATGGATGGCTTACCACCTTTTCTCTTTTCACAGCAGCGTTTAGAGGTGCAATTGAGAGCATGACAACTCTGCTGGATCTCATACACAGCAAGAAATCTTGCATAAACACAGGAAGGGCTTTGCATCATTAATTTTTTAGCAGAATAGAAAAGGCTGATAATAAACAGGCAGGAAAGTTCAGGTTCTTCCTAAAGCCCCTGAGTAGGTCATTGGCAGAGCTGAGACTACCTTTAGAGTGGCCATGGAGAGGGGACAAAATTTTGGCCACTAGATCATCCTTTGGGGCACAACCGTGTAAACCTCCTTATCTCACTTGACATTGCAAAGAACCACTTATTTACTAATATAGAACAATATTTGCTCTGCTCTAGCTTTTGGTCAGCCCCTAAGTTGTCAGGCTGTTGAACTAAATGGTCATTGGAGGTCTCCTCCTTCTGAAAATACTCTATTCTAGTCTATTCTTTTCTATTCTATTCTTTTCTATTCTATTCTATTCATAAACAAACTTAAGCTGATAGTTATCCTGCCGTTAAGTGCACAAAACCAAAATATTTCTGTAGGGGAGAGAAATATCACATCTAACAACATTGATTCAAACATTTTCCCCTGCTTCTGCAATGCTTCAGATTTCATACTTAAATTTAATAAAGAAACTATAGAACATTTTGCCTAATTGTTTCATTTCATCAAAGCAGCTTCCTGACATCTGCTAATTTGTCTCAAACATCTGCCATTAGAAGGCAAGTGTCTCTCCTGTCAGGTCTTTCTCTCTGGCTTTCATGAAAGTGTTTATATTGCTTAAAACTTGCCGGGGCTTTGTTAGTCTGACAGGGTGCCTTGTATTTGTCCAAATGCATCCAGTAAGAGCTGTCACAGCCATGGAGAGCTAAAATGAACAACCTGGTAACTTAATGGGGAGCATTGAAGAGTCTCTGCCCATTAGACAACATGTTGTATTGGGTTTACAGGATCACATTTTGGTAGCAAGGGGGCTACAAGGATGGCTTCTGTGAGAAGCTGCCTGAAGCTTCCTTCACGGATTGGCTGCTGGCCAAAGCTGCGCCCATCAGCAAGGGCAACAGCACTTCTTGGTTAATGTATTTAAGAAGGGGCAAAAACACCTGCAGAGCTGCAGCTGGAGAGAGTGAGAATATGTGAAAGAAACCTCTCTGCAGACACCCAAGGTCAGTGCAGAAGGAGGGACAGGAGGAGCTCCAGGTGCCAGAGCAGAGATTCTCCTGCAGGCCAGCATGAGGCAGCTGTGCCCCTGCAGCCCATAGGGGTCCGTGGGGGAGCAGAGATCCACCTGCAGCCTCTGCAGGACCCCACACAGGGGCAGGGATATGCCCAGAGGAGGCTGTGACTCCACGGGAAGCCTCTGACTGGCAGACTTGTCACAGGGTCTGTGGGTCCATGGAGAGAGGATCCCACACTGAAACAAGTTTACTGTCAGGACTTGTGACCCCAAGGGGGACCCATGCTGGATCAGCCTGTCCCTGAAGGACTGTCTCTCATGGGAGGGACTCTATGATGGAGCACGGGAAGAGGGTGAGGAATCCTTCCCACGAGAAGGAAGGAGTGTCAGAGACAACGTGTGATGAATTGACCACAGTCCCTGTTACCCATCCTCCTGCACTGCTGAGGGGAAGATGAGAGACAATGCAGGGGTGAAGCTGAGCCCAGGAAGAAGTGAGGGGTGTGGGGAAAGGTGTTTTAAGATTTGGTTTTATTTCTCATAACCCTACTCTGATTTGATTGGTAATAAATTAAACTAATTTCCCTGAGCCAAGTCTGTTTTGTTTGTGATGGTAACTGGTGAGTGATCTCTCCCTACCCTTATCTTGACTCATGAGCCTTTTCATTGTTTTCTCTCCCCTGAGGAGGGGAGTGACAGAGTGGCTTTGGTGGGCACCTGGTGTCCAGCCAAGGCCAACCCACCACAAGTGTTACAGTATTTCAGTACTCCTCAGTCTGGTTCAGGATTTGCCAGGACAGGCTTGACAAAGCAGAGGAGATATAGGTTTAGAAACACAGTAAATCAAACCATTATGCAGTAAATTCTGAGGAGGTTGGCACTAGCAGTTAGTCAGTTGCCAGGAATTCATGAGAGGTGTCTGATAGGGAGTCAGATCAGTGACAGAAATGTGTGATTGGGCAGCACAGGGTGCACCTGAATTTATTTCTGTGAATGGAAGCACCCGCAAAGGGTGTAATAAAAATTCTCTTTGCATACATATTTAACCCTGCCCAGTCCCTGCTGTCAGTCAGTGTGATCACTCCACCGATGGTGTTATTAAAGGGCTATTTTGGTTAATCTCCACTTTATGTTTGCACACTCAGCTGAGCAGTGCTGCAGTGGATCTGTCAGCTCCCTGAATGCAGGCAGCTGACAAGCGCCTTGAGAGTAGCACCTGTACATACGCAAACAGAAAAAGCAGAAGGGTGTATGTTCTCCATCTGGCTCCAGTCTGGAGCTTTAGGTCTATTAATCATGCTCAGGGATTTGAAAGCTTTTCCACATAGCTCATTGCCTGACCCAGAGGAGTAATGGTTCAGTGCTCGGCACTGAAAAGACAGAGCTTCTGCATTTTATCCCTAGCTCTGCAATCAATTCACAGCACAGTGAGTTAATCTCTTAGGATTAGACCCAAAGGGATGAAGACTATAAAACAGGATCAGAGACATTCCTCCTTCCAGGATTTGGCTACTAGACAAGCAGAAATCCAGAACCTGGGGACAGGTGCCCGGTCCCTCCACACAGCATCCTGTGGGGAGCAACAGCTGTGTCAATCCAGGACATCTCAATGGAGAGCAAAACTCTGGGGAAAAGGGCCCACAGTAACTAACTCCTGTTTCTCCTCCAGATGTGGGTGCTATGCAAGCTATAGTCAGTCTTTGCTAAATGAATCCTGTCCTTTTTCACCAAATCAATACCTCTTCTGTCTTTCTAATGAAAAGTTATGTCTTACCAATGGAAAGTTTCTAATGCAGTTGGGGTGACACCCATGAGCACACCATGTGGGAGAACTGGTCCCACTCTCACAGCTGCATAGAGCAATTCAGAGACACCTCCAAGAATATAATCTATATTATTTGGGTGTGAGGAGGAAAGAGGTTTCCATTCCTCCTGTTGAAGCTGTTCTCTTTTGCAGGAAAAACCCCCAAGAAGTCATGGTATTGTTGTATTTGGAGTGATGCCTTTTCCTGGTCTTAAAATCAAGAATCAAACACGGTTAGAATGAAAAAGGGATTTTACGTCTATATTTATTTTAAGGATCCTTAAGTGCACTACATCCAGATAGAATACCCCGAAATGCACACCGCAATGCCCCCCACAATAGATCTGGTATAACATTATAGGTCTTACTAATTAGCATGTCTATCAAAGATTCCCCAATGAGAGGCTCGAATGAGCCCCCCTCCCCAAGGAACCTTCCCCTGGATGGTTCTGTCTTAGTTTACAAAATGTGTTCTGGAGAGGACCTTGGTGTCTGGGGCATTCTGACCCCTAACTACGAAGCTTCTAAGATGCTTAGTCTCCTAGCTTGACAAATAAGTCTACTAATGTAGGCTAAAAAACACTAAGAATACAGAAGTTATAAAAAGGTATAAAAGGGGTATAAAAGAAAAGGGAAAAAAATCATCATGGCATCAGGAGATACAGCAAACTCCACTGGACAATGCCCTGAGCAACCTGAACTAACCCTGAAGTTGACACTGCTTGGAGCAAAGAATGAACTAGATGACATCCCAATGCCCCTTCCAGACTTGTGTAAGTCTATGATTCTAGAATTACATGGAAAATCCTTTAGAGAAAAGAGTGAGTCTCCTCGCATCCTAAATTTTAGGGCTGTCACTGTGAAGGACTTCCTTGTCACCTAAAACTGTTCATATATTTTCTCCCATGTCCATAACTTATGGAATTACCTCTTCTCCTTCTTTTACCAATTGCTAGGCAGGAGATCCACGTACCTAGCTGAGAAACAAGATGTTGCAACTAAATCCATGTGAAATCGTAAATTGGACTTTCAGGGAAAGTGTCTTGTCAGATTCTTCAGGGCAGGTAGACAAGGTGCTGTGTAGTCTGTGGATCTGGTCAGTCCTGCACAGAATGAAATACAGAAATACAACAGAAGTATCTGAACAGGGAAAGCAAAGAGTGAAGTAGTCTTGAGAGAAGAGGTTTAGATTTATGCACCTAAGTTTTACCTACTCCCCATTGTCTGTGCTTATAGTTTCCTTAGAGACAGCCTCTAAACCAGGTTCCAAATATCATTACTTATGCTACTAAGCAAGTTGCCTGAATTTCATCTGGACTTAGCAGACATATCTGATTTATTTCAACTCTAACAGGATCATGACTGAAATAAAATCATAGGCAGATGAGTGTTTCAATTGCTACTGTTATTAATCCTGCTGTTTAAGTTCATGTTTAACAGGAGGCATATGCAAGGCTCATTTCATATCAAAACAGTGAAGAAGCTTCTCATCTGTCACTGTCATAGACATCTGTGAGGAGCCACCTGCAGCACTTTTCAGGGCAGACAGCAACTGAAGAGTGTGAAAAGTCACTGTGGCAACCAGAGGGACTGAGATACTGATTGTTCAATGTGTTTTCCTTGTCAAAATGGAATGAACCTGTCTCAGAGGATCCCATTTCTTCGCACCTCACAGGCACAAAGTGGGAGTCACGAGATGCCACAGTGCATTGGGGGTATGTGACAGTGAATGAGCTCTGCTGTGGAATAAATGTGCCTCCTGCCCTTGACAGGTCAGTGCTGGGCAGCAGTGATGCTTTCCTGTCCTCTGTGGAGCACAGAGAGCTCATGCTGAGACCTTTCCAGCCAATATTTGCCTTGGATGCTTTCCAGGATGGAGAAGGACAGATCTTACCCAACTTTTAAAGTGGGATCACCCTTCCAGTGTACTCATTGTCCCAGAAAATTCCTGACCAAGCACAAGCCAGGTACCACTCCCAGTAGGAAGTCTGCACGTTTTCCCAAGGAGCCAATCTGTTCCTGGTGGGAAAGAGAGGGTCAGATGTGCACCTTTCCTCACAACTCTGCCACAGCTCTAGAGAACTGTCCTGGTCATGTTTAATTTACAAGAGCAAGTGAAGCCACAGAGTTCTGCTGGCCTACTGGCAGGAATGAGTCTCAGTTATTCCATTCTGGAGGGGGAGTCAGTAGACAATTTACAAGGGAAACCTGTGGAGCAATGTCCCAAGTATATCTCACAGCAATTAGAGGTTGGCAAAGCTTTCAGTAAAGTCATAAGAAGGCTTTCCTTGGCTTCACTCCATGTCAGCTGAACCATTTCATGCTTAGCTGGCTCCCCTCAGAGACATTTCATTCATTTTCCCTGTTTCTGGTGTGGGACAGGAGAACTGCAATCCTGGCTCTGGGCCCTGGCCATTTACTCTGGTTACTTGTTGTTGACACAAGCCAGAACCATATCCTTTAGAGTAAGACATAGGAAATGGGAGGATATTTAGGTGGAACAATTTCGACCTCTGTATGCCTCATTATAGACACAAGGGCTGATGAAAAAAAAAAAAATCCTGATTTTTATTCCAAAGATTCTCAGAAATTTGGGCAAGGTGGCTGTGAAAAGACATTCCTTCCTCTCCAGAAATTATCATTATAGAGCTGTTATAGCAAACAAGGATACCTCTACTTCAATCTCACACCAAATTTAATAATCCTTTTCTTTCAAAACTGAACAGCTTTCCAAGGGATGGTGTTCCTTGAATATTAAAACAATAAATATTTAAAACATTTCTACACATGTAATGCATGAAAAATATGCCAGCCTCATAACAACTCTAAAGCAAATTTTTTAATAGATGTCTAATTTACTTTCTCTCTAATCCCAAAAGGCTATCAGATTCGTCTCAAAACTAAGCTCTGGTAGAGCTGAAAAGATCCTGTAACTTACATTATGCATCACATTTCTCTTTCCAAGCATATAAGTATTGACACTGATGTTTCAGCCTCAGAACTATCAGTCATAAAACTGTGGTGTTGCTACTTTTCTCAACAGAATGCTAAACTTCTAGGACTCTGTTACCATCACCTACAGCAGTCTCTAGAAGACTGGATTTTCCAGTTATCTGCTGAACAGATCTGTTCTCTCCAGTTCTTTTCCTGTCCTTCTCTTCATGCCAGTGAGCATCTATTTTGACATGTTTGTCATAGTTCTACTAGAAAGAGGGTGTGTAATATTGCTGTAATAGGATGAATACCTTATTGTCACCATCATGGGCTTTAGGGAAGAACCATATAAACTGCTATTGTAGCATTTAATCAGTTGTTTATAAAGCTGTAAACTTCATTTAGTAGAGTAACTTTGAGGCCAGATGACACTGATCATTCTCTGTAAACTATGTTTTGTTTTATCTGTATTTCATTTTTACTTAATTGCTTTGGTTGGTGAAGTGCTAGAAGTTCAGTGGTCTATCTCATTTCCTGAGGGATGTTTCTGCAAAGTAAAATACCAGTTTCACAAGGCAGTTTCACAAGTACAGTACAGCAGAAAACACATAAAAATAGTTAATAAATAAACTTGTTAAAAAGAAATAGCTGTTTCAATTTGGAGAAGATTGATTTTGTTTTAAATTTGTATTAATGTGTAAAATATGCCTCCAATATAATTTTGATGCATTAGAAGTGATGCTGAATATAATCTTCCCCTCTCTTTCTTGGGTTTTTAAACTCAAGCAAACAGTATATGATTTATCTTCCATCCTCTCAATTTTGCCATGGATCCCATATTTCTCCTTAGCTACCTGGAACAAAAGGATGTATCCACGTTAGAGGGTGGGTAATGGCTGCAGCATTTGCAACAAATTTAGAAATAAAACTACAATGTTGAAAAGCTTTTGGCCATGCAATGGGAAGGCTCTTGCAGCTGATGGAAGGGCAAATTTCAGACTGGACTGGAAGCTGTGATGGGAATGTGGCCAGCAGTCATCAGGGGAAAATCAGTCAAATCCCCTATAATCAGGGACAGCTGCATCAGTCAAAAGCATTTCTGAATACACAAGGAAAGGACATTTAGGCCTTTGGATCATCAAGAAGGATCTTTACTTAACTCTGATGTTGTGCAGAACCATGAGAACTTTAATAATGGTGCCGTTTAGGAAGAGAAGTCTTGAGCAGGGGCCATCAAAAACCCAGTGCAGCACCTGAGCAAAACCATGGAAGCAGGACAGAGTCCCTTGATGAATAAAATAATTTACTGGCTGTGCACTTGACAATTTTTTTTCCTTCAAGGCAAAGTCTTTTCCTTTGGTTTTGATTTTTTTTTAAATTTGTTTAAAAATGTTGCACACTAAGGAACAAATGCTGCAGCTGTCAATTGTGGGACTCCAGCTGCAGCTTTCCTCTAGGAAAGGGTGAAGTTCTTTTCATGACATCCAAGCTCAGGAATCCTCTGTGGAAATGCAGACAGTTTTAAGGAAGAAAGCAAAGTAATGTTAACCAGAGAACTGATCAAACAAAGCAATGTCAAAGTACAGGCTGGAAGAGAGATGAATCTTTGTGAAGCAAGAATACACCATTCCTGCCACATGGGTTGTTGCTACCCTGGGGAACAACATCATGGATCTAATTCTGGTCTCATTTTTTTCAAAGCACTGTGTCTGTACTGAAGTCAAAGCCACAACCATGTAAGGCTTGCTATAAAAGATCAGATGTGCTCTCACCGGGTGAAGTTTTGGGCAAATGGATCCAGGCCACTTTACCATGTTAAAAAGAGCTACTTTCACCCCAATTTTTTTTTTGAGCGTCACTGTTATAAATTCAAAAATAACTAAACTGGAGTGAAAGTCATTCCCTGGGACTTTGTTACAGTAACTTGCTGAAGAGGATTAGCCACCATTTATCTCTTCCTTGGTTTGAACTTCCCCATATATATTAAAAAAACCTACATTTATAAGTAAGAGCAGCGCGCTCAAAACACAGGCCACTATTTTCACTCAGGGCACAGGACATGCCTGTCGCTGTTTTCCCCACGGACGAGTAGAGAAATGACACGAAGTCCAGGCTCAGGGATAAATGGAAGCGCTTTAATGAATTCTCAGAAGGCTTTTATATGTTAGCTCGCAAAGTGTATTAAGTGGCATAAGGTTATTGGTTTTTTGCCATCCACCCCTTAAGGGGATTGGTCAAGTTCTAAGACACCCATCTCTGAATGTTTTTCTAGTTAGAACCATAATAATTCTGCAAAACAACCTGCAGCTGCAAGAAGTTTACAAAACTGGAACGTTGTTTGGAGTTACTTGCATGGGAAAGACAGAACTCTCACAAAAATGCTGCAGAGAGCTGAAGAAATTCTCCGCTAAAGCTTTTTCAGCATCCATACATGCCTGTGGGCTAACGTTCATGCCTGTAAAGGCAGAGAGCCTCCTCACCTCTTTTTGTTAAGTTTGGAAGTAAAAATGTACACCAAATACCTGAATATGGCTGTCAGCTGCAAAAGTTGCAAGATTTTTGTGGAAGTAAATATAATACTTTTCAAAGCTTTTTGTGGGCTTGTGAATGTGAAATCCTTTAAACCTTCTTCAGGCTCGTATCCCATGTGAAGATTTGAGAGATTCATTCTCCTCATACTGAGATATAGATAGCTTCTCACTTTTTGATCACAAATATTGATTCTGTCCTTCCTTTTTCAGTCAGCCTTACTCCGGGGTGGGCTTTGCACTTTTTCTAATTTAAAGATCCTAAGCTGGTCACTCTCTCAACTGACTTTGCAGGGTATCACTTCTCAGAAAGAGTGGTGAGGCTTAATCCCCTTCTCCAAAATACCTATTAGAATACTCACCCCTGCAGCCAAGCAGTCCAATGACAGCTAAAATCAAGTATTTTATTGATGTTTAGCTGTGGATACATTTTAATCCAGAATCATATTTAGATCGCTAAGCCAACGTGCACTCAAAACTGTGCTTTCTGTCCCCCAATTTTTATAGGTAGAACTTGGGTACCTGGCTTCAGGCAAAAGTGCTTCTGCAATTCAAGATCTGAGCTGAGGGATCTGAAAGCACAAGGAAGAGCAACTTAACTTCTCCATGAAGCTGCTTCCACTTTCCCTGGGGTCTGAACACACTTCTCCTACAGGGTGGGACAGAGTGGTCCTTGTAGTCCGAATGTGAGTTGGAGACTACCTGGCAGTGTTTGTGGCTTTGTTATCTGCAAATAACTCTGACTGCTGCCAGAATGGGCAGGGAGGCATTTGCTGTGGAGAGGCAGGGACAGAGCCTTTCTGTAGTGGCTGTGTAGCACTTTTGAGAGCACATGGCACGGCAGCCACTCGAAAGTAAAAAGAACTATATAAATATCCTGGTCACCTAGCAGCCTTGCGAAACAGCCTAAATCTTTAATTTGGTTGGAGATGAATCATCTGTGAACAATAAGAACAACAAAATGTAGACCACTGCAAGAGCTGGACTGGGAAAGTACAGAGCAAGGTCTCAAATGTTTGTGCTTGTTTTCAGTGATGTAAACCTTCAGGCTGAATTGAATGGGAGCTGGCTACCCTGAGAACATCACAAGATAAGGTTTTTAAGCAAATCTTAAACACAAGATACAAAAAGTCACCCACTTCTGTTGTATCATGGTAAGGAGGAGACACTGAGAACATGTAGACATGACCTCATTCCAGTCTGGGCTCTTTTCAACAGTGCTTCAGTTACTTTTGCTTCAGTTTCTGTGCCCACCTACCACTTGCAACAAATTCAAACATGAAGTTTGGCTACCCTCTTATTTTAATTATCAGTTTAGTTTGCTGACTCTGGCAGAAATATTTCTGATTTGCAGAGCTAAAATGAAGAAATGTTTTGGGTAGGTACCAGTGCTCTGGCAATCTAGATATTCTTTGAACTGGGTTCGTCTGCTGCCTACATTTTCTTCAGAGCTGAGTGCAAGACAGGGAGTCCATAGGGCTGTTTGACACTCTGTTTTTATAGTTTTGCCATCCCATTGATTTTTGAAATGTAACCAAAGGCTCTGTGGAATTTCTGTCACTATGGTCTTTCAGGGAGTTTCTGGCGGAGGGACACTGTAAGCCAGGGCTCCTCCCTGTGTGCATTCAGATGAGTGAACACCTCCTCCCACCTCCTCTGGCTGTGGTTTATTCCCTCTGATGAGTGACTGCTCAACCACAGTGAGTGCATCCAGCTCATGACAAAGTTGGTAGCTCAATGCTTTCGTCTATCTGAGCTCGTACTTTATTGAAATGTTCACATCAGCTGCAATACACAATAGAGATCCACAGACAAAAGAGTAACAACAACAATATAATGCGGGTAGCTCATCTGAGAGCTCCCTTGAGAGCCAGACTTTACAATATCCTAAATGGAAAAACACAAGGCACCACAGCAAACAAGGGCTCACCAGTAGTGCAGCTTTCTCCGGCCTAAATGTATGTGTAAATTTAGCCTAGGAGAAGGCAAAATCATCGTTGAGTCCATCTCCTTTAAGGAGATTTCAGACAGATGAGTCTTAGGGTACTCTGTAAAGAGTCAGTTTGACACGCAGCCTTCAGAGCCAGGCCCAGTCCATCCCCCACACACCCAAAAAAAAGGGACAGCCCTTTCCTTCTCCTCCCTTCTTAGTGCTGGGTTCTTCTTGCCCAAATGAGAAACCCATTGCCTCATCAGCTATTAAGGGTACAGGTGTAGCTTCTCTCCTCTGCCTTTCAGGGCAGGACAGCACGACTGCTGTCCAATATTGTCAGCATATCAGGTATTTCACAGCATCCCACCCAGAAGGGTCTCCTGTCAACATAACAGACTGTTGACATATGCCTTGAAGGGTTTGTATTCCTGGAGACTGCAGAATCCTACACATAACCTTCTCCTTGATTATCACAGTCCCTATCAATGGTTGTCATCTTCACAAGAGGCACAGATGAGTCTGTGCTGTGTCCCCCTCCCTTCACATCAAATCTGGAGCTGATCCACATCTCAATTTCAGAAATAGACATGTCTGATCTGACCAAAGAAATTGCAGGGCCTCTTTTGTCTTTTCGAGGAAAGATTGGTGACTCTTTCCTGTTAAGAAACAAGCCAAATATGGGCTACAAACATAGACATGATACAAACATAGCTCTGATATTCTTCTGGAAAGACAAATGTTCTACCTGAAAATTACAGAATGGGATAGTAGGATATGACCTGCAGGATATGACCTTCTCTACCATATAAACTAAACACAAATGAAAGAAGGTCACCAAGACTAAATGACATACATGGTGGAAAAATGCATGAAGCAATGGATAATTATGAATAAGATCAGGAACAGCATTGCTTTCCCAAGAAGAGTAGAGTCACCTAGCAAAGCACAGAACAAGAAGTTAAGTCACTTGTTTGAATTCATGTGGGAGGTCGTGCAAGTGGTGAGTTTCAATATCTAATTTTAAAGCAGAGAAGACGGTTCCCCCTGAAATTCTCTCCTCCTAGAATGAGGCTTTGTCTCTCAATTACCCAAGCTACAAAATTTTATTGTATTATTTCATTGTTGGTTTAACCCTGGAAGGCCTGCTGTGGACTGGCACCCACAAGCAGCTGTGCACAAGTACAACTGACTGTCACCCACAGCTACAGGACCAGTCTGACCTTCAGACAGGTCATGCTCTAATTGTCAGCCCTGCTGTGCAGCACTGAGTGGTAGTTACTCTTGTTCCTCCATCAGCCTCTGCTTTTTCTTCCTCTGCCCTCAGACAGCTCTGATAAACTTTGCAACAAGCTCACACTCTTACTGGGAGCACCGGGGTTAAATTTCCTCTTCCTTGGAATAAGTTTGGCAGACATATACCGATTCTGCTTTCAGCTGTGCCATTCCTCTCCCAGTGCATGCACAGTCACAGCTGTGAATGAGTTGCAGGCTTAAATTTTTAATGCTGAAGGCTATTCCTAGCTACCTCCTCAACATTACCACCTCCACTGCAACCTATAATGTACCCACGGAGACATCCTGGGTTCCACTTAATTGGAACAACATTTACATTTGTCTTTCTGGTTTGTTTGTATCATCGAGTTCTTAAAGGGAGTCTTGCTGAGGTATGGTAACAAATTTGTCTTTCTTTGCTTTTCCATCTTGGAAAAAAGAATTCAAAATACATTATCTGCAAACTGTTGCAAGAGAAAGATGAAGAAAAGGGTTCTTAGCTCAGAATGGAAGACAGCCAGTTAATAAAGAGGAAAGAAAATGCTGTGTATTAACAACTGGATGGAAAATGGTTGCTGTGATTTATTTAATAGGATGAGCTGAGCTCAGGGTATTGTTTTCCAGGGTATTGTAAAAAGACAGAGCAACATCTGCACTGAAGACCTAAATAGAAAAGAGACTCAAAAATAAAGGCAATAAAATTATTTTACAGGGTTGAGGCAGAGAGAGGGTAAGGTCACAGTGAAAGTCTTGGAAAATATGGGAACTGATAATTTCCTGTGCTTTAAACTGATCAGCATCTTCAAGTTTTTCAAAATTTCAGTGCATCTGTATCATATATAATTTGGAAAGAAGTTCAGATCTATGGAAGCTTTAGGTAAAGAAAATACCTTTAGGAGAAACAAACACAATCTTCTCTGTACACATCACTGCAAGTCAAAAGATTTCTTTCCTTTTTTTTTTTTTTTTCTTTTAATGTGTCTTGGTTGCTGGTGAATTAATCAACTTCTACAGGAAGACAGGGTGTGCTTCCTTCATCTTGGACTAGGTCCACTCCCCAATGGGCACCAGAGAAATACAGTGTTGAATGGGAGAGGTAAAATACTTCCTTCTTATGCTACATGATGCAAAGTCATTAGGAGCTCCTATTGTAGGAGAATCAAACTCTTGTTTTAGCCCTAGGAAGTGCCATCTTCTCAGTTTTGTAAAAAAATAAAATGAAATGAAACAAGTCCTAGTTTGATGACATTATTAAAACAACATTTGTATCATATTGTCCACTTAAAATGAGTAGGAATTTCACTGTGAAATTCCCTGGCAATTATTTCTCAATCAGGGAACACGTTAATGAGACACTGTCTTCCTCTATTGTCATTTGAAAGTAAAAGCAACAAAGAAATGCAGATTTCCCATACAGAATTGGTTTTGGTTTCAAGACAACCCACATACAAATGTTAACACATCCACAGTCTGAAGGAGAGCAGAACACCAAGCTTCCACTGCCTGTCACTTTAGGAACAGTGAAGTTATAAGTTATGAACCTAAGTCCACTGAAGAACCTGTCAGGCCAGGATCCAACCACTCCGGACACCCTTTTCATGCCAGTGCTACCCTCTAGCCGGCACAACATGGCTCAGTGTCCCCAAAACTGATGGATCCCAAATCAAGACAGCAGCTCCCTGGTGTTCTTTGATGCAGATGGAGAGAAAAAGCTGCTCCTGCTGCTAAAGAGAGATGAAATCTTCCCACACCCAGGGTTTGCCATCACACCAGGACAGATGATGGGAAAATTCTGAGGGGAAGGTCTGGCTCTAAATTATTGATAGCTGAGCAGAGGTCCTTATTAACATGGATAATGTTCTCTCCGTGAAAAGGAAGCAGGATGGATGTGGCAACAAGTGCCCTCTCAGCTCCTGGCATAGATATGTGACAGTGCGGGGGTGAGTTCTTGCCCTGGATATTTGGCAAATCTGCTCCAGCATGGGCATCTCTGTCCTGTGGCTCTTCATACACCAGTGAGACACTGCTGAGGGTGGAACCAGAGCCAGCAGGTGAAGTGCTTTTCCCTGAACTTCAGTATCCAAAAGCTGCTCTCCTTCATTCCTGGAAGGAGTGAAAAGCACGCTGCTGGCCCTTTTCCTGTCCTAGACAGAGTCGACGTATGTACTAGGCAGGTAGGTACTCCTGTCACATGCTCTTTCTCTCTGTCACTGAATAATTCCCAGGATCTCTCATGTCCAGATTTGCTAAAGCCTGTGTGAAATGAGTAAAGAGGATGCATTGGCACCTTTGCAATAACCTGTGAGAAAGCTGATGCCTGGACAGTCAGTCAAGAAGCAGAAAAGTCCTGGATTTTCTGTTTTGTAGATTTTTTGAAAATTGTGGACGAGCTCTCTGCCACAGTTGCTGGACCCAATATTGCACTCAGCCCTCAAGGAGTTCAGACAGTCCTGATGAAACCAATAAGCAATTTTATTGTGTTTTGAGTTTGAGAGAGGTCATTAACAATGGAGAAATGGTGGAGAATATTGTCTTATTTCTTATTTTGTCTCTGTCTGCCATAACACTGCAGTAGTGAGACAAGGCTCTGATTCAGTTCTCACTGATTTTATTGAGATTTATCTTATAATTTGGCAGTATCTTGTTTCTCAGTCAAATGTTCTCATTGAGCGATTCTTGATAATGATTCATCTACTGCTCAGGGACTGTTTTAAAGAAGAACAGAGGAATTCAGGTTAATGGGAGGACCCCTCTGGTCATATTAATCCCATTTTGGGACCTCAGTACCAAAGAGAGACTGACAAAGATAGGAGAGTCTAGCGGAGAAAAGCCAGGTTGCCTAAGGGGACACAACACATGGTGTAGCAGAGGTTACCCTGAAGAAAAGGCAAAGGAGGGACCTGGTGTCCTCTGTCTGAAGGATGGCTGTAAGCAGACAGAGACAGAACTTCTCAGAGGGGAGCAGAAAAGGTAATTGGATAACTGGCACAAGTTGTAGGACAGGAAATATAAACAGCGGAACAGGGGCCCAGGGAGGCTGCAGGATCTCCTTGGAGTTATTTGAAACTCATGTGGAAAAACCTCTCAGAAACCTTTTAGAACCTTTGAAATTGATCTGGATTTGAGCAGGACCAGATAGATGCCCTAGAGATATCCCTTCTAAGATTTTCTTCTGTAATTTTATGTTTAACATGAGGGTGGGAAAAACGTTTTATTATCTTCCCACTTATCCTCAAGTTTCCCTAGAACTGCTTGAGTTATTTGTTAATTCTGAAAAAGTGTTCTGTCATATGTATAGAATTTGATAGGACTGTAGGAAACTGGACTGTCACAGTATTTTTCATATATATTTATGCATTTATGCAGCACATAAAGGCATCAGCTCATATTAGCATCATGTTGGACCTGTTTGTGTTTTTGGTCTTCTAAAATTGTTGCAGCTGGAGCTGAACTCAGAGAAACAATCATGCAAAGGTATTTTAATTAGAATTTAAAGAGAGTTTTTTCAGAAATAATTTGTGGCTTCATCCCATTTTTCTCTGCATATATCACCCTGTAGTCCTGTTATCTCGCCCATCACATACTTTCTTGTAAGACTTCCTTAAGGACTCTGCTAAGCCTTGATGTCTCTTTCCCCTTTCAAAGAAGAAAACAAAGCCTCTTCTAAGAGATTTGGGAGACAGCACGTCTGCAGCAGAATGTCACCTCAGTGACTATTATCTCACAGATAATAATGGCAGAGCATTATGGAACTTGGATGAGGGAAGCTGCAATGTCTGTCTCAAAAAGAAATAGATGTGGTTTTCAGCAACAATTTGGGAAATGTATCCTCACGTGTGAAATCATCCTCTTTTGTCTCCACTCATGTTGAATATATCACAGTGAACCCTGCTTAATTGCAGTGCCTGGTCATTACACCCTCCATGGGACCAACTGAACATAATGATAGTGAATGGTAAATGACTGGTGCTTAATTAGGCCAAAATTAACATAAATTCCAGATAATGGATGGAAATGTCTGTGGTTAATAAAAAGAAAAAAACGTTGTTTTTAAAGAAACAAATGACACGCAACTTTGCCTTAGTTGGGAATAAACTTCAAGCTCAGAAGTGCCGACCCAGAATAAAAGGTTTTGTTTGAGCGAACCTGGTCTGGATTTCACATCAACACCCCTACCCATAACTGCACGTGGTGAGATGTGTTAGGAGGTGAAGTGTGCAAAGTGAAAGAACTTCACACAGAAATCTCACAGAATGGGTAAGGTTGGAAGGGACCACAGAGAATCATCTGGTCCAACCTCCCTGCTCAAGCAGGGTCATCCCAGAGCCCATGGCGCAGGATTGTGTCCAGACAGTTCTTGAATATCTCCAATGAGGGAGAGACTTACACCCTCTTTGGGCAATGTGTTCCTGTACATGGTCACCTGCAGAGTAAAGTTCTTCTTCATATTCAGGTGGAACTTCCTGTCCATCAGTTTCTGCCCACTGCCTCTTGTCCTATAGCTGGCCACCACTGAGCAGAGCCTGGTCCATCCTCTGACACCTCCCTTCAGATACTGATAGACATTGATGAGGTCCCCTCTGAGTCATCTCTTTTCAAAGCTGAACGGGCCCAGCTCCCTCACCCTTTCGTTGTAAAAGAGATGCTCCAGACCCTTCATCATCTTTGGACCTGTTCCAGGAGCTCCATGTCTTCCTCGTAGTGAGTAGCCCAAAACTGGACACAGTAAGATCCACAGTCTGGATCCCTTAGTTGAAGTTCAGCCTCATTGGATTTCTCCTGCAGATTTCCTCTGTCACACCAGTGGAGCTCACATCTGCACAAGCATTCTCTAGTTTACACTATTTACAGATAGACTGAGTAGCCAGAGCTGTGAAAACAACTTAAACATAGGAAGTGGTTTCTCTGCTCCTTTGAAAGAAAAATGTGGCTAACAGGAGGAGAGAGGGGATTTTTTTAAGTTACATGGCATTTGCAACATGGCAGGAACAAGCACACGGTTGGTTAATGTCTTTGCAGGCAAAAGGTTCGACTATAGTGATACAGCACTGTTCTTCTCTCAGGTCAGACTCAGAGTGCAAGACTGAACCATGCTATTTACACACCCAGAAAGTTGTGCTGGAAAACTGTCTCAGTAATGGCAAGCAACTATCTTTTGTTTCTTTCGCTTTTTGTCTCTAAGCTCAAGAATCTTATCTGATCATTCCATCTGAGAAGACGTAGATTAGAACCTTTGCTAAATTGTAATCTCTTTATGGTCTAAGTTAGTCAGTTCATGACAACCCATTGTTGTCATCTGCAGAATTTTCTCTCCTGCAATGTTTGAGGCATAAAGCATAGCCATAGTTTTTAAATGCATATGGTTACCAAACTTTTCCATTAAGAAAAATTACAACTGCCAGATTCCAATTTTTTTTTTCTATCTCCTCACTATTCAGCAAAGTACTTCAATGGTGATCACATGCATGCTGAAGAACTGTTTGCAGAATAATGGTGTCCTAATTACATGGTGAGTAAGACCCCAAACAGTCATCTCAAAAATTGATATGCACAGCTAATTGATTCTGCAAAGTACCTTTGGTAAATGACTGATCAGGATTTAGGTTTTCAGATGTAGTGGTTTAACATCTCTGAGTTATTGTACCGTGTCAGATTTCAGTCTGGTACATGGACAAATACAGGTATGCTTTTTTTCTCTTCTCAGTATATACACTGACTATTTATGAGCCCCATAGCCAAGGTCACTTCATTAACAGAATGAATTAGAATAGAGTTAACCTATTACAGATCTTTTGCTAATAAACAACAAAATGTTTGTTACTAGGCATTAGCTATCTTTGCATTCAAGCAGGCTATGTGTTTTAAGAAGTTCGTAAGTTCCCAAGCAGACTTCACAGTGACAAACTCAACTTTCTTAAATTAAAACAAACAAACAAACAAACAAACAAAAAAAACAAACAAAAAACCATCATTAGATTCTCCACAAAGCCAATAATGGTTGCAAACCAGTCAGCAGTAAAAGAAGCATATTGAACACATTCAACTTTACAGAGAGCCATAATACATTACAATTTTCACTGAAATGCTCAGCCCAGCTATCCTGCTCACAGCAATCTTTAAAGCTATTTATGTATTACCCATATTGCTTTATTATTTTTCCTTTAAGAAGAGCAGTTTAATGCTTGAGTGCTTTTCAATTTTGCCATTCAGACAGTAGATTAAGTTTATAATGACTAGCTTAATTTTTACAGGGTGTAGCATATATTTGCTCTGAAAGATACCCCTGACAATATGAGGCTTTAGATGACTTTGGTGTTTCAATAAAAGTTAGATGCAGTCTGATACCTTCTTACAGTCCTATTGTGGCTGATTATATAACTGCATGTTCTTTCTGGCCAGTATGCAGTATGTAATTTGCAGCCTATTTCTTTCTTGGTGTTCGAAAAGGCAGAGATCTCTGAACAACAGGGTCAGGAACAATTCTGCCCTCTATTTCTCCTGTAACAGGCAGATTACAAGTGGATGAGGACTGTGCATTGAACACCTTAAAAATGTGGAGCACTACGGGAAAAAAGCACCCAAACTGAAAAAAAAGGCACAGATATACTGGAAAGCCTATTAGTGGAGACCGCTTTTCAGGGTCTGGAATGGAATGGATTTGAAATGGACATGCAGAGACAGGGGACTCATGGAATCGACCCCTTCATCTCCCTTCTAGACATTTTGGACTCTAGTTTTGAATAAAATTATTTTATGTGACTCTGGGTGATTTTATCTCGCACTGAAGTAGGCCACGATTAACTGTAGTGCTCATGATCCTCCTCTGAATGTACTGAGCAGATCACAGAACCACAGAATCATGGAATGGTTTGTGTTTGGGGGACCTTAAATGTCATCTAGTTCCAACTCCCCTGCCATGGGCAGGGACACCTTCTCCTAGACCACGTTGCCTCATCCAACCTGGCCTTGAACACTTCCAGGTATGGGGCACCCACAGCTTCTCTCAGCCGCTTGCTCCAGTGCCTCACCACTCTCACAGTAAAACTTTTCTTCCCAATATCTAATATAACCCCATCCTCTTTTAATTTAAAGCCATTACCCCTTGTCCAATCACTCCATGCCCTTGTAAAAAGTCCCTCTCCAGCCCTCTTGCAAGCCCCCTTTGGATACTGGAAGGTGCTAAAAAGTCTCCCCAGAGCCTTCTCTTCTCCAGGCACAACAATCCCTACTCTCAGCATGCCTGCACAGCAGAGGTGCTCCAGCCCTCTGATTATCTTTGAGGCCTTATATGGACTCATTCCAACAGTTCCATGTCCTTTTTTTGTAGGGGATCCCAGGGCTGGATGCAGCACTGCAGCACTGGGGGCTCACCAGAGCAGAGCAGAGGGGCAGAATCCCCTCCCTCACCTGCTGCTCATGGGGTTTTGGATGCAGCCCAGGACATGTTTGGTTTCTGGGCTGTGAGAGCACGTTTAGGGGTCATGTTGAGCTTCTTGTCAACCAGCACCCCAAGTCCTTCTCCTCATCCATTCTCCTTCCAGTTTGGGATTTGCCCAACCCGGATCCAGGACCTTGCTGAACTTGATGAGATTTGCACAGCCCCACCTCTCAAGTCTGTCCAAGTCCCTCTGGATGCCATCCCTTCACTCCACAGTGTCAACAGCACCACACTGCAAATCAAAAAAAAAAACCACCAAAGAAACCAAAGATTACTTGAAATAACATTGTTGTCAAGGTTTGAGTATTCACACACTCTGTGAGATAAGCCTGGGTTTAAGGCTCTTCCCAGATCTGTGCAAAGCTGGCAGTAGAAGCAAACCCACTTCCTTTCAAAGTCTGAAGGAGGGAGGTCCTGATCTGCAGCACTGGTGGTGTCTGAGATGGGAGGCATAGGATGTGTTCATCTGTGGTGTGTCCTGGCTTGAAGGAGTTCATTCCCCATACAGGTTAGAAATGTATCCCAGCCTGAAAATAAAGAGACAAACTCTGCAGTGTCAAAAATCCATTTTGGTTTATGTTCAATCTCTTTTAGGCCACTTTTTTGACAAACAAGTATTGCTGATTGCCAAGTACTTACACACTGAGATTCTTTACTTCCTTTCTTTAGTGCAAAGGGGAAAAAAATCATGGAGGTAAAACTGTGAAAACCTTGAATGTTTTTGTTGGATGGACTTAAATGCTTAAAATTAAAAAAAAGAAAGAAGCAATTTGATGTCAGATTTAGAAGTGGTAAACACAAAAATGTTCTGTTCAAGAAAGATTTCTTAGAAGAGTTAAAGAGAGATGATACATATTTTTTTCTCTCTATATATAAAAGGATCATTTATCATAGTCTCTGAGATTTTCAAACTCTCAGTTTTTAGTGAAACCCACTGAAAATTATATAACCTTTCCCTCCGAATGATTCAGATTTCACTAGCTGACATCTGTTGTTAGTAATAGATGCAATAAAACTACCTGTGCCAAGAAAGTCAGACCCTTGTGTTTATTGTAATAAAGCAGAAGGATTTACAATTTGGTGTAAAAAGTTTTTATGGTTCACTATGATTCTTAAATTCAAAGTGTTTCTTAGCTTTGAGACAGAAGCAATAAAGGTGAAGAGATGACCTATTACTACTACTTTTTCCTCAGTTGATTTCAAAGAACATTGCAAAGGTGGTTTCAATTTTAGAGATGGTCAGTAATTACATTTTGGAAAGATTTTTCAATGGAAAACTGTCTTTTGTGAAATCAGAGTTTTTCTATCCTCTATGAGGAAAACAAAAGTTATACATCCCAACACACCTAAAGAGCATCTGTAATTTCAGTATTCACGTAGAACATGGAATGATGGGGGAGCCTTTCAAGCAGTTAACTGGAAGGTTACAGCAATGCCCAGACCTCTGCTCAAATGTTTAGGCAAAACTGATCTCAGACAGGGCTTGTATCTACATAGTAAATTTTATTTCTGCTCTGGGTTTGTTTTATTTATATATATTAATATAAGACAAAATATTCCAAGTTTCTTTTGCTAGCTTAGTTTATTTCTGCAGAAACTTCTTCTGAGGTAGTTTAATTTTTTCATGTTTAAAAATAACATACATCACATCATATCAATCTAAAATTTAGAGAAGTTAAGGCACCACCATGACACAGTTTTATAGAAACCTACCCTGAAAGAAAACTCAGATCTGTTTACTGTTTAAGGAAAGATTTTGTAAACTTCTTAAAGATCTATTTTAGACCCTATTTTAGGAAGTTGTAAAAGGGTATGTGAGCACAAGCACAGTGCTAACAAATAAACACATTGATGTTCCTGGTTAAAAGCCATCAGCTCAGAGAAATCAGCTCTCACAAGACAAAACTGAAGGTCTGCAGCTGTGTGTTTATTCCTGGGGAGGTGGAAGTGTTACTCACTGATGTGGTGGGGTTTGCTGCCTGGAGAACAGTGGAATTGCTGGTTTCCTCGAGTATTACCAGTACAGACCTGATGGATTGCATGATTCCAAATGCCACTCTGAGCAGTGGGAGTCCCCTGTCAAAGGGAAAATATGAGTGCAGGGCTCAGTTCATGATCACAGAAAATGTTAGAGGTGACTTTGGGGAGGGTTTGCCAGCTCTTTTTATTATCTTGCCAACTACAGTATTGGACAAGGGCTTAGCCTAAGTATGGTCTCTAAAGTCAGAAAATGGACTGAGTCCAAATTACACTTATTTATGTAAGTAAATAGGATAAGGATATCTCCTCCTGCTGCCTGAGTCATCTCTTTTATATCATTGACAACACTACAGGTTTCTGACAAAGAGCTCTCTTTTAAATCAACCTGGCTGCATCTTTTCTGCCCCTCCCATGTGCACATCAGTAATGAGCAGCTCAGTACTGAGAGCTGGCATTTCCTGAGGAGGGAAGTGATCCCTTTTTACCTCAGCCTGACTGGGAACCTGCGTAGTGTGATGTGTAAAGAAAGCAGCACTTCAGATTGGGACGTCACTGAGAGTGGTCAGGTTGGGAAAAGTTATCAGGGACATCCTCTGACTGCAGATGCAACTTCAGAATCTTTTCTAAAGAGAGGTATTTTTGCTGCTGAAAGTAGGTGACCATCACAGAAGTGTTAGTCAGGTTGTTTTGGGAAGTAATGCTTCATTCATCCCTAAAGCAGTGTGGCATCAGCAGAAAATCAGGACTCTGTGTTGTGATCACAATTAATGTGCTCTCTGCTGCGATCAATTTACACTTAATGATGCATTTAGTGGTAATAAAATTGGGAATCTACAAGATATCCTTACCATTGTTTTAATTTAGTACATTTTAAAAGTCATGGAAAGGTGGAGTCATAGTATCTATCATTTTGGGGAAAAAAATCCAAATAGCTGAGGTAGAAAGTCATGAGAAAAGAAACAGATAATAAGGTTACTGGGAATTACAAGTCCTTTCTCTCTCCGTACCGATCATAAGAGTGCTGAGCTAGGAAAATGACATTTAGAAAGTTGTTCTCATAATTAGAAATGCTCTCCTTGCCTTGTACAGTAGTATTCCCTCTGAAATTTCTCTGCCACCAGGTAAAGGTTTTAGGAAGTCATTATGACATACAAATAGACCATGCTAAATTAACTTTATTAATACATCATATTAATATTCTCAGCTGCTTCAGGCAAGTCCTAATTCCCATCTAATCAGCAAAGAAAATCCAAATATCCAAGAAGCCTGAATCATTGGGGAAGTTATGAAACAAAGCTTTTCTTCAAGTGAAGGAAACATGACACACCAGTTTCCATGGGTTAAAGATTTTGCTCAAAATGCTCCTCACTGCAGCATGGAGTCAAACCAGACCTAAACCAGCCTGTGAATCTCCCTGCTGGATGGTTCAGGCAGGAAAGTTTAGACATGGGAATTCATTTTTATTCTAGTGTATTAGTCTGTTCTCTTCAGGACTTTGATTCAGTGGCCCTTGGCTGGGCATGAAAAGCATTTCTGTCATCCTACATTTTCTTAGGCAGGTAATGTAGATGAGGGCAGCTAAAAAAGAAATGTGGTCATCAAATACTTTGGACATGCAGAGTTGACTCACTTCTCTCTTCCTGCCCTGGAACACCAAAAGACATTAGCTCACTTTTTGGCAAGAGGAAAAGTGAAATGAAGGACTGAGACAGACTGAAAATATGAGCTTGAGCAGGTGCAGGGAGGGTAGGTGAAAATCTCTTTCAGCTGTTGACTTTTGATTCACAGGGTTTGAAATGCATTTTTGCATTTTTCATAAAAGTTTGGTGTTGGAGGGACAGAATGTTTTCAAGGGCCATCAAATTTCTATTGATAAGGAACAGAACAAGAACAGAACCACAGGCCTGTCCCAATTCTATTTCACAACTTAACACCATCTCATGTAAAGTGCTGAGGCTGGAAATTTTCTCTTAATTACTTTTCTTTTACTATTTTCCCTTTTCGACCTCTTTAAGACTTCAAGACTCTTGCATTGCTCTTAAAGATTTTCCACTCTTTAGAAAAATACAAAGTGCTGAATTGTTAAAAGAAAGTCAGATAGCAAAGGCTGTCTGTGTTAATCCTGTACTTCTGCCTAGAAGATGAGGATGCAGGGAGTAGAACTGTAAGCAGCATGTTTTTCTACAATAGGAATGAGAGTGAGATATGTTTATTATTTGTTGTATAATATTATTATATTATTATTTGTTTATTTCCTTTTTCCCCCGGCCCTGTGGGGGGAAGGGTGGTTGTAACCTGGTTTTCTCTCAGGGGATATATTACTAGATTTTGGCCAAACTGGCATAGTACTCCTCTGTTGTAAAACAGCCAGAAGAGAGAGAATTTCACCTTAGGAAAGCCACAAAGAACTGGGGCTCATTTTGTTTCTGCATCAATTCAACATAAGAGTGAGAAAGCAGAGTGTTGTGAGTGAGATGAAAACACGATGTGCAGAGTATCTTCCGAATTTCAGCAGAACATGTTTGGGGAAGCTGACATTCCTCCTGCACAGGACAAATTATCTTTGCATTTATAATGCTCTTTTTATGAGGACATGTAGTGTGATAGGACAAGGGGGAATGGCTTTAAACCGAAAGAGGGGAGGATTACGTTGGATGTTTGGAAGAAATTTTTTCCTGTGTGGGTGATGAGGCACTGGCACAGGTTGCCCAGAGAAGCTGTGGCTGCCCCATCAACACCTGGAAGTGTCCAAGACCAGGTTGGATGGGGCTTTGAGCAGCCTGGTCTAGTGAGAGGTGTCCTTGCCCATGGCAGGCAGGTTAGAAGTGGATGATGTTTAACATCCTTTTCAACCCAAACCATTCTATGTAATCCAAACAAATCCTTTTTCTGTAGAATCTGCAGCATCATAGGCTCTAACACTGCTCTCCTGATTCCTGGTCTTTGCTAAAGGGACAAAGAAAGGGGAAGACAGAAGCAAGTCCACCAAGGCCTCTGTAACTAATGCAAGTTCAATCCCTAAATAAAATAAAAAACCCAACCAAACAAACAAAAAGGTATATTCCTCGGTTTTGTGATTTTCCTCGAGGAGACTGCACAAAAGTGTGGTAGGAAAATATAGAAGTAAGCAAAAGAGTTCCATTTGGCCCTACCCCACATCTTCCCATATTGTTTGTAATGAAGCCGCTTCTCTTGCCTGCCTTTGGCAGGCAAACAAGGGTTTTAATTTAAAGCTCTCAGGAGGAAGTAGGAAGAGATGATTTATATTTATTTAGACCCAGTTGTGAGTTACTCATGTTTACACACTTCTGGATGGCTGGAATCACATAAAGGGCACATTCATATCTATTTACAAGTGACTATTTAGAGACCTTATCCTTGCTTCTAAAATCTATCTCCTACTTATTTGTTCCTGACAAGTTGCATGTTGTGCCTTCAAACAAAAAGGAGGCACATCTCCTAGAAATACTTTCATATATTGGACACCTCAATAAGGTAGGATGCTGATATATTTATAAAGTGACTTTTATTTTTCTGTGAGAAATTGTTGGCATCAAGAAATCCAGATCCCATGTGGAATAACAGGTTTCCACTAAGCAAACATGCTTCAGATGCTTCCCACAAACCTAAGGCAATTTCCCCAGGTGATGTCTCAGAGTAGGAGAGCACGTAGGTGGGATTGACTCTGACAGGAGAGGAAAGGTGCAGCCTAAGGGGACACCTTGCCGTCCCTTCACAGTTCCTGTGCTGTTGCATCTTTTTGGGATAGTGCTCTCTCTGTATCACTGCTGCCTTCTCTCTCATCTCCCAGCACCCTGCTGGTGCTGGCTTTTGTCCAGGATACAGTGACTTTTAGGCGTACTGCAAGATCAGGACCTCCAGGTTTTTCCCTTTCCTGAAGTAATTAAAGGTCCTTTGTTAGTGAATAAGGACGTCTCGTCACCTCTTTATCGTCTCTCCACATCCAGGTCAGTTTCATTGTCTAGTTTCACTTTGAGGAGTTCAATTCATTACAAAATAGAAGGTAAAGGCTGAAAAGCAAGATCTTTTACTCATTTTTTCCCCAGGGCAGAATTCCTGTCCTATGTAATCCAGCGACACAAGAGCTAATCCTTTGATAGTTAGAAGTGTTGTGAACATAATGAAAGACAGTTTTCCCTTTATTCCTATCCTTGAATGAGTTTGAACAACACTTCAGAGGTATCCATCCCGTCATGGACATTATCTGAGAAAATTAACTAGGTCTCTTTCCCCAGTTCATCAGTAGATGGTGGCAAAGAGTTCTTGCTCATCTGAGTTTCAGACCCCAAGGGCTGCACAAACATGAAAATAAAGAAAACTGCTGGGTAATATTTTGCCATCTGCTGCACTCCATATCTTCAAACGCTCTATTCATGTTTGGATGAAGCTGTTGGAACTTTTAGTTGCCTTCTCACGTGCAAAGTTTTGTGAGATCACAGAATCATTTGCTGGCATCATTTCCTTGTTCCAGGTAGCCCTTATCTTCTGAAGGCCTCCAGGTCTTATTTCACTGACTGAATCCGGGGACTTCACCTGTCTTCAACTGTCTAAGTTCTCCTCTTCTTTCCACTAATTTGTCTTTGTTATTATTTTCTCTGCACCTGAGTTATTTAACTATGCAGCATATAGGAGAATGATGCATATGAACCATGTGGCAAACCACAACTCTATTGCAAGTTACATTACTCTATAAGTAGAAAATGAAATTAAAAGTATTTGTCTGTACAGGAAACCAATAAAAAAAGGCCATAAAAAGTCTCCTACATGGAAGATCTTACCAGAGAAATAATTATTTCCTGAAATTACAAGCACTGCACTTGAATTCTCAACAGTGTCTTGCAGCACAGACTGGTATTTCATTATTACAATTTCATGGTACTCTAAAATCAGTAATCTTAAAACTTTTATTTGGGATTAGAATACAGATTGCATTTTTTCATTGCCAAATTGTATTGCAATTTTATATCAGCAATGTGCTAATAACTAGACCAAATTAGCATTTTAAGCTCTATTTGTGACAGCTCACAGCATGTGTCTACAGTCTACCCCTTAGCAACACAGCTTGGGAGATACATAAAATTGTGGGTGCCTCTGCTGTTGGCAAGAATATCGAGAAAATCTGGTGAAAAACTATGGGGCAAACAATAGTGTTGCTCCTAAAACTAAATCTGTTTCCTAGTTCTACCTCCACTCTGCATTGTAAACTGACATCTGTGACAAGGAGAAATAGCAAATGCCAGTTTTATTTTCAATGTGGTGTTATTTTTACTTTTTTTCTCCACCAGTTCATAGCCATTGAAATGTCCTTCCAATGCAGCAGGGAAACACAGCTTCCTCAAACACTCAAAACCAGTTTGGGGAGTGAAAGTCAAGGTCATTTTCTCTCACAGAGAAGTACAAACAGTGAGAATTGTTCTGTATTGAAATACCCATCCCCATTAATGGCTCTGAAGTGATACTTTTAATTATAATATTTAGATTCATTTTAAATACTTAGGAGGAAGAGAGAAATGTCACTGTGTACAGCTGATAATTGCAGAAAGCTTGACTGCAGAGAGGAAAGCAAAGATGGTATTTAACTGTATGGGAAACAGGGCAGGAAGTAACACAGAAGATCCAATAAAAGAGCGAGATCCAGGCATGCCTTCAGAAGTCTGCCACAGCGGAAAACCTCAAAGCACAGATTCTGGATGGAGATCTGACAGGCTTGGCCCACTTAGATTGGATGGGCAGCAGACAGTGGGGGACTTTTATGAAAGAATTAATTGTGAAAAGGTCAGTCATAAAACAAGTTCTTTCAATTACGGTAAAAGGCAATGATTCAAAGATTAGAAAAGGAAATAATGCATAACTAACTTATTGTCACAACATTTCACCAGCAGCTTAGAGGAATGCAAAAGGAAGCCCAAGTGTTAGTTAGGCAGTACAAGTGCTAACTTAATGCTTGACATGGCACAATGTGCTTAGTCTTTAATTATATGTCATAGGCTAATTTTTGCACAGGTTCCCTGCCTTAAGTGTGGAGAAGATGAACCTAGGCATGGAAAGAACTGTGTTTGTTGTGGGTCGTTCAAAACTTACCTGCTGCTCAGTGTTTGAGGGCTTGCCTTTGTGACCACAAGGATCTGCTTTAGTTTATAATTGAGGTAGTGCAGAAACATTTTCATGAAACATTTAACATTCAAATTCCTCAATGTTAGACTCTGGGGGAGCACTGGGGCATTAATCACAAATTCACACAGAATCACAGAATGAACTAGGTTGGAAAAGACCTTTGAGGTCATCAAGTCCAACCTATGACCTAACCTAACACCTCCTTATCAACTAAACCATGGCACTGAGTGCCACACCCAGTCCTTTGTAAAACACATCCAGAGATGGTGACTCCAGCAGCTCCCTGGGCAGACGATTCAAGGGCCCAATCACTCTTTCAGTGAAGAATTTTTTCCTGACATCTAACCTGAACTTCCCCTGGCACAGCTTAAGACTGCGTCCTCTTGTTCCGTCAGTGTTGCCTGCGAGGAGAGACCGACCCCCACCTGGCTACAACCTCCTTTCAGGCAGTTGTAGAGAGTGATAAGGTCACTCCTAAGTCTCCTTTTTTCCAGGCTAAACAACCCCAGCTCCCTCAGCTGTTCTTCACAGGGTTTGTTTTCCAAGCCCTTCACCAGCCTTGTTAGTTACTTAATTAATTAATTAATTAATACCAACACTATGACCACCAGTGTGAATCAGACTGGTTTTGCCCATAAAGACCCTTCCAATTTCTGCAGAAAAGGACAAGGGGTCTGGCAGGCAGTAAGCTGAATATGAAGGAGTAATGTGTCCTTGCAGCAACAAAAGCAAGCCAGGTCCTGGGCCACATTCGCAATCCTGTAGCCAGCAGATCAAGAGAAAAGATCATCCCACTCTACCTGGCATGTGTTAGCCAGATTTGGTCTTCTCAATTTAAGAGAAACCTTGAAATACTGGAGAAGGTCCAGTGGAGGGCCACAGAGATGATTAGGTGGTTGGAGAACTTGAAACATGAACAAAAGTTGAAAATTAGCTTTGCTAAAAAGAAAAAGAAAATTGGTTTGCTATGCCCACAGAAGGAAAGGCTCAGGGAGATCCAATCACCATCTTCCACTGCCAAGGAGGCAATTGTAAAGAAGCAGAGGTGCTCCCTACACAGGGATGCATGGGGTCAGGACCAGAGGCAGTGGGCATAAGTTGCTTCAGAGAAATTTTGTCTGGATATAGAGAAAAAAATGCTTCACTGCAAAAGCAGTTAAGCATTGGAATACATTGTCCAGAAAAGTGGGGGAAATATTCAAGACCTGGCATAACAAGGCCCTGGATAACCTAACCTAAGGCACTGCTTGGAAGGTTCATCCATATAATCTCCCCTTTTAAATGAGAGTTTTCTACTATTCACTTTCTGTCACTGTCCTGTTTTAGAAGAGAGAGAGCAGCTTCATGCTTTTCTTCCCTTGTGCTTCACTCATGAGAGAAGAACCATGCTGCCTGAGAATGACTTTGGAAAAAGCTAGGGGGGAAAGAGACAAGAGGAAAGTGTCATTTACAGCCTCCAGCTCTCACCTGATGCAATGGACAAGCCTGTCCTAAGGGATTTGTCCTGTCTCTGCTGCCCAAATGTCCTGAAAACTATTCCTTGTCCCCCGCTGTGACCTTCACAGTGGCAGCGGCTGTCAAGTGATAAGCATAACCATCTCTCCAAATAGAAGAATATGTTACCGTGTAAAATAAACATAATTCCAAACCCATATCTTCCAGCAGTAGCACTACATTGTCTCTTAGCATAATGGATTTGTTAGCATCGCCTCGGTTTGAGAAGTGCAACAGGAGCTGCTAAGGTGAATTATGAGAGGTTAACAATGAAAAGTAAGCATTGTGTGCTGAGCTGATGACTCATGCAGAGCTCTTCAAGAGATGCACATATTAAAAACAGCTGGAAAATATCAGACAACATAAAAAATCCACCATCCCTCCCTTAACCTCCGATGCTGTAAATAGACCTGGGAATTTAGTGCTGATTATATCTTGCTTTAGAAGCTGTGGTGGAATACACGGCACCATAACAGTTACAGTGTGGCTTTTGATTTATCCCACTGACAACCATCAGCCCCTTCAATGCCTCGCTGACAAATAAGCACAGAAGAGGACAGACATGCAACCTGGAACGTAACTGATTTATATGAAGTGGGAAAGAACTCAGTCTGCGCTTGTGGCCGTATCCCTGTGCTGGCTGATGCACACTTCTCTCTAACGATTTCTGTGCCTGATTTATAAGGCATCCAGCAGGTTTCTGATCCGTCAGCAGCTGCAGTGCTGGCTTAGCTTTAAAAACACACACATGTCCCTGGAAGATGACCCATGAAGCTCATAGGAGAATTGCAAATGGACAGAATGCAATTTCCTTGTTCTTTGTTGCCTTGAGTCTCCTCTCCATGTATTACAATATGAACTGGAAAATGGGAAGTTTAACAAGCATTCAATTGACTTGAAAAATAAAATGTCAATATATTACTGCTTCGAATATGTTCACAAGTTTGAAATATCATTTTAGAGACAAAGGTCCTGGGAAAACAGAAGATTCCAATTAAGCTTTAAGGAACATCAGTTAGTTAGATATGAAATTATCTATAACTAAAAATAATAAAAATCAGCTTTGAAAGTAAATAATGTTTATTGATCAGGATTGTGTTGTATCCACAACGATTTAATTCTTATATAAAATGCCACATACAGTATGTAAGGCCCTGTACTAATTCTTTAGTCAGAGACCATCTACAAACCTGCAGGGCAAGAATGAATTTCCCCATGTGCAGGTGGGAATGTGAGCAGTTTTTGTGACTCATCCAAAGTCATGGAGGGAATAATCTGAACAACTCAAACTGGCTCCCAGGACCACCCTTGGACCACATGCATATTTCCTTTGGATGAAGTTTCTGGGTTTTCTGAACTCTGGATGTGTGCAGTTTGTCAGGTTATCAAGTCACTGAAGTACGTCTCTGAGTTTTCCATTTAGATTCAGCAAAAGCAATACTTGCATCCCTGAATTAAACAAACAGAGAGTGAGAATGTGGAATTGATATTGCCCAGAGTGATCGATAATGTAGGTGTTTGCTCCTAGAGACATCACTGAATAGAGATGTAGGTCCATGGCATAAGTGAAATGCATCAGGTTGCTAAAAAAACTACAAGAAAAAATATAACAACTCCTCCCCCCCCACTCCAAGAGCCCTCAAAACCCAACCCCAAGAGCAGCCAAACCCCAGCCTGTCAAATGTAGGTGAGTATATGCAATATTTTCTTTTCCTAAGTATTTTTTATTCTTGCGACTCAATGCACACACTTGCCACTGTAAATCTTACTCTTCTTTGTAAACTGTAGCAGGTTTCCTTTGGGGATCTTCTCCCTGGCATACCATTTATTATTTTCTAGTCTTAAACAACTTTTGAACCTACAAGTATTCCTCTACACTTGTTTATTTTGCTCCTTTCCTAGCTTGTTCCAAAATGCTGCAAATTTACCCAAAGCCCTCCCAAAGCTGGATCCACAATTTCACATTCAGAGGAGAATCAATGACTATTCGAGAATCATACACAATGATTATTCCTATACCAACAAATAAAATCAGATGGATACAAAGCAGTGTCCTTGAAACCAAATGGATCACTATGTTTTACTTCTCCAAAGTTATATTCTCCATATTTCCTCCTCCAAACAGCAGAAGAAATTAAATAGAAAGAGCTTGGATAAGGAGTCATTATTTAGACTTCTTCTCTCACAGTAATCACAATTTTTCCCCTATCCCAATCTTATTCCCTTGCCATCATCCTGTGCTGCCATCTGTCCTGCATTTGGGGGATGGGCACTTCCATTGTAGAATAGGGAGAAACATTCACTGTAAGATAATAAAGTTTTTCCATGCTATCATGTTCACTACCTGTGACCAAGGAAGCCCTTTTAGACACCACAAAAAAAAGGCATAAACTGCAATCATATGAAAAACTCCACTGAAGCCCATCCATGAGACTGCTGATCCGCTGCTGGAACAAGGACTCTCCAGGACTTTGTTTTTAAACCTAAATCCAGTCTTTATTTACTGGCAGATGTTCTGTCTCAGCTCCTTCCCTCTCTGTTATCCTCAAATGTAAAGAAGACATCAGGGCTTTGGGTATCAGTTATGGTTTTTTTTCAGATTCCTTTTTTCTTCTCCTCAACCCATGAATATTACCCTGCAACTGGAATTCAACAAAAATATTCCTTTTTAATGTATGCAAATAGTCATGCCACATAAAGTTAGTCAAATGAGATTACGGAAGCATGAAATCAGCCAAACTGGCAACCAGGAAACATGAGAATTAAGGCATATATTAGTCAAGTGCATGAGCAAACTTGCACATTTGATCAACCCAGCATGGGACAGGTAAAGAACACATGGAGGTGCCAGGACCTCCTTGCTTAGTTCTTGCCCTGAAGCTCTTACATCGAGGGTGATTCCTCTCTGCCTCCCGTGCTGTTGAATCGTTCACTCCCACGCAACACAGCTTGGCATTATTTGGGTTACAGGCTTTGCTGGTGGTCCCAAATGAGACCTTTACATTAGTTATGCATATTAAGACTTGATCTGGCACCACAGTGAAGAGTTTACTGTGTAAACAGGACATGTGAAACACAGTATTGTCATTTTTATCGATAGATAGGGATAACAGGCACAGAGTTTTGATTTTCTGGCTGATGTGTACCTTTCCTGCCTGTTATTCCATATGCAGAGCCCTGAAACTCAATCGTTCATCTTAATCCGCTGCCTTAATCACCATCTGCTCAGAGCAGGGCTGGGGACACTCAGTCTCACTTTGCACAGGTGTAAACCTGCCTGTGTGCTAACTGTGTTTGTGTTCAGTTTGAACAGAACCATTACTCCATTTTAGTCTCACTTCAGGACCAATGACCTAGATTTTCTGGTGTTGGCTGTTAGTTTTCATTCTCATCTGAAGCCTCATTTGAAAAGAAAAAGGAAAAAAAAATCTAGACACATTAAAATGTTTTAAGATTTTTTAAACTGAACATGAAAAAATAGTAACTCAGCATGAATCAGCATTGCTATTCACTTCGAAAATATGCAAGCCTGTGGCTCAGCAGCTGATGCTCAGCAGAGCCTGTTAATGAGGCTGGTCAGCATCCCTCAAGACTCCTTTTAATTTTACATAACCAGTCCCTAATGGAACCTCAGTCATTTCAGACTAAATTGGGAACTTCAAAGAGTATAACTGTATGGAAGTCTGAAGGCAGAGGCCTGGATGTTCCACCAGGCTCCAGTTCAGCAGCATCCACAGGGGATCAGTGCTAAGGGCTGGTCCAAACGGGACCCACTTACAGCCTTCAGAGTGTACAAAGGTCTGGATTTTCATCAAGGTACCCACTTTAGCACTTTGCCAGATCTGCCAAGTTCCTGATACAAGTTGGGATGAGACCTGGATGTGCACTGTCTCCTCCACAATGAACAGTGCCCTAATGAGCAGGGGGAGCAAATCCTTACTACTCAACACGATGAAAGAATTATGAAGATTTACAAAAAGCTGTGCCTGACAACCTGTGAAAGCAAACATGAATCGCACTTAACTTGCATTTAATTTCTTTTGTACTCACAATTCATAGGTGGGGCAAGAATTCCTGGAACCTGGGGCATTCCAGTGCGAACAGAAGCAGAATCAGCCTGTTCATGTCTGCAGCTGACTGGGTGGTTCTGCTTTCTTTGCACCACAAAATGACTGCATAAATCCACTTTTTCATGGAAAGCTGAGACACCAAGTTCAGCTGCTACATGCTTGCTTGCCAAAGCACAGGCAGCCTCCTGCTAAGTAATCTTTCCCAGGTAGCAGAATTTTTATGGTTCTTTAATCCTTCATCAGGTGTTAATCATAACATTTTACTGTCTGAATATCAAGCTTATCTCTCTCAAGAAAGCTTTGGTTCACATCCAAAATTCTGTTCTCAGAGTAGACAATATACTTTGATAGCAGTGACCACACTTCACCCTGTGCCCAATGAATTTCCAGAATCATGGATTGAATGAGAATATTTGTTAGTTGCTGCCTTTGATATTGGAGAAGTGCCTACAATTTATTTGCCAGCATACTGATGCTGAAAAAATCAGTAATTCCAGAAAGGAATAGTCTATTTTTCCTCCTTGCTCCTGTGTAAAAATGTAGCATGATTAAGGTTAAAGAGTAGCAGTGGGGTGTGTGCAGGTGGAAACCAGCACCTCACTCAGGTGATCAAGAACTGGACCATAGCAGAAAGCTTTGTATTCACAGTATCATGGGAGAATTTGTCTTTTCTCTGTTCCATAAAAAAGAGGACAAATTTCATTCTTTCCCACCACAATGTGGAATCTGAGCTGATTCAAGTCCAGGTTCTCTGTCAATATTTTCAAGAGATCTCTTAAGTGATGCAGAAATCGAAACTTCATTTTCGGAGCGGTTTCCTGAACACCTGTCTTCCAAGTGCTTGCTCCTTCTGAAAATGGGACTTAGGCTCTTAAACCACAGGGTAAGTTCTAAAAGCTTTGCTCTCTCTCCATCGTGCTTGTACAACACTCATCTGGTAAAGCACCACTCCCTGAAATGTTCTGCTCCCAGGTCACGAGTGGTCACTGGAAGAGCTGTTGTTTTGCACTGTACAAGGTCATAATAAGTTATTCTGCACAGAAGTCTTTAAGGTTAGTCTTGACTTTGCTTGTACCTGTAAAATAAACATAACCTTATAATGGTATGCTTTAGTCAATGCTCTTCAGACAAGAAAAAACCGTCCCCTTCATCCTTCCTATGGCAATTTTTAGCCTTTATTTTTTACTGTTTGATCTCAGAATATTTTATGAAGGAAAATATACAGTGACTACCTAGTCCTAAAATCATTGCAACATCATCTTTATGGACTTGAGTTCAAAGCCTCACTGTTAATATGCCCTTTTCACACCTGGATCATGCTTCAGCAGACAAGTGCAGATGCCAAGATGTTCATATGGTGACTGTGGGACCTGTGTGGTCCCAGGAGAAATCATGGTAATGTTTGGAAGATGTTGCTGCCGAGTACATGGGGTGGCTGCTCCAAGACTGAACCTCCCAGGGCCACAAAGGCAGCTCCTGGCTGAACGTCTCCAAGCCCCAAAGGGTACTTCAAGTTTTCTGAAAGTAACCCCACACTTGGATACTGCTGCCTTATCCATGCTGGGAGCACGGCCAGTCCCAGGGACACAGCCTGAACTATTGCCTGCTGTATTTTTCCATATGCACTGGTAAAAAAAAAAAAAAAATCCTTCATATTAGGAAAGGTGGCTGAGAAATGTGATGAGAGCAGACGAACTCATTTTCACCCTACCTCATTCAGCATCTGCTGTGTTCACTTGCCTTTATGGAAAAGCCATGTTAAGCACAAGGCTGGACTCACAGCCTTGCAGATGTAGGTATGCAGGGTGGTGTGTCACTGCCAGACCCAGAGGGGAAGTTGGAGGGCTCTGAGGCTCAGAAAAACAGTGCCCAGCAGCCTTGGCGTTGTGGGAGTGCAACACTCTTCTCTCAAGTTCTTTAGCTGGCACACTGGACGCCACAGGCTGTGATGCAGCATGTCTAGGAGCTGCTGTTCTGGGCCGGGTGACATGCTGGGATCACTCTGTGGTTCTACATGGACACTCAGCAGAAAACTCTAGAGAAGCAAAAGTTGTCTAGTTTAATCTCAGTTTAATATAATTCACATCAGTTCTGCAGCAATATTATCTGCTGGCCCTGGTGTTAGCGGGATTTTTACACAGAGAGCTAAGCTCACTGCAATCCTTCAGATATTTTTCAAGTGACTTGCCAAATATCTGATCTCATCAAAGGCACTTGTACAAGGTACACCCTGAAACTCAGCCTGCATCCAGGGCGTCCAGCCAGAGGGTCTTGTGGGCTTTCAGAGCTTGAACAGAATCTGATCCTGTCACGCAGGCAGGATGAGCCAGGCTACAGGAGACTGAAGAGTCTGTTTATATTTTAACCTTAGTTTTTCTTGCCAGAATATTTTCTTTTTCTTTCTGATTATACTGTTCTGACAGAAACTGGATGTCTGCAGCCCATCAACTTTTACAGTTTTTTTTTTCTTTCAGCCATGGTCACGTATTAAGAAATGTGTGTTTTCATGGATGCCTCTCCTGTTGTTATGCTGACTACCTTCCCATCTGTTTGCAATCTCAAATCATTGCGGTGGCAGCAAAGGCATGGGAACAGCTGCCTTTCGAAATCCACAAAGTCCCATCATTATTCTGCACTTAGTCTTGGCTAAAGAGCTTACCTGGCTATGCTACAGGTCACTTCCAAGGGCAAGGCTTTTCAACACCCGTGGCAAATAAAAAAAAAAATGGCTTTTTCTTCTTATCACCCTCGCCTTCCCTGGCTGCTTTCTCTTCAATTTTTGTTACTTCTCATTTGTGCACCTTTTTGACTGCTCGTTTTGTCTGTGCAATTACAGGAGTGTAACCATGTGCTTCAGTCTTCTGAGGAGACAGGTCCCCTACACCACCAGCCTTGCAGAAGATTTGTATCAGAAGAACACAGAAGTCTTTTTATCAACAAAGATGGTTGTCTTGCCTAGAAGCCTTTGGCTAAAGGTACAGGTATTCATGACCTGGCAATGAACTCATTATAAAAGCTATTTTACTACTTCAAGGTGTAATGATAACGGCAGTCAACAGGGAAATATTAAAAAAAAATATTTTGAATTTTTAAAATATATATTTCTAGAGGTTTATTGAACATTTCCTGCTATTTTTCCTTTCTTCTTTTTTTCTTTTATTTTCCTTTTGTCTTTTCTTTATCCACATAATTTCTAACAATTTATGAATGCTCGACAACTTTGTCCTTCATTAACCTGTCTAGTGTTTCCTCTCATCTTTGGAAACCTTGTCACCTGTTATATCCTGCAGAAGGACGTCCACAAATTAACTACATGAAATATGATGAAAAAATATTTTTGTTTCTTCTTAATCTCCTTCCCTTCAGTTTAACTGGATGTCCATAGTTCTTGTACTGAAGACATTGTAAACTATGTATCCTAACAAACATTTCCATGACAAAAACAGCTTTTACAGACTTCAGCTGCATTTCCCCTTTTTTCCCTAAGTTGTCTTTTGTCTGGACTGAAGGCTTCCAGCTTAGTCTCTCCTGGTACAGAATCAGTTTCTCACATTGATTGTACCTGAGATGCTTCTCTGAATCTTTTCAAGCCTCCTATAAATCCTGCAGGATGGGAATACCAGAACTGTACATATCATGTGAGGTGTGGGCAAGGTATGGATTTACCCAGCAGCACAGTAGTGCTCTTCCCTTCCTTCTCCAGCCCTTTTCTAACAATTGCTCACATTTCACTTGCTTTCTTGACAGCTGAAGTGCACCAAGCTGATGTCTTCACTGTACTGTCACAACCCCAAGTTCTCACACATGAATGGTAATGGTCAGTTCAGAATCTGTCATGTTCTACAGGCAAGTGGCACTGATTTTTATCTCATGTGTTACTTCATATTTGCCTCCACCATGCTTCACCTGCCAGTCACTGAGTTCTGTGAGAGGTACACAAGGGACACAGCACAGGTCCCTTCCTTTACTAACCCAAATATCATACTATTATTGACAATTTTTGTCAGTTCATTGCTTTTTCCAGACCTTTTAAGAATAAAACCTAATATGGGCTGAGGGGAGAGACCATGGAGCAGAGAAAATACAAGAAGAATGGTTCAGAGAAGCCCTCACAGCTCTTGCCTTTGAACCAGAAGACCTCATCACTCCTGATGGCCCTAGAGATGTCTGCCTTGTCTGTATTATATTGCAAAGGAAAAAAGTTACAAATGCCTAGAACTCTCAGCAATAAGAAAATTGACTCCAGGGAAAACAGATCTCACAGGTAAGGTGTCATTGGCCCATAAATGTGTTCAGGGAAAAGGAAACGAGAAGAGGACACCACAAGGAGTTCAGTCTTTTCCACGTGCTGAAAGAGATTGGCAGCTTCCAGTGTGGTTCTCCAGCATTTTCTAAGAAGAGCCATCCAACAAAACCATAATTGGTTTTCCTTTGAGAAAGACCTATTCATAGTGTTCTCAGATTTTAAAAAGTTTTTTTTTCAAGTTGCTAAGAGCAGATTCAATTGCTCAAGCTTCCTTCTCCCAAATATACAGATGCCCAAAGCACATTTTTTCCTTGCAGCATTGCCCTGATGCCTGTAGCTCCTTGCGTGCCTGTGAGGTGAGGAAGTGTCACTCCCATTTACAGATGGAAGATGGGACAGGAGAGGTTCCAAGCCAAGGTCAGCTTCCAGGCCAGTGGTGGAGGGGGTCCTCACATCATTGTCTCCAAAATCCTTAACTACTGAACCACCATTAGGCCATTTTCCCTCTCTGGTGATGATTTCCTTCCACTGACCTTGTGGAAACTCTGAAATAAATCAGTCTCCAGGGTAAGTGATTCAGAATCTTTCACTTAAGTCTAATGAACAGGAGGCAAACTGGCCTTCAGACACTTTGGTATAAGGAACAATGAGCCCAAGGTGAGAGAGAAGCTTATGAACCAGTCCCACCATGATCCTGTTCTTCATTCGCTTCTGTTCCCACATCCAAACCCTTCACTCAATTTCCTGACAAACCTATAGTGTTGTTACTCACATAAACCTCAATTCTTGCTGATAAATATAACTATAGGAATAATACTACATACACTGTTTTCCTAAAAGCCAGTTGAAATATTGATCCACAAAAAAAAAGTCACTAGGAAATTGCTTAATTACCTAACCTGTGCTTAGGAAAAAAAACCACTATTATACAGCAGTGCCTTGCATGGACACATGAAAATAACTGCTCTGTCAAAAGAGCATTTTGAAAGCTGCTAAATCAAGCACCCAGAAGTTAAGAAAGTGTGTTTCGGGCTGTATTACTATGACTTCTTTGTGCAAATAGAGTCTGCAGTTACAGAGACACATACATATATGGTTTAGTGGTGGACTTGACAGCATTGGATTAACAGTTGGACTCAACCTTGGAGGTCTTTTCCAACCTTAACGATTCTATGATTCAATATACTGCTATATATTATTCTATAATTAACGTTTGCAACAGAGGTGTCTTGGAGTGTCTGCAGTGAGGAACCTGACATGTCTGGGAAAGGGAATGTGCAGTCTGAAACAGCCAGAACATTGCTGGCCTCATGAACAGCAGAAACAGAAAATTCACATCTTTAATATTGGATATGCACTTGGCTAATGATTTGTATTTCATATTCTTTTGGGAGTGGGACCAAGGACTTGTTACAAAAATCTTTGCTCTCCCTCACCATGATGTGGACCATAACAGGATGATTAAGCTTAATATAGTAGCCCATATGTGACAAACATGACAAATTTCTTAGCACCAGGATTGCTGCATTTTTTACACAGCTTCTTCAAAGTACTCTCCTAGGGCTGAATTAAGGCTGTTGAGATAACTAAAACACACAAATCTGTTTCTAAACTGTGTTTGCATTAGGTTTAATTATGCCTCTACATTCTTTTATTTTCAAAACTTTTTTATTAGGTGATAATAACAATTCTGCAATTCTCCCAGAACATCTGCAGTTAAAGTGCTCTCCCAAAACGTAATTCTAATTTAATGTAATTTTTTAATGTAGAAACCTCCTCTGTTCTTCATAATTAAACCCTTACATATGGGCAATGTAAAAAGACTTTAGGAAACAAAACCTCAAGACAAATTTTCTTTTAGGTGCCACAATAAAAGAAACGTTGCCATACAAATCATCCAGAGTCTCAAAGGTATGGCATACTGCCTTTGCATTTTTGTGAGTTTAAGCTTAACCTTGGAAATACTGGATTTGCAGATTTGCTCAGGCTGAGTCACTGTATTCTGGAAAAGCTGATGCAGATCTGTTTTCCTCTTAAGACTAGTTCCTATCAATTTTCTCTGACGCCTGCTCAATGTGAAGCTTGTCAAAACAGCAGGCACGAATACAGACTCCTCTCTTTTCCTTCCCCCTGGAATGTCATCACATTGGCATTTCTATCCCCCTCTTATTAGTCTCTTCTTCCTTCCCTCCATAGTACCTTTACCTTCTCAGCAGCTCTGGAGATTCCCCTTTCTTGGCTTCTTTCCTGAACAGGCTTGTTGAGAATAGGATTTGGTGTGAAATGTGTTTTGATTTTCTAATGGGATTAATGGCCAGGTTTTTACCTTTTTGTCTGGTTTTGAGCATTTCTTCCCTAGAAGAAACTTACTTTCTCCTGCAGGATACCCTCACATAAAATGGTGTTTGTTCAAACCTCCAGTCTCTTCTGCTCTCAAAGAGCCAGACACCTCTGCCCTTAGAAAAGACGCCATTTGCCAAAAATGCTGCTGGCTTTCCTCTGCAGAGGAAACATTATATGGTTGAATAAACTGTTATCATAATTGTTATGTCTCTTTTTATTATACACACTTAGAAGGAGAATAAATTTCCCCAGGAAGTTTAGTTTTCATTTTCTAAAAGATTGTGTTTCGAAGCTAAAATGTCACAGTTGTCTCTTAAGCCAATAGCTTTTTAAGTCTATTTTCATGTGTATATATTTGTACATATCAGAATCATAGAATAGTTTGAGTAAGCAGGGACTTTAAAGA
Organism: Lycocorax pyrrhopterus obiensis; assembly: GCA_014706295.1. Taxonomy (NCBI): domain Eukaryota; kingdom Metazoa; phylum Chordata; class Aves; order Passeriformes; family Paradisaeidae; genus Lycocorax; species Lycocorax pyrrhopterus. Next base: position 145,371,676 of record JACSVZ010000002.1, on the reverse strand, counting down.
GCATTTAGTTCCAAACCCCCTGCCATGAGCAGGCACACCTTCCACTAGACCAGGCTGCTGAAGGCTCTGTCCAACCATGGGAATCCATTTTTGTACTCTTTGAGACCTCTGTGTGAATTGCTGTGAAAGTCTTGAATTTTCCATTTAAGATTGCTATTACAGTTTATTAAATTAATGTGCAATCTATGCGTATTTGCAGAGATTTCCACTTTATCTGGTACAGATTGTAAGAGTTTATGTTCCTCTGGGCAACTGGAAGGCAATATGCAGGTTTTCACGGGGTTTTCGGCTTAGAGGACTGTGGTGAGAAGACAAAGGAAAATTCTGTTTTTCAAGATATTTAACAGGCAGTCCAACATAGATTAAACCCTCCTTCTCTCTCACATGCTGCCTTATTCAGATTTCAATTTAAATTCCATTTTACTGAACTATATTACTGAATCCAGCAGGAGCAGTCAAGAATTATCCTTTGGCTATCTTTTCCTTTGGCTATCTTTCCTTTCTAGTCTGCAAGTCTCTAGAGCCACAGACATTTATAAAAGCAAATAATTTCCTTGGCCTGCTGCATCTTGATACATAGATTCTGACATTTGTGCAACCCCATTGCAAATCATCTGCTTTCCGTAGGCACAGGTAATTCTTTTTCACCCTAACTGCTGGGGAATCCACACGAAATTTTATCGCAATTTCCCTCGAGGAGATCTGGGACTTCAGCAAAAGTCACCTTTCCCTCTCCTTGGGGTGGCATTACAATGCAAAAAGGAGAAACATAACTGTCTCATTACACTGACTGGAGGAGCCAGTGAACCACTGAGAGCCCCTGTGGCAACATCTCAGCATCTTCTCCATGGCCCAGCATAAAATTTACATTGACTATTTTTCAGTGAACACCTAAAGGCTGTCCTTCTCGTTATCTGTCCCCTGGTAAACTAAGATGGGGTTTATGTTGCCTGGTTTTATCTCTCTAAAAGGAAATTCTGTTATCTAGGTTAATCTATTCTTGTCCAGACTCACTTTGAAGTCAACAGGTAACAAGACCAGCTGAAAGCATAAATTCACTGCACCTCAAGGCTGGTGCCAGGTAAGAGGGTAATTGGACCTCTCTTTGTAGTCTCTTCTTGTCATTAACTATGGAGGGGACCTGGACAATTAACCCACACTTTTGCAAATTCTAGAGGATCGGTGAGTGTGTCTTTGTAACTACAAGCAAAATTTGCATTTGCAGTGTTTGACATGGAAACAGTCTCAAGTTTGCTCAATATGTGCAGAAACCCCAAGGTTTTGTGTGTCCTTCCATGAAGTTTTACAGGATATGTAATACCAGAAAGATTGTGGGACACTGCACAAAATAAGGATGGTGGAAGGGCAATTTTCAAAGATACCAGTTTAAGATAAGAATATGTATTTATATCACACCTTTGAAGTTTCTGACCTCCTCCCTTCCTCAGGAGAATTTAGTCTAAAACTCTAAATCTGTAAATGCAAAACCTGCTCACTTAGCTTTATAGACCAGATTCCTGAGTCACTCTGGGTAAGTGGCACAGGGCAAAAATATCCCTTCTCTTTCTCTCCTGCAGTTCAGAGGAATCAATAAGGTCAGGCAGATGCATCAACCTCGAGCACTTGAACAAGTGTTCTGCGAGACTGGGTGTAAGCAAAGAAAGAAAAATCAAGGTGCAGGTCCCAGTGAGATGGCAAAAGCATAAGAGCATTAAATCAGGAGAAACAGTGACTGAGTTTTGCTCTGCCTCCAGGATGTTTGGGGTCACAGGAGAGCCCAGGAGAGCTGCTGATCTGTATGGATGTTGGTCACTCATAGCTCCTGTGCCACATCTGTCAGCAACATGAATCGGTCTCAGAAGTCCAAGACATTTTCTCCAGAGTCACTCATGCTAAAGCAGCTATACTCTGTGTCCTCTGTGCCATGGTTTAGAGTCTTTGCAGGATTCTGAAGCTGCTGTTCTGACATACCTGGCCAGCCAGAAAAGGTGGATCACGTGGCTGAGTTTGGGGCATGAAAGAGAAGAATGTTTCTCTGGAGAGATTGAGGATAGGCTAGAAGTACGCTGGGAAAAAAGTGGAGGAACCACATTTTTCCTTGTTGATGGATTTGATCCCCTTTTTTTGTTCTTTTCCAACAGAGACTTCTGCTGGATAAAACAAGTGTAAAGCTCAGGAAAGAAAATTTGGACCCCTGTGTGAGGCTGAGCTATCTCCCAGCTGCAAATCCATGAGAGATTTTGACTCAGATGCTGTTTCAGAAGTAGCCAGGGATGCCATAAACCAGGACATGGCTCGTATTTGTGAGTCCAGACACACCACTCCCAAATGCTCTGTGTGAATGTATGTTGCAACAAATTTGACTTAAATCACCCAAAACCAGGTGCCTCTGGCCACATAAAAGTGTATTACCTGTCAGAACAAACGGGCCCCAGACAGAAGATGAGGTTTTCTGCACAGGCACGGGTGCAATGCGGTGCTGTGCTCAGTCTGCTACAAATATCACAGATGAGCCAATAGTTTTTTTTCTTAGTAATCTTCATGGCTCAATTTGTTAAATCTCAAAGATATCTGCTTCTGCTAGTTAACTTAAGACCATGAAAGACACTGTATCAGATTGAAAAACAAAGAAGATCCATTTTCTCCACCATCCTGCTTCCAGTAGCTGCAAACAGTAGATATCTATAGAGAATATAAGGAAAGGTCATAGGAGTACTGCAAAAATAGTGTGACTCTTTCCCATAATACTGTCCCAAATGCAGTTCATCCCAGTGAGAATTAATAGAGACCAGGATTTTGGTAACAGCTCTAAACAAATGAGGCATAGTTAATTGGACTACATTTTAACAAAACTATACTAAAATTTCCTAAGCAAAATGTCTTCATTTTCAGAAGAAGATTAAATTTAATTAATTTCAAATGTTGCATTAAGTTTATTGTTTTAGTTTGTTGGTTCGGAGGGTTTTTGGGTTTTTTTCTTGTATTTTACTTTTTCATTTCAATATCTCAACTGCATTGGTTGTTATTGATTCAGAGACTGACAGTCCATTAGAGTCTGAGTAATAATGTTGAAACAGTACAAACATCTTATATTTTTATCAGTTGAAAATATAATATCATTTAATATATTTACAAGAATTTAAGAATAATATAGAGCTAAAATTAAAATAGAGTTAAAATTAAAATAAAACTGAAATTCAATCTAAATACATCAATTGAAGGCATTTTAAAATTAATTTTTTTTTAATTTTTTTTTTAATTAATTTTAGAGAAATTGTTTCCACAAAGGAAAAAAAAGGTCAAACTGTTAGTTTTTGTCACAAAGATGCAAAGCTTTTCTCCTAACATTAAAATGAAACAGCCACATTTAACAAACAATTCAAGTTGAAAAATTGCTTTGATTTTTCCAGAAAATGAATTTAAATGTTCTAAACTTACTTTGACCTGGATAGGGTTGAAATGAAAGCAATTGCTTCTTTTTCGTGTTAAGTAAATAGACAAAATCCTGAATACCAGCAACAGTGAGAACACAGTGACAATTGGTCATATCTGATATCAGAATACATAAATTCATTCTGGATCATGTCAATTAAAGTATAGAATAATTTTTAATGAGTTCATAAAAGAATCATATACATGAGAATTGCATATGTTGGTAAAATACTCCCTGATTGGAAAAAGCTTTTTTTTCCTGAGCAGCCTTTTTAAGACCATTTTTCAGGCAGATATAAGGCAAGCAAGTATTTTGTCTTGTTGTGCTTGTTGTCTTCAGATGCCCTGTGCAAGAAACCAGATTCATACAAAAATTCATATTTTTTTCTTGGTACTTCTGGTTGGCATTTAACACGCCATTGAACCTGACGGTTCACTCTGAAGTGCTTTGCTGCTCTTATGGATGCTATTGCTCCTGAATGCTTAGTATTTTTGGAAAAAAAAAAAATCAGTATCTCCCTAGAGTGTGACTCTGTGAGCTTGTCTATAGAATTATTGTTATAGCAACCACTACAGGTAATTGGAACCAGGCTGCCTTGGGCCTGTGAGTGATGCATATTTTATAGTTCATCTTCTGTCTCGTTAAAGGCTTAGGGCTTATGAACTTGCTTGGTTTTTATCCAGCAGTAGAATTCCAGTGTTTCAAATCACAACATACATAGGTTTGGGGGAGGGAGAGGGAGATGAGGACACAAAAACTGCAATAATAATATTGATGGAGAAAAACGAGGTCAAGAACAGAGACACAGACAAAAGATGGGTTTGGGGTTATTGTGTACATTGAGCATTAGTGTTCAGATGAGAATGATGAGGTTGAAGAAGATGAATGTAGTAGAGTTTGTTTTTATGGGGAGAACAAAAAGAGAAAATCATAGGCTAATACTTGAATAGTGTTCTTACAGCACAGTAAATTAATCCGTGGCAAGTAATATACTCATTTCAGAGGGCAGATTTTCTTGTTTGCTATGTTATGGTTTCGTAATTGTGTCTGCATTTAGCTGCTCCTCAGGCATTGGAAACAGATCATTCTACCCTGCAATTACAAATATTGATTTACAATGACATTTGTCTCTTATAAAGTGTTTCAATAACATCTGCAAAAGCAGATGATGCAGAAGCATTAATGTCTCCATCTCTCTGATTTAAAAAAAAAAACAACAAAAAGTGGTTTTGCCCTGTAATGGCATGAAGGAGCATAACTGGGATGAGTATTTCAAAGAAAGGATTACATTACTAAATTTCCTATGCTGAGGCTGTGGGCATACAGATAAAGATTATGGAACACTACAAACACAGCAGCATCTGATTTTGGTATGTTAAGCAAATAGAAATAATAGCATGCAGACTGCACAACCTGATTTTTGGTTCAAAATGTACCCCAAAATATAATTAAAGTAAAACTAGTGGAAGCTACAAATGAGACTGGTTTTGAAACACTACATAAACTGGATGAGATTTATTAGCAAATTTATCAGTGCTCATGGCCTGAATTCAAGTCTGCAGACAAAACTGAAGTCAGCTGTATTTTACATTCCTTGTTCTTTCATTTTGAATGTCTCATGTATTTCCCTTTATTTTTCCTATACAAACCCTTCACGAAATGGCTTCAAAACAGCATCCAAAAATAAAATATCTGACTTCCGTAATACTGAAAGAATTATTAAACAACAATCTAAAACTGGTAAACAAGGAAAAGAATGGAATATGAAACCTCATCCTCTTCTAACTCATTATTCAATGTCTCTTCTTTTTTGGTGGGGGTGAAATGTCCCCCACTAGTTTTCAACATTTTTTACCTCTTTTAAAAGCCACTGACAGGCTCTGTTTAATATATTTTCAAAAGCCACAACAGTTTTTCAGTGATACAAGAATAAATAATAAAAAGTCCAAAAAAAGAGTGTAGAAGGAAAATCTGCTATGCCAAATAACAATGTAATAAGCTGGGATTCTTCTTACAGCATTGCTTTAACTCATTTTGGGACTTGGACATAAAGTGATATTAACTATTTAGACCCCGCTGACCTTTTCAAAAAGGAAGGATATTAATTATACACTGGAAACTCCTCTTCTCCATTTGGGATGCCCCGAGTACATGAGATAATGCCCAAGGCTGCCAGATAATATATAGGACTATGTGTGGAATGTGCTTTTCTGGAGGTAGAGCTCAGCAGGAGTACTCAGAGTACATCATGTACTCAGAGTATAATACAAAGGACTTGATTCAGCTCATCACTCACAGGCATCTGAATCTGTCCTTATCTGGATGGACTAAATCTCCATGACCTGTGCTTGTAATAGAGGCTTAGACATACAGGTAAACATTTAATTTCAAATTTATTAATTTGAAGTTGCCTCTTACTTTAGACTGGGCCATACAAATGCCATTTCAAGCTATTAACTTTTATACCTTAGCTCAAGTCTTCTAGGCGGGCTTCACGTTGGCTTAATATCACCCGTAAAACATCCTTATGAGATGTCATGAAAATAAATACTTCTAATATTGTGAGCTTTAATGGTAATGGAGCCTTTACACATAAATATTTATTGACTGCAATTTTAGAAAACACAAAGCAGCACTTTCTGCACAGCAAAGCCCTTGGTAACCACAGGACTGGGCAGCCCTGCTATTTAGAGTCAAAATCTTTCCGGCCCCATGTCTGAATATTTCTGTGCCTTTATGAGCTTGAGCTAGATTTACATATCAAGTGGCAAAAATCTGCAATTTTCGCAAGTTTATATGCCTCATTCTCTTTTCATATTCTTCATCATATTATGCACTGCCTGAGCTTGCAGACTCTGTGTGATGGAAATCATGGCTTCTCTTCTGTGCTGCTTCTGAACCCAGCACGAAGCAAGGCCTGCAACAGAAACCTGTATTACCATGGCAGCTAAAATACCTGCAATCAAACTAATATTGTGGTGGACACATATAACTTTTAAATCAAGCATAAAAACCTATTTAAGAACAGAAACTGCAGAGGGGTGAAAGATGCTGTGTCTTCAAGTATTATATTTACGTATAGGAAATTAAGAAGAAATCCTTTACTGTGAGGGTGGGGAGGCATTGGCATAGGTTGCCCAGCGAAGCTGTGGCTGCTCAGTTCCTAGCAATGTGTAAGCCCAGGCTGGATGAGGCTTTGAGCAATCTGGTAGAGGATGTCCCTGCCCATGGCAGGGGGGTTGGAACTGGATGGTCTTTAAGGCTCCTTCCAACCCAAACCATTCCATGATTCTGTGGTGTGCACTCAGGTCGGTACGTCCCAAACTCTGATAGCACAAGATCTGCCACTGGCAGTGTTTCTACCAGAAGGGGCCACCCATCTGGGCTGAAAACTTGTTTGAAATTGCTCTTTTTTGAGACTGACAGCTCCCTGCTTTTGCTGTGGCTGCTGCGATCAATCTGGCAAGACTTCCACTGCATTTGTAACCTCTGTAAATGGGACAGATGGATGCCAAAGTAATCGCTGTCTCCGTGGCAGCTTATCTAATTAAACATTTAGACAAAGAAAGGTATAATTGCAGAATAATCTATCTGATTTTATTGTGTGCTTTCCCTTAAGACACTCCTGTCTTTCTGACAGAGAAAATAAACTTTGACAGATGTTTACTTTCAAAGTAAAAAAGATAGTGGAGTTCTATTAACGCAGACCATATTCAATAGTGAAGCTATTCTTTCACTGCACTCGATGCCAGCATTCTTTGTAGAACAAAGATTTTGGTACTGAGTAAAATTTGATTTACATGCCTGAGGGAATAATAAAAGAAACCTATTATGGAATGAAATGGGCTGTAATCACATTGAAAGGATAGAGATTGTTCCTTGGGTGAAGAGGGGGCAAGGCTACTGCCTGGTAAATGGCCTATTGAAGAAGAAAAAACAGTGTTATCCAGAATACAACACACACAAAAGTCTGAGGAATGACATGTGTAATTGCCCTCCATCATTTGCAGCCAGAGATGATGTGTGCTGGGTGTTCAGCACAGAGCCACAGGCAGGGAGGCACGGCTGGACACGGAACACCAGGACAGGGCAACAGAGCCTTCCTGCCCTTCTCACTGCATAATGCCTTAGCTAATGCCAGCTCAGACCATGCAGAAGGTCAGCATCCAAGTCTAAGGATGGGACCGTGCTCCTCACAGCACACAGGGTTTCTGGAGCAGGGCTCGGCTGCTGCTCCCCTGGCCAGGAGCCAGCCTCAGCTGCTGCTGGGCTCAGCACAAGCCAGGCAGGGAATGATTTCAATTACTGGAGGAACAGCTGCTGCTCCAGAAGACATGGATGAAGCCAATCCCTTCTCCAAGAGCTACTTGAACTGAGCAAAGATCTGGCCTGCAGGCCCACGGCACAGCTGTACAGTGTCATTCAAGCACAGGACTCTCATTATGTCAGGAGCAGCTTCCTACATGTGTACAGACCTGAGCAGGGACTGATCACCACGTCCTCCATCTGTCTCCACTAGCACTATTGTCAGTAAGAACATTGTGCTGAAAATTTAGGATGCTTCCTGCGAGTTTAAGGATGTGCAGCACCCTGTGCCTGGTAAGCTCACTGTCACACATGCTGTTCCCCTTAATGGCACTTCTGCTTGGGTTTATAGACAGAAATGCTGAGCTCCTACAGGCTTTCTAACTCTCCTTCTCCTTGCTACTCATGACAGGCCTGATGTCTGCCCTTCTATCAGCTCATTCTGCTGTGATTTTGCAAGGAATTTTCTCCTATAATTGTGAGCTATGTGAATGCAATTCTTATTATATAGAAATTAACATTCTGATTATACAATTATATACATCACATTTTGAGGCAAGTGATGAATGTTACAGAGGGATATCAAAAAAGCTAGTAATGAAAGTAGTTCAGTGGTAAACACCAGAGAAGCAAAAGCAATACAGAAGCAGATGCTTTGTGATTTGAAGATTTGAATTGTCCTTGTTTCCAAAGCGCTACAGAAGCAACTGCAGTTGACAGCCACATTTCTTGTGATAGGCATAATGTCATTCATTGCTTTGTACTTGAACGACTTGGATACTACACAGTCTGTCAAGTCTAAATCTATTTAAGTCATGACAATTTATGTTATACTACAGTACATTACTTGTTTTGATCATAAGACTAAAACCATTCTTGCATGAAATTAACTGAAACTTTAAAATAAAAACCAATCTCTTTTCAAGGCAACTGAAATTTTCCCGGCTCTGAGATGGACCAACAAACTACAAATGCAGAAGAGCAATGCAGGAAACTAATCTTTCCTCCATCCATATCCTGAAACACTCAGATGGGTGTGCTCAAGGCCCAGAGGCTTTAGCCAAATATCTCATGGTAGATAAGACACTCTGGTGTGAGATCTGCTCTGCAGACAGAAGGTTACCTGTTAAGTACAGTGTTTGGGTTATTGCCTTTTGTCAGAACATGATCATAGCACTGTTTGGTTTTCTATTTTTAAAAGTTGAAAATCACCAAAAGATGCTCAAAGCAAACACCTGGGATAGGTCTTGGACTTGCCAGCTGTGAGAGAAACAGAGGAAAGGAGAAGTCCTTACGAATCTTGGTTCTGTGTACAGATGAGGTAGAAGTTTCTTCAACCTTGGGTTGATTTATTCCTGCACTAAAACTCCTAAATATTTTTTTTATCTTCTTTTGCAAGATAATATTTGATATGCAACCTCTTTATTGGAACCTCCTCATACCCAGTTATTTCCAGACACATTTTAAGAAGTTTTAACAAGAATATTAAGAAAAAGCTTCAGTTTTTTGTGTGAAGTCCTCCCAAGGCATTTTTTTTAATTTTTCCAGCCAGCTCTTTCCTCCTAATTTTTTTTAAAAATAAAATGTCTTCACCAATACATGTTTGAAAATTTATTTCTGGTTGGTTGTTTTTTTTTTGTCGTTCTTTTTAATTTCTGTCTAGAGTGAATAAAATGAAAATAGGAGAAAAAAATAACTGAGTGAAAAGTCACCAGGTACTAGAACTCACATGTGGGAAATGAGCTTCTCACTTTCCATAGACCTAAATTAAACCACGTTATATGACCAAATTACTTTAATCCCCAAATGTATACTTAAACACTATTTTTCACTTTATATTTTTCAAATAATCATAATCCTCAATCCATTTCTTTCCCAATAGCACATATATTAATTAATGCAAGAACATTTTTTGCTGCATTTGGGGAATGTTCCTAGATTTGTATCCTTTCACCCTTACTTTTTGTCCCCTTCTTTTATACATTATTACAAGAAGAAATAATTCCTTTGCAAATCTGGTTATATGCTTAGTTTACAATAAAAATTAAAAGACAAAGATTGGAAATAGAAGGCTTTAATCAGGGTTTGCAATAAGAGGATGAATTTGGGAAAATATATCCATGAAATTTCATTGTTCAAACATAAGCCCAGATACCTTGGCATGCCAGGGAGATCAGCAGCAAATCCTATTAGCAAGATAGTGGAAGGAGAGGGGCTGTGCTGTGCAACTGCTTTTAACAGCTGCGATGAAACGGAAGCGCGAGAAAAACAGCTGCAAAGTGATGAAATATGCAGGCAGTGCTGTATTGAGAAGTGTTGTGAATACCCCTGAAAACAGCAAATTTAGATGGACGTGGCCAAAAAGGCCAGCACGAGGTCTCAAAAAAAATGAAGAAGAAAAAAAGGGAAAAAAATAGAGGATACTGTTCTCAAATGCATAGAAATACATCCAAAAATATTAAATGGGACTATCTAAGCAGAGAACACAACTTGGAAATGCAACCCTTCGCAAAGGGATTTAGATGATTTAGGGAGCAGTGAGTTCAACGTGAGCTTGTAAGATGACAATGTTGTTAATTACAAAAATCAAAAGCCTGTATTTGTTTCTTCCATACAGGGATCTTGCCACTTAAGGATATTGTTATCTGTCTAACTATCTACATATTTTCTGTTGAAAGAAGAAGAAAATCCTTTTCTGTTCAAGCATGTACTATCTGCCTTTCTATTTATTGGAAAATGTACAGAAAATTACAGAGAGTTGAGAATAGAGTACTGACAGTGATTAAGGATGGGGAGGAGTATCTCATGAGGATGCTCACACACTCTTAAGGGTGCCCTTACACAACCCTGGCTTTCTTTGATGGCAAAGCTGCTTAAGACATTCACACCATCCTCGCAGTCTCCAGTTGCTCATTTTCTTTCCTCAGGTTCCTGCTGCCTCAGGTCTGCCAGTGACTTTGACTGGCACATTGGGAATCAGATCACTGAAACCCAGAATTTAGAAAAAAAATTACAGCCTCTTTTCTTTTAATAGCCAAAAAGTCCATTTACCACCTCTATTTTCTCCTCCAGGAGTCCAGGATTGGCCCACAAGTGATTGCAGCAATTCATCCAAAGGAGGAAATTTATGGAACCAGATTTTGGGATGGTCAAGAGCAGAAGGAAATTAGACTCTTCTGAGAAATATTTTGCTATTCAGGGAAATCTAGATGGCTTTTTCAGGTGTAGTGACCTCTGAGCTGATGGATTTGTTCATGACAGCAAAACCTGGAAGAGACAAGTTGGTTGGCCCAAAACCAAAAAGCAAGGAATGTGCTTGTCTATAGATATGTGTGCAGTATATAAAATTTTTGACTCAGCATGATATAAACAGAAAACTTTTCATTAAAATTATGACAGAAATGGAGGGGTGAATATTATGCAGTACACTCTGAAGGGTTTTTTTTTTTTTGCATTTTCTTAGACAAAAAAAATCATATGAAATATTTACAAGAAAAATCTCAATAACAATCCTTTATTAAAAGGAACTGACTAGTTAAGGATCTTTCTTAAGAAGTGAAGTAGTATTTACAAATGAAATTTTTTATTGTATTAAATGATTTATTTTAGATTACAGATGTTTTGTTTTAGATGTAACAGCTGCTTTAAAAGTACACCAGTGTTTTGAATTCCATTCTACTGAAAGAAAAGGAAAGATGAACTGTAAAATTATACTCTTTTCTGCAGTTATAAAAGATGAAGTTAAGGTTCTTTGGGAAAGCATGAATATGTTTTCCCACACTTTAGAGTTTTCTTTTTTCATTTGTTTATTTTTCAAAATTTGAGCCAGACAAAATATTTCCTGAAACTGAAAGATGAAAAACTCAAACAATCTAAGGAGGAGTTGTTCTGAAAAACAAAATGAAGACAGAGGGATTGAAAACCTTAAACATTTTTTGATTTTTAAAAAATACAATATCTTCTACTTGAAAGATGCTTTAAAAATTGCTGGGAAGGCTTAGTAGAGAATTAAGGTGTGATCAATATCCATCACATTAAATAGGATTCCAAGTGTACAGAAAATCTCGTTTGGAGTTTACTTATAAGCTGTCTCCTACTAAATTTGTCTCACAGCATTAGTTGCTCAAACATTGCAGGGTTTATAGGTTTTAGGGGTCACCAGGAGCAGTCTGGCTGATACCAATGCTGCATGGCATGGGCAACACTGAAGCTGGTATGTGATGAAAGCCCCCATAAGCATGGCAGAGGACGAGGAGGGAGTGTTTGTAGTGAAGAGATGAGTGAATTCTCCAGTCAGCACAAACACTCTGGCATCACATTGGCACAGACTGCTCTGCACTGCTTTGCAAGCAGCCTGTGTTTTACGATGCTGTTTACAGCAGCACCTTGGAGCTGTGCTATTTATAGCCTCCACAAAAAACCCCAATGTGTGAGAACAGGATGGACAATTTCATATGCATAGCTGAGTTAACATAATCAGCCTTTCTTCGATGTGAAAAAAAAAGAGGAGGATGGGGAGGGAGGAACTCACACAGTGTGCCAGGTTGTTTTCCCAGTCATTAGCAAACAGTTTCTCTTCTCTTCCTTATCTCCCATACAAGACCCTGTAAGAGTTTGGGAGAACCAGGGCACTGGGAATGGGTATCTGGGCCATATGTTAGTGGTTGTATTGCATACATAGCAAGGTTGTTTCCTCTTAGTATGTAACAGAGAATAATTTAACCTCTGGCAAGGGGTTTCCTTCATTCTAAAATCTTGAGATATGGACCCTCTAAGCCTAAAGATAAAGACGCAGCAGTTCTGACCTTTCTGCCTTTCACCACACCAATGTGCAAAATCGCACATTGGCAAGAATGGCTGAAGAGTCTGGAGGGGAAACCATATGAGGTTGAGTTCACTTGGTCTGTTCAGCCTGGAAAAGAGGACACTGAGGGGAGACCTCATTGCAGCTACAACTTCCTCGTGAGGGGAAGAGGATGGAGAGACACTGATCCCTTCTCTCTGGTGGCCAAGGAAGAGGCCTGAAGCTCCATCAGGGGAGGTTTAGGTTGGATATTAGGAAAAGATTCTTCAGACAGAGGGTGTTTGGGCACTGGAACAGGCTCCCCGTGGGAGTGGTCACAGCACCAATCCTGACAGAGTTCAAGAAGCATTTGGACACTGCTCTCAGCACATGGCAAGATCCTTGGGGTGATCTCGTGCAGGGCCAGGAATTGGACCTGGATGACCCTTGTGGGTCCCTTCCAATACAACATATTGTCTTATTTCAAGAGGGTATTTCTAGAGCCCCCACACCATCTGACTGCCCTTTCCCATCTCCAGCCTCTCCAGGTTGCTGAGCTGTTCTTAAAGAGGGCACAGCTTAGCTTGGGTGGCAGCTTAAATCAAAGACTCTGCTGGTGTGGTCCCAGCCTGGAAAATAAGGCTGGACTAAGCAGAGAGATTTGGGTGAGAACTGGTGGCTCCAATACTTATGCAACAATAATTCTGTGTAAAAGACAAGGAGTGTTACCTTACTGTAAAGACAGAAATGTGTATGCAAGGACCATTCACTGGTGGGTAAAGCATTTTCCAGCTTCTCCATTAAGAGTAACAAGAAGCATAAAGGACATTACACTGTGTGAGTTTACCAGAAGAGCTGCAAGTAAGAGTTACCTTGCATAGTTAAAAAAAAAGAAAAAAAGAAAACCAACCCACATATAATGATGTTTGCTCACTATAATGCTGCAAGTCGTCTTGTTTACGCAGCCATACTGAGTTTATGCAAGTTTAGCTTCTGTTATGACTGCAACAGAAATTTTAATGTTCTTGCCTTTGGAGGCAGATAAAAGATGGGAGGACAGGAACATTGTTCCATTGCCATCAGCATCCAACAGTAATCTGGTCTGGTTTAGTTTCCCCTGGAAAATAAATATAATTAAGGCATAGAAAGGACTGTAAAATGTAACAAACACAATTCTGTCTTTAAATATATCATACTTAAGAGTAGAATTTTCTTCACTTACTTTAAGACATCTAAAAATTTGGGGTCTAATTTATAAGTCACCCACCTTCCCTCTGCCATGTGTGGAATTTGTGAAAAAGAGGTGATTCCACTGTGTGTTCCACCATTATCCTTCAGCTGTCTCTAAACAGGACAAACCCTAGAGGAGACAATCTGTCTCTACTGCCTACCAAGCAAATGCTACTGACTAGTTCAGTTGACTGAGATTTGGAAGATATGAACTGCTAAAAAAAATAAAAGCATTTTCCTTTGGAGGATTTCATCAACACTTTAAGCATTTTCTTTATGCAAATTGAAAAAAAATTTGTCATAAATTATTAGTTTCCTACTGAAAATAGAATGTTTTTGAGAAAAACAGGCACTTTCTGCAGAGATTTTTATTCAGCCTCAAATCGAAGCATCCATGGACGTAACACACAATATGTTCATAGAAATATTTGAAAGGATTAGAATCTAATCCTTCCATTAATTTGAGATACTTCTGTAACCTGAAACTTAAAACTGATAAAACATCAAGTTTTTGCATGAATGGGGAGCTTGTTTAGCTTCAGTTTCTGTAAATTTAGTTGAGTGTGTATCCTCTGCTGAGTGAAAAGCTGTCTGGTAAATTTAACTGCTTCTGACTGAATGACATATTTGTCTGCTGTCCAGGACCATGTAGAATTACCCTGACAAAGGAATAAGGAGGAATTAGGAGATCTGATGGAAACTTCTCGTGCTGCCCACAGATGGAAACACTATTGGTCAAAATGGATCATTGATCTGATTTAAAATTGGACTGTCAGAGGAATCCAAACCTGTCCTAGCTGAAGACACAGCAGAAGAGGAATAGTTGCTTTTTTGGGCAACTGAGGAAGCACAGTCGGAGAAGAGAATGAAGAGAGGTAATCCCAACACTAGTCATGGAGTACATTAAATTGGTATTTGTCTGAGCCTCTGTGGAAAGGCTCCTGAGGAAAATGTGTCCACCCTTCCAGGACTTGGGGTGTCTGGGATCATCTCCACTTGGTTTGCTTCAGCCAAGTGCCTGTCTGAAGGGCCTGTTTTCACATCAAGTGGAACTACAGCTTCCTAAGAACAGCAGCTCATATCCATGCATGGGGTCTCCTTTCCCTTTTCTTTCTGTGTGTTTTGAAGGAGAATATCTACAGACCTGGACAGCAGTGAGAGGGGCACTTTGTGCCATGGACAGGCTGACACTGAAGCCCCACCACGTGTCCCCTGCTGTCTGTCCCATCACCCACATCAATGAAGATACAAATCTACCATCTCCCGTGGAAAGTGTTGGTTCTGACTTGGTATCCCAAAACGCAGCTGCTCAACAACTTTCAGTCAAAATGCCTTCACAGAAGAAAAACACCTTTTGGGAACTGGACTGGTTTAAACAGAACTTTTTTTTTTTTAAATTCTTACCCTAGTCCAGGGTGACTTGTGATCATATTAGAAATTAATCAGAAAATAGAAATTACTCTTATGCTTACAATCTTGTTCTAGGAAATTCCTATCAGGCAGGAGAAATTCCTTTTCCTGTGCTGAATCCAGCAGACCAGACTTCAACGTTGTCTTCCCTGGTGCCAGCCAAATATCTTGTCTTCTGACTGCTTCTGAAGGCATCGCCTTCCTTCAGAGAACTTTAAAGGTTGCAGGTCTGGATTAGAAAACATTTTCTTTCTCACTGTTGACACAATATCCCACGGACAGGTAGGTGCAACTCTGTGTAAACTCCAGACCATGCAAGCTGTTGGGTAAATTCTTACTCACCCACGGGCAGCTCTCATGCTCATTTTTAGCTGGCGTGTGCTGAACTAGCTGATTCACACAAAAATTTGTCCTTAACTTTCACCCAAATTTTCTCACAGAAAATATCTTTCCTTCCTTACTCATGAGCCAATTCCCATTAAATACTACACTGGTCTTTATAAAAATATTAAAAATAGGGAAAA
Source organism: Lycocorax pyrrhopterus obiensis (assembly GCA_014706295.1). NCBI lineage: Eukaryota > Metazoa > Chordata > Aves > Passeriformes > Paradisaeidae > Lycocorax > Lycocorax pyrrhopterus. The sequence continues at coordinate 145,355,991 of JACSVZ010000002.1, read as the reverse complement.
AAAAATGGGGAAAGATGGCATGACACCACGTTTGACAGAGCCATGAATCACGCTGCTCAGATGAGTGGTTATCCAAAGCCATTAAAAGAGCTTCTGCACTTTACACACAGCACTGTTTAGGAGGAGCCAAGCTGGGCTGGAATCTGCTCTCTATTTCACCAATCTCATCATGAGATTTAGCAAGAGTTACTCTTGATTTATGTTGGGTCAGGGTCAGACTGGGAACTTGTCTCTCTTTCCACAGTGTTAACATCATCTCATAAACAACTTCAACACCCAACACTACAGCAGAGAAAGATCCAAGAACAATTACTGCAGTATAATTCTAAAATGCAAGCCTACTCGTGCTACACTGACATATATTTTAAAACGTATACTCTTGAAATAATCAAAACCAATGATTTTTTCCCCCTATAAAAAGCAGTTTGAGAAAAACCCAACTGGTGCTTAAAATAGTTGTTTGGGATTTTTTTTAAATGCAGAAATCACTCATAAAACCTCAGGATCCAATGAGATATAATAGTATCTGTAATAGACCTGCAGGCAAATGAACTTCAAATTGACAAAGATAATGTTAGAGTTAAATGTCCTTGGGGCTTTATTATTCACAGCAAAAAATTATTTGAGACAACAATCAGGTACTTGAAATGCAATACTTTATCAGGTGTTTGATTTTTAAGTGGAAATTTAAGTGGTAAGCCTTTTCCTTTGAGCAGAAAACATTTAAAGAAGAGTTTAAATATGTATATGCAGCAGAGGTGGAAATCACAATAAAATTAGAGTGAACAGTTGGCATGAGGAGGTAATTTACTTGACCAGATTCTTCATTCATCCTGTTGAATAACACTGTGTAACAGGATTTGGGCTCTTTCTAAATCCAGCATCATATATTTTAGCCATAAACTAAACACTTTCTAACAAGTACTGACACACTTAATGCTGCTTTTTATTGCTTCTGAAACAACCTAGATGTAGAAAGTCTTGATAGGAAGTGGCCAAATGACAGACTGACAGCACAGTGGCTTTCCTTTGGCTTTGTGCTGGGACTGGGGGGCAATTTTCCTTATACTTTAAAGTGTTGTGAGTTCATGAGCTATAATGCTACTGCTACACTCATGGAAGTGATGGTCTTAAGTGATGGGGGAAGCAAAGGCATTATCAAGGGTCAATATTGGACTTTGGAGGTGCTGGGAATAAAGCAACCACCATGTAACATGAAGAATCCTATTTCTATCCTGTTTCACAGTAGTAAAGGCAACTGTGCATCCTCAAGGCATACGGATATTTGAACACTGTGCTCCATAAAGAAAATATAAATCATGGAAACAGATCTTTTCATAGTGGATAGAGAGTGCTACATACATAGAGGTGAGTTCAGGCCCAGAAGATGACAGTACTTATTTGAAATATTTCTTATTTTGAAATCTTTTCTACCACTTGCACGAAAGTAAGAGAAATACAGGAAATAGGGAAAAACATTTCATTGAAAGCAAAACTGGATGTTCAGTTTTGAACTTTGCAGGTACATGGAGTATCTGGGTCTAAAGACCACCCCTGGAGCATGAAATCAGTGGGGCTGATCCAATAAAGGCTTAGGGTAGTCCAGAAGATTTCAGGAATCCAGCAGGCAGAGATCCTTAGCTGTGCTTTTTCTTCTTAAGCAGACAGTTTTATTGCTCTTTTTTAGCTAAATTAACAAGTTACAGTGCTACCTCTTTTTAAATATGCTGAGTGCCCATAGGGAGGGATTATAACCAGATCTGGTTAATTGAGGTTTAGTTTATCTACACTTCTGGATACAAATAGTCTTATGATGAAGACACCCTGAAGCACAGTATATAGTGTTGATTTCCTATTCATCATTTGAATAAAAATGAGAGACAGAATTGAGTATAATTTTATACTCTTGCCCTGAAGTTTGGGCAAGGATGCCATGCTGTCAGACGTTCTTTGCACAAGAGCCCTGCCTCTACATTCAGCCTGATAGATAAAGCTGTACTCATATAACAAAAAGAAGGAAAAAAGTACTCTTAAACTTGGATTATGATGAAAATTCTGGGATAACTTTTTTGGTTTTTTCAAAGTAATTTTCAGAAACTAGGATGAACTGGGATTCTCTGAAAAGATGATGATGCCCTCATCAGAAATAAGTAGTTGCTTGATATGTAAAAATGTGCATGTCTTCACCGTTTTTTATAAGGTGAACAGAACTGAAAGTAATAGCAGGAGTTGGGAGAAGATTGGAAAACTTAATGCACTGGTTTGGAAGTTTGGAGTTTAGGTCTTCTGTGGCATAATTTAGTCAGATCCTGCTTTTCTGAGCTCATCTGTTGTCTTTTCAGCTTCTTCACTACTCACTAATTTCTTCTGGGCTTCTCGTACAACAGAGATGGTGAATTAATCAAGTCTCTTGGTTAGCCACACGAGTTTCTCAATCCCCTGCATGACAGAAAGCAGTTCCTCAGCTTTAGGTGCCCAAGGGCTTAGGAAATTCAAGGGGGATATGCTAATTTGTAAGTGCTGTCTTCATTACCAGCAGCATCCATCATCATTATTGTTTTACTGCCTTCTATCAAAATTTTCTTCAGTACGTTGAGCAACGGCTCTGCAGTCCCTCTGTCCTTCGTGTGGTTTCTCAAAAATGTGAATTGTGGATGGAGGCAGCTGTATCAGCCCGGGGGATGCACTCCTCCACACTTCAGGGGAGATTCAGCTGCCTCAAGAAGTGTCCAAAGTCAGAACAAGGCTGCAACTCCCTTTGGGAAAGGGGCTCAAGGTGTGCACATCCATGTGGGTCTTCATTCTCTCTTCACTTGGGAATTGTGAGGACTAGAAATCTGTCTGGATGATATCTGGAAGTCACTTAGTCCCTATGGTTTATGTGGTAAATTTAAACTACACTTGAGCAATGTTTCTTTTCTGTCTTTTTTTTTTTTTCCTCTTAACAGTTTTCTTTTGGTTCTGCAGCTCTCAACTTTTCTTGCTTTTATGCTGAACTCTGAAATGAAGAGAATTAGAAAGCATTAGATATTGGACTTTGAAAAATAGCAAGACATAACACTAATCACGGCAGTAAATGAAATGGTGGCTTCCCTGCTCACTGAGGAGAAAGGTGGCTGTGTGTGTCACATCACCAGTGAGGTCAATGTCTTAAAAAACACTAGAGATGATTCGCCATTTTCCCAAGAAAAATGACATCTGACATCTTGTCAGAAAACAGTAGTATTCCAAAGACAGATTTTCCATGATTCTCATTTGGGCTTTTTATAAAATCTATGTAAGAAAGCTTTGAGTTTTCAGAAGTTTTTGAGTCCCCAGTTACAGATTTCATGTGAATGTATATAAGAACTCCCTCTAAAGTCACAACTCCCAAGGGACAAAGCTGAAAGCAAGAGCAAGGAGACATGAGAACACTCAGTGAGCAGCCAACACAGTCATCCCAGCCAAACCCAACATGTCCTGTACTGTTTTCAGCACTAGGCACATTCCTCCTGGCCCTCAGAGTATAGCTGCAGAACTAAATATTCCATAAAAAAACAGGCCCATTAACAGTGAGTCAAATGTGTGTGGAGTAACATAGAGATAAGTCTGGCCTGGTACCAAGTGAGATGGCTGCATCCTTTAAAAAACTTCAGCAGTCATAAATTCAGCCACACTTTCTGAGTTCTTGTTATACCACAGTCCAGTGTCTCCTCATCGATGCAACTTTCTCCTTTGCAAAATAGTCCTGAGAACATTAGCGCTTCTGCAGCGATGCTTGCAGGTTTTTACCACCTGCAAACTGAGTCTTCACCAAAATGATCAAACCATTTACTATCTGCAGTAACAATATACATCTTGCATTCATCTAACATCCACCTACGGGACTGAACCTTCACTCCATGGAAATCAGAACAGATGCACTTGCTCTCAAATATTAGTTCATCATAAAAAAGCAGCAGATCTTGAAAAATTGTTTGGATTCACACCTCCAAGCAACTCTAAAATATTTTTTCCACTGGTCAGACTTGGTTACCCTCACTCAAATCCCTGTTGATCTCTCTTATTTGGGTGTGTTGCATTTTTTCTTCCATAAAACTAACCTGAGTAAGGCATATTTGTGTTATAGCTTCTGTTTACTGGATGCATGGAGCAACTGTGAGATCACAGCAGCCTGTTTTCCCCTGTCTCATTGTGCTGTGGAATCACCTCATAAACCGTGAGAGAAACAGCTACAATAAATAGCAGAAATCAACCTATCTCTGCTAATCATTAGCTCTGGTGACTGGCAAATGGCTCATCCAGCTCTTCCAGTGTAAGTGAAGTCCATAAGCAGGCACCGAGAATGAGTGGGGTGATCCGGTAACCACCTACACCAGCCTTCAGGGCAGTTGTTATTCTTGTGTGATTATACCTCTAAAAGAGGTGAGGCTGGAAAGAATGGCAGAACCAACCAGCTGATTTGTGTTTAAAAATGTGCTATAAGAGATATGAAAGTACTTGGTGAAGGCCAAATCCAGTTCTTTGTTATGGCAAAGCAATCACACACCTTGTTCACGAGAAGCACTGGGCTGACAGCCCTGGACAAGATGCCCTTCTTTATTCACAGGCAGGCAACCCTTTTGGAATTTTGACTCCTTAGAATATCTCAGCAAAAAGGAGAGAATGCAGTCTCCAAATCCATTCAATCAACTCACTCTTGCCCACAGTGGTCCCAGCCCTGGAGCTCTCTTGCCTTATTCTCTTACCTGGTTTAGCTCCCCGGTTAACCCCTGTATCCCATAAACTGTGTGATAATTTCACTCTCTTGCTGCTCATATCACTGAGAATAACACAAAGATACAAACCCCCTGGAGCCTTTTGCTGCCTCACATCTGCAATGAAACAATTTCAATAAAAAGTTTCTTCTAAATGATTCTTCTCCCAGGGACTGAACTCAATTACATCACAAAAAAACCCGAACTAATTATCATTTTATAGTTTGGTCTTCTTTGTCAGGTCATTGCAGTCTTAGTGGAACTTTTATGCAGTGTAAAAAAAAGAGTAAAAATACAGTGTTATGCAGTGTAAAAAAAAAAAAAGTAAAAATACAATGTTTGAAAGCTGAGTAACTTTCATGCTTATAATGTTTGGTTGTTTGTTTCATTAACTGTTGGGATATTCTAGAAATTTTCAGCTTACTATCTCGCAGGAACAATCCAAATGCCTAGAAGGGTTATAATATAATATTCATTACAGAGTCTTATTTATAATATTTATTATATGACCCTAGAAGGGTCATAGAATAATATTTATAACAGAAAAGTGCATTGAGGAAAGACTCTAAAAAGCAGTTTTTATAGAATCCAACTGTGCTCTAACTTTCTTTAATATTTTTTCATTACATGTTTTGAAAAATGCATGCAACCATTTTAATGTTTTGTGGTTTGTACACAATCTGTAATAGAAACTGGTAGTTTCAAGGATGCAAATAGACTGCAAATGTCATCTCGTAAATTCTGACATGTTTGGTCAGGATGCAAACAAACCAAATTGTTGCTGCTGGGTTTTATGAAAAAATAAGACAAATTTCACTGGACAAACAGAAGTCATAGATGTGATATCATAGATATGATCTTATTTTTTGTTTTGGAAATCTGCTACCAAACAAAAATTAAAATACTTATGACCACTTCAGTCAGAATGCTACAGAGGGGCTTCTAGGTAATGACTATTACCACTAGCCATAAAAACAAGTCACAGAACTGCTCCTTTCCCCTCCTCTCTCATTACCTGGAGGGCAATCTACTCTGCAATGGGCAGCTGGGTCAGGACAAGTGAGTTTGAATGCTGGAAGCAGCCAAGTGGGAGCTGAGGTCCCAAAGCAAGGTAATTTCTTGAAGCCGTAAAAACACCTAAGAGACTTGTTAAAATAATTATTTTTAAAGAGTTTAAATCTTTATATCCAGAGAGTTATGAGAAAGGGTTCTTTCAGATTGCTTAATTCCATCCTGTTATGTGTCTTCATAAACGTGGGAAGTTTAGTCATCTTTAAGAACTTTGCCATCGTTTTCTGAGCTGTGCCCTTGAAAGTGCTAAAGATCTTTATTTCCTGTTATTAAACTGAATGTTCAATAATTTATGTAAATATAGCACAGTCATAAAATGCTATAAGGAGTTACTCATGTAACTGCTTTAGGAGTAAACATGGATATTAATTTGGAAGTTTTTCTTGGTTACAGACACAACTTCAGAAAAGAAACCCTCTGACAAAAATTCATATCGTCTTCCAGGGCTACTTACATAAAATTGTGCAGAATCAAGCTGAAAAGAAGTTACAGAAAAAAAAAAAAAAAGAGGTCTTTGACCTATTTGAAAGAGTTTCACCTTATACAAGCCCCTGAGAATACTGAAAAAATATCTCAGAGAAGTGGGTTCGATTAAAAAAACAACATTCTGATAAATTCCTGCCACAAAGGCACAAACTGGATTCCAGCTGTAACGTGAATGTGTTATTAATTCACATAAAGCAGTTAATAAGATGAGCTGGGAAAGATTTCTACAAACAGGCCACAAATGCAGCAAAAACCTACAAGTCAAGTTTTTCTCTTCCCACAACAGTACACAAAAAGATATATAAAAGTCCCTAAGTGCAAAAAACCCTTTGCTTCCTCAGGAATTTTATCTCATCATCGCATCCTCTGGTCTCTGTTCAGCCCAACTCCGAGTAAATGATTCGTGAGAAAACAACCACACATCAAAATCTGGGGGAAATAAACTTCACATTTAGGACATGACACTTTTACAGCATTGCTGGAAAGGCAACATAAGACTGGATGAGAATTTTATTTATGTTTTTCCTGTAATCAGGTAAAATACAATTTGATTGAAGATAATGGCAACTCTGGTTTAAAACCACAGCCTGCTTATTTAGATGATGTTTCCCAGTACAAAGAAATCATATAATTCTAGCAATCAGAGAAAAATAATATTCAATACAGGTTTTAAATTCGTGGTAGCCTTAGGATGCCTTCTTTTGGATACACCTGAATTTAATATTACAGTAATTACCTAATTATCATAGTAATTAGTTACTTTTTGCCATTTATTAATATTTAAATTATCCATGGTAAACATGGGAATATATTTTTTACAATACATATTGCCATAAAATATGGACTAATTTTCAATAGAGCAGTTTCTTTTGGAAGTTCTCCCCACAAGGACAGGCAAAAAAATTAGAAGCTAAAGTTCATAAAGTCTATTGTTCATTCACTGTTTCTTCCACTTTCCCCACTCGCATCTTTGAAGACAACACAGTTAAGACTGAAAATTTGGGACATTTTTGGCTGTCTTTAATTACAATTTCCTTATATACCTGGCAAAGAAAACGATGTGCCAGAAATAGATTCAATGAACCTGCAAAGGCTTTCCAGCATCATTCCGAAGAGAGAATTGTACGTGACTTTTCCTGTGCATTAGGGATCTCCAGCCCTGTGGGCATTTTCCTGAGGAAATGCCGTGGGATTAGGTTGTCTGTCCAATATGGAGTCTTGCTGGAAAAAGAAGATTTCCTGGTTTAAGCGGTGTATAGAAAATGAACTGGTTTTGCTTACTGTATTGCTTCCATTTGAACACAGAAGTAAAGCTAATTTTTATTTCCCAAGTATTTATTGTCACCTCTTTGACATAATGGGCTAAGGGGCAAGAGAAGTTAAATCATCCCAGCTAAGTGAAGGTGACATTAACCAGTTTTACTGTGAACGGCTTGTCAGACATTATTAAGCTTTGCCTGGGTCCATCAGGGCTCCAAGCCTGTTAATAGACATTGCCACCAAAAGAGGGGAGTGAAATTTACTGCAAAATGATTTTCTTGTTTCATAGAACATAAAGGCAAAGATTTGTTCCTTTTCTCTATTAAGTTTATACGTTGGAAAACAAAAAAAAACTCGGCTTTAGCAAGAAATGTGCCCCCTCAAATATTTTTTCATATTTTTTTAAGAAATTTGAGCAGTAAATATGACAAAATAGTTGGAAGACTAAATTAATGTTGCCTCCAGGATGCCAAAATCTCAGATCACCTATTAAAACCATTCATGACAACACATTTTGGTTTTTATGTTCCCTGAGCACGTCACTTTCTGAAATATCTGTTGTTCCCAAGATGGAGCTATCTGGAACACTCCTCATAATGTGTTTGAACAGTTAAACTAGCCTATAGCACTATAACTTTAATGCATTATAAATGAATCACTATGGATACGGGATGTCTTGATGATCCCAAGTATTAGCCTTTGTATTCCAATTTGGTATCTGTGATGTTTGCCTACCCAGCAGAAAAAAACAAGCCTCATAAAATTTGATTGTTTTATTAGAGCAGTCAAATTAAAAAGTTAAGGGGATAATGAAATATAAGACAAATTGAAATAGTAAAATTTGCCATCTGCCCAGCTCTCATAGGTGATGCATTCACAAAACTTGGCCAGCTGAGAGGGGACTGACAGGTCAAACTCTGCAGCCTGTACCCAGGCCTGCCTTTTGGTGCAGGATTCAGCCACAGCTGTATTGCAAACTCATCTGTCTCACACATGAGGGGCTGAGGAAAATGGGAATATGTCCTGCAAACTTCCAGCTGTCGTTCCTGCTGTATGCTGACACGAGTGCCAAAAGCCGTCTGTCACACAAGAGGAATGTGGAGTCAATTTCAGTAAGAAAATGTGGTTAAAAGGCAACTGGCTCTTCACCCTGACTTCGCATTTCCTTATCTAGAGCTCCCTCCAGTTTGAGGGAGAGGTTTGTCTGAATGCTAACTAGGCCAGGACTGCAGGGTTTGGACCAAGATGTCATGAAAATCAGGCTGGAAAGCCTTATCTCTAATTACAGTTGGCAAGGCACAGGGGACAGTTGTCTCCCGTTCTTACCTCCTACAGCCGTGTTGCCACCATGAATTGATGCCACACACGGACCTCCGGTCGTGTAAAAAGTTACACTCATCCACCTGGACAGACTCCTTCCCATGAAAATCAGTGTTGCACCTTTTACTGCTTAGGAAATTAGTCCCTCAGGAACTAATCCAACACCCACTAAAATTCATGGACTGTCTCCAAGGAACTGCTGCAGATTTACATAGGAGATTTAAAGGATCATTCAATCAACTGTGTTTCCGGGGCCAGAAAACAAATAGTGCTTACAGCATGAAGTATCTACAGAATTTACAGATATTTTAACTGAAACTTTATGGATTCATACTCCTTTAGGAAGGGAGAGGTTTGCTGTAGGAAGGTAACCACACAGGTTTTGGTTTGAGTTGTTTTGCAAACTCCAGACCTACATAGAGGTCGTGGAGTCCAGATTAATGACTAGATTTTCTTTATATCCAAAATCAAGTGAAGGTCATAAAGAGCAGCTTCAAATCCACAAATTCTCCTGCTGTTCTTCAGATGAACCTGGAATCATAGCAGCCAGTATTATCTTACTGGCAAGGTTTTTGTTCAGTTAGAAATATGTGGTATGACAGGACTGCTGTTGCCCCTGCTGTGTAACAGATTTAATCTGACAGAGAAGTCAATACTAAGCGTGTAATGACTTGCGTCACAACCAGTTTTGTGCTCCTACTTCCCTTAACCTCGATCCCTTCCAGCTTTAGATCTTCCACTGAAGCATCTAAAAATCCTCAGATGTTATAACTCCACACATACTTGAACATGGCAGCTCCTTGTGCTGGTTAACATCACCCAGCACAGTTCCTCAACAGAAGATGTAAAGGTAATAATTGTTCTGGTTTTACTCTTTTGTTCATGGCATGAAGAAAGCTTTCGACATTTTACATTTGTCCTCCATTTCCTCTGTTGGCTCTGCTGCAGGAAGTCAAGCTGAACTTAAACTTGTGTCCTACTCACTTGTCTCAGTTTCTAATATTTTCCTGGATTTTGACACTTTTTGAACATTTTGTTGCCAGAGTAATCATCTCTGAAAAATTATGAAGTAAAGAGAACTCACTCATGATCTAAAAAGAGGACCTCATGAAATGCAGTCCCTTCTTTTGAAGCATACTGTTGGCCTGGGTGAGGAGCAGGGCCACAAAACTGAGCTCCGCTGCTTGTGTTGTTCTCTCCCTGCACCTGTAGTTGCATGGCAGGTACATAAATGAACCTCTGACTGCAGGAAGAAAAATCTTCCCTTCCACAGCAAGAGATCGTGTTCATGCTTTGCTCAGAGTTAACATCTTTCCAATGTAAAATGCCCTTTTCTGGGCTCCACAGGAGAAACAAGGGCTGATAAAATAAGTAAAACACAATGAAGTGGGCGATACGTGACCCCCAGAGACGAAGCAGGCAAAAAGATGGGAAAGAGGGAGTGTAACCATTGTAATTTCTTAAATAGTTAATTGAAGTCTATGAAGAAATCAGCTACATGTCTGTGTCAAGTTTTAATGTGGTACACTCCTTTGGTGATATCTTCATTTCCCCATAGCAGGAGGAGATGCTTTTCAGACTGTTTAGTATTTTATATAAGCTCTACACATCTTCATTAGGGTTACTGAAACTTGCTCCACACTCTTCCTGCCACATCTCTTCCAAATCAACTAAACCTTCATGGAGATGACACCTCCCTTTTGCTTTGCTTTGCAGAGCATCCCTTTTACCATGTTGCCTGTTTCGCTATCTGCTTTTTGAGTGTCATCCCCAGTGTGTCATCAGAAGTCCAGAAAAGATATTGACGTATAAATGTGGATTTTACCAGTTTACTTCTAGGTTTCTGCAAGCCTGTTTTTTGTGGGGCTTGTACTTGTACTTTCATTTTTAAAAATTTGTTTTTAATTGCAAAAAGCTAATTATCTACAGAAGGTTCTTCATTTTTTCTTTATCTGAATGGTTTTGTCCCTCCATTATACTTTCCGAGCTTCCCACAACAAAAAGAATAGAAGTGTGACGCCCTTCATAAAAGTCAATAGGAGATATGCAGAGCCTGTCCATTAAAGACATCCCCTGGAGAAATTAAACTGTCAGGAGCAGTTTGCAGTCAGCTCAGTTCGTGGAGAGTGATGGCTCCCCGGGTGATGTGCGGGGGATCATGGTTGGGCTCTGAAGAGGGCTCATGTTCCTGCTTTGGCGCAGGCTCAGACACCCCCTGCTCTCACGTCTGCCCTTCATGTGTCCCCCAGGAAGGGGCAGGGAGGCTGTGCAAGTCCATGTCAGAAGAGAGAGAGAGAGAGAGAGAGAGAGAGAGAGAGGGAGAGAGAGTCTAAAAGTTAAGTTTACTGCAGAATAAATATCTCCAGCAAACACCAACAGCACGGGCAGGACTGCTTTCCTGGGACTCCTGCAGCCCTGTGAGTACTGTAAACACCTCTTTTGGAAGGCTTTGAAGAGGTAGATGTCTCTGGTTCAGATAAGGCATTCAGGGCACTTCAGTTGGGTTTACGATGCTGAGATGTCTGCTTTTGAACAATTCCTGGGCTTCCCAGCACCTCAGCAGAATCACATGAAAGGATTATGAGATTTAATAGCAAACCTATTACAGCTAAATCAGTATGATGAGAGCAGCAATCAGTGCAGGTGCTAGAGGACTTACACGACTTTTAGAGAAACAATTATTTGTTTTAGTTATGTTTTCCCAACAATCCAGTGACCACGAACTAGTTTATTTTTCCACTGCACTCTTCTCTGAAGAAAGTATTTTCTTATTTTCTTTAAAGATATTTCAAGTTCTTAACTTTAAAACACTGTACAGGGAATAACACCTTCAGCTGCTAAATGGCTGTTGTGTACAAGGGATAAATTTTGCCTAGATAATCCTGCTGTGAGTAGGGTATGTGGGCATGAAGACCTCAATGAAGCTTCACACAGCACCGAGCTATTCTCTTCAATATGAATTAAGGGTCTTGGGGGCCACAGAGGTCACCAGGAAAGTCTAATCAGCATCACAACATCATCCTGATCTGGCAAAGTGCTGAGACACATGGTGAACTACTCTTCAATTGAAATACGTGTGCACTGCTCTGAATTGTTTTGGTGCCTGTATCTGTGCATCACCCTTCATCTCTTCCAAAACATCTCTTTTGCTGCAGTTCAGCCTTGTGTTTATCAATAACATGATCCAGTCAAATAATTGAAACAACCACATATCAAAAACTTCATAAGCAGCTCCTCCTTGTGAGTGATGGCTAACTTTTTTCTGTGTCCCAGTTACCACTCCTGCATAAAAAAAGATGTATATCTGAAAGAGTCAGGGATTTTCTCACTGTATTCTGAGAGAAAATTGCCATTGGAGGGCCAAAAAGGATTTGAAACAGGAAGAAGCTGTTGCTAATAATAGAGAAGTCAAATGTCTGGTTATCTGCCTGGCCTGCCATATGCTACAAGTACTAATAAGCAATTGTGTTGCAAAGCCAAGAACAACTCCTTTGTCTTTTACTACATTTAAAAGAAGTCATTATCTGAGAGTCATGCTGTTATTCTCGGCAGACAGTTGCAGCTCAGCTCACACTGAACTTCAAGAAACAGAAACACAGGGATATGGGGCACCTAACAGGAAACCTGCTTTCTCCTCCTTACACGGCCCCATGGACAAACACATCCGCAGGAGTTACCTCCTTGCATTCATCCTTTGAACAGCCTACAGTCTCAGCATTGTTACATGACCTTCTAACCACATACACACAACAAAGGATCGCTCGATGCTTTACAGATGCATGTCCTGCTCAAAATAATAGTTCGACTCAGAAAGAAAAGTATCGAAAACCAGTGTGGTTTCCCTTGTCTACACTTTTCTAAAAGAGGATAAGAGATTCCTCTCACTTTAAATTTTGTGTAGGCTGTTAGCCATTTTTAATTGGAAGCCAAATATGATAAAAACATGAGTCTAATCATAACATTAACATGATCACACTGTAAAGGCATTTCTTGAGTCCCTGGCTAGTATCGTCTTACTTGAACAGCCAGAATTCTGTGCCTGGCATGAGGATGTGCTCTTCCATCTATTTCATCCCACCTCCTGCTAGATACAGGGTAAGAAACAAACCTTTCCTTAGCTCTCATTAATTAGCCTAAAAGCTATTTGTTAACCACTCATCATTTAAAACCTAGATTTCATCTGTTACACAAGATGTTGCAACCCATACTGGGTGCACAGTAATAATTCAAATAAGAAATTCATGAAGGCTGGAATAATTCCTAGCATAGCATATATTTTTCCCGGGAAAATGGAACTACCTAGTGATAGATTTAGTCTCCTGTAAAATTCAAATAACAGGAGTTTTAAATGCTCACTATTTCATTGGAAAGCTGTTTACAGCGGACCTGTAACTTTGAACTCTGACTGGTAAGCCTTCAAGTTGTGATTTGTGTAGAACTCGGTTGCAGTCTGGGAAGGTTTAAATTGCTTGACTGAGTTATTCATAACTTCTAGTTTAGACAACTGGAATCATTGCACTTTTCTATCAGTGCTAATTGGTTTCTAGATTGCACTATTTTGCTGTGTTTAGCAAAGAGAGAACGGGTATCCTGCTTCTCTGCATGCTATTCAGTAGGCACTGGATCATTAATGTGAAATACTGCACAACTGGTTTGCAATTCATCTTAAAGATGAACTGCAGTTCCTTAATGGTCTTGAACTTTTAGTTTAAGAAAATAAATAATATAAATCCTTCAATGTAAGGCAGAGGGGAGGAACCAAAATGCCCATTCCTGGCAGTAGGGTTATAAAAAACCCTGCTCGAAAATGCCTTTCTTCTTATTAGACATTACTTATTTTATGACATCATTTCTTGGAGTGGATTTATTGTCACCAGCCAAATATTTTGCACAACTCAGAGGGTGCCAAGGAATTATCTGAGCATATACTTCTGTATCACTGAAAGTGGCCAATGTAACTTAGAAATGCCACCCAATATTCTCAAGCTGAAGTGACACCACAATATCACATTAATTTTTCCTTTTTTTCCTTGAGTATGAAATCCACACTTCTTTATAGCCAGGTTCTTGTTTGCTGTATATTAGGGTCATATTTCAGAGCAGTAGGCAATAAATTTTTTGAGAGTTTAATTATTTTCCTTCTATTAGAAAATTTTGGGCCAGTGCACTGGAAAATTCTGACTCATGACTGACAGTGAACAGGGGAGTGTCAGTTAAATTTTTGCACAGGACATAAAAAATACCAGGAAGTTGCTCTCTGTACAAAATCTTTCTATACAATGCTTCCTAATTTTGGTGTCTCATTGCACTATCACTGATGATAAAAAATCGCACACATGTTTCACTAGAAGAGAAAATTAATTTTAAAATAGTTTGTTGCAAGTCTGAAGAAAAGCAATTGCCAGGTTCAGTGTGAAGACACATCACCAGTATTTTCATATTCCTGGCAGAGTCGGACAACTTGTGACTGGAGTGCCATCAAGAGTTGCAGGTTCTCCTGGGAGACAGGTTTGTAATGTATCCCCTAATATGAGAACAGGGTCAGTCAATTAAATGAAAAGAATGGAAAGTTTAAAAGATGTGAAAATCTCTCTTTTTTTATAGGTTAACATAGACTGTCAAATCCATTGCACAGAGAGTCAGCAGGTCAAATATTACGGCTGGATATTTAAAGAGTTTAGAACATATCCTGCCAATTTTACTGCAGTGCAATGATAATTAGACACTGTCCTGATGGCCTTCAGGTTCCAAGAAAAAGTTCTTCTTTTGAACTTCACTATGTACTTGGTGAGTTACAATAGAGCTACAAGGACCAAGAGTGAAGAAAAAAACTTCAGAAGTCAAACATCTAGAATGAAGTGCAGCAATATTCCTATTCCTACTGACTTTCCATGGGAGCTGGGAACAAAACCCTCAGCGGTGACCCTAAAATTCTCCTGAATTGTGTCTTGACTATGACTAAAGTGCATGAAATTGAAACTCCTGTGGGAAGTGTTCTGCTCTGTGGGAAATATTATCAAACAAAGAAACAACTAAAATTTAAGGAGGGTGGTGTGCCGGTTCGAGACAAATTTGGAGGAAAATATCCTCTGATAGAAGGCAGGTTACAACCACCCCACTCCCACCAGGTTCAGGAAAGAAATATTCCTCAGAGGAAAGTGAAAGGGAAAAAACCCTATTTATTTAACAGACACACGGGAACACAATAATGCTAAATAATAAAACTTCTTGCTGTGGAGAGAACCTGGTGAAATTCAAAGTCCTTCTGTAAGCGTGGCTGTTCTCCCTCCTGAGCTGGGGTGTGGCCCCTCCAGGCCGTGGCGTGGGCCTCCCGGTGCCGATGATCCAGACCGGAGCAGAACAGTCCAAGGAAATTTCTTGCCTCAGCTAGCGAGCCAGCTAAACAGCAAAGAATTTTAACTCTCTGTCTCTCTCCTGAGAAAAAGTAAAAAAACTTGGGAAAAAAAAAAAAGGAAGGGTGCTTCCTCCGCTCTTGCGTCAGTAGAAGCATGCAGAGGAGTAGCCGTGACCTTGGAGCACAAAACTGCTTTGAAAAGTTTATCTGGCTTTTTTTTTTTTCCTTTCTCTCACCCCCAGTTTTAAAGACACAGAAAGGCACAGGACTCATGTCTGGGCATAGAGAGGCGACGGGGGATACGCATCATAAAGTCACACCAAGACAGGCAGTGAGAGGAGCACAGGCTCCAGGTCAGAGGCTGCAGCTGGTACAGCCCATGTAGGGTTGTGTAGACTCTTTGGAGAGCAAGGATGCAACTGAAGGGCAGAGTCCCTTTTAACCTGAAGCACATTAGAGTTGGATTCTGGAAGTCGGTGGTTGAAGAGGACATCTCTGCCCCCCAGCATCATTCCTGTGCCCTACAATATACTTGTCAGTCCCCTAGGATGTGGTTCCAGATGGGGTTTGATGTGCACAACTGTGTTTATGTTACTGGACACATTCCCATAAATCTTTTATTGTTCCACTTTTTTTGGTTTCACCTACAACAATGTTACTCTGCTGGAAAGGCTTTGTTTCTTCTTAGTGTAAGGAAACAAGTGTGTAACGGGTGAAACACAGAGGCTGCTTTATGCTTCAAGCTGTATCACAAAAATCAGAGCACAAGTGGGAAATAAACATTTGCAAGGAAGAAAATGACACAGAAGAAAGTGGAGAGGCACCATAAAACACATTACCAATTCAAGAAAAGAAGTGGCTACTTGGTACAAAAACTGAATACCAAAGAGAGAAGATACTGAGCGAAGTCCCAGAGTAACCCCAGGTGTGGTTGTGGCTTTATTACAGGTTTTTGTTTTGGACAGACATTTATTGTGGTAGAGAAGCCTTTGTTATTAATAACCCCGTCCCAGACAACGGGGCCAGGTGGGACTCCATGCAAGAGATCATTTAGATAATTTCCCTGATGTGTTACACAGTGACCCACGCCATTCTCCCTGCCAGGTTTTTGACTACGCTGTTTATGAATCCCTACAGTGAAGGACATTCCCTCTTACATCAGTTTTTCTGAGTGCTTTCCTCCTTTTCTTCAGAAGTGTTTCCTGGTGACCTACCACAGTTTCTCTCACTACATGTGGAACCCACTATATCTTCCTGTACAAACCATGGACATGGAGAGAAGATTGTTCCAACCCTCTTTGTGTGAGGATGACAAAATGTGGTTTGGCTTTCATATGCCAGGCTGAGCTTTCAGCCTTTCAAGTATAAAATAATCCATTTCATTTATAAATTTACCATTGTTCAGTAACATGGAATTCATTGCGTCATTTAAAAATATCTCCTTTCAGATTGCAACCATATGTGAAACATGTGGCTTCTCTGTACCCAAACTATAAAAAACCCCCAAACAAACAAGATCTGGGAGGCTGTGCTGAAACTTGTAACACAGAGGAATGCCTTGGTCTGGAGTTCATTGCAGCAGGAAAAATGCTGTAAGACATGCTGTGATTGAGTCATTTTCTCTACTAAATTTTAAAATTGCTGTGACAAGACATTTAAACTGGTGAAAGAAAGGTTATAGATCCCTCAAGCTGTCAGTGCAAAGAAGTGTTTTAACTTTACACCTTATGGGTATTTGAATAAGGAAATCAGTCTGCAAAAGTACGTGATGAAAAAGTTCTCTTTTTGTTACTGCTATGTTGTGCTCCACCCACCTATAAAGTTTCTGTATCACTGTAGCATGAGCAGCTTTTTCTTTCCATTCATTCAGCCATAATCTATTCAAACATCCAGATGAAGGGATCTTTCAGAGGAGACCTCTCTGTTTTTGTAATAAGAAACCTTACCAGTCAGTTCCTATGGGAGGTAGACTAACCTCTTTCTCACGGTAAAATCCAAATAATTTGGTCAGGTACTGGGTTTGCACGGCCAGATTCTGGCAGTGGCGGGGGCTGCAGGGGTGGCTTCTCTGAGAAGCTGCCAGAAACTTCCTTTATGTCCAATAGAGCTAGTGTCAGCCAGCTCCAGCATAGACTCACAGCTGGACAAGGCCAAGCCCATCAGTGATGGTGGTAACACCTCTGAGATAATGCATTTAAGAAAGGGGGGGGAAAATGCACAACTGCTGCTGAAAAGAGGAGTGAGAATGCATAGGAGAAACAACTTGGTAGTGAAGAAGTGATGGCAGCTGATCCAGGCACCGGAGCAGAGATTCCCCTGCAGCCCCTGGTGCAGCCCATGGTGAGGCAGCTGTGCCCCAGCAGCCCATGGAGGTCCATGGGGAGCACAGATCCACCTGCAGCCCCTGCAGGACCCCATGCTGGAGTTGGGGGATGCCCAAAGGAAGTTGTGACCCTGTGGGCAGCCCATGACTGTAATTGCTGAGTGGTGTCTCCCTGTCCTTATCTCAACCCATTTATTCTCTTGTCTCTCCCCTGTCCAGCTGAGAAGGGCAGTGACAGAGCAGGTTGTCGGGCACCTGGCGTCCAGTCAGGATCAACGCACCGCACGCCGTAAAATGAGACTTCATATAACACCATGTCAGAAACGATTCACAGCAAAGGAGACAGGCAGACACCTCTCCTGCCAGCTACTAATGACCTACTTACTTCCCTCAGCTCTGCCTGGAGTTAGTACTTCTAGTCATATCTTTCAGATAAAAAGGTCTGTGATTTAGGAAGAGTATTTTATAAGTGAGAAAGTGATTTAGCTATGTTTGCCAGGTTCAAAATCCTCCTGCAAGCCATGAGTGAGTTGGTGTATCAGGATAAATTGCTGTATTTAGGCTGCATTTAGATACTGCAGTTCAGATGTTCTCAGAGGTTCATTATTAAAGACAAAGCTAGCAGCTGCCTCAGACCTGGCACTTCTGGGGCTGGAGCAAGTTTGGATTTGTAGACAGTGGCTCTTAGCAGCGTATTGGAGCCTCAGGGCTCAGATTAGATCCCTGCAGTCTGTGATGATTGCCTGGGGAGTGAGACAGCACAGTTTAGGGAGACAGAGAGAAGAAGCTGGACTGTGACATGAGAAAAGAGAAAAGACTCACACAGCCAGTCCTAACAAGGGGAGCTACTGCCACCACAGCCCACACCATAAACCAGGTCCATTCGTCACTCCACTCTGTGGAGTGATGCCTTGTCCATAAAATGACTCCTTTGAGCCTGATGTTTTAGCCAAGAGAAACCACTACTAGACACATCTGTGTTGACCTTTACTTAACATTCACTGCTCAAAGGCAGGGCACAGATGTACAGGCCCTTGTCTGTCAGAAGCAGGAGCAAACAGCCCATTCCAGGAGTTCTAGATCACTGGAGGAGCCAGGAGCACATTGAGCATCAGGAGTCACCAGGATGGTGGCCCATTTTCTCTGACTGCAGAACGAAGACAGGAGCAGCCCAGAGGTTGACTTTGTGAGTCTGTGCTCTCCCAGCTCCTGCTGAGAACTGATATTCTGTGACCTCCTTTAGCTGGCATGGCCACAAAGCAAGGATCCCATTTATGTCTTCTTCACAATATTTGCCTTCACTGTGACATCTTCACTCTCTCCTCAGGCCACCATAGGTGCTCACCAAGCGTCATGAGTTCATAAGCACAGGTGAGTTGGAGTTCATATCAGGAAATTAAAAAGGAAAAATGTAGACTGGATAGGTGTAAGGAAGAGACAAGACACTTTAATGAGCGTAATAGTAGCTTGATCCTTCTTCTGTGGCTTATTTCTTAATTCTTATTTTTTATTAAAAATATATATATATATAGATGTGTTTTCTTTTAAACTTTATTTTTTATTTGTTTTTTGATCTCACTTTCAGGTTCAGGACTGTTATTGAAAGTTCAAGCTAGTTAAGATAGTTTTTGTTTCCTTATAGATGCAAAACACAGGAATCAAAATTGAAACAATATTTGAGAACAGTCAGAGTATTTCCAATTGCTTAGATAACTTGATGATCATCATTCTCATAATTTTTCATTTTCTCTCTAAGTTCTCTTTTAAATTCTCTTTAAAGTTCTCCCTCTTCTTTTCTCTCTGCAGTACAGGCAAACTAATTTTTCTGCCCGACTCATCTGGAAAGTGTGTGACTTCTTTTTAAACAGATACCTTCAATAAACGTATAATTTTCAACTCAACCTTATTATATATTGCTTGTAATTTCATAATGTCCCAAGCAGTGATTTTTGCATCATTAGATCAGTGGGAAGCCTGAAGAACAGAGGGCTGTACATATTTTATCCTTTTTCTTCCAGTATTTTTATCACTTAATGCTGCATTGCTTTCGACATGGCTTTCCTATCTTTAAGCATAATGGTTCTGAACAATTAGGAAGGGCATGGCTATTAACTGAAGTCCTTAATTGTGTAATAATTTGTAGGGGCGGGGGGAAATCTGAAATTCCATGTATTACTTCATGAAAACTGCCCTGGAAATGGTGGCTGCTCCCTGTTCTCTATGGAATAACCCCCTTTTCATTGGAGCATTAACATATGACTCAGCCTAAGGCAGTTATTTCAGAAAGGCGTGAGGCACAAAGCCACTGTTAAACTAGGTGAACAACCTGAAAAGAAAAAACCAAAAATTTGTGTTCTTGAAAGCTTGTTTGATTTAGTCCCCAACAGTATTGCTTAGTCTCATAAAATATATTACCTTTCCCCACAAATCATACTTTGCTCATTAGAGTGTTACGTGGCAAACTTAATTATTGTAATCACGGTGGGGATGCTGGATTAAAAAGTCTACAGACATTTAAAGTAGGATTAATGTCTTCATGTAACAGCAAAAACTGATGTAACTTCGATGCCACTGGGAAGCAAATTTGATATGGAAATGATGCCATTTTAATTCCAAAAAGTTTAAATGTGTGCTTGGTTTGAGGACACATTCTGCTTGCTGCATTTTTCTCAGCTCCAAGGTTTTTGAGTCTTGTACAGAAATCATACAGTAATTGGATTCTCAGACTTGTTTCCTAAGGAAATGAACCTTTATGCATTCCTGCAGTCTATCAGTCTCTTGGCTTCTCCCTAAATTTTGAAACTACTAGCCAATTTCAACCAAATTTAAAGCACCCCAGACGTCTGAAAGATATTATATACCTAAGGTTATGCAGAAATTGGGAGCTGAGTAGAATAGAAGGATTTAAATTAGAGCTCAGGGAGACAGAGGCAAAGGTGTCGGGCATTACAGGCAGTGCCCAGCAGCAGCTGGATGTGCCAGGGTCACACAGACCCAGCCTGCTCATCTGCATCAGCCACAGCCCAGCCCAGACCACCCCAGCCTGCCCTGGAAATGGCAAGGAAGGTGGAACTCTTGGACCAGGGAGGATTTAGGGGACGAAGGTCATTATGCAAGTGGAGTTAGTTGTGCTGTTTCTGACACAGCTTTGTCTGTTTTGTCTGTAAAGGAACAGTGATTGTTACTGGTCGACATTTCTGAGTGGAATCACAAAATCTCCATTCTTGGAGGTTTTCAAGGCCAAATAGGATAAATCCATGAGCAACCCTGTCCGGCCCGTAGCTGACCGTGCTTTGAGCAGCAGGCTGGGCTAGAGTAGCCCTTGCAACCTGCATCATCCTGTGATCCTCTGAGTCTGTGCAGTTAGGTTTGCCTTACTGTGTTACCAAAAACAGGGTACGGACAGGTTAATTTAGCCCAGATTTTATGATCTGTCAACTATCTTTTGAAAGGCCTATAGATTTTTTCAGTGCAAAAAAAGGGTATTGCTAATGCTCAATATTTATAATGTGCTAATAGCCAGAGATGTTAGCCAAGGTCAGAGACTAAAAAAAGAATGAAGGTAATTTAGTGGCTAAATCATTAACCTACAACAGAGGAAATCAGAGTTCATTGGAGTCCTCCTATATGAATTTATACAAGCAACGGTGAGTGGGAGTCATCTCACATAATTTTAGCCCTTCAGAAATTAGGTAGCTAATTTAATGTGGCTTTTTAGATGCCCTCATGAATCAGCAGAGAGACAAAGAGCCCAAAGCTGTTTCCTGCAACATATTTTGGTGGGGTGGACACTTCCTTTCCGTTGAGGGAGAAAGGAGAGGTAATAGCACTCAATGGGGAGCATGAAGGGTTGAGGTAGACAGATCTCATCAGACAATGTTAAAACAAATTGTTATAAGCTCTTATTTTACTAGTTTAATAGTTGCAGGTCACAGTGTTGATTCATTTGCTGTCAAGGGTTTTGTGCTTGTTTTCAGGGTTGTGTTATCTAACACCTCACTCCTTGTATGTATTCCCTGTTGTGCTGTTTATCATCTCTGGGGGCTGCATTAAAATTATCATTTTCCCACTCTGTCTAACACTGGTTTATATGATAAAATTACTGGTCAGGACTCTAATTTGGCAATTGTACTTAGCATTGCCATCATATCCATGCTTCAGGAACCATCTCTCAGGAACTGTTAATAATTACACTCTTTACATTTACTCTTCAGAGAGCCAATCTGTGGGGGAGGGGGGGGGGAAGAAGAAACACTTTTCTCTGAGCTTTCACCTTTCCCTTCTCCTCTTTTGAGCATTTTGAATATTCTTGGTATGTTCAAACCAACATGTTCATATTGCTGTCTCAGTTCTAGCTGGATAGTTAAGTGTGGGACAGTATGGACAAGTGCCTGGGACAGTGGACACATCCAGTGCTTTAGAACTTCACCCCTGAACAAGTGAAAAATCCTGAAGTGGGATGGAAAATGTTCCTCAGCTCTAGAGGCAGGGGTTGAGTACATGAGTTGCAAGGAAAAAAATCACAGAAGGAGGACCTTTCAGGAAAATTGCTGCTCCAGTTTCTAGTGGGCAGTTCCCCAGACATAGTAGAAGGGGTTTCTTACTTGCAGTCTTACTAAAGGAACTTCTGATTCATATTTACAAGTGAGTAATGAAAACTCTGAGCAGGTCTAGAAGGGCCCTGCCTCCAGACAGGTCAAAGAAGGGAAAAACTGGGTTTATTGGACTCTGTGGATTCAAAGGACTGGCACAGCAGACCCACAGGAGTGTTAGGCTCTAATGTTGACAGGTGCACAGTGTACCCTAATGTCATCTGGCTCTAGAGGCGCAGATCCCAGCTGTGTTTCCTCTTAGCCATACACGAGACTAGCTCCAGGAGGTCCATGTCCCTCTTGTACTGAGGAGCCCAGAACTGGGTTCCCTCAGGTCCAAGTGATCCAGGTGAGTGATAAGAAATTCTAACAAGCAGCCCCTGGTATTCATTAACTTTCTCCATTGAGTCGTAGATTAGAAAACCCAGTGTGTACCAACCTCCACCACATCCCCAAGAACACACTTGTTCTTGAACTACTTATGTTACTACAAAGTCAGCTGCCATGAAATAAGAGTGGAACACTTTCATTTAATCCAATTCCTGTTGTGAGGAACAGCAAAGTCCTCTTTAACTACTGAGGCTTAGCAAAGGTAAACCTTAGTCTAGTTCAACATGTGCTGGTCTTCTAGCAGGCAGCACAGCACCTGATAGGCAAAAAAAAAAAAAAGGGATTTCTTCAGAGCTTTCTCTCCCTCAGTGGTTTATAAGTTCATGAGAATTCAGTGTCATGGTTTAACTCGAGCTGACAACTCAGCCCCACACTGCCACTTACTCACTACCCCCATGGCGGGATAGGGGACACAATCAGAAAAGCAAAAGTGAAAAAGCGTGTGGGCTGATATAAAGGCAGTTTAATAGGTAAAGCAAAAGCTGTGCACACAAGCAAAACAAACCAAGGAATTCACTCACTTCTTCCCATGGGCAGGGGGCAGGCAGGTGTTCAGCCATCTCCAGGACAGCAGGGCTCCCTCACACAGAATGGTGACTTGGGAAGACAAACACCACCACTCTGAATGTCCCCCTCTTCCTTCTTCCCCAGTTTTACATGCTGAGCATGATGCCATATGGTGTGGGATGTCCCTTGGGTCAGCTGGGGTCAGCTGTCCTGGCTATGTCTCCTCACGTTTTCTTGTTCCCCCACTGTGTCCTCAGTGGTGGAGTTGGGTGAGAAACAGAAAAGCCCTTGGCTCTGTGCAAGCTCTGCACAGCAGAAGGTAAAACAGTGTATTATCAACTCTGTTTCTAGCACAAATCCAGAACATAACCCCATATTAGATACTATGAAGAAAATTACCTATCCCAGCATGTTCTCCACCACAGCCACAGTGCCTTCAACTCTAATTTACAGTAATGCAAGCAAGCCCCAACCAGAACACGTGGCAGGCACAGGAGCTTGTCCAGTACAGCAGTTGAACAAACAGCAAAAGCAAAATGCAGCTACAAGCATTCAGAAAAGTCATGATTTTGCAAGAGCATGTAGTGACAGAAATCCCTGGAAGTGTTTAGGGCCAGGTTGGTGGAGCTCTGAGCAACTCAGTCTAGAGAAAAGTGCCCCTGTTCACGGCAGGGGGGTTGGAACTAAATGATCTTTAACAGCCCTTCCAATCCAAACCATTCTATGTTCTATGATTCCATGATAAAGGGATTATCTTTTAGACCCTACAGAGAGGAAGAAGGAGAATTGCCAAAAAACCTCAGACTAAATTAGGATATAAACCTATTAGCCTGTTTTCTTTCTGTTAGGTGTTCACGTGGCCTTACCTCAGGAGACTTAGAGTATCTTGGGGTTTCCTACAGATAGTTGTAGTGCTGGGTTTAGGTTGCCCTCTTTCACCTGAACTGCTTGCCATTTTCAGGAGCCTGAAATATTTTTTTTTCCTTTTGAGAAAACAAGTAAAGTACAGAAATTCATCTTCTTGTTGGTGTATCCTAATTGCTCATAGAAAAATCTTTAAAGTCTTGTTTCTCTGAAATAATAGAAAGAGACATACTACAATTTCCACACTCAGAAATGCTGTGGATAGACAGAGGTGTGAGCCAGGTGAGGAGCCTGCATGGTACACAGTGACAGGGAGAGATGCTGTCATTCTGCCTGCACTGAGAACAGGGGGAGAGAAAATTAGCAAACATAAGGGCATTGGAAAGAAAAACCACAGAAATTATTCAAAAAGTAGAGAAGATGACCTATGCATATTTTGCTTTTGTGGGTAGACCCTGAGTGAGAGCCCCAGTCCTGAATGGTGCAGACCAGCTCATGTACAGCTGCATAGCCCTCTGTCGATGTCGTCTCTGCATCCCGTGTGGCTGCTTTTGCCTTGAGGCATAGTTGTGATTCATCTCTGTGCTTTTTTTCCACTTTGAAATTCAAGAAATAATGGATGAATGCCCTACATGATTTCACAGCCTGACACTGAGGCCGCATATTAGACCCAATAATGCAAAACATATTCCTATTACTTGGAGCTCACCCAGAATCATAGAAACAGAATTGTTAAGGTTGGGAAAGACCTCTCGTCCAACCAGTACCAAAACCATGCCCATAAGATTTTTTGAACACTTCCGGGGATGGTGATTCCACCACTTCCCTGGGCAGCTTCTTCCAATGACTGAAAACACTTTTGATGAACAGACTTTTCCTAATATCGAATTTAAACCTTCCCGAGTGCAACCTGAGGCCTTTTCCCCTTGTCCTATCACTTGTTACTTGGGAGAAGAGACTGAGCCCCATCTGGCTCCTTTCAGGAGTTATAGAGAGTGATAAAGTCCCCCCTGAGCCTCCTTTTCTCCAGACTAAGCACCCCCAGCTCCCTCAGCTGCTCCTCATCAAACTTGTGCTCCAGACCCTTCCCCAGCCCCATTGCCCTTCTCTGGACACACTCCAGCCCCTCAATGTCTTTCTTGCTGTGAGAGGCCCAGAACTGGACACAGCATTCGAGGTGCGGCCTCACCACTGCCCAGCACCGCCCTGGTCCCGCTGGTGACACTGTGCCTGATTCAAGGCAGGATGCCATTGGCCACCTGGGCACACGTTGCCTCACGTTCAGCTTTTCATCCACCAACACCCCCAAGTTCTTCTCCTCAGGGCTGCTCTCAATTCATTCTCTGCCCCGTCTGTACTTGTGTTTTGGATTGCCCAAACCAAGGTGCAGGACTTTGTACTTGGCCTCGTTGAAATTCATGAGTTATGGCTGTAAATGTGATATGAGTACTGAGGGTGTTTTGTTTCAGACTTCTGTGAGGTTTAAAAGTTGTGCCTTAGATTTTCAAGGCCAGCACCATTATGTGCATGCACAATGAACCTCACTTTAGGTAGCTTTGTGCATATTTTATAGGTTTCTTAGATTCCATTAACAGTTCAGAGGCCAACTTGAACTTGGGAAAATCAAATTAATGAAGACATTTTTGTCATTGTTAAATACATCTAATGTATAACAGAGCCTAAAAGGGTGATGAATTTAATAATCTGGTCAAAATGGATGGACTTAAAACATCTTTCTTTCATGTTCTTCCTCCCCACATGGGAAAAACTCTTCAGGTGTATGGAGATCAACCTAATTCTCCTTCAAAACTTTTGCAGTACTCTGTTACCTTGATAGCTATGTAAACCATGATGTGCTTAGACTCCTGGGAGTGCTGTTATGGCTACAACAATTGCCTATAATTTTGATGAGCCATTAAAAGAAATGTAATGTTTTGCAATCTCTGAGTTGGAAATTAATGACACCCAACAGCTGGTGCAACAACAGATGTTCAGATGCAGCAATAATGGCTTTTGTGTGTTCACATGACTTCAGTTACATTTAATATTAGTTAAGAGAATCATTAAAAAGTGGTACCATTGTTCACAGATAATTTTACTTACATAAGCATTTAAAGAAGGCAATGCTTTTTGAAATATAATTTTTTAAATTAATACTTGTATATGTAGGTGCATGTGTATTTACTTCTACATACAAAGACACTTGTTTTTATATCTATCTATCTATCTACAAATACATAGAATCTCTCTCTTTCTTGGTCTCACTGATTTTCCAGCCTGAAATCCCCCCAGATACAGGGCTGGATGCAGTGATGATGAGATATAGCACCAATGGGGAATTAGGTTTGAGCTTGGGAATATCATAAATTATTAATAATAAACCGTTAAACTAATGATTAGAGGAAAATCTTCCAAGGGGAAGGAAGGATATATGTTTCGGTTGTCTGGCTACAATGTTAAATAACCATAACTAGTCTGTTCTCAAATGTTCCAGAGGTGCAACACAGGCCTCTGAGATTAATTGTCACTAAGAGATTGAAGAAATATCTCTGCAGCTTCACGGCCATTCTTGTTTAAATGGTGGAATTGATTGGGTTGAGTGATGCTAAAGCATGGGAAGAACTTTGTTTAACCCACTAAAGACAACCCTGAGGTACACTATGAAGGGGAATAAGGATGTTAAGCCAGTTAAGATTTTGTAGTACAAAAAAAAAAATAGCACTTGAAGTTACATTTTTATTGAAATAAATAAGTGGGTCAAGGGAATTATTGAAGTTTGATGAATTCCTGCATAGTACGAATGAGACAAAATGGATGCTACCAAGCACACCCAGACTGAAGATGTATGTTCCCTCTGTCAACAAGCATTTTACCCCTTTTTGCATAGAACTCTTACTGAAAAGAAACACTTGTCTTTATTGCAAGGTGTCTTCTTTGGTGAAGAAACAGGTGAAGCTGGAATTCACTAGAACAAAGTAAAAAAAGTGCTCAGCTATTTAGAGCTGAGTCTTAGAGATATTTTGAAATATATTTTTTCTTTCAAAAAAAGTACATTAATTCCTATGGCAGCTGTGAAGATAATAAATTTTCCTCCAGCAAAAATTCACTAAGGAATTGCTCCACTGAAATTTGTGCTTGTTTACTAAGCCCTAGATAATCTGTCTTTGCTGGTGGGTGAGGGAGTTGTGAAACTTCTTAGACAATAATTTTTAAATCCATAGTTTAACTGGATTCTACAAGCATCAATCACCAGGATTAGATGTCAGGTCAAAATTAGTTCTCTAAATTACCTTCCTAGTCAATGAGTATCAATTGACACCTCCATGTTGTGAGCCAACAATTTATGAGAGAGACTAAACCTTTACACTGCTAAAATGAGCTGAATCTGGGCCATAGCTGGAAGAAGATCAAGTCCCAATTTACAGGGCATTTCAGTGTTCTCCAAAGATTTTGCGTCAGCTTTAAGAAAACACAATTAAAGAAAAGAAAAACACATTTCAGAAATCTCTTTCTTGCACACATGGATAAGAACTAGGCTTGCCCAGGAACCCCAGTACAAGATGGGTGAAAATGAACAACTCATTTAATTTTAGTTATCAAGAGGTCTTGTTACCAGGCTGTGGGGCTCTGGCACAACCCTTTGGTGTGGGCTATCTTCGTGTAGGATAACACAGGTTCTAGAGTTACTGCTTTTATTCACTAATAAGCCTAATTGCATTATTCAGGTTGGCAAATATGATACAGAATATGCAAATAATTTGCCATTTCCTTCAGAAATGTAGGAACTCATTTCCAGCAATGTGCAGCAGAACAGAGTAGCAAGAATGGCAAAGAATTTCTGTTGTATTTGGCTAAAAGGAAACTTTTGGCACAAGTTTTTGAAGCTTCTTTAAATAGCTGAACCCAACTGTATAGACTAAATAGTCTGCTCCCACTATCAGGCAATCCAAAATCCTTCCTGAAACTTTTATTTATGGCAGTTTTTTGGGTGTTTTCATGGCAGTTACAAAATTTTGGGTTCCCTATGGGAACATAGGCTCCAGAACTGAGATTACAATGCACGCCCTTGCTGGTGGGCCCATCTAGACTCAAATAACCAGGCATTCCTGCAGAGAAGGTTGTTTCACTTCCTTCTTAAACACTGCAGAGTCTCTCCAACTTTTCAGAGACCCATTCTACTGATCTCATATAGACAATTAATCCAAAGTTAAGCCCACCTTCCCCAGACAAGTTTATGGAGAAGTTTGCCAAAGGCCATCTACAAATGCAGCTGATTGGAGTCACTTTTCAGATTTGGAGTCACTTTTTCAGATTTTCACCTGGTCCATGTTCAAGCCAGGACATGCTACTGGGGAATAAAATTTCCTTATAGGTAAGGGCAAGTAGATATTGATCTTAGATTTCTTCGTTCATTCTTGACCACAAATTATTACCCTTTTTTCCAGAGAAGTGTGCCAGTTATTTGCAAATAATTAATAGAAAGGGTTAAAATTATCAGGAATGGACATGCCTCTGCATTTTCTGTCTTTCTGGCATCCTAGAGGGGTCATTACATTCCTCAAGCCCCTTCCAACATTTATTTCCAATAATAGAGAAATGACTCACAGACTAAGCAAAGGCTTGCATAATAGTACTACACAGATGATGGATTATCCTCCCCTCATTACCATCACAGAAAAGTCCAGTATTTGGAAGAGATTAGCTCCTGGGTGAAGAATGACTCCTTTACACCACACCTAATCAAGACTATAAGTTATGAAAAAAGGTTTTAAATATTTTTAGGTCATCAAGTAAAGGTGCTGGGTAAGGAATACACACTGGGACAGCAGAAAAATCTTAGAAGCACAGTTGAACTATCAATTGGCAGACGTTCACTTCCCTATATATATGTCTGAAAATATAATTAAAATAATATAGCAAAACTACACTATGAGGAGTATTTGTGCTCTGCTCCACTGATGTGTATTTATTAGACACAGTACCCACACAATGCTTCCAAGGAGTAATTAGGATACTCCTCAAGTAGGCACGACTTTTTAACAGACCTGTGAGACTGGGTTTATCTCATCTAATTTTGGTACATGAAAGGTCTCTGTAGTGGTGTAGGCTCCTCCGTTAGGAGTGATCTGACAGAAATTAGCATGCAAGTAAGGATTCCCTCTTCAGTCACCTTGAAGCCAGCACAAAGGTAATTATTTCTATTTTGATACCTTTTCTGTAACATTTCCAGAACAGGAATCTATACCAATGGCAGGAATCAATTTGCTTCTATTTTAGCTTTCTGAAAGCTAGAGAGCATACAGGGATGGGACTCAGATCTGAATTGAGATATTTAAACCTAAAAGGCAGATTAATTTGTTTAAATGTACCCATCCAGCACCATATCAGGAACGTGTGGAACCCTCTCAGACCTTATCTGGTTATTTTAGATACCAAAATAAAAGGTCTCTAGGTACAGCCTCATGAGGAGAACTATGCCTTTCTGTAGCAACAGAGGGATGGAAAAGGCATTCCAGTCACCTGAGATATGACAAGAAAGTAACAATTTGCCAGCTGAGTCCTATCACTTGTGATTCAGACACAGCTCCTCTTCCACTCAATGCTGTACTTTTCTTAAAGATAACGGCCTGGGGCAATTTTCAGATCTCAAGGGTATTCCATCTAACCTGCACCTAGTGATTCCAAATGCTGTAAGATCTCTGAGGCAGATTTTTGTGATTGACAGTACATGGGATTGCTTCAATTGGTAAGAGGAAGTCAGGTAGAACACCTGTCATGGAATGGGATGCCTCTATCTCACAGTGCAATCTAGGTGAGACCTCCATTAGCTATAAAATGAACTTAAAAACATGCCCCTCAAGTAGCTATTTGTGTGTGAACAGATATTTATAGAAATTCTGTCATGTCAGACAGACATTGACCCCAGTCTAATCAGGAGTCTGTGAAAAAAAAAAAAAAGACATAATCTCTTCAGACTCAGAGAAAAAGAGCAGATTGTCAAAAGAGAAGATTCATCCCAGGTCCTAGTTTTAGAGAAAGAAGTTCTCTGAAGTCACCATTTTTTCTAAAGTTCTCTATTTTTTATTTTTTTCTTGGAATTCAGACTGTCTAGTTTGTAGTATCTTAAAATAAAGAGTATATTTATGCTCTGAATGTGCCATTTTTATGTGAAAAAGAACAGCAACAAGAAGTGTTGATGAACGTGTTTTATCATCGTTGATAACATACATGCATATCACATCAATGCAATACATACCATCGTACCTGCCTGCAGATTTTATAAAAGTCTCAGGAAAAAATGCAAGGTACCATCTTTATCTTTTTGTTAGGAATGTCTCTAGATAGATGAGCTTTCAAGAAGACTTGAAAGTTTTAATTCAATCTTTGCTGAACTTTCCTCTGACTTGGTGGGTTCTGGATCCTACCTTAATGGAATATTACACAGCCTTTTAGAAGTCATGGGGGAACAAAAAAGGATCAATGAAAAGAAAGTGAAAAATAAAAATAATAATTAAAAAAAAGGCAAGAAAATTAATTTGGAACAAGGAAAGGAATTTTAAAAGTTACAGCAAAGGATGGTGTTAGAAGTTGTTTGGTTACAAAAACCAAGATATTAAGTTGTAAGCTTACTTTCTACACATGTATTTAGGTATTTAGGTGTACTATCATCTGAAGTAGATCCCTCAGGTAGAGCAGGAGATAAGTAATGAGATATTCTAGTTTTAAAGATTACTTGCTGAAGATATAAGGAAACCAAATTAAGTATTCACTATGACTGTGGAATTCAGTGCCTTGCAGTATGGCCTTTTCTGGAGAAGACTTTGAGGCTGACATGTTTCCTTTTCAGGGGTTGAACACTCAAATTTGAAATCAGTAAAATGAACAATAACTCTGCATATTTAATGGATGGCCTAGAAAATATGACAGTGCTGAGTAATTTGAGGCAGACCTAGAAAATACATCCCATGAAAGCATGACTGCAAAATGCAAAACTGAATTGCCGGGTGCTGGAGCACTGACTGTCACCAAAGGATTTCTTCAGAGTTCAAAGCATTTCTTTCAAGAGTTGCAAAAGCTCTGTCCTCTCTCCAGGACACTGTCTGCATTGATTTCACCTGGCTGCCCTGCCTGCTTACCCACAGAACATGCACCACAGAGACAGCCCGGTGCACTCCTCCCACAACAGAAAGCACTGTGTGTCTTCCCCACAAAACTGACGTCCGTAGGACTGGGAATCTCAGACAGGACAAAACTCCCCTGTGTGACAGCACAAACACAATCAGTTTCTGTATCTGCAGTGGGAGGAGTGCACACTGGGTCCCATTTCAGGAATCATTCATCACCTCCCATCTAATCCCTCCCATTCGTTTCCTTTCCTCTCCAACACAGAATCAGCAGCCAGAGGCAGGTACCATCCTCAAGAGCATTTCAAGAGCAGTAACCAGTTTTCCTGCAAAGGGTCAGCACCGATGTGACACATAAGGGTCCTTGTGCTCATCACTTACACACTTTATCCTTTCACTGAGCAGCCAGGGTGCTCAGTAAGCTGCCTGCTCCACCGGGAGGGAACGCACGGAGCTGGCACGGGGCGAGAGCACACACAATGCCCTGCTCATGCATCATGCTGCCATCTACTCCTGGCAATGCTCTTTCATAATGAACTAGATGAGGGGATTTGCAAGTGCTGCTTCCAATTAAAAATAACACTTCTGCAAACGCAAAGGAGTGAGGTAATGACTGCAATTCTAATCAAGCTGGAGCAGCTGCCTCATTAGTACATACTCCAGGAAGAAAGTGCCTTTATGACCTGTGCTAATACACCTTAACCTCTCCCTTCTGGACCAAAGGAAACCCCATCCCCACAATAAGCACTGCTGGTTCTTCAGAGATGCAAGAGTAACTCATAGTGAGATGAATCATGTTTTTCCTGTGAGACACACAATTTTACAGCAAAATTGAGTGGAGTCACTTTAAAGGAAGATTTGATGGAGGTAAAAAGCACCGAGTCCAACATTTTCAGAAAAATCACCTTTTCCTTCAAGTTTCCAAATCTGGGATTAAAAATGTTAAACCATTTTCCCCCCTCATGTTTCAGAAGGCAAGGAAGCTGTTTCTTAAGAGAAAAGACTGGAAATTAAGGAGATTTCTAATCACTTCCAAACTTGACACATGGAGCGGTGTTTTTATAATAAGTAATCCTTCAGGGCTGTACTTCAAAAATGCTAAATAAATACCAGACAAACATGCAGTGCTGAACACTCAGATGTGACTTTCATGACAGAAACAGAGAAATTAATTCATGTTTTCATTCTCATTTCTTCCCAGGCTTGCAGTGGAGAGGGACTTTCACCTCCAGATGACAACTGAGGATCAGCTTCACTAAAGTAATTGAAGGGTTTGCCTTTGACTTGGTAAAAGATGAGGTTTTTCAAGTCCATATAAAAGCATTTCAAAAGCCAGCCCACATCACAGCAAATCAGGAGTGAAATTAAGAAGAGGGGGAAAAAGGTAACTCAGTAAGTGAGGAATGAACCAGAATTCCTTTAACAGATGTATAAAATGACTGAGGTTTTCTTAAGCCACAAAGCTCCTGAAATTTTATTTAATGGATAAAACACAAACTGGTGATATCTGAATGTTTAGTAAACCTCTAAGCTCCTGTTTTTCATTACCCCAAAGCAAACCTTCAGGTGCCAACATCCTCAGTGATATGGGTGTGCCTTGCAAACAAAATGCTGCCTCCCAGAACACTTCTTCCATTAAGTTTTGCAACTTGTCTCATTTTCTTCAGTAGTGTGTAAGCTCAGTGGAAGACAACTTATCTTGCACCAGCTTTGAAATAAACAATGAATCAGTGAGGTGACTTACCCAGATTTTAAGTTCTTCTCTTGTGCCTCCACCCTCCATGGATTCACCACTTTTGTGTCACATGCAAGATGCTGTCCTGTGTCACCCCCCAGACACAGCCAAGCAATCTCACTTTTCACAAAAAAGTTCATTGCCAGTAGTTACAAAGGGACATCTTGCACGCTCTCAGACTTCAGACTGCCTTCAGATATCTTCTCTGAACACCTACATATTTTGACACTGATAAACTTTTCCTATGACTCCTTAACATTTTAACAGCTGAACACAAGAAGTGAGTGAAGAACTGAATGACTGCTCACCCATGATGGACAGATAACTATAAAGAGCAGGATTATCTTAAAAATCTCCCACTTCTTAGCAGAATCTGAACCATACGTGTCATCCTTTAGCATACTGATCAATATAATAAACATTTTAACTTAACCTCTCTGAAGATCTGAGATTTTCTTCCATGCTGATTGCTAGTTTTACATTAGGAAATTAATCACTGAACAGGTAGAATTAGTTTCATCAAACCAGTATGTGAAAAGGGATTTTAAACAAATGTGGTTTATATTGAAAGACTGGGTATCAGTTACCTCAGCCTTGAAGATAAATAGGGTATTGTTAGGTTGTGATAGGATTACCTTCTTGTGTCATTTATACAACTCTAATTTCTGCCACAGGCTTTTGAACATTGACATTGATTCATTAAAGTTTTTCCATTCCACTCACGAATTATATTTCCCAGTAGAAAATGAAGCAACATTATTAGCAAAAGTGAGATTTGTACAACGAGATATATAATTGCCAGTACTGAAGCGCACATTACAAGATCATGCACAACATATTCTGCTGGCATGTTATGTAAAACAAATTCTTGACCTCTTTTGTAATTATCATTTCATCCCCCAAAAGTTTAAACTACATGTGTTCCAAGAAGTTAAATACATCTGGATTGTTCTCTATCATTGGAGCATGGAAAAACCTACATTAACAGAATCATAGAATGTTTTGTGTTGGAAGGGATCTTAAAGATCATGCAGTTCCAACCCCCCTGCCATGGGCAGGGACACCTTCCACTAGACCAGGTTGCTCAGAGCCCCATCCAACCTGGCATGGAACATCTTCAGGGATGGGACATCCACAGTTTCTCTAAGCAACTTGTTCTAGTGTCTCACTATTCTCACAGGAAAGGATTTCTTCCTAATGCCTAACCTAAATCTACTCTCAGTTTAAATTCATCCCCTCTTGTCCTATCTCTACATGCCCTTGTCAAAAGTTGCTCTCCAGCCTTCTTGTAAGCCCCTTTAGGTACTGGTGGAGGCAATCCTTGAATATTAACCAACTTTCTTGGGCCCTCTCTTCCCTCCAGGGCTTTATCCCATGGCACTCTACCAAGCAGATCCCTGCAGAGGCCTAAGTCTGCTCCCCTGAGGCCCAGTGAGCTTGTTGTGCACCTTTCTTGCTGCCCTAAAGATCCTGAACTCCACCATTTCAGGGCCACTGCAGCCAAGGCTGCCCTGGAGCTTCACATTTCCCATCAACCCCTCCTTTTTAGTGAGAACAAGGTCCAGCACAGCATCTCTCCTCATAGCTCCTCTATCACTTGGAGAAGGAAGCTGTCATCAACACGTCCCAGGAACATCCTGGATTGCTCATACCCTGCTGTGTTGTCCCTCCAACAGATGCTGGTGTGGTTGAAGTCCCCCAGGAGGACAAAGGCTTGGAAATGTGTGGCCACTCCCATCTGTCTCTACAGGGCTTCACCCCCTCAGTCTTCCTGGCTGGGTAACCTGCAGCAGGTCTACATTATAGTGTCACCTGTCCCCCTCCTCTCTTTAATCCTGATCCAGGAGTTCTCAGTCAACTCCTTATCCAACCCCAGGTGGAGCTCTGTGCACTCCAAGGGGTCACTGGTGTAGAGGGTGTCACCCCTCCTTGTGTCCCTGCCTGTCCTTCCTGAAGAGCTTGGCTGCTTCCACTCTAACCCTCCAGTCACAGGAGCCATCCTACCACAACTCTGTGATGCCCATAAACCAGAGCCCTGCAGGCAGGTGCACACCTCTAACTCCTCTTATTTATTCCCCAGGGTGAGTGTGTGTGTGACAGAGGCATCCAAGTTGGGCTCTCAATGAAGCCAAATTACTTGGAGTAGCCAGAATTCCTTTGTGCTGCCTTCCAGGTGCTCTTCAGCTGATCTGTGATCCCGCTCCAGGCTCTGGGAGTCTCTTGCTGGCATCGAACTGGTGTGTATGGGATAGAATTAGGTTCATATTATTATATCCTCTTAACATTCAAATCAGGGGAGTGATATCCTGTCGCTTGGGGTCAGCCTCAGGAGTGCTTCTCCTGTTTTGGAGGCTTCAGTGACCTTCCTACAGACACCACTACAAAAGCGTGTCCAGCTCTCGGCGGCCGATAAGCGGCTGCACCGGCTCCAGGCACAGCAGGCACACCTCGAGGAGAGCAGGTGTAGCAATCCCAAGCTCCCGGGAACAAAGGAGGCAGGACAGGACCTTTCCGTATGAATTCCAGGAGTTTATTCCGGAAGGGGTCAGTGACGAAAATGGCCCCAAACAGGGTCTGGCGAGCGCTTTAAGTATCAAAGGGAAAAGGGGAGGAGCGAACAAAACGAACCACTGGGTAACAGTGTAGGGGGAGGAACCCGGTAACAACAAACCAACCCGGTGAGCACAGAGGAGGGAACAACCAACCCAGACCCATAAACAATCGAATAACGGGGAACTTTCCAGAATGGGGGAGTAGCTTTGGACTTCGGCCTCGCCCACGGACAGCCCCTCAGACTCATCTGCCCATTGGATGGACATAAGCTGACGGGCAGTGGGCTGTCCCGAGGTGGGCCAAGGCACCACAATAACATCCAAAGTTCCTGTTGGGAATGGGCCTGATCTACCTGCTGGCCCGTGTCTCCAGCCCTGAGTGCAGCCACACTGGGGTCCATTCTGGCAATTTGGCAGTAGAGACAATGAGTTTTATTACCTACAAATGCTCCCTGCCACTGTTGAATCTAATAATAGAGACATAGCCTCAAGGTTCAAGCAAAGACAGGAAGAAAAGAGCCTTTCTGGTGGTTATAGATGTTCTCCATAGATAGAAGCTCTATTGGTAGCAGGTAACTATTGATACTGTTAACCCAGTGTGGTCACTTGTTAATTCAATTAACATTTCCTTTGCCTACTTTCATCTAAGAGAGAGTATACAGAGATTTCAGATGGATTGTACTGCCCAGGAAAGATTTTTATGACTACCAGTGAGAAGTTTCTGGGACTCAGTATAGGTTTCAATACATTTTTTGGCATTGTTAGTCATATATCCGTACGCAGAAACAGGAATGATCCCACACTGGTACCCACTTTGGTGTGTATGAACATTCTTCCTCCAGTGCATGTGCATTTCCAGAGCTTCGAGGCTGGAAACCCTTGTAGGGTTTCCTCATATGCAGGTACCCTGCAACCCTTGTAAAGATGCAAGGGACAGAGCACATCTCTGCATATCAGAGCCCTGTGGAGCCACAAGCACAACTGGGAATTTTTCTCTATTCAGAACCTCTGATCTTCTATAATTTTCAGTGGTTTGTCACCTTTCCTGAATAAAGCTGCATCAAAGCACATCTTCATGTAAAGTCTGGCTGCAGGGAGAGAGACAGTAGAAGATGGCACTTCACTTCCAACTCAGTTCCCTAGGGCTGGTTGTAGCAAAAGAAAGAGAGGAAATGTCACTGTCTTCTTTGCTCCCAATCCTGTCTCCTGTCTCTGTCAACATTCTACACCCTGCCTTTATTGTTGACTTGAACTTTTGGCTGTCTCTGGATATTTTTCAGAAGGGGCAGAAGAGCTCAGCCTGTTCAATGACTTTCATGGCTACAGGCAATTGCTTCCTTCCTTCTAAAATGGGAGGGAGAATGCTGACAATGACTAAAGAACACAGTCAGGTATCAGAGCCTTTTTGCAGAAGTTTCAATGATCTTCCCCTGCCCTGGTCCCAAAAAAAAATAAAAGACAGTATTTGGCAAAGCTGTGCATGCATACAAATGTATGTATCAAGTGTTTCCAAGTAACTCAGGAACCCCATGACTTTAAGACTAGCCATAATTTTCTCAGCAAAAGCATGCATAAAAATGAGGGTTCATTTATGACAGGAGCTGCAGCCAGGAATCATAATTACTCTGACGAACCTGAAAATTTGTAGCTGATGCAGAAATCATTAGTGAAGTCCTACGTAAAAGATTACACCCATGCAAGGGAAGTTTTTTCTGCAATCTAGTGTATACATAAATTTCTCTGTTTCTCTCTCTCTCACATTCATTTTCAGGAAGACAAGAAAATAATTAATAGGTAATTGCATTACCTAGGAAAGACATTCTACTGTTGGATACATTTATGGAAATGAGGAACAATTAATTTATCATCACTTTTATGCTAGTAATAAAAAATATTTTTATCTGCCTGGAAGGATTTGCATGAACTTTGATATCTGATTAATAGTAAGAGTTGTTAATATTAAAATGAGAGCTAAATGTTCTGATTAGCTCTTACCACAGCAAACCTACAACAGATATGCTGTTATGCATGTGTGTATTCTGGATTTAGAGAAGATACCAGAGTCTGGCCCAAAATAATATTTTAGGAAAGGAAAGGTCACTGTGAACTCTAATTTTATGCCCAGTGTGATGAATTATTGGCATGGCCAGCAACCACTTAACCTTCTAGCTTTCATTTCTGGTCACAAACATTAATGGGTTTCTCTTAACCCCTGTGTGAGGAAGGTCAGCATTATCCCGGTTTCAAAGATGAGGAATTGTGCAGAGAAAAGCAAATGCGAGGATTTTTATGCTTCTGAACCTTAGTCAAGCTGCTAAGTTATAATTGACTTGGCTTCCATGCCTCAGACTGTGTTATATGGGTATGATCTACAACTTATTCCTTTGCAGGAGGTCACAGAGACCTGGGACATGGGCTCTGTCGAGATGCTGAATCCAATGTGAAGTAGGTGCTAAATTCGTACAGGGGTGAGGACTCCACGAGGCCTAAAACCTTCCCCAGCTTTCTCTTTGCCTCCATCCCAGCTGGGTGCATCTTGTTTGTTTTTGGGAATTGCGGTCCCAGCCCTGCTGTCTGTGCTCACCTGCGGTGCCCCCTCTGAATCAGCAGCACTGCTGTGTGTGCCAGAGAGCAGCAAAAGCCGCAGAAGCCTGGGGAAGGATGGATGGCCTTGTTCACAGTGACAGAGAGCTGTGTTCCATTCTGCTTATCCAGATTTTGGGCAAGATTCTTAATTAGCTTTGATCACCTGTGTAAAATGAAGTAGTGAGTCTTGTACTCCTAATTAGGAGTTTCTCTGAAAACCAGGCTGTATTAAACACTTTGTTCAACAAAATCTGAACAATAATAGTAGAGCTTTGGGACTGCTTTTGATCCCAGTTTTCCTTTCAGTCCATAACAGATGTAAAAACATGTAAATCCTGGCAATCTGAAGGAACTCCTTTGCTTTTGGACACTGGAATGCTTGAAAATATGCCTTTGTTTTGGGCACCAGCTCACATACAAAAGAGCATCCACCCTCCATTTCATTAGTATAGAAACTGAATAACAAGGAAGCAGGAAATTAGCCTAGAATAAAAGATTTTGTGTGCTCCAGTATGATTTCTTGCATTCAAAAGTTTTATAGGCAAGAAATAAATATATTTAGATTTATAGAAGATTGACCATGTGACGTCACTGAAGTTTTCTTGGATCTTGATCATTCCTATTTGAAGATTATCGCTGTGTGATGGAAGACCTCTGCCTCTGTCCTGAAGACTGTGACAAGACGATTATAATATAAATAGCATCAACAAAGAGAGCATACAGGTTACCTGGAGGTAAATGCAGCCTTAATGCTTCCTACACAGCAGAAGCTTTTCCAGATGAACAGGATCTCACAAAATCCCTGTTATAGATCTAGACAACTGGCTCTGGCATTGGCGATTTTAAAGTCAATAGGGATCATCTTTCAGCTTTTGTGGATTGAAAGAGTTCCCTTGTCCTTGGTGAAGGATTTGGGCATTTCTGCCTTCCTTCTTACTCTCTTGTCCATAAATTACAAATCCCGTTTTGATGACTGGCTCAGTCTTCTGCAGCTGAGCCAGCCCATCCTCAAAGCAGGACCTTTAGTCCTACCCCTATACTGACATCTGGACATTGATTTTAATGTTTTATCACACATTACCTTTATTTACCTAAGTTAACTCAAAAAAATATGATCCTGGGGTAGTTTCTTCAGGTAATTTTCCTTCACAGGAAGATGTCAACAGCAAGTCCCAGTTCAGATTTCTGCTCCAGGCAACTCCTTGAATAACCAGGACTGTTTGTAGAGATGGGAGCTCACTCATAATCCAGTGCCTTCCAGGCTTGTTTTCTCTTCTTGCAGGTACCTCGGTGCCATTTGCAATTCCACTTCCCACCTCCCACAAGAGCAGCCAGCACAGATATGATCATGCCTCAGTGTCAGTGAATTTGAACATAGTGACACAGTTCAGGCAGAAAGTTTCTTGAAATGGCTGAAAACAATTGAGCCAGAGAATTAAAGACCGGTCAGGCTAGCTTGAATTTCTAGAAAAACTATTAGAATTGATAATCAAGCTACTGCAAAGCACTTGGAATTTAAAACAATGCTGTGACTGTATAGAAATGTTGCGGTAAGAGCAGTGTTTTAAACAAACTGCAGTCACACACAGGTCAGTGTTAGCACTAAATATCTCTGGAGACTGCTTTGCAATCTGAAAATAAATCCAAGCCAAAACCCCAAATTCTCAGAGCAATTACCTTCATTTTAGGTTTTTCCAAGTGTAAAACTCCTAACACATTGAATTAATTCTAGAAGTACTTATATGAAACATGTAAAGCTCAGAGGGAAACAACTCTTTCAAGTAGTGAAGTAGAAATCAAGAGGAAGTTGCCAATTTTTTTCAGGAGAGCAAAGATCTACATAATAAATTCCATCAACTGAGAACTGTACCTCTTGCTCCCACCCATCACACATATGTTTTCAATGACTCCACATTTTTTATGTGATCATACAATTGTGCAGAATTACTGGCAGTGAACACAGTTTAAGCTGCAGTATCTGAGTGCACATTTCAGTGTAGCTGAGAACCTTCTTGTCATTCACTTCTGCCATTTTACCAATGCTGAAACAGATTTGTTTGAAGAGTTCAGAATATGCATGGAAGTGGGTTAGTAAAATCTTCAGTTTAACTTCGCCCAAATAAGGCAACACATGGCACTTTTTCTAGGAAGAAAATACTGTTTTATTTTGGTTTTAGGTTTAAAGTTACTTGTGTGTCTTGGCAGAAAGACTCATCTGACAGGTAATGCTGTGATGAAGGTCTGACATATTGTAAATCCTCCTGTCTGCTGCCTCAGCGAAATGGGGGAATGTGTATTAAACCACAGCTTTGCAATTTATGTGATGACAAAGAAAGGCACAGAAAGCAAATTATTCATTGCACTGTGATTGTCTATTAGAATGAACAGTACTGAAAGCCTTGGAAATGAAAAGAATGTCTCCTGACATGTCAGAAGACAAGGACAGCTCTCTGAATACTCAAAGAAATGGGTACAATAGAAAACAAACAGGACCAGGTCTCAGGTTCAAGAACTGGGCCATGATTATTCATCCTGTTTAGCTGTTAGCATGCGCTCTAGGCTGTGTTTCCTCAGGGTCAACCAGAAATGCCTGGAACAATGTGAAAAACAGGATGTGCAAGGGACCATTCCCAGAAGACAGACTGGCTATAGCCACCTCCTTTTTGTGGGAAAGCTTTGCCATAGAAGAAGGTTGTAGTTGGTTTTATTTACTAATCTAAGTGCCTCAACAGCCAAGGGATTGGGCAAAGACTGAGACTGTCTCGGAAATTTCAACATCACAACCCATCCACATATAGTGGAGAAAGCATGCTTTTTGCCTTATTACTTTGTCTGTCTTCTATTTTGTAATGAAGATGCTGTCAGGGCAGCTTGAGTTGGTGATTTAGATTGCTTCTTTCATTTACAACATCTAAGGATTCATAATGAAAAGGAATTACACGAGTTCTTTTTCTTTGTTATTTGATTCATTTGAGCCTAGCTCTGCAGATCACAGGAATATACACTGTGACCCTTTTTACCAGTCCTTTCTTAATTTCACAGTTTACTAATTTTCATGAATATCAGAAAGAACAAAATTATTAAGGAGTGCTCAGTAATTTCTGAAGTATCCATGCTGAAAATGCACAGATGATGATTATCATCAGCAACTCCTCCTGTAGAAGCTGTCATAGACAGTCTTTATAAAATGTCTTGATGGAAGAAGCCTGTTCAATAGAAACCTGAAACTCACTGATAAATATTCAGATGCATTTTTCAGTGAAAAATTTCTGGATTTTTCCAATCACCATATTATTTTATTACCTTGAAAATATGAACAGTATTAACTAAGAACATGTCTGTTATATAAATGAAATTAAAGCCTATCTTACAGTATGGAAAGACCAAGTGCACAATGATTAGGTGTAGGGAAGATGGAGCCAGACTCTTTCTCAGAGGTACTCAGTGAAAGAGGAGACAGTGGTCACAGACTGCACCAACAGAAATTCTGAGTGCAGTCAGGAAAAAAAAAAAAGTCAAAATTAACATGGTCCAACATTGATATAATAATTATCCTGAGAGTCACTAGTTGTGGCATATCTCTCCTTGGTGATATTAAAAACTTGATTGGAGAAGATCCAGGGAAAATTAATGTAATTTTGGACTTGGCACCAGTCTGCCTAGGGTATTAGATCCGATGAGCTCCTGAAATCCCTTCCAACAAATTTTTTCTATGGTTTTGGATCCAAAAATCCAAAAATACACTAATTTCAAGCTGTGATTAGAACAAACTTTATAA
This sequence comes from Lycocorax pyrrhopterus obiensis, assembly GCA_014706295.1. Taxonomy (NCBI): domain Eukaryota; kingdom Metazoa; phylum Chordata; class Aves; order Passeriformes; family Paradisaeidae; genus Lycocorax; species Lycocorax pyrrhopterus. The sequence continues at coordinate 145,314,312 of JACSVZ010000002.1, read as the reverse complement.
AAAGTTAATATGACAATTCTCCATAAAGCAAAGCAGTAAATATTACAGGAGTCTGACAGCTCGACTTTTACCTCCAGTGTGCTACTAACTGTCCAGACACACCAAGGATAGTCTGTGCCCCAAACTCAAAAGTTGTCACTCACTCAAACTAATATAGTCACTTACAGACTGATCTTTAATTGAATGTGGGGATACACCATATAAATATCTTCATCTGTAAATGTAACCTTAGATTTTACAGTGTGAGCAGAGCTGATTGATGAAGCTAAAACAGTTTAGTGGGGGATTCTTCTCATGCTAAGGTGGAAACCTTATTTTTTTCTGGTGAATCATTCTAAACTTCACTGACTGCAGTGACCAGGGTGCTTTCCTGACTGTTCTGTGAGGTTCGATGAGGACAAATATGTTCTAAGTACATAATGTTGAGATGAATCTTGTCCAAAGCACTTTATAAAAGAGTTTGACATCGTTGTGACTAACTTCTCTTCTACAAACAGGAAAAATGGAGCCTTAGGTGGTGATGTGGCTCTCTCAGATCATATGCAAATCGTGTGAGAATGTGACTCAAGATTTTCAACATTGAGTTAACCATGCCCTCCCATAGATTGCACAGTTCAATAATACCAGAGCTACAACAAGAAGAGACAAGCTTTTATTAAATGTCATCCATTGCTCATTATGCTAATTAAAGATCTGGAAGGCTGTGCAGCACTTGGCTACGATTTAGAAGCAGACTGTGTTCATATATGGTAGGTTGGTAATGCTGGTAGGCAGGAGCAATAATGGATATATTACTTGCTAGAGGAATCTGTGAGTTTGGGGGTTTTAAGGAGGTATATGAAAACATAAACTTCTGTTTAGTATTAAAATTATATTTTAGTATGAAAATTGTAGAAGGAAAAATTTGTAGAAAAAAGCCCCACATTAAAATTAAAAGTTCAAGAAAACTTATTCCTGAGATCCTTGATACTCAGCATCTCTATTCACTGTGTTTAAATAAAGTTTACGTGTGATATTGGTGTCAAACCACCCTTGGAATGAGCAGGGAATACATGGAATAGTCCACTGCCACACTGCCAGCTTTGACAAAAATATCTTTCAAGACACAGATTCTTCCAGGTTCAACAACATTTACCTGGGTGTTACCCAAGCCCTGACCTGGGCAAGTCACAGTGCCTGAAGCTCTAAGATTAGCATCCGCTTTGTTCCCAAGCTCATTTTTAAATGACATTAAAAATGAACGGCTCGTTCTGCTTTCTCTTATTGAGCTATAGATGTCAGGGTCTCTGATCAACTGCACTGGCATGAGTAGGATTTGCTTGTCTTACAAAATTGATGAGTTTTTACTTATACTGAGGCAACACAGCAGCAGTACTAAAAATCTCACAGTTTCAACATACGTTAACTAATACTGAGGTTTCAAGGCTTCCTAGAGAGCAGATCCAATCCTCAGGATTCAAACTTGACAACCTGTTTAAATCAAACTCTCAGTCTGGCATACAAGAAGATAAGCTTTCTTTTTGGCCTGCCGTGGAGAGGAGAGTGTAGTTCTTTATCCATATGAATTACACAAGCTGGGTTTGGGTTTTAAATCAATGCAAATTCCTTGGCACGTTGTATCTAGGTTTATATTTCTCATCATAACTTCTATCTAGGAAGGAAAATGAAAACTACACGTATCCAGCTGAAACCAGATGAAAACTACTGCCTATTAAACTTCTGCTCCACTTTTTTCTGCTGGTCTCTGTGGTGGACTCACCTTGGCTGAATGACAGGTGACCACGCACCCTCTGTATCACTTCCCCTCCAATATAACAAAAGGCTCGTGAGTTGAGACAAGGAAGGTCACTCATCCATTACCATTATGGGTAAAACAGACTTTACTTGGGGAAATTGGAGAGCTGAGAAACCAAATTTCTCTGGGGACAAAGGAATATGAAATATGTGTTCTACAGATTGGTGCATAAGGACACACTGGGTTGTTTTATTTCATTGAGTTGCCAACAACACAAAGTGCCAAATTGTGGGATCCTTTGCAGGTAGAAGATTGTCTTGAGATCTGCCTACAGAGAGGAGCAAGAGTTACTATAGTGACAAGTTGAAGAGGGAAGTAAGAGAAAAATGAGAGCCTGAGAGTTTATCCAATCCACATGTCATCCAATGCATGGAACACTGCTGTTTTTATAAAAAGAAACTCTTACATCCGAGGTGTTATGAGACTCCAAGGTGATAGAATCTGAATATCCAGATCTTGAAGATGTCCCCCAAACTGCAGAAGTTTAAGTGCTTCTTCATTTGGTTTGATGAATAATTTTGTAAAACAGTGGTGCTGTCATTAATGATCAAGGAAATCACATAAGTAGGGATATAATCACAGAACTCTAAATCCTTCTTGGGTATATCAGAGGTAATGGAAAGATAATTCACAAAGATTAGAAACAGATGAAAGTGAGGCTTAGAACTGATTGGAGGATGTTCTTTTGCCCTCATGTCTGTTAATCCCTGTCTCAAAAATAATGAAAAACTTCACTTATATAGCCAAAAAACTTCAGAATTTTTGTGCTTGGCCAAAAGAGAATATTCTGCAAAACCCAGATGTTTTCCTTGCACACAAATCATTAAGTTTTTTAATTTTTTTTATCTTAAATAAAAAAAAATATCAAAAATGTGAAATGCTCTCTTTAAGTGAAGAGTATCACTTGAAGAAGCTAAAGACATTAAAAGGTTGGTCAGTAGCTAAGGGTAGGTTATCTGAATTGACACACCTGTTCTGCCCTTTGCTGAGAGAATCTGTACAAATTTACATTGCACTACACAAACCGTCTCAAACTACGAAAAGTGTGCAAACAGAAGTATTACTATAGTAGTTTTTGTCCATAATCCGAAGCAAAGACATTGAAATTTCTTTAGGGGGAAAAAAATAATTGAAAACCAAAAATGGATGGGAAAATAAATTCAGAAGGAATTAGGAGCTCAGTTCTCTGTATGATCCTGGTGGGAATGAATAATGAGGAATATGACTGGCAATAAGTATGTGTAGTGAAGAAAGAAGAATTATACATAGTGAGGCAAGAAAGGCATATACAGCATCAATGTGAATCAATTAGAAAAGTTTCAGGGGAATCTTCCTGACAGCCAGACCTATTTATCTGTTACTGAGCTCCCAAATAAAGCTCTGCTTCTTGAGTCTATCTCAACTGTGATAGATGTTTGCTGGGAATGTTTATCTCTTGCATGGAAGTGAAGGTCATCTTAAGTACTACTTTTCCCTAGTTCATTGATGCCCACTGGTCAAAACCATTGTGATGTTTAAGCCTAAGTCATGAGAGAGCAGCACTTTACACCCCTTTTACCATTCTAGGACTGTGCAACCAAAAGTTATTTCAGCTCAAGACCCCATAACCAACTTGGCCCACCAAGCTGATTAGAGGGATGGAGCACCTCTCCCACGATGAAAGGCTGAGAGAAGTGGGATTGTTCTGCCTGGAAAACAGAAGGTTTAGGGGTGACCTAATAGTGGCCTTTCAGTGTCTGAAGGGAGCCTACAAGGAAGATAGAGAGGAAGTTTTTACATGAGCATGAAGTGACAGGACAAGGGGCAGTGGCTTCAAACTTAGAGAGGGGAGGTTTAGATTAGATATTAGGAAGAAATTCTTTCCTGTGAGAGTGGTGAGGCACAGGCACAGGTTGTCCAGAGAAGCTGTGGCTGCCCCATCCCTGGGAGTGTTCAAGGCCAGGTTGGAGCAATCTGGTCTTGTGGAAGGTGTCCCTGCCCATGGCAGGGGGTTGGAACTAAATGGTCTTTAAGGTCTCTTCCAACCCAATCCATTCTATGATTCTATGATTCTAAGATTCCATGATTCTATGATTCTATAACTTCGGATGTAGAATAGGTAATTTCTGTATTAAACTGGACGGTTATATTCAACCTGAGTGAAGGCCATAATCTTGTTGAAGAACTCTGTTTTAAAGTGTCACAATTTAAGAGAGAATGAAACCAATAATCCTTACAGTGCTTTGATTTCAGTTGCTTTCTGCCCCACGACAATAGCAAATTAAGTAGCTAAAACCCTACAGCAAATGCATTTAAATCAACTGAAATAGCAAAGAATAACCTCATAGGCTTCAGCTCAGTCCTGGAAGACTCCTACTACCTCATAACGGGCTGTAGCCCACGCTCAGCTTGAAGGTTGCCTTTGTTTTGCCTCCTGGCTCAGAACTGTCTCAGGCAGCTCTGTTCTTTTTGTGAGCAAACGCCTAACTGTACTTTCCCTCTATAAAAAATGAGGATAATTTATCATTATCTCACTAAGGCTTTGAAAGGCTCAGTGCTCAATATTGTCTCTGACTGAAAGCTCATGAATTCAGAAGATTGATGTTGGCACAATCATGTATCTTCCCTTTTAAGTCAAATATTTTCCCATAAATATTTTGAAGAGTGTCAAGCCTAACTAGATTTTAGAAATTAAACTAAAGGGTGAAGCATTTAGAAAATGTCTATTTTAACATTTTTGATTGCCATATTTTAATCATGACATTTCAAAGTTTCCGAAATGAAACTTGTTAAATTTTGCTAAATATATTTGGGTTAAGATCAGAAAGAAATATTGGATAGCTGCACTGAAGTATTCCATGTTTATGGGAAAGGGGAAAAACATTGAAACTGAAAACTCCAGAACAAAAAACCAACAACTTAACTTGTATTTCATATAGAGAGACACATTATTTGGTTTTCATCTTGAAGGAATCATTGGAGGTCCCAATTCCTTCACAAGATTTAAAATTAAGACATCTTAGTTTCCCAGACAGAAAGGCTTCCTTATGTAAATTCCTGGAAAGACACACAAAAGCGGCTATGCCTGAGGCTCGTCCATGCAATATATTTGCTTTCTCCAATTTACTTTGTGGTTGTTGCTATCAGAGAATGCCACACTGTCTTCCAGAGGTGCACACACTTTCCCATTGCTCACTAAACCTGAAAATGGCATTATTGCTTCTTCCAGCTCCTGTAAAGGCTTCTGCCTTGGTAGAAGTAGAAGCTGGATAAGAACATTTAGGTAATCCTTGTCTTTCCCAACTCTAACCCACTACCACCCTTGCTCATAGTGCTTGGATTTTCTTTGTTCTCTGGGACTAGGAAAGGGAGAAAGCAAATGAGGAAGGATTACACACCAATAGTGAGCAAATCATTAGTGTGCCTTGAAAAGCACAGCCCGTGAGCCTGAAGAGGTCTGGGAGAAATCTGACCAGAAGTCATTCAGAAACCAAAAAAGAGGACAAATTGCTTCAAAGCCCATAACTTACCCTGTCAGACCACTCAGCTCTTCCTCAATCTCATTCCCTTCCCACCATGTACCATCCTGAAACAGTCATGAATAAAGAGGGCATAAAAACAGCTGGGTTCTTCTAAGGGGTGCCTGTGGGCATAGAGAAGCTGCAGCTGCGTTATTGTCCTGTGCCAACACCACGTACGGAACATGACCGGTCACAGCACAGGACTTCCTACACCCTTATACAAATTACAGCTCTGTGGATGATAAAAAGTTAAAAGCAGAGAAATTCTTCAGCTTTTTCTCAATATTCTGTGAGAACATTGCTTTCACACACAGACTAGATGAAAACAGCGAAGACGGTTTTGTAAACGATCTTTATCTGTGCACCTGGGTTCTGTTTTTGCAGAATTGTTATGGTACACATTGAAATAGTATTTTGAAGTAGGTGTTGTGAGCTTTGGCCAATAGGACAAGGGGTGGCCGTTCAAAGAACCAATAGCTTCCTGTCATCTTTGCGAACCAAGTTATAAAAGCAGTCTTTAATTAATAAACGGGGCTCTCGCTCGCTATTCTCCCCGGACCTGGAATTTGAGTCGTTTCTCGCCGTTCTCGGTACAACAGCAAGAAGCTCTCTACACCCTTCCAATCCTGAGCTGGGCCGGGAACCCCCCAGTCCTTGTGCACCCTTGTTTTTTGGCAAGAATAGAGCAATCCCCAGCACACAGTAAGTGTCAAATAACCCCACAGGCTACACCAGCCACCATCACACCGCCAGCTCTACAGAGGGCATTGCTGCAGATGGGATGATGAACTGGTCTGAGACGTGTCTGCCCCAACATACTGGCAGACTGAGTCGGCAGAAATACAGGGTGTCTCCCAGGCAGAATATTCAGTAAATTTTCTTCCTTGTCAGCAAAATGTCATAATCTTCACCCAAGAAAAACTCCAGTCAATTGCTCAAGGAGGTATCGTATGAAAGGTTAGTCAAATATTGCACAATTGGTCTTTTAATAGTGTTGCCCTGCATAAAGAGAAAATGGAGATGACTGTTTCCTTGGTGAACAGAGGAGGAAGTCTGGCTCTTCGCAGCTCAGGTGAGAGTTTTCTAGCTTTTTCTTTTAAAAAACCAGCTTGAGTTAAAGATGGTGTTATTATACTGGCAATTATATAGTCCCACTTTAAATTTCCAAGGAGTCTGTAAATTGCCTTTGTGGTGTTTTCAAACCAGCTGGTGGCTGTATTGGCTGACTACCTAAGTTATTAGTGAATGATTTGGCACACTGTTAATCACTGTGCACTCACGATGCCAGCTTTGGCAAGAGATTTTGCCTCCTTAAGGAATTTCCTATTCTGCAAATCAGAGTTTAATACCAACCAAACACCATCTATCAAGACTAAAGTCTGCCTTACACAGCATGAATTATATTATTACATTCATTTCCAGCAATAAGTCTCTTGAATATCTTGGTTGTTTTTTACCATATACTCAGTTTAGGAAAGCAAAGCAATTTTTCAGAATGAGTTTTCAATTTGTACGCTTGAATAGTTTAAATTCCATTCCAGCAATACATAACGCATTGCTACCATGCTCTGTATCTAATTCAGGCTACTTGGATATTAAGACAGTAACCACTTGTGTATTGTCATCAGTACTTAGCAGATTGAGAACAAACTTAGAATGAAAATCACTCCCAGCAGGTTCTGCATTTGATAAAGTTAAAGTTGACATCAAGACAAACCCAGGAACAGTGGAAAAGAAATTATTGTGTTATTTTCCTTGGTATGTTCTAGAGAAAATAAAAGCTTTTTTTAGTGTTTTCAGCCTGACCAGCACTGACACAGCACACTGGTTATGAGAAATGTCATGCTAACTGTATTGCAGTTACTACCACCACCACAGGTCTTGTTAGAGATTGATTTAGGATTTGAAGGAATAGATGAATTTATGTGCAGCCCAAATATATTTTCATGATGTTAACTCCTGATACAAAATTGCATGAAAGGCTTCCAGCACTGCAGCATGGATCACACACTTTACAAATGGAGTGGCAATGTAAAGCCACCTCAAATACACTCATCTCCTGCACAGCTGAGACTGACGGGGTCATGCAACATGCACACACTCCTGACCCGGAGTCAGGGGTCTCTGAAAGTATCATCTTTCAGACAACTGAAAATGAGATTGTTTGCCACTTACAGTGATTTTAAATTTGTCAACAGACAAATTATTGATCCTTGTACTGAGAAAAAATTCAATACAAGTCACCCTGCCACTTAAATTCGTATTGATGTGTGAATTCTATGCACTGTTTATACTCACTTTTTGCCATAATATTCCTATGCATCTGGAAAAATACATTTTCGGGATAGCCTGTTGAGACAGAGGAAACCTGAATATTCTTTCAAATGCAAAATGAAGCATTTTGAAATTAATTTTTTTTAAACTGAAATTAAAAATAAATGTGAGCAAAAAACCCCCCAGAATTTGTATGCTGCAAAGAAACAGTACATGCCAAAGAACTTTTTTTAAAATCTAATATCCTTGTTAACAGTAAACTACATGCTCAATTTAAAAAAAAAAAAAAAAGGACTTTTTCATGCACTCCTCAATTTTTTTTGTTGGGATTTTTTTTTCTTTTTTTTTTTTTGGTTTGGTTTGTTTTTTTTTTTTGTTTCACAGCAAAATGTCAACCAAATGCCCCTGCATTATTGCAGTGATTGTTATGGTCGTTCCTTCTTGCTGTATTTCAGAACACAGAAATGACAATTTCATTCAGTCTTTGTGTTGTAAATGGTAGAAGAAGCAAGAAAGTTCTTCCTTCTTCCAGAGGACCTTTGGATTTTATGCTAGGTTCAGGGTTGATGGCAATATTTTACAGTGATGACACAGCTCTGGACCTGCCTAGGACAAACCTGGTTCCTAGAATCTTCTATTCAAAGCCTGCTGCTCACAGAGTAGTGGAGGAAGATGTAGTGGATGGGTGGAGTCGTCCCCTTTCTAGTGGAGTTGTAGTGGAGGTAGATGTTTAGTGACATTTCCTGGCGATTTCTGAACTGTCTATGTGTAGGTACAAGGTTTTTTAAAATCTGTTTTACAGACAAATGTATGTCCTTTGGACTCAAGTCAGAACTTGAGCAGCTTTCAAGGATGTCAGGCAAATATTTCATCTTTTCAATTTTTACTAAATAGTTATGTATCATAGGCTACAGTGCAAGAACTGGATATCCAGATATTGCTGTTTTGCCTATGCCACAGGCTTCACATAAATTTAACCAAATATTATTGCTTCTGTCTGAAAAATCTTACAAATATGTGAGGAGACTTAAAAAGGAGCTACTTATACGACTGAAGATAGCTGCAGAATGTCTGATGATTTGGATTTACACTGGGAACAGGCCAGTTTGAAAGCCCCACTGGATCTCTGGCATTGAGGGCACTCTTCATGGGTGAGTTTCCATCTTCCTTCCAGCTGGCTGGCAGGGAGCCTCAGGGTCCTCTCAGCAGCCATTTCAGTGTCGAGCTGCCCAGCTCCCCAGAGCACCCTGTGGACTAAGGCCAAGAAGTTGGTAATGGAGGGAGGGGAGCAATGTCCTTGAGCTGCCCATAAAAGTGGTCATCGCACAAGTTCCACGCTACAGACAATTCTCTGGTTTTTCCTTCCCATTCTCAAGCAAGGTCATGCCTGTCACTAAGCCAGATAACACAGATGGAACACACAAACCAACAAAAGTCAAATGCCAAAACCAGAGCTGTTTGGGGGCATGAATATTGGTCTAATGAAAGTTACTCCCTCTCCTACTAAACTTTTCTTATTCACATTCATAAACTTTCCCTTCACCCCTCCTGCTTCCAGGCTTGTGCAGAGTGGAAACAAAACTAAATGAGAATGTACAGTAGTGCATGGCACAGAAATCAGGTTCATGAACATCATCTGTCATCAGTAAGAGGATTTTTTTTGGGGAAAAGTATTTTTCCTCCACTAACAATAAATGAATTCCTAATGCAAACAAATTACATAGCTTCTTCAAAAAATCTTTCAAACTGAGAATTTCAGCAACACTGAAGCATCATCAGGTAACTGAAAACTCAGTTCAACAACCTGCAAAGGCAATAACATTTTATATGCACCAACCATTACTACTTGCAGCTGAAGTCTCAAGAGAAAATGAAATTTCTTTTGTGATGTAGCCACAAACTTAATTTTCGAGAAACATCTAAGATAACCACACATGACCTTGCTAGTATACTACCTCACAGTGCTAATTAATAGCTGTTACTCGAAGATAGTTTTAGTGGAAAATAAATCAAATCAAGTATAGACCAAATTTTTCAAGGGATATATATTCAGGTATCTGTACCACCACTAAACTTGTCTACTCTGTTTAGGCATCTTCATCATTCTCTTTTAATGAAGGCTATAAAACAGAGATATAATTGAGCCAGTGGCAGGAAGAAAACTACCCTTTAACGATTTTAATAGCTTCTGAGCAAACCCACACAGTGATAACCAGCCACCTGGACACTCCAGGGCTTAACAGATAGCTGTGGTAATGGTATTCCAATAGCATGCACTGCCTGACACTCCTGGATCCCGTGATAACTGCTGCGTAGGCACGCACTTTTAAAGCTCTAGCTTAGCAGAGTGCTTAAAAACACCCTTAGTCTTAAGCAGTAAATTTAATAAAGCTGCTCAAATGTTTAAATTGGACAAATAACGGCCATGATAAGTCATGAACTGATGTACTACAGTTAAATGAGGGTCTGAGCCCTAAGCCTCCAGAAAACACGCTCAGACCATGGGATGTTGGGGGGTTTTCTCCATCTATTCTATCTGTCCTATCCAAGTGAGTACTCCAGTGAGAGTGCCCATAGTGTCCTTAGGAAACAGGACAAAGGACTGAGCTTCCAGGAGCATCCTGGAAAGGTGAAAATTCCTTCCCTGGAGCTCTTTCCTCTTGCTAACATAGCCCAGATTGTGGTTGGGGTTCCATGACTCAAGGATACATTATCCACTTGTGTTCAACTTGTCATCCACTGGGACCCTGAGGTCCTTTTCTCTTGCTCAGCCAGTTTGTGCAGGACTTTTCCTTTGTCTTCATTGAGCCTTTTGAGGTTCCTGCCCATTTCTTCAGCTTGCAGACCCACATGAATCGACCTTCCACCATGGCAACCATTCTCCCTAGTCTGGTTTCAACTACACACATGTGAAGGGTATGCTCTGTCTGTCACCCAGGAAAATGATCAAAATGCTGATTGGTTTTGGTTCCAGAACTGAACCCTGACCCTATGGAACCACTAAAGTTCTAAACTCTCTATTCTAGCCCAGATGGATGTAGTGAGGAGTTTATCAACAGAGCTTGGAGTGGTCTCATGTACTACATGAGAGTTGGGAGCTGTGCACCTACCAAAGACAAATACATCAACTCACCTCTGCTAAATGCAGATTCATGCAACCTAACCTCGCCTGCTTGAAATCAGAGCTGTATTATCAACATGCCTAAATTCAGCAGCAGAAGTTTACATTGCAGACACCTGACCTAACAGTCTAGAATCCTACTGCTGTCGGATGGAACCAGTCAGCAGAGCTGGTGGAGCTCAGGCTGCTCCTAGGCATGAGACTGGATGTACCCAGGCATAAACTGAATGCCAACAACTCTGTTCACTGTCTCTTCTCCAGTGCTGCAGAGAAGACCAGGATAACATGTTGGATGCAGGTCATGAGTAGTCAGACCATCTCCAGTCCCAGAAGCCAGCCCAGGGTTGCTACTAATGCTCCCTTCCCATTCAGTCAAGAGACACAGGCTCCTCTTTGGGACATTGTTTTAAGTGTCTGTGTTACACATGTCTGTACATCTTCCCCTCCGTCTGCTGACTACACACTTGGTTTCTTGGGTGGGAAGTCAAAAACAATGCAACTTGCTCAGTCTGCCAGTGTGACAAATGGGAAAGACAGTCCTGATTCCATGTCAGAGTAACAGAGGGGATTTATTTCTGGAAACACCTGCCTAGCGTTAATTTTCATATATACGTCTGCATTTCTGAGGTGCTAATAAGTTGCCCTCAATGTAATTTAGCAAAGCCTGGCACACATCCTCCCTCTCCTGAAGATGTCTTACTCTCTCTATTCAGGGCTCTTTACCTGTAATGACATGCTCTGCTGCGTATTTAAAAGGTTCAGCTTAATAGAGCCATGTTTATGCTTAGTAGATTGTGAGAGGGAAAGCTGCTTCTTCGACAGCAAGTATAATTTGCCCAATTTTAGCCTCTTGATAGAGAATTCCAGCAATTTCACCAAGGAAAATCTTAGGAATAAAAACTCTATCGCTTGCTAGAGACAACAGCATGGCAAACAACTATAGTGTTTCAGGATTCTTCATTCCCTGTTGTTTTTATACTCCTTTCCAATCATTAAGATAACCACAAGGGTTGCTATGATTATTTTTTTTTTAAATTATTTTATTTTATTAGGCACTAAACAAACATGTTGTGCTAAGTAGAAAGAAAATGCACACAGGAGCAGCTGGCCATTTCTTGCTATCTGCATGAGCTAGGTGAAAATACAAATAACCAGATTCCCTCACCATGTGTCAGGCACCAGGTTTAGTTTGACTGTAATTGCTCCCCCGATTGCCATGCAGAGAGCCTCAGCAGCAATCTCAGCTTTGCAAAACTATCATCTTCTCCTGCAGTTTGCAGAGGTGAAATAAGGATGCAGAACTCTCTCTGTTTCTCCAGATTCCAAAATTTTTCTCTCCCTCTAGCCAACAAAAGTCCAACTTCACCTTGATCTTAGCTGAGAGATACTTTAGTCTTCCTAGTGAAAGCAAGAGGGATTAATTGGTTAATTATTATTGTCTATTACACCTGGTTTTTCATTTCTACCACCACTTTATTCAGAAAACGAACACAGCTTCCATATAGTTCTAAAAAGATAAAGATGGAATATGAATTATTTAAGGTTGATTTTGGATGCAGCAAATATGCATATTTTAAAGATCTTATCACGAGTTATATTTCATATATATATTGGTCATATATATGACGAGTTATATATTGGTCAAAATCTAGCAAAGCTCAATTCCATATATTTATTTTTCTTTCAAAATTAATTAAACTCATTGCTATGCATCTTTCTCCCATCACTTATATCTTTTCTATCCATTAAGATGCCAACAGAAAAATAATTGCAAACACAAACCAGTGCTTTATATCTCCCTTCTCACCTTACTTTTACTCTGAATCAGCAAACAGAATTTCAAAATAAATCAAAGGCTTCCCACTTCCTTGTGGCAAGACACATCACATTACATTAGAGCCATCTTTCAAATTCTCCTACTAACTGGGATGAGAATATTAAAATAAACCCAATTTCAAATTCCAGCCTTGGCAAGTTAATAAAAGGGGGTATCTTGGTATTTTTAAATTCTATTTTGTCATGGCTTTCGAACACACGTTACTGGGTGTCTTATTTGTAACAAAAGAACATGGTTTTATGCATAGAAAAATATTTCCATATCGTATTAAAGCATCTGGACAACAATTACTAGTTTGACCTTTGTAAAAGGCCATCCCCGCAGAACTGAAATGATATTTCCTCAACTCCTGCCACTTTTTGTTGCTTTTTTTTTTTTCCCCTACAATTCCTTCACTCTCACAGCTGAGTGAGCATTTAAGAGAGCACCAGGGAGGGAGAAAAAAGCTGTGGACCTTGTCTCCAAATTATGTGATGAAGAGACGTTCTGCTAATATACAGCCCTCCTCTTTGTCTCTCCCTGAAATGGGGAGTTGCAATCTAATGTCAGACTAGCCCATTTTTTTTGCCTCCAAGGCAGGGGCTATCAAAATCTCATTGACAGAAATCACCTATATAAGTCAACATGAAAAAGCAATGAGCATGTCATACATTTTTGCATTGAAATGGGTCCACAAATTTTGCCCAGCTCTGATACGAAGCCAGCACTTGAATGAATGCAGCTTTGCATCCTTAACTGTAAAAGCTGCAACCTGCACAAGTCTGATAACAGCTCACAGTTACTGCCGAAACATTTTCTCCCACCTCGCAAGCAGTTCCTTTAAAGGAGAAAATTGCAGAGCATCCATTAACACCAATAACTTTGCCCTCCATCCGTCCCATGGCTTCTCGCACACTGGGGCTGCTAGAGAAGAGATCCCACATTTCTGGGTGGAAAATAAGCCTGACAGTGTGAAGTCAACCACATTCCACTGGGATACAAGTCAAACCTTTTATGACAGCATTAGTCAGCCATGGTGGTTGTTTTTCTGTTAAACCAAAGTTCACCCTATTTTGTTCATTCCCTTGGCTCTTAAAGTAAAGAGTTTCAAGCTCACAGAAGTCCAGGTTCTGGAGCCCTCTTCCTTGTTCAAATACCAAGCTGACAGACTGAGCATCTATGGGCTTTCCTCCCACTCCATCTCTCCAGAGACCTGCTAAGACTTTGCAGTTGAAATTAAACGAGCTACCCCATAATTTTATATGTAACTTGTCACCAGCAGTCTAAGTAATGAAGATCCCTGCTGGTTGCTCACCACCCAGGCATCAGAGAGATCTCTCCTGGCATTGATTTTAATTAGTTCATTGCAATTCTTTTTGTCTTCTCATCCTCCTTTCATCAGGAAACCTTCACCCATAATCCTTTCAGAATCCTACTCTGCAGATTTTGAATTGTGCTGAGCTGCAGCTGGCTCAAAAATTGGACCCCTTGTGTTCAGAAACTCCACTACTGAAAGCAGAGCAATAGAGCAATTGCCCTCTCTTATGCCCTACTTATTTCCATGCAGTGGTTCACACACCTTGTGAATCATCTAAATTCTGTAGAATCGACATTAAAAATATCTGACCTCATTGAAAATGAAATATTTCAGCCTCTGCTACTGAGAAGTCAAAATTCATTACTGGATGAACAGAACTGCAGCTACCCATCATAACAATTTACACCATGAGCCATACATTTATAACAACCCTTCCCTAACAGTAGACAAGATGTGGTACATTTGATCACACGTAGGCCAGTTCCTTACAGAAAGAACCATAGTGGGAAAAGAAACTTTAGAATATACAAAAAATCTATTATCACCATGATCTGGGACAGACACAGAGAAAAGAACACATGAACCACAGCACGAGAGTACTGTGCAAGTGAGCAAGAGGGCACAGTGAAGCATAGCCCCAGTGCCAGTAGTTAAATGCCTGTGAAGCCTTTGTGGCCTGCTAACAACAGAGATGTGAACTTTCTGGGGCTCTTGCTTTGCTGCTTAAGGCTCATACTCTGCAGCACAGGACCAGGGATGCCTGTACTGCCAATTAAAAGAAGGGGACAGAGAGATTTCAAGCACTGAGCCCTTACTATCTACAATTAATGTAAAGATTACAGCCAGCTCTGCTATGATAAATCTTATTATTTGAAGGAGGCTATTTCTAGCTTAGAGCAGGCCGTGCTGTTTAGCAATTGCTCACCTCCAAGACAGGGCTCATTCTGTCTCTGGAGACCTGCCCTGAAGATGTTCCCTGAAATGGTCTCTGACCCTGCCCAGGACAAGTAAGGATTATGTCCTTAAAGAGTGGCTCCAGGAAGGCTCTCTGGAAATAGGGGGTCTTATTTCTTGAACATAGGCTGTCAAATTAAAAAATACATTACCAAGAAGAATAAGGCAGTTAAAATCTATTTCAGGATTTGAGAATTTGAGGATGCAAAAAGACACAAACAAGGAAAATTTGAACACTAGTGATGAAACATCAGTGTATCTGCAAACAACCAGTGCCAGGGAAAGGAAGGCATTTAGAAGCTGCTTTATGTACCTGCTTTAGCCATTTAATAGCTTCTATTTGCCTCAGTTAAAGATGGAGAAATATGAACATGCATTACATTTTTGAGGACTGTAATACTCCCTATAAAAATAAAAATTATGTGTACAATGGTTTCTGCAGAGTGAAAAAATGGAGGGAGAAGAGGGCGCTGTGTGAGGGATCTGGAGCTGAAGAACCAGTCATGGTGCTTCTGTTAGTGACTGACAGGAGAGCACCTTCCTCTGGCACTGGGGGAAAATATTCAGGCAACAGCCGCAAGTTACAGGGATCTGTTGGCCACGGTGGTAATCAGATTTATTTCTTGTCTGCAGAAGTAATTGTACTGGCTCAGTGGATGGGAGAAAAACTACAATATGCTCAGCTGGAGTCAGGGTAGTGGGAAGCTCTTTACCTGGCTTTGAGCCTGCAGCTCCACCTGAGAACTGCAGAGAGATGGAGAGACAGGCTCTGTCAGTCCCTGGGAGACCTGATGAAAAGCATTTCAAATTCACCACATGAAGGAACACACTCGGTCCCATCTTCCATTTCTGTAATAGAGATGGGAATTGGAGCCTGTTTTCCCCCAGCCTCATGCCAGTGACATGCTTAGAGGAGGAATGGGTTTCTCAGAGGAGAGCAGCTTGCTCCCAGTGAGACCGGTGAAGTAGCAGAGCCACCTTCCCCCAAACCTTCAGTCCTGTAGAACATGATGCATATTCTTTTCCAACTATTCCTTTTTTTTCCCCCCAGAGAATCTAAAAAGCAAAGATGAGTTCTTAAAAGAATAAAAAAGAAAAAGGAAAAAGTTCCCAAACACAAGGATAGAATAACAAACAGAAATCACTTTTTTTTTTTTCATAAAACTTAAAAAAACCTAACTCTTCTCTTTAGGAAAATCTCTATTAGAAAAAAACATTTTGCAAATTGCTTTGATGACATATTTTTATGAAGCTGTTTCAGTGAAAGAAGGACTTCAGCTTTTTTATCTTGAAGAACTGAGAGGTGGTTTGGAACCTCCCAGACCAAACACAATAGACTGGATGTGTAGAAGTGCATGAAACAAAGCTGTTGAGCAGAAAAGCCAGCAATTTGTTCATAGAAACTTAAACATGTCCAGGCACAATGGCTGGGCAGCTGTCAATCTGGA
This sequence comes from Lycocorax pyrrhopterus obiensis, assembly GCA_014706295.1. Lineage (NCBI taxonomy): Eukaryota > Metazoa > Chordata > Aves > Passeriformes > Paradisaeidae > Lycocorax > Lycocorax pyrrhopterus. The sequence continues at coordinate 145,298,086 of JACSVZ010000002.1, read as the reverse complement.
GCTGAGGTCACCTTTTTCCAGAGAGTCATCTCATAGAATCACAGATTCTCAGAATAATTTAGGTTGGAAAAGATGTGTAAGATCACCGAGTCCGGCCATTAACCTAAATCTGTCAGATCCATCACAAAACCATGTCCCTTACCTCCTCCAGCCTTGCACTTGGAGTCCCCCCAGGAGGTATGATTTTTCCTTTAGCCATTTCAGTGCCCCTTTCTGTCAAAAACACCAGTGTTAACAAAAAACTTAAACAGAACCGAAACAACCAAAAGACAAAAGATACTATTTTTAGATATGTTTGTTACACTACTTGCTTTGGGCAGGAGTGGCTGAGGAGGGGTGAGGTGTCCATCCACACCCATGAGGAGGTTGCAACTTCTACGGTGGGACAAGAAGGAGAGGCAGAAGCTGGTGGCACATTAACCTCAGCCTCACCAATGTTTATAAGTATCTGAAGGGAGGTGTCAAGAGGATGGAGCCAGGCTCTGCTCTGTGGTATCGAGCAATAGGACGAGAGGCAAGAGGCAGAAAATGACGCACAGGTTATTTTGACCCAGATGTTAGTATACAATGTAACAGCTTGCTCCTTTGTTTGGTCTGTGCTGGAAACAATGAATCCCACTGGCTACAGTCTGATCTCTTCAGCAGACTTGCACGTTAACCCACCTTCCTTTCCCAAGGACAGTTTAACCTTTCAAGGATCATAATTAATCATCACAATAACAACTCCATCCTTCTCGTCAACTTTGAGCAATTGGACCTTTCTCTGAGCCCGCCCTCAACATCCAGTTATCTCCATATCCTCTAAGGCCTTTTAATTTGGGAGAAGAACTTCTAGAAGAGCATTAACAGCAGTTTTGCTGTTGTTCTAGGCACTAAACCCTCTCAATGGATACACTGGATTTTGAGGAGTACCTCATCATCCACCTTCATCAAGGAGGTAGGAGGTCAAACAATACATTAGGTGTTGTATGAAAATAGAAGAAAATTCCACCTCCTATGTCAGCCAACAAAACGAGGTATCAGCTGGATGCAGATATAACAAGTCACTCTTGGTCTGCACAAAAGTGAGTAGCAGACCTCTGGTAACCAAAGTACTAAATTAATTGGCAGAAAGGAATATATTCCTTTTCTTCAACCTCTCAGCTATACAAGTAATTCATCACATTCCAGACCCTGATGTTAACTTATGAGACATATTAATTCCAAGCTGCAGTGTGCTGTTTCATATTAGTCACTGCTCCTAGAATTTCTTATGATACTAATTAAGCCCTGAGATTCTTAAATTCTCTAAGCTGTGCACTGTGTTTATATTAGAGAACATAGGATTTCAATTGAGCAGCCAGCTCATTATTGCTCATGCTCAGACTGTGGGATAATGAGATATTACTGCTTGCCTCAGGTGATTCCTGAGCTAGGAGGCAGCAGGAGGAAGAGCTGTCGTGTGTAGCTGGTGGCATTGTCTCACCATGGCAGCATTTAGGGAGGTTGTCATAAGGAGAAACCCAAAACTCCAGGACAGAAAGCAAAAGAAAAATTCAAGAAGAGAGTGCCAGAAGCCTGATCCTAGAAATAAGAGAAATAATTAAGCTCCTACTTTTGATGGAAGACCATTATTTCTCCCAAGCAATGGTATTTGACTCATGGAGTGGAAAAAACATCATAATGGAAAAAAAAACATAGACAGAAACATCTTTTCCATCTTGGAGGTATTTGCTGAGATGTTACATTCTCCTGTCTTCTCCTGCTACCTGGAAATGACTAATCCCATCTGCCAGCAATTGATTCTACCTTGTCTGTTGGCTTTTTTGGATTTTTGTTGTTTATTTTTTTCATAGACTCACTCTGATGTTACAGAGAAAATACCCATAAAACATGTCTTGATCTTAAAGATCTTTGCAATTCAGTCGTTTTCTACAGTAATTGCTAGGAAATGCTAATTTCAATCTTCCATGAACTGCTCTGTGACCTATGTGAATAGCAGTCACCCGATAAAAACATATAGGTATTCACCATTACAGTAGAAGAACTCCTGTGGCTGCTGCTCACACTTTATCCTCCTTCTCAGAAGGGTTTGAAGTGTTATCTCTTGTTTGGGATGTAGTGGTTGGGATGGGACACTAGGTTAAGTATAGAATAAGCAACGTGAGGATATGAACTCTTACTCCCTTGTCTCCTGCAGTAGGACCTTACCTTTAAAGTAATATTTTCTCCACCTCAAACTCTTTATTCAGGCTTTAAAAGACAACCATCTACAGCTCTCCCCACATCATATTCCGTATCTTTTAATAACAACATTATATATTGGTGGTAACAGAGATAAGGATGAACCTCCATGTTCTGGCTGACAATACTTGAAGGAGGGCTGGAGGAGTGGAAGAACAACGTGTGCTTCCAGACTAGGAACCAGGCTAAGAGGATACAGGAGGTCTCAGTGTTTGATGAAAACCACATGCAGAGGGAGGAATTTCTTCAGAGCAGTCATCCTTGGAGTGAGTTATCCCATGCCCAGGTTTCCCCTCAGGCAGAGCTAGTCCATTCCCTGCAGAGGACAAGCTGCCAGCCAGTCAGGAAAGTGTATAAACCAGCAAGCCTTCCCTCGTGGTCAAGGGAGCAAGGCCTGAGAAAAAACATGTAGGTAACACATTTGGCACTACTGATGCTCTTTGATGCTTTACTCTGGTAAGGAATGCAAAACCACATTCCAGCCTGGAGTTCAGAGTTTGTACTCTGCATGTTAACAGAGAATAAAGCCATGATTTCACTCATGCCTGATACAGATGTAATAAGCTTGAATCGTGCGCTATAATCCTGGCTTCTAAATTTATTTCCACATTAAAAATAAAGGTAAAATATAATCACTTTTGAAAAATATTTTTCAGCTCTGTCACCAGAGAGAGTATTGCTTTTCAGATAGTAAGTAATAGCATTAAGCACACTTGCAAAGGGTCTAAAAGAAAAGCCTGTGAGGAGGGTTTGTGTTATCTGCAAATAATTTGTGTTCAGCAGGTTTTAGGGCTGACAGCCCTGCCTGACCTGTCTTTTGTTTAATTAAATAAGATAGCACCTTCCACTGAAGGCAATACAACGCATCTAGCCCTCCTTTTGATTTAAATCATACCTGTTGTGAGGTGTGCAGCTCTCCAAGATTGTCACCAGACAGCGGGAGAGTTTGGGAAAAGAACGATTATGAGACTTCAGCAACTCAAGCACTCGTTTAGTTGAGAGACTTCTCAGGGATTCTTAATTTCTCTCAGATCCTGGAACAACAAAATGTATGCAGCGTGCATGAGGTAAAGCTGACCTGAGAAAAGGAGCATAAGCTGAACTTCCATTTCTCCTAGCCACTCTAAATCATTTATCACTTCTAGTACAATTAGATTTACCATTCCAAATCAAATCAAGACTGTAGATTATAGTCTAAAATAAATATCTAATTGTATGAAATAGCCCAGGCTGTAAACTGTGTGCAAAGCAGATGGACAATGGAAAAGAAGACAGAGAATAAGCAAAGGGGGAAAAAATGTGGGTATCCCAGGTGAAGGTACTGCTCAAAGCTAATCAGCAGCAGTAATCACAGCTGACAGAGACAAAATCACTCTGTAATCACTGAAATAGGGAGGGATGATGGACTGGTGGTATGCACTCTGCTCTGCCTACCACTAGTAAGGAAAAAATTATTAATCATTTATACAAGTGATAATCAATCAGCAACCTTAAAAACCCTCACAAAGTTTCATATCCTCTGTCTCCTCAAAATTCTGTCAAAACAGATGTTATCTACAGCATTGCCTAAAGGGCCAGCAATGTCTGCCTATTTCAAACAAATCTGTGTTATCCAATTTACTGAAATCAATCTGCATGGGCAGATTAATTTTGGGCTGTAGATCTGTGAGTGCATCTTAATTTCCTCAGTAAGAAAAGAAAATGAAATCATGTCAGGAAGACAGACCAGCTGTAAGAAAAGAGCTAGCTGATAGCTATGCAAAGGGCCCTTTAGGGATTTCATGTTTACCAAATTTAAAAGGCTGGCACCAACAAAAATGTGAGATGATATCTCCTTTTACCAAAGCAAAATCCAGAAATGTCTTTTGAGCTCAAAAACAGAAGACAGCTTTTGTCAAACCTGATTTCTTACTTCTTCAGAAAACACCCTAAAATTTCTTAGGCTGGAGTTCGATGTTTGAAATGGCAACTTTCAAAATACTACATTTTTACACTTTAAGAATAAACAAAGAATTTGGCATCAACTAATGCCTGAGTTTAGCACAACTCTTTGACTTTACGTCTGCCGTTTGACTCACTTTTTATAAAATCAGCACCGTAAACAGTTTTCCTGTTTTAAGGTAGGTTTCCTTTTCTAAGGTAGGTTTTTTTCCCTTACCAAAGCCTCCTTGTTCTCAGGCACCACACATAAAGGCATAAAAACTGATGACTCTTCTTGCTCCCCGGCTTTGGGAACACCCCCACTTGCCTTCCTCTCCTTCCTGCCAGCAGGACTGTGTGTTTCTTTCATTCTTTCCATACTGGAGGCTCTGTGAAGGATGATCTGTCCCGTTAAACTGTCTTTAAGCAGGATGAATGTAATTACCTGAGCTGGAATATGTCCAGGACTCTGGATTTAACAGCCATTAAAAATCTTGTTAAACATTTGTCATACCTTCTTAAATCGCCACACACAGTGACAGCTTGGCGTCTGAAAGATGGTAGTTCAGAACAGCACTGCTCTTACACCGGTGCATTTGCTCCTCAAACAGAGAAGAAGTGAATGTCCGAGTCATGGGGACAATGTGATGGATGGAGCACCAATGGACTTTGCATTTCTCATATACTTTGCACCCAAACATCTCAAGAAGGGCTGAATTAAGCTTTGGCAAGCCTTCAGGTTTTGTAACTAACTGTTGGTTTCAGCGCAGGAAAACAGGAATGTGGCTTGTCAAAAGTCACAGAGCAAATTTTACAGCAGAGCAGGGAATGGAAATATCCTGGAGAGCTCACCTCTCCTGCACAGGGATCTCTCCTCCCCATTCCAGAGGCTCTACAAGAGTTTTAAACACAGAGATAAGCTCATATGGAGCCCCATGGTCCAGACTTACACTCAAGTGTGAGTACAAGATTTGTGCCTGCAAGACAACTCCTGAATCGGTTAATTACACCAAATAATGACAGTCACAGCAAGGAAAAAATAAAGAAATTATTGCCAAAATCTCCTCTTTCTCTCACCAACCTCTCACCTCCTGCCACATTTGGGGGTATTTTTTGAAAAATGTCTGACACTTCTACAGCACTTTCCATGAGTGAGGAGTGTGGAATGAGGCTGCTCATGGGATAAATGGCCAAAGTATGGCAGGGCACGGGCTGGAGGTGGATTGATGCAGCATAAGGTCTTGATATTCCAGCAGTGGAGAGAGTCCAGGCTGACCTTTCAACACAGTGTTGCATGAGAATATTTGGAGAGGAGGGACTGTTGGGAAAAAGCTGTTTGTTGAGGAAATGTTGATGTATAACTGGTTGTGTTTGTAAATTAATGTGCAGATGACCCCACCATCTTTTCCTGCACAGCTGGAGCAACACATGTTGTGAAAAGAATTGACCTGTTATTCTTAGAGTGTAAGCTGTTCAGTTAAGGTACTTAAAAATGGTTTCATGACTGTAGCTCATTACCAGAAGACATCTTCTGCTTTATAGGCTCATTTTTAATATGCATTTATATTAAAATGAGATGTTGTATCTTGATCCAGTTTTCATTACAAATTCAGATCTTAAAAAGAAGTGGATAATAAATCCCAAGTTAAACCTCATAGTTACTTATGCCATTCCCCAAGTGCTAATGGGGAAAGTAATAAAGTAATGCACTGCAGACAAATAAAAGAAAGTGACTTTATTCTAATAAAGCAACTTATCTCTAGACTTCTATCCTCTATGTTCTGAGCCTATGATAAGTATTGCTAATGTAGCACTCACTTCTGGTTCTTCAAATACTTGGTGCCACTGGTATTTGCTTATCCAGCTGTATTTGTTAATCCACTGAAGTCCTGTGTAAGGGAATCCTTGATTACTTTTAGCCATGAGGAGCTTGTGACCTTCATCAAGACTGGCTGCTATCACCAGCTGGCTCTAAGAAATTACCTTAAGTGAGAGACATATTTCCTTCATAGATTTTCCAGTTACAAGTTTATCCTTGAAAAAGCCCATGTTTCTTTTAGGAAAGACACAAGCACCAGCTGAGCTTGTTGCTTAGAGCACGTTGGACTCCTGATTTACTTTTGAGCCTATTAAAGGTCAAGCGCCTGTGCTCATCCTAGAGCGTAGTCTCAGAAAGAAGGTTTTGTAGGTAAGGTACAGAAATCTTTACCTTCTCTGAAAAAAAAATTGGCAGCTTCTAAAACAAAACCAATCATCCAATCAAGCAAGCAAAACCAAATGCCTTAATCTGGAGAATGGAGTATGGCAAAGAGTATTAAAAGAGAAAGATCCTTTTGGGGGAAGTACTGGCAACATTTGCCCATCTTAGACAAACAGAGGAAAAAGGTTTGCAAAATGTAGAAGTATGAAGAGAAGATCACCCTAAGATGGTCTAGAGCAGCCTCAAAAAACACCTGCTCTCTATAAGCTATAAGAAAAGCTTTAAAAGTCAGTATTTGCTATTCCTCTATCAGAGACTCATTTCACTTCACCATCCTAAACTGAGCATCCAGTTGAAGCTAATTGTGCTTCCCATATAGCCAGTTGAAAGGCAGAATCACTCATCCCAAGCTAAAAGAGGAGAGTAAAATGTATCACCTTCTGTCCCCATCGCCTGCTGAGGGAGTCTTGGCAGAACATCAGATGCAGATATCTGCACTGCAAGTTACTAAAGGGAGTCAGGACCAGCCCCACCCCAATTAGCAGACATGGGCTGACAGCTGGTATGCTCCTCACCAGAAAGGTGCTGGTAGCATGGGACCAAGGCAAGCCTGGTGCTCTGGAAGAACAAGAACTAATAGAGAGACTGGACTGTGTAAGGGTTGAATTCAACCTGCTGGTTCTCAGTGATCCCATCCAAGACCTCTGCGCTGACCACGACTTGCAGTTAAATATTTGAAATGCAAATATTTCAAGTCTTTCACAGTCCTTTTGTATCTTAGAGGATTAGCCTGGTGAACTCCACAGCCACGAGGGGTGCAATTTTCAGTTTCACCTCGTTTTAATATCACAGAAGTCAATATTAATTTTTAAAAAATGCCTGGATACAATGGGAACAGAAGTAGATGAACACTAAGAATTCCTGGTTATCTTATGTTCCCTTATGGGATTGTTCACAAAGTTTATGGGTAATTTAAAAATCAGAATACCATCTCTAATTTCTTGCCCCATTTAGTCACAAAAACGACTGGGATCAATCCCACTAAAGTGTTGCATTTCACCTCTGGAAAAATTTTGTCCAAGAGTTTAATACTGCTCTAAGGAAGATGTATATAAGCAAAATTGATGAGGATGGGGCTGAAAGCAAAGTCTGGAAACATGGCACATTTTCCTGCAATGAAGTCTCCAAACATTTATAGTTTCAATAATAATTCTATTCCTGCAGTGATTGAATCAAGATATCCCATTAACTTAATCATCTAAAACCAAGCTAAATTGATGTGGCTAGAATTACAATAACAGATACAGTGTAAACAAACAAAAAGAACCCACAATAAATGAAACATTTTAGTTTAATGCTGTCACTTCATAATGCCTGGATCTCATTCCAAATGGGAATAAGCAATATAATGGAATGAAAACATCTTTTGATGAACCACAGAGCTAGGGTCCACTCTGGCATCTGGCTTAATACAGACAGATAGTTTTAAGTCCATCTTGGTATATCCACAGTGCACAGATGAAGGGGTTTCACTCAGACTCAAAAAGTGAGAAAGATGCTAACAAATTTATCCTAGTGTCGTATGTACCCATATATGTGTGCATGGCAGAGGGCAAAATTAAATGAAGGTTATGAGGAGGTGCAGCTGTTAGAGAAGTCCTTGTAGGGTTGCAACAAGCAAAAAATGGGATAGAAATTTGAGTCAAAGGGCTCACTAACAAATGGTTTGGTAGTGTTGGGACACCTGTGGTGGGACTGTCATGAAGTTAAGGAGAAGGATTTGGTGTGGGATCTCTGTAAATCATTAAGAATTCATTTGCCCTAGTTTCCATTTTCAGTTGTTCCTCCAACAGGATTTAATTTACTGCCTACATTTTGACTAATTTCCTATCTTGAAAAAGAAAATATCACCAGCTCTGTAAACCAAATGAGATCAGGTGTGTACCAAGACAGGAGAAAACAGCATTTGTGATGATCTGTAAATTCACTGTAAATCAGCAAGACAGATTCTTCTTATATGGCCCATTTTTGTCTCCTAAAACAATGGAGACCTACTTTGATTTCCTTTACCCTTGTGCTCATTGCTCAGTTTCCTCCACTGCCCATTTCGCACATTAATCACCTCAAGAGCAGAGACATTGTTTTGTTTCAGGCATTAGACAGCTCCACTGCCTTCCTTTCTCTTTCCCCTGTACTGACTAATCCCAGGTTTACCTTTACCTGGCTGGTAAATGGCAGCTGAACTAATTTGTTTCAGACCAAATCTCTTGTAAGCTCTGCAAGGCCCTCTCATAATATTTTGTTTTGTAAAGAGATTACATATCTTTGTGCTTTGGTGAGCAAGTCAGAGAAGGAATTACTGCTTTGTTTTGTTTTGTATTTCTCTATACCTAAGAAATACAGGTTTATTTTTTGTTCTTTTCCACAGCTGTAGGTACTTTATTGGTGGAGAACAGCTTTTTGCTGCCAAAGTGGATGCTCAGGACAAGCTCTTCCACTCAGTAGGGAAAGTCAGTGTTGATGACCACTGCTGTTGATGACCAGTGATTACCTGAGGAGACCCCTGATGTGTCTTCATGTCAGTGAGATCAGAATCTGCTGCAGATGTGGGTGAGTGTCCCTGCTTTCTAGGAATTACTAGGTAGGATCTTATTTGTTCTTTTAAATAATCAGACACAAATTGCTCCCAGCTGTTGATTTATAAAAATGTCTACTTTCAGTACCTCATCTTTTTTTTTTCCCCACAGCTACTGCTGGAACAAAAGTAAATGCTAGCTAAATACCTCAATTGATTTTCACAACAAGGTGTAAGTGTCCTGGCAACAGTAGCCTGGGAGAGAAAAGAAATAACAAGGTTTATGCATTTGTGCCATGTGAAAAGTCACAAACTCTTTCTCTTCACAAAATGATGGCTTAAGTCTGTTAATGTGTTTTTCTGACAAAAAAATAAATGTATGATTAATAAGGTGTGAATCTTACTCTACCGACTACCAGGCTGGTGTGAAGACACCACTTGCTCAAATATACTGCTCAGCATCAATGTGTCAACTGAAAAGGTCCAGAAGAAATGGGTACTCTGTAGTACAAGCACAACAAAAATACAGTAAAAACCATCGATCATAGGAGCGTAACAAGGAGGAGGGTTAAAAATAGGCAAAATGTTCATAAACATGAAGTGATTTGTCCCGTGTGAAGCTGGGACTCCACAGCTCCCAATGTCCTTTGGAAGACCTTCCTTACCAGAGAGCACAGCCATCTGCAACAGTGGGCAAATACAAAGGTTTCATTCTAAAATCCTCAGCCTGCAATTTCCACCCCAAAGTTCCCAAGCTGAAAACATTTCTAACGATAAAAAATTCATAACAGAGAGCTCTGTTCTGGGCTGTCTGGCTAATGTGCCATTGCAAAGCCCTTTGTCTGCTGTTCATAAAAAGTCAGAAACCTTAATTTTTGTTCACACCAATTAGCACTTGCCTCCCGCAGCTACGATGCTGACACCAAGCCCCAAGTGAATAATGACGGCCTGTGTCACGCAAGCAGGCACCGAGCACGTCAGCTGAGCTTCAGACAGCCTCAAGAGGAAACGCCATCTCAGCAGTGAAGTGTGCTAATTTTGGGTTCATCTTTTTTACATTGGGGTCTTAATGGTTGGACTCCATGATCTTAGAGATCTTTCCAACCTAACAATTCTATGAGTCTGTGATTTTATACAGCACCTATACAGCATCTTCACAAATGAGTCAAGGTGGAAGGAGCTACTTGGTGTTGACACACGTTACTTTAAAGCCTACTTGAAAGAAATGAAAGGCTCTTCACATCCAGTGTGATTTGACTCACATTGAAGCATAAAGAGACCACAACTTTGAGTGATTTACATCCTACGTTTTGCAGTGGTCTGTGTTTCAGCATCCTTGCAGTCCATTTGACAATTCAAATTCAAATGTCTGGGCCAGATGGAGATGAATGCTGTCTGAGGCAGTTCTGGGAGTTATATCTGGGGCTTCTTAGGATAGAAGCAAAGAGTGGCTTCTTCGGAGAGAACTTGAACCCTTTATTTATATCCTTTGTCTTATAAAGAAGCTTCATGTGGAGAACAAGGCTAGGTGGTGTTTTCTAGGCCCTACAACAAGGCAGATTTTCCCCACCACAGGCCTGGTGAGTGAAAACTTCTTCAGCAGAACCCAGGATGGGACTAAAGCTCAACATATGAAGTCAGTTTGAGCTGAAGAGATTTCCATTGGCTTCAGTTTCTCTTGCACTGCTGTTTCCCGTGGATGTGTTTGGGTGCTGGTGGCTTCGCTTCCAACTGCAGTACTTTGTCCATGGTTTCTATTTAAATGTGCTGCCCATGGCTGTATTATTTTTAATTGGAGTGAGTCTGGCACTCCCCATCAGTCTTGCTGTGGCTTTACAAAGAAGCAGAGGCAGGAAGAAGGCTCACATGCTGCTGAGCTGAACTCAACTGAACTGGACTGAAATCAATTTGTTTGCAACACAGTTCGACATTTTAACAAAACAGTGGCAAATAACTGTAATTTCATTTTTATTGTGCTAAGAATAGGAACACACAGAGAACAGAAAATGGAATCTTCGTTGCACCTGAAGAGTTGAGGCAGTAGGAGGATGAAATCCATAAGCTGATTTTGATTTTCCATGTAAATGCTGCTTTTTTTCCCCACTAGCATTAATGAATGCCTTTAATTAAAGAAGAGTGTTTATAATTTACATCTTGGCTTTCTGAGAAATAACTTGTTAGAGAAATGAGAGGAAAGAAGCATGGTCTAGTCGCAGGTCTGAGAAGCCTGTGTGTCAATAGCGATCTCCAAGATAATATTTTTATTTCTGTAAGATAGACCTCTTAGTTACACATCTTTCTGAGTAATTACACATAATGACTGCAGTTTTACATAATGACAGCACTTACATATAATGACTGCATGGGCCATGACAACTTAACTTCTACTGTATTGGACTTTTAGTTTTCAATTTTATAATATTTAAGGAGAGAGAAGACAATATACACACCAGCAAAGAGCTGGCATTAAGGCACGCCTTTACTCTTAAATAAAAAGTAGTTTGAACCTGTCGGAAGAACCGGGATGAAATTGTTTCCAAATTACTTCAAAATGCCAGACTTCAAGCGATGGGATCCTCTTGCCAAGCACAGGAGTTGTCTTTACCGTCTGAGAAATGCCAGAGCCTGGGTACACAACAGAGAGCCCCAACTCCAGGAGTTGTCCAGCTTGCATCCTCTTTTACGGGTCAACTATCTCAGAAAAAAACACCTTAGCTTTATAGTTGAGGCAAAGATGGATAGCTTAAAAAAACAAGTGTTGAGCTAAAAGCTGTAAGGATGAAATTCCTGACTGTCAGGAAAGCTGATGGTCTGGACTCAAGCAGGTCAGGAAGCCTTTTCTGCCTAGGAGCTGCTGACAGGTGCTCCAGGTCTGAATGGACATTTCCCAAGGGTTTCAGTTTTAGAGGTCAGTGAATGACCTTCCCCTGCTTGGGCAGGGTTAACAGCTCTGTGTGTTCCAAGGGGTTATAACAGAAGTAGCTAGGCACCTCACCAATTCTGCAGTATTTATCCCTGGTCCTTTAAATATGCATTGGCCTCCTTTTTACTTTATTGGAATGATTTTTCAGTTCCTCAGAAAGTTCAGAAAAGACAGTGCACATCCAAGGAAGAAGAGGCTGAGAAAATGCATAGCACTCCTAGCATCAAGGAAAGTGGGTCCCAGCTTGGGAGGTTCCTAAAAGCCGTGTAAGAGGTGGGGAGGGTTGCCCATCAATCTCCTAAAAGTCACAGAAAAAAAATAATGTGCTGCAAAGGTTTAGACCAATTTCTCAAGTATATTCTTTCTTGTATATACAGCTACTGGATTGTGAGAGAGAGCACAACAGAATGCTCTGGCCTAATTAGAGGAGTGTGTGTGACTCAGATCCCAGTGAAGGCTGTCATGACCTTCTATGAGGAGTGCAGATATCACTGAAGATTTCTCTGAGAGTGTGGTAACTCAATTCCATGGCTTCAGTCCCACTCTGAGGACATACTGCATTTGCTTAACAGGAATACCTTTTCTTGCTCAATTTTGCCTTCCAATTTACCAGCACAGCCATTTCCTCAGCCTGGCACCAAGTGATAATGTCTCTTTTGGAATGCTGTGCATCTGCCCAGCCCACCGCAGACAGAGCCACACTCCCTCCCGCTGTGCTGGAAGGTGACAGGACTTGGGGAGGCTTCCCCCAGGGGCTGACTCCTTCAGCAGGTTTGTGCTCCCTGGATGGGTACAGCTGCTTTGGATCAGAGCCAGCTGCCTTCCAGCTGGCACAAAGCAACGGGAGGAAAAGTCCTCACCGCTTTTCCTGAGCCTTAATAGTGCTATTTGAGGACCTTCAGGAACTCCATTAAGGTGAGGTAAATTGAGATAATTATGCACATTAATCATGCTTATTAATGTAGTGCTAATGAGGATACAGGGTCCTTCATTTTACGTGACACTAGGCAAGCACAAAAAGTCCTACTGACTAAATGGTGTATGTGGGAGGTAGGGCATGAAAACTCTGAGATAAACTAAAAAGATCTACCTGCAAAAATTGATTACTTTTTGGCAGGGATTTCTACCTCTCTACATTTACATCTTATTCCTGCTGCCAAAATCAAGACTTCCTGTTGTCAAAACAAAACTGCCTCTATGGACAGAGACGTCCTTTGCCATAGCTGATTACCTGCATGCCAATTGCATGGTTCATCCCACAGTACTCTACAGTGCTCTTGTTTCCATGGCTAGGACTAGTCCAGATAGTTATACATGGAGCTGTGCTGTACAGGCACAGGAGTAGGAGCCAGCCTCTCCTTCCTGGATGTCCACTGCTCTTAAAACTGACAGTGAGTTTTAAAATTTGACTTTTTCCTGCTGTGCCCCTTTGTGAGTAGGGAAAGACAGCAGCCTGCAAGATATATGGTGGAGATTGTCTCTGGATGAGCAGTGTAAATTCATTGTCTGACCAGTTCTCTCTGAAACCAATGTTAAGTGGTTCTGGGACTAATTGACTCTCAATTTCTTGTGGAATTCAGATCAGGTTTGGGTCCCTCTGTTTACATCCAACATCACTCCAACAGGTTTTGCATTTTTGAAAAAGCTCAATATGTTCTCATACCCTATCTCAGGGATCATAGCGGCTGTCGTGACTTCTCATCACAAAAATACTATTCTGATGGCATTCATAACAGATGTTTGAACTCCAGAAGTCTTCAAATCAAGTGTCAGTAATATCTAAGGAGCACCACACAGGACTCAGAGGAGAGGGAAGGCCAACTGTTGTGTGGTACCACCGTAGCCAAACCACTCCAGCAGTCCTAGCCTTGACCAGTGTGGACTGTTATGAACGATTTGAGGCGAAGCTTTGGGATCAAGGATGAGACTAGGAGAGTTTAGCAGATATGAAACTCAAATACAGAGGTAACATCACTTATAAGCTTTGAAGAGAGGCCTGTGAAACTGAATGGAGGCTCTTCAGGGTCCAAAAGCTTTTCAATATTTAGAAGAGCCAGACGAAGAGCAAAACAATGAAGAAAGGGACTTGAGTAAGAAGCAACTTAGGATGACATTTTCCTTTATGGGTTTTAATGCCTTTGTATTTGCCCTCATCTCTATGTTTTAAGGCAATTGCTCATATGTGATTAAAGAATAGGAAAAAAGACCATAAACATACCCAAGAAGTTTCCCATAACCTTTCACAAGTAATCTTGATTTGAAAATATTTCCTCCCCATAAACAATACACCTGAAGGAATTAATCTAAATGTCATCTTCTTTTGGCAGCAGATTTGGTCATTGGCTCCCAGAATGCTAATATTGTAAAAAACCATAGAGTTCAATGCTAGGACAAAAAGGAATATAAGGAAATGAATACTTAAACATGAATACAAAGGGTGCAGGAAATATAAAATAGTCTTCGAGAGCAGCCTACAGACTGACTGACTTTGCTGAGAAATCTTGGCGAACGGGAGTGTGGTGAGCACGTGGCAAAGTGCAGGTGACAGAGGTTTGTTTCTCAATCCTGCCCTCCCATGTGACTGACAGGAGTTCCATCAGGACTCACAGTTTTGTGCTCTGGCTGAGATTCACCATATGGAGGGAAGGACTCCTTCCCCATTCAGAATGTCAGCTAATATGGTATAAACTCCTGTACCATACTTGCATCAACCCTCCTTTCCTTTGCATTTGGGATGGAAATGCCTCTGCCACTGAGTGAGAGCAATGGGAAAGAGCAAGTACTGTAGGATGGAAGAAGAGGAGGTTAAAGAAGGGAATGAGATGTTGCTTTGCTTTGGCCTGTGAAGTCTCAGGGACACTCCTGTTGGGGCTGCCAGAAGCTCTTGCTGCTCCATCGATGAATGTCCCTTTCTCCTCTGGGAGGTCTGGTTAGCATTGTCTGCAATAAACTTCTGGATGCCTTCCCAGCTATTTCTATGAAGACAAGGCTTTATTCTGTCTTGTACTTCCCTTCTGCTCTGATAAACCTTTCCATGACCCTCCAGGATTAACTCTGCTAGCTCACTCCTGGGAACAGCCAGACAACATACAGGCTGCAGTGATCCCAAAATTCTCTGGGAGTATGCTTTCTGTTCAGCACTCTCAGCAGTGATGAAGAATCACCACCACCCAGTTCAAGAATACAAATATTTACACTATTCTGACTGTCAGACCCCAGGCTGCCAAATATTTCACTATGAAGTATGTAGCATACAAAGCTATTCACCTCTTCGTCTCCATCAGCTTATACAGCATCAACGTTTAAGGTAACTGTGAACTCCACATCTTCACTGGGCCACTCTGCTACTAATCTAGTGGCTTTTTGAGTAGTGCTCTACTCTCCCTGGTTCAGGTTCATAACCATCATGGAAAGCCACAGTAGCAGACATTTTTCCTCCGCATCGAAGATGACACTATTTTCACTGGTGAAGTTACAAAATATTTAGGTGAGAGTGCACTAGGACAAACTGGAAATGTCAGAAGGTAGATTGGAGAATTAGGTTGTTTTCCTTTCTAAGTCTTTCTCTGTCAATGGCCTGTGCTGTCCAGAGGACATTATCTACATTCCAATGAGCCACATCTTTCCAGGTTTCCATGCACACCTTCTCCTCCTCTCTCCCAGCCCTCCAGGGCACGGTCACCCATAGAAGGGCTTCAGGAGGGTCCCACCTCCTCCTTCAGTCCAGCTGTCTGTCCCTTATCCATCTACACAGCTCCATTTGACACAGGATTGACCACTGGATTAATGTCAGTAGTGGCAGACAGCCCAGCCTAAGCCAAAAGGTTATAACCCCACAGTCCTCATTACTGGAATTTAGCCAGACCCTCGCACTGCACAATCTCCTTGCTGATACCACTTTCTGCTGTGTGTGTGTCAAGAGCTCTCCAACTGATTAATTACTTTGTTGATACACTGAACATGGTGGCAAACTCAGATCATTATCAGAAACATGTATTGGGTTTATTTTATGTAGCCTGAAATACTCTGTGGAAATGCTTCCTATTCTCCTTCCTGTATTACCACAGGAGTTCTGTATAGCTCTGATTTAGCCCTTTGATGGCACAGGGAATTCCTGCCAGCAAGTCTAACACCTGCCTGCATTTCTGTCTTTGCAGGACGTCTATCATCTCTTCCATGATAATTTTTTCAGGTACAGAAAGCTCACTGCTTTGGTTTCACACATGATTCTCTGGCAAAAACCTCTGCTGGTCACCTGCCTCACATCTGCCGGAATTTTGGGGGATCCTCTTCTTTCCTGCCACTGACCTCATGCCACTCGTTTTGTTGTGCGCCGCTGTTTCCATCAAGGAATGTGAGTGCATATTGCTGATGTGTCTCAGCTTTAATACCCCAGACTGTATCAGATTTATCCGCACGTGTTTCAAATCTGTACCTCTTGGGTAATCCCAGAAACCAGCAAGCCACAAGACACCAACATTTGCAGGTTAGTCGAACAAAGCGTTATATTAAAAATCCACGTGCTATAATTAGCATGTGTGGACCATGGTTATATGGATTTGATTCTTGCTGGTTAACGTTTATGCTTGGCTAATGATCAGGGATTTTTATCAGAATTGGAAAACAGTCTAGATCTGTACAGGGAAGGAGGGGCAATGTCCTCCCAGACACTCAGAGCGCTCTAGCTGAAGTTGCCCCAGAGTTTCCCTGTGCTATGGTTAACTATGTGAATAACTCTGAGAGGGCCAGCGACCTGACCTGGCCACAATTTTTTCTGGTTAATCTCAGAAAGAGTCTGGTTTGTGCATAATCCAGTAGAGAATTCACATTAATAACTCCATAATAACCATTTTTCTTTATCCTATTCCCAGTTCCATGTATGACTTCCTGCACTGGTGCATACCCTCAGCCCCTCCGGGCTGCACTACGACCTAAGAAATGCTCGTTAGGCATCAGCCTTGAACTGCACCTGGACTCAGTTCCTCTTGAGCTTATCAGAAACACTGTGCCAGGAACTAGTCCTATCTAACGAGTTCCCATTTTTTAACGAACAGCCTTGGAAACTTATTTTTCTTGCCTGAATAACAACCCAAGTGCAATAATATTTTTGTTATTTAACCTTCAAAGAAAGTTACCGGCCCAAATTGCAGCCAGATGGAAAATTACTATGACTAAAGCCAACTCTCTTGCATCCCTACAAACAGCAGTCCAACATGAGACCCTTTGGGTTCTCCTGGACTGCAGCAAGCAGCTACCAGCAGATCCCTCTGAGTGGGGCCTCTCAGAGCCAGGGAACTCTAAAGTTTGTTGTACTTAGAGGACTGGCAAACAACAACAACAACA
Source organism: Lycocorax pyrrhopterus obiensis (assembly GCA_014706295.1). Lineage (NCBI taxonomy): Eukaryota > Metazoa > Chordata > Aves > Passeriformes > Paradisaeidae > Lycocorax > Lycocorax pyrrhopterus. The sequence continues at coordinate 145,280,902 of JACSVZ010000002.1, read as the reverse complement.
GATCCTGGGCTGATCCCCACTCTCCTCTAGGCTCAATCCTCTGCCCATTGGGAAGATGCAAAGTCGTCCAGAGTGAGAACTTCACTGAATTTGAAGGGAATTTTTCGCAGATACCTTGCAGACACCCTTTTGTTCTGTGTGCCTGCGAGTGGATATGCTGTAGCAAATGGACTATGGATATGGCTCTCCTAGATTCTTAAGCACTTTAGATTTGTAAGATAAACCTATAAGACAGTTACTCTTGTAGTACAGTGAAGTCTATATGAAACCTTCATTAAATTTTTTTAACTTAAACTATCAGTTAACTTATGTTTAAATGTTGTTTAACCTTTAGGCATTAACTGTTGGCCAAGACTGGGTCTCAGTTTAGCAAGGGGGTCTACTCTGAACATTTTGGATCAACAGGAAGGTCTTCCTTATTCCTTTTTATCCTTACCCTTTCCTACTCTTATTCCTTTCTTCCCTCCCTAACCCCACTTCCCCCTCTTGCATAATTTTTTCAGTTTATTTTGGTAGCAGACTGATTGATTTTTAGATTTGCTTTTTCTCTGTATGAGCCTTTTCCATCTGCAAGAAAGCTCCAAAGTCAATAGTTACAGTAGTTGCACCCTAACTTTTATGACATTTAGAGCAATGTGGGTTTGTTCATCTCCATGTTTCAGAGTGCCTAGACTATAATTTTATTTCCTGGAAGGATTCTGTCAAATAACTTGCAAAACTTTTGTAGTGCAGCATCTGGTTCACAGATTATAATCAGCAATGGCATTGAAAAATTTTGCATACAGCCACCTTTTCATTTAAGCTATAGATGAGGTTCTACAGTTTACCTCAACTCATACAATGATTTAATCATTCTTTTGATCTCTGTGAAGCCTGGTAAAAATTTCTTACATTTAATTTGTGGTCCTAACTTTTAAAATTAAATCAATAACACTTCGTTCAAAGAGAAACTTTTAAATGCAAGCATAGCTCTAAATTTGGGAATAGTCTAATTGACTTCAAAGGAATTAAAAGGTGCTTAAGCACCTTGCTGAATTAATAACTAATTGCATTATAACATCAAGAATAAACTTAGCTTAACTTGAAAGTTCAGTATAGTTTATTCAAACTTCCACTTACAGATGGAATGTTCTGGAATGTTCAGATCTGTATGAATAAACACAGTGGTGTATCAGAAATTGCAGATTAAAACTTGCATGAGGGAAAGAAAGCTAGCTCTAGAGATACAGAAAGAAGCTAGTCTAACACAATTCAAAAGCTCATCCAAAAAATTGATGTTCCTGCCTTTATTCTTGCAAGCTGAAAGATTATAAGGACTGACAGTATAAAATTACAAAGATAGGAGAAATGAATGAACTACTGGAAGGGAATGAAGGGTCTATTCAAAAGACAGCTCCTCTTGCTTTTGCTGCTGAAAAGGTTTCTGTTACTTCTCATACACAGAAAATGCTGTAATTTTTCTCTTCTTCAATATTATGTGCAGAAGAAACAACCAAAAAAAAAAAAGTTTTGATGGTACTTGAACAGATTTCAAGAAGTCTTGCAGTGTGCTATGAATAGAAATACATTTGTTAACTGAGGGAGAGGAACAAGACATTTTTTCTTTGCCAAACCCAGATAAAACGTAACCAAATTGCTGGACAGGTGAGATTGTATCCTCTCCTCCTTCCTTGCTCCCAAGGACAATGGAAACTTTCTTCTAGTGTAAAAGCTTTCTTTTTTTGGCTGAAATAGTTATGAAGGATGTTGTTATTTTTAAAATCTATTAAAAAATAAGTTTTTAATAGAAAACTTTAAATGGTGATGTTGTAATAAGATAGTGCTTTTAATTCATGTGAATGCTTAAGGAATTGACCTGGAATTGTTCCTTTAAATAAGCATTTACAGAATCATGTCTTTTGTTTCAGAATGCATTAATATTCCTGGCATACTCATTTTGAGAAATAACCATTTAAAACAAAGGGAAGATAATTCATCTAATTTCAACTTGTGCATGATCACAGGGCAGTAAGTCTTGGGCTAATTCAATCATTTTGATGAGCTTACATCCAAGAAGAATATGGTTTATAAGAAAGAGCAAAGCTGAGTTTCCAGCCACTGTGTTGACTAAATTACTATTCAGACATTATTCATCACTGTTGCAAATACACCACATCCTTCCTGTGCTGTTGAAGTCACCAGCTGTCTGAATGCAGCTATCAAAGTCATGTGTTATTATGATATACGGTGCACTAAGCTGGAAGATTTTCCCCATAAATCAAAACAGCCAGAGATTTGCAAGTTAGCCTAGTTTACATCAGGGTCCCGACCTCCAAGAAATAAAATTATAAATATGTTTTTTCACCTTCTTGAAATGTTCCCATAAGCAACTGGAGGAAAATGCTTTTCCATTACTGAAGACAAAGCATGTGGACTGCTGAGTATGGGTGGCAGAAGGCATCTAGGAAGGGGAAAAAGTCTTTTAAAGCATCACTTTGTCGTGATCAGAACCTATCTGTTTATCCTGCAAAGGGCAGATAAGAAAGGCCTATTGGGCTCCTTGTGTTTCTGAGGAATCTCTTTGGGAAGTCTCTTTTCTTGTGTAGTAACTACTTCACCTGCTGCAGACAACCTTATATATGTTTCTTTTCTGCAGAACTGAATCCCAGCATTTTTGCTCAGATGAGATAAGTCGCTGCCAGCTGAACAAAAGGAAAGGGCTATTATCCATCTGCATTGATGGAGCTGACATTTTCTGTTCTGTAGTAACTTCTCTTTGCTTCTCAGGGCTAAGTGCATGACAGTGTGAGATTTAACAAGCAAATGATCTAGTTAGAGTATTTAGGGGGCTTCCATTAACCACGGTTTCCCATGCAAGAACTTGAATCACTCCTTTATAAGTAAGGAATATTCTTAAGCTGGTATCAGTGGGGCTCTGAGGCTGGGAGGGTGAATCAGACTGGGTGTCTGCAGCACTGCCCTCAGCTCTTCGGGTCACCCTGGAGCACCCACGTGTTCAGTGGCACGGAGCAGGTCTGGCTGAGGGACAGGTTCATGACCCACCACGTGTAGGGAACTCCCTTTTTCCTCGACAAGAGGGCTCACACATAATTCCTGTCAGATCTCAGAGGACCTGGGCAGATGACAAAAGAGCAGGATTAAGGATGAAACCCCACATGTAATAGAAAGGATTTGCAAAATATGCATGGGGACAAACCTAGTCAGTGTACCCTGTGTCCCTCTGCCTGACGATGTATTTGCAAGGTTTGTTAGAGCTCTGGGTTTGAACACTACCCTGCTTGCCCTGAACTTCTCTAGTCTGTTAAATCTTAGACTACAATGCCCAGCCTGGGTCCTTTCTGAGCCCCTAGAAATGGTGCCTCACAAGGCCACATTTCGGGCTCGTTGCACAAACAGTGCTGGTGATTTTCTATCATAAAACAGCCTCTTGAGACCATATTCTGAGGTCAGAACTTGGGAGTTACAGGCTGCTTCAAGAAAGGTATTGGGGACTTCAGCCTCTCTTAAAAGCTGCAGAGAATAACAAATGAAGATCAGAGATCTTTAGGACATTGCAGGACAGGAAGAGAGGCTCAGTACTGAGATCAAATGACAAACCAGTTGTGCTGCAGTTGTGCAACACCACAACTTGTCCATCTGGGAGTCCACTGGTAAACATTAATCTCTCCTTGCGGGAGTTAAGTATTTTTTAAAAAAAATTACTTTTCTTTTTGTTTTTATTCACAACTGCCTTTCACTGTATGTCTGAAAAATTGGTTTAGGATGAGTTTCATTTTCTGAAAATATCTTTTCATGAACCAACTTTATTATTGACAGAAGAAAAAATGTTCTGCAGACATCCTTTGGAAACAAAGATGTGCAAAGTGTTTTATCTATTTCTTTTAAGAAGAATGGAATGAAAAGTGTGGATGGACTTCTAACCCCCTTGAGGACTGAAACACTGATGAAGCCATAAGGGGAACCTATTCAATAGAATATCTGTGGATAAATGAAAGAATTCAGTTTTTGAAGCTTCTTATTCTTAACACTAAATTCCATTTCACAAGGCATACGTACACGCATCTCTAAAGTATTACCCAAAAAATCCTCTTAACACTGCAACAGCTTTCATCTCTCTGCTTTCTGCAAAGACTAATCCATACCTACAGAAACAAGGGACCTTTTGTTCAGCTCCATTCTTAGGACACTTTTTGTTAAATTTTTCCTCTGTAGAAGCAAAACAGAGTAAAGACTAATACGGACCCAAGGAAGCAAATACAAAGGCAGGCTCACGTTCAATGTGTGAATCTAGACTCAAAGGAGGATTGGATGGGCATGAGGATATTATCCATCTGTAGTTACTACAGATCTTTCTATGATAATGTGTTTATGGCTCTGATTATCTGCTTGGACTGGCCCTAGAATCACAATGACAAAATAAATTTAATCCAGAGTAATAGTGCTGTCTAAATTACATCTATATTAGTAAATTGAGTATCTCCAGGGCCAATTTCTGTTACCAAGGTGAGCTAGCATAGACTGGCCCCAAATTCAGCTGGATTTCTTTCACCTTCAGAGCAAGGTGTCTGCACCAACAGTGGTTGCTGGGACCAGTTTCCAGCCTCAATAACCACCCAGCTGCCCTGGGATTTGAGCCAGCACCACTTACCCATGGGACAAAACCACTCCAAGGACCATCCTGAGCTCATGAGAAGAAATGTGGAAATGCAGCATCGGAGGGTGTTCCTGGCCTGGTGTCATTTATGTCTTTATATCTGCTTATGCTAGACTGTACACCTGTGCCTGGGAGAGGTGCTGAGGACAAAGGTGTTGTTGTGTGTGTGTGACACAGACTTATTGTGCCAACTGGGGCAGATCCCTGGGAACTTTTTCTTTCCTTCCCACTGCTGTTTCATTCAGTGCAGTGTGTATTATCTCACAGGAATCATGGTTCTGGCTGCTGTTAAGGTTAAAGACAGTCAGGTAAGCTTGAGGAAAGAGCATGGAGACCACTGGTATTCAGATTAAAATGCTTCAAGCCAGTATCCTTATCAAGGATTTTTGGTGCATGTTTCCTGTTCATTTCAATGCCCTTCCAGACAAATGGGGATTTTCCACAGCTAATTTAACAGGATGTATAATTCACTGGTGAGCTGCACTCCACCCCATCTGTGCCAGCCCACAGAGCAGAAGGGCTGGGATAGCCCCCAGCTACAGAGCCTGGCTCACCGCACGTCATTCATCTCATTCCCAAGATCCTGGCTCACATGCCTGGCCTGCCAGCTGACTCAGAGGCTTGCACACATGTGCCTATTAAAGCCAGAGTAAACTGGTCATCTCCAGCTCATTATAATGTTGCTTCATATGATTGGTTTTTTCTCATGGCTGATTTCTCCTTCAGATCCAGAATCTGCCTGGAGTCAGTGGTCAGTGCTGACACAGCAGCAACCATCTTGCTCAGAAGACCTGTGTGTGGAAATTGGTGATTGTTTCTTTTATTGAGCTCCAAGAACTTCATGAATACTTCAGCTATCTTATTCCCAGGTGGCTTCTTCCTTGATCTCTGAAATTCAGATTGCATCCTCCCTGCTTGGGAATCAGTCTTTTTTTACATGCCACCTCATACAGTGATGCCTTGAACCCAACCATGTTTCTTGCTTCAACTGCAAGATAAATAATACTTATATTTTACTCTTTCAGAATTTAGACTGTTGTGATTTGTGACAGATTTTGTACTCAACTGTGGCTTTAATATGTCAACATTTTAACATCAATAAAACTTTGGAGATGGAATGACTTTGTGCGTATCCTGTGTGTCACAGTCACACAGATCAAATTATTTTTATTAGAACTTAACCTTAGCTTGAATATGTCTGGGATAAAGGTTGTCTCAGAAGCATGTATTCATTCCATGCAGGGGGAGCAGGAGAGAGAAGGTTCTGGCTATTTTCCCAGGTGCAAAACAAATGATGCCATTAGACTCTGCTCCCTTCCACAGGGGCACTGGTCTTTCGTTCCTTTCAAGTCACTCCCTACTTGCTTTGACCTTCCTTAAGTGTCTCCTTTTATTGCTCTTTTTTTTTTTCTCCAGCTGGAGAATCACTGGAGTAAAATCTGACCTCAATGATTCATCCAAAGCCACAAAATGAATGTGTTCTTTAAGAAGAACCCAACACGAGGACGCTGATCCATGTCTCTGTCCCAGTCAGATGGCTGAGGTCCTTCTGCTCGCCCTGTGGCCAACGTCAGTGGCAGACTTTGGTCCAGTGCACGCTCACATGCATGTCTCCAAAATCCCACATTCACCTGTATGTTCACAGGCATGTACACAATTATTCTCCTGACTGCTGGCACATTGCCGCTTTCTTCGGGCTAATGTTGATGTAAAATCAAAAAGTGCAAACTAGAGCAGCAGAAAATTTTCCTGTTGTATAGGTCCTGGCAAATCCCCACAGAAGAACTTCTTTAGATCGAGGGTGACCGAGCACTGGAACAGGCTGCCCAGAGAGATTGTGCAGTCTCCCTCACTGGAGATACGCCAGAACCATCTGGACACAATCCTGTGCCATGTGCTCCAGGGTGATCCTGCTTGAGCAGAGAGGTTGGACCAGATGACCCCACTGTGGCTGCTTCCAGCCTGACCCATTCTGGGGTTCTGTGAAACGAGCTGAGCTCATGTGCAATCACAAAGGCTGGGGGCAAGTTAAGGCTGGTAAAGTTGCTGAATGCCATTTCAACAGTAACTCTTTCCTCCTCTGTTGCAAGATAATGAATCAAGAAGAACAAAGGCCAAGCCATCCCATTCCTCTCCTGTTTCCTACAGGGTCCCTTCCCAAAATTCTGATTCTCTAAAACCATTTTTAATTTCAGTGCTACATGTGTTATATTTGCCCAAGGATGATATAAGAAATGAGCTGACTTATCAGAAACATTTGGTGCTAACACTAAGAATACAGGAATGAAGGACACACTGAATAAAGGAAAACCTCAGCAAAGGCTGAGGATACCCTTCTAAGGCTGCAGCCCACTTCAAGGTTCTACACAAGTTATTAGGGCAGAAGTTACAGAGCCCCAAGGCCTTAAGCAATGAGCACATTCTGGCTTCAAAAGGACACTTGAAACACTCTCAATAGCAAGTGGTTCACTTAAAAGATGTGCTTTGAAAGATTAATTCTCCATGCATTAGAGACAATACTTACAAGGCCCTTAGCTTTTGGCCAAGACATCTAATAATTTACAGATCTGGAGGAAGTGGAAGGGTAAAGTAGCACCACAGTGGGTGGCTGATTATATCCATGGATTTATACCCCTTGCAGTCTTGATGCTTTTCCCTTCAACTATTATAGGAAAATGTAATTCATCACTGGGAAGCAGAGTCACAGTTCAGTCTGAGAAATTCTGGAAAGGGAGATTTGAAAAGCTTCATTAAGAAATGACAGGGGTGTGCTATGAGGAGGTTCCTAAGAAAACCTTATAAGAGATTTTGCTTTCTAATATAAGTCACTATTAAAGTAAATGAGCATGAATTTTGCACAGAAATGAGGCATTATGTCCCATGAGATTTCATCTATCTGTCATTATGGTCAGTGAAAGAACTTCCATTAATCAAAAAAGAGAAATATTTTCATCTAATCGCTGAAGGAACCTGAAGACCCATCATTTTTTCACATTTGTTTTAATTCATATGCTTTTCTTTTCATCAGTCTTTTCATTACCTGTACGTCTCATTAATGCAGAAAAAACAGTTTCTGTAAAAGAAAGAAAATTTCTGACAAAAATTAAAGGTCTCCAGCTTGCTGAAAATATTAGGTTTCGAAATTGAACTTCAATGCAATTCTCTCAATTGTATTTTCCTCATCCCCTGCATACCTAACTCAGGCACTGAGGATCTACCTGGAAGAAACACTCTGCATGTCCAGTTGCATATTACAGCAGTTGTAAGCTGTGCTCCAGGCACTGGAGGTGTTTGGCTGGTATGTTCAGAAAAACAAGGATGAAGTACTTCTTAAGGGATGTCCAGAGTGAATGTAGATGCCAGATTTTATTAACAGTCCTCTACAGAGAATAGAGGTGTTGAGAACACAGATTACATCTTTATTTTTCTGTGTGTTTGTGTGTGTGTGAGTGTGTGCAAGTGTAGTGACAGACGCCATGTAAGAGCAAAAAGAATATTGGCCAGAGGGTCACTAACCAAAAACATGGGGAAAAAACTTTTTGTCAACTTGTTCAGTGCTTTATAAAGTCAGTGAAGGGATTTGCTCCAAATTAAAAATAGCATGTTGATTTGTCATTGAGGACTGAGTTCACACGTGTACAAATGAGGAGGACAAATGAAAAGAAAACAAGAAAATTAACATCCCTTAATATCTGAGCACTTGAATTTGCAGTCATAATGTTCATTTAGTGCACAATTTTACATGTAAAAATTCTTGAGTATTAAACCAATGACTTAGAAGAAAATGTGAGTCACAGGAAATTACATAAGAGCCGTGTAGAAAATATACAGCTAATAAAACATTTCACATTCTCAGATGTTAGCAAGTCACTTAGATCTGCATCTCAGTGTTGACCTGTATTGAAATGTGTGTATGTGTCATGAACAATGTGCTGGGACTGCTCAGGACATCTCCAGAAGGCAAAAGCTGTTATGAAATGAATTAAAACTTTTCAGACAGTGAAAGAACAGACCACAATCTCAAGTGCTGTTATAACAAGCAAAATCAAAGTACTACTTGTATGGTATCATGAACAATGGAGCCTCAGTCTTGTAATCATAATAAAAAGGATGAATGCTTTGTTTCCAACAGGAGAGCTTTGCAAATGCACTCACATTCCAAGAAAAGGTGGGGGAGCAGACATGTTCCTATAAGATGCTCATAAACCTCACAATCCATTGTTGAAGGTGCTTAGACTCTCCCAGAACCAGTCCTGGGTTGGCAGCTCCCTTGAGAAAAACTGTATCTCTCTTTGCTATCTAGCAAATATAATTGAATGACAGTGTCAAAGACAAGTCAGCTCTTGTCACTGTCACCCTTCCATCTACAGGCTTTTCACTGGGAAGGTAGTAAAGTCTAGCTTTTTGCCTTTTATTTCCCCCTCCTCTTCTGAGGCTATTCCAAGCCTGTTCTGTGCAGTAATTCTGTGCTATTTTGAATCAGAAATACTCAGCTCAGCAGCTGGGAGCATGTCTGGCACTTTTTATTTATGTCATGTATTCCTTTCAAGTAAAACCACAGGAACACAGGCACAAAGATGACAGCAGACAAGGAGCTGACCAGGAGCTGTTATTAGACTGTAACTTGCCATGCTGCTGCAGGAAAGGCACAACACGTTGCCTCTTTGGGGATATCACCTTCCAACCTCCCACCCCCTCCTGAAGCCCTTGTACTCAGGGACATTAACTTGTGGAGAGAAGTGAAACACAAACGTCCCTCTGTGCTCTGCCTGAGCTTTCTGACATACTCCAAAGTGCTAGTGGAAAAAAATATTCTGTTTCCTCTTTGCGCTAGGTTTTAAAATGGAATTTAAGTATGAGATTTGAAATGTAAAGGAAGCTACTGTTGAAGGCTATGACAGAGACCTATGACTGATGATTATCTTTTTTTGGCTCTCACACTCTTACCTTTGTGGGATGAGGAATTTGGAGCTGGACACCTAGCCAGCATATTTGTGGGATGACCAATGGATCCAGAGCTGGTTCAGAACAACTTTGCACTGGTGAATTGTGAGCAGGAAGGACCTTTGAAAGGCTACAAGGAACAAATTCACTCAAGGAAAGCCAAACAAAATTTTTTAACTAACAGAGCTTCCAAGAAAGCCACAAAATTGCTATGCTAAAGGATTAGAATGACCTCAAAACAAGAAAATGCTTATGTCTTTGACTCCTCCTTCCTATTCCAACATGAATTTCTGGATGAAGTTCTAGACAGACTGGGGGACCTTAATTTTTTCTGCAAAACTAGAGTTTGTCAAAAGCTGGTTTTATCTGAATATTTCCAGTGAGTGTAGTTTGCAGTCATACAGCACCATGGAGTAACTTCCTAAGAGCACAGACACTCCTCCTAAGGTTCAGCCTAATCCCATACCTACCAATATCTCTGGCAAACAGTGCAAAAAATAAAAGATGCCTAGGGGAAAAAGAAAAAAGGCCAAGCATGTGTAAGTTCCAGCAAACACTTTCCCTGTCACTGCCTATTTCAGGGAGTTTATGCCTAATGCACTTGTGTAGTCATAATCTCCAAAGGATATTTCCTTTGTCCTTGTCCTGTCTCCCCTGAAACCCATCTAAGCTCTTTGCATCTCCATAACCCTTTCACTATTAGTTGCACAGATCCACCACCCATTGTTAACAAAACCTACCTGTTTTGAGCCACTCTTAATGTCATTTAATGGCCCTTAATTCTTCAAATGGAAACCCATACGATCTTGCCTCGTCCACTAGAGGCACTTTCATCAGATTCCCAGTTGCCATCAGAAGCAGAAACTAATAATAGTTAATAGTGCCATAGTGCCATAGTGTATCTGTGTCCTGATGTTTCCATCTACGTTCTGAGCTGTTTTCCCCACTGTGCTGCTTTTTCACATCTTACTGTAGAGCAGGAGAGGAAGGAGGGGAACTGTGTCCTCCTGTGACTGAGATCATGTGCTTCACTTGGTAATGTACATGGACGACAGGCAGAATTTATCTCCCCCTCATTTTTACTGTTCTGTTTACAATCAGCCTACTTAAGTCAGTAGGAGAATTCTGAAAGAGACAGCTTCTTACTGTGAAAAGTGACTCCCAAGTAGTCAGAGTTGTGGTTAAACTGCCTCCCACACACTAACGAGCAGCAAACCAAACAAGCAAGCAAAACTTTTCCCTAAAAATGTAGCATCTCAATGAACTAGTTATAATGCTGCCAAACACAGGGCTGTGGAGCTGGACTGGACTGGAGGCTCCAGAACTGAGCTATGGAGAGTCTTACATTCCTGGGAGGGAACTAGCACCCAGATGTGGGATTATCTGCTTTCCTCTACCACGTTACAGTTTTCATTCTAGACCCAGTTTGTTAGAAAGTTTCTCCATCCCTATCATTTGCACTGTGATATCCCACTGAAAACCATTGTTAGACAGAGCTGCCCGGCTCGAGTACGAGAAAACCGCTCTGAAGGGAAACATGGAGGAACTCATTTTGCCTGCTCTGAAAGGATCACTGGGAGTGGAAGCTGAAGAGGAGAGAGGCTTTTGTGCCTGCCTCTCCTCCCAAGTGACCTTTCAGCTGGAGGAGACAGACAGACAGCTCGGCAATTCAGCACTTGTCAGCTCCCAGGAGCACCTTGATGGGCTGGAGTTGTAGGCATCCAAAACGGACATCTCCTGAGAGAGCAACGTCTTGAAGGAAAGAAAAGAGGGTGGGAAACAGTGGAAGGCAGCCCCAGGCTCTCCAAGCTGTGTGACATCACCTGGTCCCTCCCGGCCTGGGGGCTGGCTGTGATTTCCATCACAGCTTGGCTATTGCAGGAGAAATGGCAGCTTCCAGCTCCCCCTCAAAGGTGTGGGCATGCAGTTATTGTGGGAAGGTGTCCTTGCTCATGGCCTGGGAGTTGGAACTGGATGATCTTTAGGGTCCCTTCCAGATCAAACCATTCTATGATTCTATTTCCGGATATAGCCTCATGCTGTCAAACCACAAAAGAGCCAGCCCAGACCCATGAGAAGGTCTGAGCACAGTCTTTAATGGCTGCATTTGTTTGTGATAGTAACTAGTGAGTGATCTCCTTGTCTTTATCTTAGCCCATGAGGTTTTCTCATCCTATTTTCTCCCACTGTCCTGTTGAGACCGTCAGTGAGTGAGTGGGAGTCTGGCCCCTCACCAAGGTTAACCGAGCACAAGTCTGTAGGTTTAACTGAGCTGTTCTCAAGCCTTTGGGAGATGATAGCACCACAGAGGGTGCCCTCCATCTGAGGGCCTCGCACACTAAAAGATGTCAACATTATGCTACTGATGCCAGCAGAGTTACATTCAATTGACGCCAATATGAATTGAAAATCGTTCTCCAAGAGTTTGGCTTGTGTCAGGCAGCACACAAATATGAAATGAAAATAAAATGACCAGATTGCTAACAGACTGAAACTGTGGCAGGAACAACTTAGAATAGATGTGCTGAGGAGCATTTTCACTCTGAAGATAGTTGGGTGACGGGCCAGATCATTGATTTCTGAAGAAGTGGCAAATGAAAAGCTGGGGAAAAAAGAATATTTGGGGGTATAATTGCTGAGAAATAAACATGGACAAGCTAATTTTCTCTAGGTAGGTATTTCCTCCTAATTTGTTTCTGTTTTCCTTACCAATCCATGTCCCATGATCAAATATGTTCAGCAAAGGCATCCCGTAATGCCAGAACATTTCCCACCACACTTTTGACACAGTTAGCCAAAACAATGTGGTCTTCTTTATTTTTTTCTTCAGTTAGGAAAAACTGCTGAGAGAGACAGAACCTCTTTTATTTACAGAAACATGGCACAATTTCAGTGATTGCAGTAATTCCTTTTGCCAAATTGTCCGCATCACTCCCACCCCTCCCCATCCTACCCAAGTGTTGGGGTGCACTGTGTGCTGGAAGACAGACAGGCCCTGAGGGCCAGAGAGAGAGCCTCTTTCCTGAGCCCGGAGGTGACCCTGGGAGTGCATCCAGGTCACCGGGGATGGGCTGAGAGAGGATTGTGGGTTTGTGGACAGTGTTGGACCTATGGGAAGTGATAATTGTAGTTTGTGACCTTATAGGGTATTGTTTACCTGTTACCGTAATAGGCAATGTCTGTGCAATACCCCAGGTGATTGGGGGACACTGAGATGAACATCTTTCCTGTTTATATGATGTTATATCCTGTTAGGTGCTGGTATTTAGATAATATTCACTGCACAATAAATGCTTGCACTTTTCCATCTTGTGTGCAAAGTCCATGCCCTTGCATGATTACTACACCCAAGTTGTCTCTGAGTCACACAGTTTTTTCTTCACAATCTGATACTTTCATTCTGCTTGTTTTCTGCACTTGTATCAACTTTTGGCTTCTCAAAGACCCAAAAACCCTACTGAAAAATAGAGAGTTGACCCTCACTACTCATGCATGTTTTACAAGTGCCTTTGGCGCAATGCTTTATGCCTCTGCTTGAAGTAAAACTGCTGCCATTGCTGCTAACTAGCTCCATAAAGAAGTCTTATGAAATCTTAAAATCATTGAAAGAAGAGCAGTGTTTATATATAATCTGTAGTATTGTGCAGCCTTGCCTTGCCTTGCCTTGCCTTGCCTTGCCTTGCCTTGCCTTGCCTTGCCTTGCCTTCCCTTCCCTTCCCTTCCCTTCCCTTCCCTTCCCTTCCCTTCCCTTCCCTTCCCTTCCCTTCCCTTCCCTTCCCGTCATAGTTTTAAAGTGCACACATTATGCATCAGAATATAATTAACTCTCATCCCTCCTAGCACATGAAATATAGCTATTGCAAGTGGCTGGCCTAGCTTCAAGTGCTTCAGTGATATTATTTGTCTACCCAGGAGCACCTTGAAAGTTTGATTGAAATTAGTGATTTCATAAATATGGTTCTTACCTTGTTTAAACATTGTCATGTTCAGCATTCATGCAGTTCCCAGGAGCCTGTCCATGGTTCACATGTTTCAGTCCCTCACTGCTAACTGCTATACCCAGGACAGATAGGTTTTCTCACCCAAAAGAAAAAAAATATTTAACAATAAACAGTAATAGGATAAGAAATATCAAACTCACTCAAAACCAGTAGCTTACTAACTGCTCAAGTACATGAAGAGACTGGGGAACCTGTGGGTCCTGAAAGTGACCTAGATTCAAAAGGAAATTAGACAAAGGTTATCAGACACAAGGACATGCCTCCAGAAGTAACTGCCCAGCAGGTACTAGGATACTGGAGATTAACTCTTATATTTGCCTTCTTTTCTCTGCACTTCCCATCTCCTACCACCATTGCCATGAAAGACTGTTGGGTGAGATAACCTTTACTTGGATGTAGTGTGGTGACAATTTAGGTAATGTGAACTAACACATCTGACCCTATAGTTACAGCAGTCTATTAAAGAGGGACACCACAAAACTCAGGAATTATGATGAGATCATCTGTTTGATGGACAGTGGAAGCTTAGCTGGGAAGCAACAGACAGATAAAGAAAAGGCCTCACACATGGAGTGAGTTGCCATGGAGCCATCACAGGCATGGAAAGGTTAAGGATTCTGGCATTAGAGTGTCTGTAAACCAAATCTCTCCAAGGTTTTCAGTTTGCAAATGAAAAAAGTGTAGTTGGGAAACTATATCTGCAAGGTGATATTTTCCAGCCCCTTTTTGTCAATGGCAAAAAGAAAATTGGTTCCATTGCAGGCAACACTGCCATCTTGGAAATAACTGAGACTTTTTATATCCTTCTCCATCCCAGCTTTTGTTGGCACTCCCAGAGCATATGACTGAGGTTAGGACACCGTGCCAGTACCTCCTGAGATGTGTCCCTGGAAAAGTTTTGCTTTGTGCCTGCTGTCAGGGGATCTCCAAATGACAGCCTCTGATTATCACATTCTCATCTCTCAGCAGGATTTTCATTCACTGTCTTTCAGACATCTTTGCAGAGTCACATTTTCAAACTAGTAGCTCACCTACTAACTTCTCTATGAAATTTTAAATCTTTAAAACTTCCTTTTCATCTTTGAGCCCATCCTTTTTGAGGGGAGCAGGTGTGTTAGCCAGGGTTTCATCTTTGCTGTGACTCACCTGTAATCTCGCTGTGCTAATTACTGTCCTGGTAAGTCACATTTGACATGAGGAACTTTCAGTAGCTACCACGGGTCTGGGGCTCTTCTGATCTCCTCAGAGGCTTTGCTAATACTGCCCACTGTTCTTCCACAGGTCAAAGATTCATCCAGAAAATCTCAGCATCTGTTTTGGTGTCAAGATTATGTTATACATCTCTGTGAAACACCTTAGGTGCATAGCATGGTCCAGCTCACAGTGCCTCACAAAAGACCTACAAGTGTTCTCAAATGTATGCTCTGTTTTTCCTGGGGAACCTGCCAGAACTCTGCTGATGCATCAACTGTAGAAAAATATTTGACTTCAGCCTTGTCTCCTGGAATTTCTTCCCAGGTGGGGAGGAGAAAGTGACTCCTTGTTATAAGTGTATATATTTCTTTGGGGTCTGTACTGATGGGATGTTTTTTCAGTTGTTTGTTTGGAGAGCCTTTAAAATGACCATCAGTGAGTTCACCAGCTTTGCTGATGTTAATTTTTTCAACTGTTGTCAGCCTTATAGCAATAAACCCATTACGCTCCTCTCTCAGGCTCTGCCTATGGACAAGAACTGCAATAACAGGTGGGATGGCTGAGGTCTTCTAGCTGAGCTCTGTACTGTGTCAGCAGCTTGTTTATCCCAAGGAGGCTTCTTCAGTGACATTGGTCCCTTGACATTCCAGAGGATGAAGCAAAGGACTTCTTATATTTCTTGCCTCTGTGATTTCTATACAAACTCCCTAAGAGGGAAATGAGTTTAGTGTTGTCTAACCTAAGCTTAACTGATTTACTTGCTAGAGCTTTTGTTTGTCCTGTTAGTCCTGTAGCATACTGTTGCTTGACCTCACTTTAGGTTGTGCATCCAACTTAGAATTAATAAGTGTCTCTTGCTTTCTGATGTGAAACACCTCACTCCCCACACTCCTGATGGACAGTCTCATGATGGATTACGTCCAAGTTAAATAAAAAACTACCAAAATCATCAATCTGCTTCAATCATCTACTCTGAGAAACAAGTCTAATCTTGTAAACTTTGAGGGAAATCACAAAAGGTTCATGCATACGAAGACAAAGAAGAACAATCCCAGCATATTCCTGGACTTTTTCTCTGGATCTATCAAAGCAAGTACTAACCAAACAGATTATGTTCATGTCAATTACGTGTCAGCTTTTGATGCCACACTGAATGGATGAAGAGACCATGTGAGAAGTACTTAGGGAGAGGTGAACTTGACCTCAGCAACAGGAGCATTAACAGTAAGAGAACTGGAACTGGATATGACAAAGGAAACAAAAGAAGCTGTCATGACTGTGCTCTTTTACAGACACTCTGTTGATATCCTATGTACCATAAGTCCTCCTTCATACACTAATACAAAGAGGCAGCTCTGAAGGGAAAAGCAGGTGACAGAGCTAAGAGGGATCAAAGGTGACATCTAAGTGACAAGAAAAGCTGAAATGTTGTGTGGAGACCACTTTAAGGCATCAAGCAATGGAGTCAGATTTGAAGTGGCAAACAAACCTGAAACATATGTAGATGGTTTTCAAGTGGCGTGCGTAAGTCAGAAAGTGAACAGGCAAGTTTAGGGTGTCAAGCAGAGCTGAAACAGCTCAGGCCGGAGGAAAGCAGTATTTTTGTTGAACAATTCCTGCAAAGGCATCTTGCTACCCAACATAAGAACAGTGTCCATTCATCTAGTCAGCTAGGGTATCCAGGCTAGTCAGAGGGTATCCAGAGAATCCTGGGAATAGTATATCCTTTGTGCTGGAAGATGGACCTCCTGCAGCAGTTGAACTCGTATGACACTGGATAAAGAAATGTGAATTGCAAAATAACAAAGGAAAAGTAACACCTATCTAAATATTATACTTAGCTATCGCAATTCTATTTAACTATGTGCTCCCTCCTGAGTCACTGAAAACTTGAAGGAAGGGCTGGGGTCAGACCCTTGCCAAGGCATTCTGGAAGGAGTTTCTTGTGCATGCCTTTCCAAGCTTATTTTGCTCTGAACCCTAAAGAAAAGTTATCATTGTTTCAAGTGTCTGGGCTGCCTATTTCAACCTTCAGGTCTTGGAGAGATTCTTGTGTCACTGTTTATTTTTCCCCTTTTTTCTCCAAAGAAACCCAACAGTTTCAGGGTCAAGAGACCTGACAGCTGAGTCACATTCAGATCATGTTGGTGCCATTTGACCTGACCATATCGCTCAGCCAGACAAAATAACTACCTACATTTTCAGAGTTTTATGTTCCCGGAGGCATTCGGTTGCCCCATTCTTTCCACTCCAGATATTTTACTCGAGTCACTCAGAGCCAAAAAGGGTTGTTGTTCCTAAGGTCTGTTTCATGCCTTGTCTAACTGATCAGATGTCTCAATGCAGAACTGATCTCGGGTAACTCTTTCCAGAGCACCCATGATGCCAAGTGAACAGATTAATGTATTTTAGGCTGAAGAACCTTCCATACAAATATTTCTTGGGGTCCCAAGCTGTGAAACTGCCCAGCTTTTCAGGTGGTATGTAATTCTTTTGTGATCAGGCCAAGAGAAAGGTAGTTTTGGAAACATTAGGAGGTTTCAGTTGTACTTGCATCTGTCTTCTCGCAGAACCTTCTGCTAACGCTTCTTTTTCTTCCTATGCGTGTGTGGATTTCTTCAAAGGAAATGAAGTCAGTTATTTCATTTGGGTGTTCATTTGGTTTGTTTTCCATCATGAAATTTGTAGATGAACACAAGAGGATTGAAGACAGAATTGTGTAAAGAAAATTCATTGCTAAGTTTCTGTCATAACTAAGCTGGGCAAACTACACACATCCCATTTCATCATCTTTGCCCTCTGTATTATTTTAAGAAACCAAGCAATGTCACTGTTATGAAAAGGCTTTGAGATTGGAAGTGGAAAATGGGACAGAAGTCATTGAGAATTCACTTATTCTGGTATGTGAGACACCCTGAAAGCACTACCCAATAGTTACCCAGCACCCTTTTATCTGTGTTTAATGCCTGTGTGAGCAGGGACCAAGGTTCCTACAGAACTGTCTTTTGCCTCTAATTTATGAAAAGTGATGGGTCTCAATGACATTTCTCTTAATGGTCTGAACACCTTCATTACAAGAATGAACAAAACTACCACAGCCCAAAACTGAACCCATTGCTGTAAATTTGTGGGTCATATTGAGTCCTCCATGACTCAAAGAACAATGGAGACCATGTCGCCTCCCAAAGAAGAGGGAGATATGAGAACTATATGAAAATGCCTTTAGGACATAGCTTTGAAGTCTGACTGTGGGAAGACTTATTTTATAGACAGATAGAGGGTAGCGCTCATGCCAAAGTGTTCAGAGTCACTGACTCCATTCATTAATAGTGGAATGGGGTGTGAAGGCATCCATTGATTACCTTCTAGCACGACAATTGAATAAAAGTATCCAAAGAGAAAGAGGTTGGTTGTGAAATATTAACACAGAGGTGGAGAGTGTTGAACTGCACAATTCCTTAGGTAAGCTATTTGGAACTGCTTGGTTTGGCTTCAAAAGGCCAAGGAATAAAAAATTGCTAAATGCCAATAATTTGCTAAAGGTGTCTCACATTCCATTTGCAAACAGCAGATAGGTGGCTGAAACTAGTAAATCTAAAATGTGAATACCACGAGCCACAACAAGCAGCAGTGATTTATAGGCAGCTCTGCAGTGATTGCCACAATGGCATTCAAGGGCCTTAAAGAATGCTTGTTAAATTCTAGGCATATTTACCCATTTTACAGCTGAGTGAAATAACTTGTGTTTCTGGCCAGCCCTGGTGTGACTTTTGTTACTCACCAGTCCTGTACTGCTTCTTATGTCTTCTCCCTACCCAAATGTCCTTTCCTTACTTTTTCTCCTGATCAATCTGCCCGTACATACTTCAAGCGGCAAAGTGGGATAAACCCTCCACAAGAACCAACAAGCCTCTGTGCAGTGGCCTCTGGTGTTTGAGTCTCTGTCCCTGGAGGTGAGGAGGTAGAGCAAGCCTCTTGTCCAAATGCCACCGTGCTGGCTGGGAGTGGAAATGCCTCCGGGTGTGTGTTACTGCCAGTCTTTGTTGTTAAAGGTGTTCTGTGCATGAGCAATGAGAGATGCAGGCAAAGATTGAACAAAGTTCACAAGATCTTTAACTCCTCAGTGGTTCCAGTGTGCAATTAGGAACTTGGAGAGGTCCCATAGCTGGGCTACTGTGCCACGTCACAAAGCCAGCTAGTCACTGTGTACTGCAGTCTCCTTTGCATTCACACGAGATATTCACAGACCTGTCTCAGTCCTTGTGCTTCTGATGGGGGGAAGTGTCTCCAGTGCCATGTGGGATAGAAATCTTATTTTCCAGTTGGTAAATTGCAAAATGCCAAGTGCAATTCCAATTTTTGTGTGTTTGAAGGCAGCACATCGGACTGGTTGAGGTATGGCTGGAAACTTCAGCTAAACTTACACTATTAAACTAAACAGGTTTGGACTGGGTAATTGCTGGGTTGCTCCTTGGCACAACTTCTATCCCTCTTCTAGACAAGGCCTGGACACAGCTTGTGGGACAGCAGTAGCTGGGACTGTTCCCAAAAAGCAGGTTGAATGCAGCCACCTCTTTTGGTAAAGAAAGAGACTCCATCTTTTCTGACAGGAGGTTTATCATGTCTCTTGCTTCAATCTATTTTGCACTGTTTACGAGAGAAAATGAAAGCTTGGGGTGCGCTGGGACCCTGAAGAGAAGCCTGAACTTCTAACTTGAAATTTGATTTTGTTCTCAGTGCCACTGCTCGTAAGAGAAAGAAGCCTGCAGAAGAGATGTTTCCATCTCTTTGAGATCATGGAATCATGCAATCATAGAATGCCCTGGGTTGGAAGAGACTTTAAAGATCATTTAGTTCCAATCCCCTGCTCCTTAGATCACATTGTTCAGAGTTTCACCCAAATTCAGTCTCAGGAAGCTGTTTCAAGAACGTCATTATTTTTAATGTTCTTTCAGTGAGATCTCTTTGTATTTGGGATGGCCTCTTCATTCAGTCTGTTATTTATCTTACTGGGTGCCTTGCTTTTAAACAAAAGTGAGAATTAAGCTTTTTCAGTACCTGTGCAAATGTCCTGAGCAAGGTGCTCAAATGTGAAAGGACTATGTCAATGAATGAGACATGAAAACACTGCTTGACTTAGGTCCAGAAATCCTCTTACACCTGCATAACATTATTTCCTTATTGTGAATAAAGGAAGTAAAGGAGGTACATAAAACAGAAGAAGGTAGTGGGAAGGAAATGCTAAATAATGCACTAGAAATTCTCCTTTAACCTGAAAGAAGAGGAAGTGGGCTTAAAAACTGAGTCACCTTTGAGAAAAAGGGCGGGAATGTACTACAGAAGGGAGAGAAAACAGGAGTAGTGATTTCTTAAACACTTTTGAGACCCAAAGGTATTGCCTGACATAGTTTCTTTCCCTGAGACCCATAGTGGTTCAGTTCCTTCCCACCATCGTAGAAAAAGGTCGCAGACTCCCAGAGCTCCACATTCTTGTCATTGGCAGCATGTCTTACTAAGCACTTTTGTCAAAACCACGTCTGGATCATCCTCTCTTTTTCTGCTGTATTGCTGTTGCTTCTCTACTTCAAAGGGTATTGGCATGTGCTACTGCAGAACTGGGCAGTGAATGTATGGAGTTAGCACCTAATTTTATCCTCTCAGAGGCAATGTCACCTTTCCCATTACTAGGACAGAAGATATAAATACCTGCTGAACAAGCTGCCTGACATTTTAGTGCTCCAAAATCTGCTTTGTTCATTGCCACATTTATCTGAGGTCCTGCAAGAATCATGTCATCATAAAATTGGTCTTACTAGCAATACAGAAGCATTGGTCCAAGTCAGAGGCTGGATTTCAGACTCTTTAATATCTTGAAAAGTAAATTTCTGAGACGTTCTGAAATCAGCAGTTTAGTTCAACTCCACATCCCTCCCCTGGAGTAATTAGATTCTGATAACTGCAACAAGAGTTGTGTTCCATATGTTGCATCTACAGTATTCTTAAGTGTAATTTTATTATCCCTTATTTAAGAAAACACTTTGCTGTAAAAAAGTACCGTTGTTAGACTACAAGATCACTGAAGCTGCACTGAGCAAAGTTCAGTCAGTCATGGTCTCCAGATACAGATCTAGCAAACACCCCTGACAGCTTTGTGCAGAAGGTGCTGACAGCCACTCCCAAAGTTTTTTGCAGACACATCAGTAGGAAGAACCATTAATTTCCTCTTACAGATCAGGTAGAGAGGGCTTTGATGTTTTAAAAAAAAGCAGTCATGGAAGGAGTAAGATGAATTGAGCCTAATTTTACTGTGGAAAGCACAAGGTAAACTCAATAACAAGAAAAGCAATCATCTCAGATTTCCCCCACAGCACATCCTCTTCCATTGTGTTGGTGAAAATGTTTCCTTTTCTTAAGTACATGGAATAAAGTTGTAAAGTAACAGTTTTGTAAGTTTCTATTTTGTTGTTCCAGATTCATAACTCTGTATCTTGAAAGTGACAGGATCAGCAACTTGTTCCCCCTCTTTTTTGCTCGTTTAAGCAGTTTTTTAAAAATACCATCTTGAAAGATCAGTTGAAAATTTTATTTATATTTACCAGTTTGATTAATCCTCCTAAATGCAGGAATATCTTATTTAAATAGAATATAATTCTGCATTCCACCCATTTACTGAGTTTATTATGTCAGTTATTACTAAATTAAGTTTTTAGTGCTTTTCTGAGAAAAGGCTTTTGCCAACTAGCTTCGAAATCTTTAATAAATATTACCTAATACATTCAGGTGGCTTTTCCACCTGAATCCATTAGCTTGTCTACTGTGACACATTTTTGAATATGGAAATAAGGGCAAGACTGGAGCTGATCAGTCCATGCCTAGAAAATAGACACTGCAGCCTGCTGGAAGCACAAATGCTGATTTTTCATCAATTTACAGACTAAAGGTGAAGACATATTAAAAAGCAACAGCAGGCAAAAATAGTATCTTGTTTTTTACTTGTAGCCGGATGCCCACCTTTGAGAATGTGACTTCAACACCTCCCCTTAGCAAAACCTGGAAGGAAGGCAGAGCTCTCCTCTGGGGAGAAGGGAGAACGATGGCAGAGAGCTGTCTCTGAAAAACGCCTCCAGGTTTTCACTCTGAGTAGTCCTCTCCTGCCTAATGGCTCGTAGTGAGCCACGTGTGCAGCTCACCTTGAACATCCAGTGGTGATTCAGGTGTTGTAAAACTGGAATCTTTCCACAGCATTCCTTCTGGCTTCAGAAGTGGCGGGACAGTCTGCAGGTGAGATCTTGCTTCAAAACTTCTTGTTGGACACAAAAGAGAGCTTTGTGACTTTTTTCCTTGATCAATTTCTTGCTTTGTCTATGTTTATAGAGTAAGTTTGGAAGACACAGAAAACCGTGGGTGGATGGGCATGGAATATACATGCTGCCAAAGGTCACTTCATTACTGAGACAGCAGGGTGTAAACTGTGCTAATACACCATTATTTTACTCAGGATTTAATTCTGTAATGCTAATAATGCAATTATTTCAATCAGATGTATTTAGGCCTCTGATCAAAAAATGGTATCATCCTCTGCTTCCTTCATACGAGGAGCTCTAGCAATAACTTAGATCAACGGAAACATGAGAAGTTTGCTTTCCACCTTTTTTTTGGATTTGTGTTGTCACTCGTGCCAGGAGGTGGTGCCACAGAGCAGGAAACAGTTTGGGGATGGCCTGGCATGCACACCTTGCATGATCAAGAGATTAGGACATGGTTTCACCTTCTTCCGGAGTGTATTCCAGGGTCTTAGCTGAATCCTGCCACAATTCAAATATCCCAAGGTAGAAATCAAATATTTTTTTGCCATTCTCTTTGTATTCCTTTAACTTTAATGTTTCCTTTTTAGTAAGACATTTTATCAGAGAATTCTCAGCCTTCTTCTGCACCATGAAATCTCCTCCATCTTTCCATCATTATCAGACTTGAGAGACCTGTGACATGATCCATCTCCCTGACTTTTCCTCCCTCCTTTTCCATTTCCTTGCTCACAGCTCTTGTTTTTTTTCTGAAACAGATAGAAAAGGATCAAGTCATCTGAAGCAGGTTGAGGACCAGCACGATCACTGCTTTATAAATCCTAAAGAGTTTCTGTTGTTGCCTTTCCTCATTTGCCTGGTTTGAGACTACTTGCAGGAGAAGTGTGGGTCTGCGCAGAGCAGAATTAAATCAGCAAGTCAAAAACTAAGAGCCATTTCATGTTTTCAGTCCTTGATAGCACCATGGCATATTTGCAATACAAAATGGACAATTTTTATTTCTACAGAGAACCTGCAACTGCTTGTAGCCATGTACAGAGACAGTGATCCCTCAGTAAACCTCCAAAGAATTCCTTCTTGAAAGATGTGTTATACCTTGTAAGTCACACAAGAATGAGTTAACCACTATTTGGAACAATTTTACCTTGAGTGTGCTTTACAAGACCCATTGCCACTAAGGAAAGTATTAGTATGTTCCTGAACCTACAGATGTGGCTTTAGTCAACACCCTTTTTTAGTGTTTCAAAGTCATATACTTTCAGATGAGTTGGTTTTCAAACCAGTTCCCCCACTTCCTTTTCTCAGTATCTTGATTATGGACTTGATGTAGCCTGGTTGCCATCTTCATTGTGTGCCATGAAAACCTGTCAGCTCTGTTTTCTTCCCAGATCTGTGATCTCCCCCGTCCCGCTCTCCCTGTGTCAGGCTCACTCATGCTCTTTGTAGCATCCAGACTTTGCACTGCATTTCACAATGTGATTTCTGTTCACTGCAACTCTTCTTAAGTTTTGCTTCATCCACTGCCTTAGTCCATGGTTCACACACTCAGCTGGATGAACTGCTGTTTTCTTTCCCATCAGGTTGTGAGGTCTCTGCTGCTGGACTTAGACCTGCTCAGCTGTGCAGCATCATTCTTTCAAACATTTGTTTTATATAAAGTATCTTAAATCTGGGCCTCACACATATAAAAAGTCTCTGGCTTCTCAGAGAAGTGCCTTTACTCCTCAGGATGAGGCATGCCTCCTCTCAGGCTGCCTCTGAAGTACCCCTAGTCCCTTGGCAGTGGCACAGACTCCTTGTTTCTGGAGAGGAGGAGAGCTATGGAGTGATTTTACTGTCTGTAGCACTCTGTTGGAGTGCCTAGAGAGTCCCAAAGTTGTATCTGTGGCAGTGTAATATGTCTGGAGAAAGTTCCTGGAGTGGAGATCAGCAGACACAGAACAACCCATGCCCGTGCCGCTGAACCCTATCCTTGGACCACATCCAAATTGCCTACAGGGGATAGTCCTAGCCAGTGCTGGCTTCCAAACTCTGCATGGAAGTTGTTCAGTAGAGTACCAGGCTGCTTGGCCAAAACCATTCTGGATGTTAGTCTGGCAATTTAAGAACATAGACAAGTATGCCCCAGTGTTCAAGAACATTCCCTGATACTGTGGAATTTAGTAATGGAACCTGAAATGTCCAGGAGGGCCTTGCTGTTTCAAAACCTCTTATCTTTATTCCCCCTTGAAGTGTTTATGGAGTTTTTTAAGGGTTTCTCACATTTCCTAGACTTTGCTTTCCTCAATAATATCACGGTCATCAGCTATAATCTTTGTGTTTGGGAGATCCAGGAGACACAACAGTCTGATCACGTAGCAACACAGGGCCTTGCCCTCTTTGTCACACACAGACAGGAGTGTCTGCCCCTTCGGGCATACACCAGTGAAACAGACACCCAGCAGAGCATGCTGACGACACTGGCTGTGTTGGTAAACTTTACTGGCTGTATTAACACTTCTGCCTAAAGCAGCTTCCAGCCAATTCAGATTTGCTTACCTGCTGCTTTCTCACACTGCAGTGCTACATTGCCTTTGTGGTCCTGACAGCTGCTGTTCTGTTGAGACCAGCAAATCAAATGGATCCAGCCAATTTGCCAGGCTCAGACTGCACTATTTCTAGCTCAAATTTGTCCTGTAGATGCCCATTGCTTTGAAAAATGTGTTTATAGACAGAGATCATTTTAGCACAGAGAATATTTCTGGTCATGTTCCCTGGTGTCCCACAGCTTTACATGTCAACTAGGATAAATGACAAGCTACAACGTGTCTTGTTTCCTGGGGGCTTTTTTAATTTTTTTTTTTGACAGTCCACTTTGGCTCTTAGCTGTGATCCTCAGGTCTTGTCTGTGTGTGTCCAATAGAATTGTGCTCAGTATGACTGATTCATAGGCAGCACTGGGATCAGGCTTGTTCAGATGCTTGTCTACCAAGAGAAGGGCTGGCATCCTTCAGCAGCACTCAGTGCACTCAGACCATTAGAAAGTCCTATAACCACATCACTGATCTCTTCCTATTCTCTAGAATAACCTCCCTATCTTCTCAACCAGCCTGTAGGATCCTCTGGTTTTCCTGCCCAGAGTACTTGGGTGCTGGGATATAGGAGATGTCATGAGGCTTCATTCATCTCTGAACAGACCAAGCTGGGTATCAAAAATGTTTAAACTGTGTTAGTGCAATACTCTACTGAGCATTGTTAGTCCTGCTGCTGCACCCAATGTTTCCACAGCATCTGCTGCCCTCAGGTCCCTGGAATCTCTTCCTGCCTTTCACGGTGCCATTGTCAGTATACTCACTGGATCCCATTGCTTTAATTCTTGGTCTGCACAATGGCTCTGCTTGTGTTGATGTCTTCCACACAGTTGCCAATTGTACTTAATATTTTCTGGCATTTTTCTAGGATTTAGTTCTGTTGAGACACCTCTAGACTTCAATATTTTTGGTCTTTAACACAAACATCTATTCCTTTTGCTAATTGGTTTTGGTTTGGGTATTTTTCCAAATAAAGTATTATCTCTCAAATAGCCGTATTCCATCTACATCCACAGTATTTATCATGCTGGTATCTTGGACAATATTTCCATCTAACTTATTTCTTGACATTTATTTTTCTTTAGAAGAGATAATTAGGTTTTAGGTCTATTTTCTTTCCTTTATTCTCCATGATCATTCTGTAGAATTCCCATCCTTATTACCACACTTGTTAGTTTTTCTCTGGAAACTGATGAATGCTGGTGATTAGGATCCTTTTAAAATATCTCTTTGTTGTACTTTTAAATGATGCTTTGCTACCAAGGTAAGTGTAGCTGCCTTATGATAGGCAACTCCCTCTCACATCACAGATCTTGTAGTAGAAGAAAATGACTCCCTTAATCTGCCACTGACTGTGCATGATGTGGTGCCAGGCATTCATGGTATCTGGCATCTTATTCCTTAAGGAAAGGACAAGGAACTCAATACCTGGCAGCTTCAATCGCTGCATAAAAGAATTAATAAGAGAAAGGTGTAAGCCCCTCACACATGGTAGAAGACGTGTGTCGTTGTTTGGTAGAGTCCCATTCTCTACAACAGGAACCTTCAACACACACACATTTACCTCTAAGTGCATCAGACCTCTGGATGGTTGCAAACGGTTGAAAATGTTCGTTCCACCAAATTCGCCTCTCCAGTGCCTGACATATCCAGTTTTTCCCCTTGCCCCCTTGAAAGCTACTTGGGAACCAACTGTTTCTGAAAATCAGAGTATGTTTTGGTACCTGTCAGTGAATTTTATGAGCTTGGTCCTTAGCACTGTTTCTTCTGCTCAGTGATGTATGCAGAAGTCCTGTGGGGCAGCTGGGCTGTCAGGTTCCATTTCTGCTGTGGCAGTTTATAATTGAGTGCATTTTCATGCAGATCATTTTTCTTTGGGCACAATCTGTTTCGGGCATAATCACTCTTCAGGAAGCAAATGCTCCCAAACCCATGTAGTGATTAGAGTGACTGGTCATCTGGCACTTCATGGAGTTCGTAAAGACACAGGACAACTGCATCTGAATTCCCCACTTATTCAAACTGGACATGCAGGGTTTTCATCCGTGAAATGTGTTAAACTCTGAAATGCAAAATGCTGTAAATGCAGTCACTGGTTGTCAGCAGTTTGAAAAACACTTTGTGTGGTTCAATGTGCAAAACAAATGGATAGAGAAAGAAGGCACCTTTAACTTGGGCTGTGTTTCCTTGAGAAGTGCAGGGCACAGTGGGAATTGAATGTTCAGGCCATGGCTGTGGCCCAGTCAGAAGCAGTAAGTGGGTAGAAGTGTGTGAATAAGGATTATGAATGATTAACAGGTCAAGGAAGCAACAAGTGCAGATGGAATTGGAGCATGAGGGTAGATTCAGGGTTGGGAACGTGAAAAACAAGTAAATGTGGTAATAAACCACCATTTTGTGATAAGTGAGTGAGGATGGGATACAGGATGGACATTGAATCTGACTGCATCACAGACTAAATTCTGCAAGGTGTAAAGGCAGGAGTGGAGAAGTCAAACTTATCTGGCAAATAAGGGAGAGGCAGTAAGCAGCATCTCCTCTGAGATGAACAGAGGTGTTCAACATTTCTCTCCTCCTCACCCCTCCTCACTCCTTTTTTCCATGTGAATAGGACAGAGTCAGGAACCTGCCTTGTCCTATATCCCCCCAGTGAGATTCTAGAGAACTTGAAAACGGCAGTTTCATGATAACATCTTCCTGTGAGTTCTGGTAGAGGGAATGTATTCTGAGAGGTCTAAGGGGCAGAATATAAGTATTAAATGCTTCAATGATACCATGCACATGATGGAAATTGCCCAGGCTCAAAACAGGCTCAAGTTGCCAGAGGTAGCTTTAAGTATTTCTTCTGTCCCTTGAACATCCCAGAACCTTTTAGGAGCATAAAGAGATGGAGATATCTTGCAGAATCAAAGGGAGCGAGTGGTACATGGGGCATCACGTTTTCCAGAAAGGATTCTCAGCGACACCTTGACTTGGCATCTCACTGTGACGTGGAGGAAGCTCCCTTTGCAAACTGCTAAATTTTCAGTGAAAAAGGATGGAAGGGAAATCCAACATCTGAGAGCTAAGTAGGGCACAAGTGCGCTGAGGCACTTCCATCCTCTGCCTGCTTCCTGCACACTCAGTCAGAGCGACAGTGCCCTAATTACAGCCCCTTTCCAGCTGCTGCAGCTGCAGTGAGGCAGATGCTGGTTATGCAAAGGCTCCCCAGGGGTCAGGAAAGTAGGTTTGGGGTAGCTGAAACCCAACAAAGCAGGTACTGGACAGCACTGAGCATCTAAGAGTTAGGCAGGTTGTCTGTATTCGTAGTATGGGTTCCCTTGACCATCAGCAGAGAAAAGGAAGCAGAGGTGTCAGCTTTGCTGAACTGCTCCTCTTGCTAATTACAGAAGAAAATGAAGTGATCGGCTTACAGAAGCTGCCTGCTTTACAGGTGGCTGAAGATAGGTGAAATAAAGCCCCAGGTCTTGTAAAGATCGTGAACATTTTCCTTCAGAGAGCAAAATTGCTTCAGAGCATTTAGACAAGAATCAGGCACTGACCTTTAAAGATAGAAGTAAAATGAGTTTGACTCTTTTGGTACTTTGTGCTCTTCCAAATAAAAATTCCCAGTACTTCACCTGCTTGTCTGCATAAACAACAATCCCAGAAGTGCCTGGGCATTCATTTCTTTACATCTGTGGAATGGATGCCTTTGCTTTAAGACTGTATGATTGATAAGGCACACATGAACAACACTCTGCTAATGTTTAACACAGGGCAGAGT
Source organism: Lycocorax pyrrhopterus obiensis (assembly GCA_014706295.1). Lineage (NCBI taxonomy): Eukaryota > Metazoa > Chordata > Aves > Passeriformes > Paradisaeidae > Lycocorax > Lycocorax pyrrhopterus. Next base: position 145,252,469 of record JACSVZ010000002.1, on the reverse strand, counting down.
TTGCTCCTGGGCTTTCTGCAAATGCATCTGGCTAGAGTGAGTTACAGAATTGGACAGATTTACAGCCACCAGCTGATCACTGGTCTCTCCCTTCTGTCTGGTGATGGATGGCTTGTACAAATGCACGGAGAGACTCATAAGATATCTCGTACTAACATATATTTTGTCCTGATTATATTTGGGGCTCATCAAGCACTCTGTTCTTCTGGAAATAACTGTACAAATATTATGAAGAGAAAGCAACTCCTCCCCCTAAATTAAACTATCAGCAATTCTCCAGTAACCTTTCCGTGCTCTGCAAAAATAATAATAAAAAAGGAATTCCTTCCTGTTTATGTGGTCAGTAGATGTTTGGAAAAAGTACCTCATATATCAAACCATGAATATTATTACAGTTTATTAAAGTAAGAAGGATTGCACATCTGTCACCCAGTCACCCCCTAGATTACTAAGTAGATTTGTCCTTAGAGTCATCATTTATTCAGTGAAATTCAGAGTAGACCTGCTGGGATTTCTTTTTGGTGTAAGCCTGGTCCTTATCCTCATTTGTACTACAAACATTTCTTTCAAAACCGCTGCAATTAAAGTGGATTTATCCAGGTGGTGCACGTGTAAAATCAGTAAAACAAGTCCCTTGTCCAATTCAAAGATCATCTCTACCCACCAGGAGATGTGGCTGCAGGGGGGTGCACAGTCAGAGCAGGACACACCTGGCCAGGCCGGGTTGCAGGAGTCACTCTGACATTCCAGGTGCCTGCAGGTGCCCACCCACACCGAGATTTGTCACATTTGCCACACTCCACCTTGGCTGGATGCGGATTTGGTGGAGGATGAGAATGTCAACAGCTAGTCTTGCAGGCACTTCTGCAAAGTTATAGTTACACTGACCTCGTTTTAGACCACAGAGGTATCTGCACCTGTCTGCTGTTCTCAAATCACTGCAGACAGATCTTCCATTTTAATGTGGAAAAAGCCCTGTGTGGTACTCAGATACACAAGGGCAGCAGTTCAACCCAAGCAAACTGCCATGGGGACACTGTTCTTTCCTTTTAAGCTAAATTGAAATAAGTTAATTGTTAATCTAAAGCTACAATAAGAGAAGTGCCCCAAGATAAAGGACAAAACTCTTAAAGGAAATTATTCATAGGCAACTCCCTCAGCCAAAACTCTCATGGACTGAACAAGGAAAAATTTTAAGCAGTTTAATATTTTGTAGATTATGAAAAATTTAATTCAGTTCAGAGTCACATTATATGTGCAAGAGGCAGGGTTTTTCCAGTGAAATGTCCCCCATCAGTCAGTGTTCTAGATGACTAATAATATCTACAAGAGGGTTTCTATCGGTTTAAATTCACACTTCCAGCTAAGCTATTACAGTTTCAGAGTGTCTGAGCCCTCATTTTATTTTTCAGAGCATTAGGCCTTTTATTTCACTTTTTTTCAGTGCAGTGAAGTTAAATTAATAAAAAAGTGCTGAAGTAATTTAAAGGTTTCTACACGAGGATTTTTTGCGCTACCTGAAAAACCCTGAAATTCTCCAGCTGATGTTGACTAAATGGATTCAAGGCACTGCTATGAATTCTGCAACAGACGTAGCCATACGGGGATTTGGAGAAAGTGTAGCTGTGTCTATTTGAATTCAAGATTTTTATTATTTCTGATGCATTTCAGTACCAGGAAAGTGCAAGGCAGATGAGAGACTGGGAAAATGGTGTGGGAAGAAGGCTCTTGAGCTTTGCCAAGACCCTTCAGCAACTACTTCCCTTCCTCCCTTCCTCCCTCCCTCCCCATCATCTAAACTCCTTGGAATTTAGCAGTTCTCACAAAGCTCCTACCTGGTGAATTAATGGAATTTTCAGAGAGGAGGGAAAATGAAGGGGAGGAGGAGGAAAACCTTTATGATCCAGCACAAGAAGAGAAATTCCACTTTCTATGTCTTACAACATATCTACTTAGGAGTGAGTCTGGTTATGATGTAGCTGCTCTCTTCCTTTAAATATTTATTTCAACCAGAATAACTACATCTGTGTATGGGTACAGCTCTTCTGGAACGAGAGACTTGATCTTGTTCAGCCTAAGCCTCTCTGGTTTTGACAAATAAACTCATAACTGGTATAAACTGTATCTCCATATGATTCACTGACCACAACAACAACAACAACAAAAAAAACCAACTAAACCACCAGTAGTGGTTTTCTGGTGTAGGCAGAAACTTTTAGAATTTTTTATGCCACGGCAAAGAATTTCAGGTTTTTCCCAGAACACATTTTATCTTACCTATTTTAAATTTTTCAGCCAAATCTTGATCTGACTTTTAGCTGAGCCTTGCGAAATGTTCACAACCAGACATCTGCCTTTCCCAAGAGCTACCTGAGCAATCATTTACCCTGCTGTACCTCCAACACAGAATATCCCTGATATTTGTGCTATTCTGGATTTCTCCCACCATTTCCCCATTGCCAAGAGGGCTTTGAATTCAGATGGTGCCCTCCAGCATGTGCTCCCAAATCTCATTTCCAACAAGAAAATCTACTTCTCAAGAGGAAGCAAAGCCACGGAGAGCTGTCCCTTAGCCCTAGAGTGAAGCTTTCAGCTTTTTTAGAAGCAGCATGAGGTTTCCTTAGCCCACACTCTGGCTGCCTGCTTGACATTCCCCACATCCTAATGTGGTGCTGATAGCTGGGTATGTAGGGCAAGAGAGGAAACTCAAGTGAAAAGGCTTTTTCTACCTCAAAATGCAAGGCAGACCAAGGAAGAGCACTTGAGAGTGCTTCATTGAATGAACTGACCTGCCAGCAAGAGAGAAAATGGGAATGGAGTCAAGCAAACAATCCCAACACCTGCACACAGCCTTGTGGCTCTGGCTCTCCCTCTGGCAGGGACCTGCAGTCTCTTTGCTGTGCTGACAGCGTTTTTGCAGCTTGTCGTGACAGTTGAGGGTTCAGAAACACAGAGCACAAATTACACATGCACACATGCTTCAGCCCTGCTGCTCTCACTGCACAGCAACACTGAGAAAAGCAGACAGGAGGCTCCATTTAATTGCCACGGGGCATGAATAAATGTCGTTGGTTTCAACGGGAGTTATTTGTATCCTGCAGTGGGAGACCAGCACCCTGGTATCGCTGCTGCTCTCTGGCAGCTCTTGGGAGCTGGGACTCTGCAGTCATTGCAGGGCTAATCCTGCTGCCAGTTTTCTCTCTGTTTTTTGTTGGTTTGTGCTCTGCTTTTATTGAACCTATCACGGGCTATTAGGAAGAAACTTTCCCTCTGGTCTGTTATTCCATTACCGTTCATTATGAGGGGTTTTTTCACTTCATCTGACACATTTGATGCCAGGCTCTGTCAGAAATGAGTCTCTGGACTGGGGGGACTTCAGGGGTTCAGGATTCATTGAGAGCTCAGAGCTGGAGGATGGGGAATGCTGCAGATGCAAATGTGATCTGCACATTCAGCAGCATGAAATATTATTCCTGCATTTTGCTCACTCTCATTGCTGCAGCTGACAGACAGGATCTACATGTCCCTCTGTGATCCCACAGCCTCAGAGGTTTCCAGCCGTTTCCACTTCAGAGGGCTGTGTTCCCAGCTCTCTTTTCATCGATGTCCCAGCATGCAGGCATGTGCTAATCAGTTTTAGCAGGCTCATCATTTGATTGACTTCAAAGCTGGGAACCCAGTTGCTGCCTCTCTTAAAAGATAAGAAAGGCCAGCAGGACAAGGGTTGTCTTTCCTGCCTTTAGTTTATACTTGTCCTCTTTGTGTAGGTCAGAGATGAAAGCTGATCTGTTTTGTGCAACATTTGTTTGATTTCTTTCAGTCACTGTGGGATTAGCTTCTCACATCTTTGTCCCGAAAATGTGTTTTCATCACCTTGTAACAAAACCTCCTTCTCTGGTATCACACGTTCGGACTGAAGAAGTGTTGCCTTTGCTTTTTTGAGTGCCTAAGGTTAAACAACAGCAGTGATCTGCCGTGGAATTCACTCTCTCCAAAGGGGATCGAAACCACAAGGTCCTGTACAAAAAGTACGATCTCCAGAACAATATCCAGCCAAAAACTCCTGTGCAATAGGCTCTTTCCATGGCAACATCTTGCAGATGGCTGAATTTCAGCAGTTATCTGGGCTGACACATTCATTATTCTTCACTGGAAGAACAGGCTTCTTACGCATGAAATGGTCATATAGATGAATATAAGTGATGTTCTGAACTCAGAAATGGGATATTTAAACAACTGTCTTTTTACCCGTCATGAACTCAAAGGTGTGGGTTTTCCAAGGAGCAGTGATTTCTTTTTATGGCAAATAATTTATTCCAGGACTATTATCTTCCCTTCCTCTTTGTGAACTGATAACAAATATCTCTTTATTATTCATTATTCATGCATTAGGTAAATACCTTTACCCATTTGATTTTGGTGTGCAAGCCATTTTGCACATAATTTTTGGAAGCGTTTTGCAGAGCTCTGAGATTTCTGATCAGTGTTGCAGCGAAAACTTTGACTGGGGGGATGCTCTTTTATGCCTCCTGACTGAGTGACTGCTGTTACTAACTCAGCCAGCTAGAACTGTGGTCAGGAAAGTGATGCCTATCCTTTTTAACCAATGCAGTCCATCCACAGAGCATGCCTTCCAACTACTGAGCTTCAGCTACTCTCAGGATGGGTTCAAGAACTACTGATTTGCCTCACAACTTTGTTTATTATGCATTGAAGGCCTCTAAGTGATGGATATTGCCCCGTTCTTGTATGTCTTTTGCTTTTGGGTTTTTTCTAAGGGAAGAAACCTACTTAAAGTTTGTTGGTTTTTTTTTCCAAATACGATGCAGAAAAAAATAGAAAACTATAAAAGTGTCCTTTGCAAAACAGAAGATTTGTTTAGCATGGAGTAATGCTCTTTGCACATGCTGCCCGTGCCTGTGCTGGAAAAGGAAAGGTGAGACCAGTAGGTTACTGAAGGTTAAGCACCAGAGTGGAAAACAAATTCAAATGAGGCTCAGAGTTGCATAGGCATGAAGAAATATGTAAGAATTTTTGGTGCTAGTGGCTCACATATGTGGAGCTCAATCTTCTGGTGGGGGAGGGGGAGGGTCCAAGGAATGACACCACCTTTTCCTCCTGAAATGGTGCTAGTGTTTCTAATTCTGAGTCATCCTGAAAAAAAAAGAGCTATGAAAGAAAGGTATCCCAAATGTTCCCAAGAATTAAAAAAAAAAAAATAAAAAATTCTCCTATATATTTTCTTTTCTCCCCCCATCCCCTCCCTTCATGCTCTCAGCACTCACGCCTATATCCCCACTTTTGGGGAACTTGCTTTCTGCCAGGCTGCTCTGTTTAAAGGTTTCTGTAGCTTAACAATTTTTAAGACTTGAGTCATGTGCCTTGCTCAGTGACATCTTCCCTTCCCCCGAGCCTCATCTAAAGGTTTCTGGATGTCAATCCACCGGATGTTTCCAATCTAGAGCACAGCAGAGGCATTGTGTGAATTACATGCGTCAAACACTGAAGTTCAAGAGAGCCACGGTGTTTGCTGAATGGATGGAGTTCAGGGGTTATTTGACAAGAAACATCTTGATGAAGGACCTCTCCTTTCTGCAGCCTGCTGTTTTGTGTCTGCTCTTGGAGATGAACAGCAATCCCAGCCCCGACAGGGCCCCTCTGTCCAACCACTGAACCAAGATACGTGCTTGTTTCCAGTTGCTTTGGCTAGACAAGAAACAGCAGAGTTAATGGGCAGAAGGGGATATTAATTTGCATTTGAATACAGCCCAACACAGTTACTCAATGTTACTGCTGGGTAATGGGAAAATTAAGCTGAAAGGGAGTCAGCATATGGAAAAGAAATGTAGCTGATGCTGGGAAGACAGACTGCAGTTGTAGTGAATTAGTGGCCACAGCTGTTAAGCAGGATGCCATGCTGTTCTCAGGGCAGGTAGCACTGCAAAAGTAGATATTCCATTTTATACACATTGTGACACAGTGTGGAGTGGCTGGAGAAATAAAATCAACCAACAGGAAAAGAAAGTGTGTATGTGTGTGGGAAGTGATGTAGTTGCAGTATTAAAAGTCCAGTAATGAAAAACTACAGAGGCAAAGGAATGCAAGGGGAGGGATCCTGCCCTCTTAAAAAAAAAAAGCAATAAAACCCATAAAAAAGTCTCCTTCCATTTTCAGGGGGCCATTATTATTTTCCAGGAGTCTGGTTAATCACAGCATTTCTCCCTGAGTCAGACAGAGCCCAGAGCCAGATCTTTACACACATTTCTATATGTTATTATAGTTGAGAGCAATATGTGGTTACTGTCTCAGAGCTATTGCTTTCTTTTATTCCTTCTTTTCTCAGGGTCTGGGTTTCCTTTCCTGGCTGAGGACCTGACTGAAGTGACCTTGTGAGCTACCTGTTTTCCAATGGAAATCAGGGGGTGGATTGGGACTGGAAAGGTTCATACAAGCAGCTCCCTTTCAGCTCTGGGTCTTTCATTTCATTAAGCCCTGGTTTGCTCTGCAGCATTCATTGCCATGATCCCATGGACACCCAGCAGAGTAATGTGGAAAGCCGCAATATCCTCCCTCTATTTTCTTTATTTTCTTTTTTTAATAAGTGAAGAGATAGCACTCTTGAGTAAGCTTTAAACACATACAGAGCCATGACCACACATCCTCACCCCTTTTCTTACAAGACAAACTCCAGTCAGAGCATTGCTTTTCCAAGCTGGCTAAAATTGGTATCATCAATAAGCCAAACTTTTTTAATGGTACTGTGACCCTACAGTGTTCAGTATAGTACTCACCTAAAACTCTCAGTACCCTTTCAGTTTTGTCATGTGTTCCAGCAAAATATAAATATATGGAGACATTTGAATATTTTTTTCCCCAAAGAAATCCCTAGGATTTAGTTCCACATCTGCCAGCAGTACTGGTGTGTGGCTAAACACATTGCATGGCTTTGAACTTCTCAAGCGTGACTGTAAAAGGATATTGCCTGTGCTTCTTATTGGTTATATCAGATGAGTCCCACTTCAGTCCTTTGCTTGCTTTGCTGATCTCATTAGAAATAATTAAAGTTTTTATCTGGTTCACATCTAGTAGCTTTGTTTAGCTGGGGCTTTTTTGGTGTGGGATTTTTTTTTATTTTATTTTTTTACAGATCATTTACTTCTGAAGCCTTGCCACGCTGCCATTCACCCAGCGTTATTATTACTGAATTCTTTCTGAGGGTTCACTACCTCCCTTATAAATCATTATGTTTCCATTTAACAAATTTAATAGCAGGATCTGGTTTCAATCCTCCCTACACAGAAAAGCCACTTCAGCTTTTTCATTCGGACAAGGAACTTGATGGAATGTGCCTGGTGCTCTGAGCAGCTCTCAGCCCTCAAAACATCTCCTTGCTGGGGCCAGCTGGGATGCCTGGGGCTGCACATTGCATGGATCTGGGCCTTCCTCGCCTCTGCTGCTGAAGAAAGACATGGAAGGAAGAAAGAAGAAGGGCAAAGAAATAAGCTGCTTTTTTTTTTTTTTAATCAGCCTAAATAAAGGGAGAAAACATTCAGGTTCTGAGCTGAAAAATCATGAAAATTCTGAAAACACTGAAAATTTCTGAGGGGATGGATTTTGAATAATTGTAGTGCATGAATTAAGACATTTTTTTATACAAAGCCATCACTGTCATAGTGCATTGGACATTTCACCCTGCCCATATACCCTCAGAGAGAAAGATGTACTGACCATCACCATACGGACACAGAGCAGCAACAATTCTCAGGAGCATTTCACATCTTATTTACAAGCTGTAGGTGTGAGAACATGCTACAGCGAGGTGAGGAGGAAGAATTCAGCACTGAAGCTTGTCCTTAGTGAACATCTCCCATCTCAGACACCCAGCCACCATTCATTGCAGGGGATTACCAATCATGCCTTAGTGAAGACTGTAAGTGCAGACTTACAGGAATTTACTGAGGAATGGCTGACATATATAAAATAATTTGCTTGCCCTACAATCATATTTTCAGGTGGATTTTCCTTTAAAGGCAGCTGATATCTGCATGCACATAGGTTTTGGGGTTGTTCTTGGTTTGACCCTGTCAGTGCTTGGCCTTGACTTTAGCTGATCCCAGCACAGAAGCCCCTTGGGAACTCCTGAGGTCCCCAGTGCTGTGCCAGCTGAGCTCACCTGCTTTGCCCCCTGGGAGTTCGGGAAGTGTATTCTCCCTCTTTGTCCCTATTTCTGCCAGGATCTCACCTTTCTCCTCTCATACCCTGCCTTTTGCAGCCCAGGTGAGGCTTGGTGAGAGTATCCCAGGCCCACTTCAAGGATTTGTGACCACCTTCTCAACACTCTGCAGCATGACCCTGCAGTGGTGACAGTCTCCCTCTGTCAGTCTCAGCTTGGGCAGGGGCCTGATTCAAATCCATTAAAGCCACCCTAAGATCCTCTTTGATTTCAAAGCACTTTGGATTTAGGCTTCTTTCCCATCCAACAGGCGTCCCTTCCAAATCAGCTCCAAGGCACATCAGCTGGATGCTGTGCAAAGGGTTTTCTAGTGTCGGTTTGAGCTCTGTGGGTATTAAAGAGCATAACATCCTACTCGATTTTCAGTCAGTCACATTCTGCCAGCAGTTGTATTTTGAAGCAGAGGAGCAGGGAAGGAGCAGAAAGAGGGAAGCCCCTGACCCGGTGAGTTTTCTCATTGTACATCAGCATCATACAGCTGTCCTTTAAGCTCCAGTAGTATCCGGGATTTAAGAGAATTGTTGGAGTTAGCAAAGAGGAATAACTTAATACACCACACTCGGAATTATTGCTCATGTCTTTGGTCTTTATCTCAGAGTCTGGATACAAACAACCAGGAAACCCACCTGGTTTGGTTGCAGTAGAAATAGATTAATAACTTTCTGAAAGCTCAGCTCTTCTGTAAATAACACAAGAACTTGATCCCAAGCAAAGTTGTCTCATCCCCTAACATGTAGGCAGCTCAGTAATCACAGCACGGGTGGCACTGCTGTGCCAGGAAAACCAGACCTTCAGAAACTCTTTCCTAAATTCCTTAGAGAAGAACAAAATTATAGAGGATTTCAAGAATAAAATGCACCTTTCAAGACCCTCCCGTGTCCAGGGAATCTGCATCTGTGTCTTTCCATGACTGCAGGCTGAAGCACTATGAAGCAAGAGAACTGTTAAAATTACAAATTCTGTTTCAATACACACACCTCTCACAGGCAGCCCCCAGGGTGGTTGGCCTTGTGACATGGAAACCAGAAGAGCTGTCCTTCATCAGCATCAGATTTCTGCCAGCAGGTAACAGATGGCTTTTGCCACCAGGAAGGGCAGGGTGAGCACTGCCTTTATTCCCAGCTCTGGACCAAGTATCAGCTGCCTGTCTTTTTCTTCCCAGGGCAACTTACACAGGCACTGTCAAGAGGTGTGATTCAAGCCTGCATGGATCCCCACAGCCAGATGAGGCCCTGCATGAACTCATCAGATGGCAGAGCTCAGAGCTGCTCCCTCCTGCTGCCTCAAAGCCTGGCTCTGTCTGGAAGCGAGCACCCGCTGTCGGGCTTTGTGTGCAAAACCTGATTCGCCTGCTTCATCTTCCAGCGATCAGAACAGCTGCGTTCAATCAGCCCTGACTGCGAAGTGAACTCTTGAGTACACAAATGCTAGCGATGATCTGCGCAGTTTCATCACAGGGTAATTGGCAGCCATCCTGCCCGAGGGGCTCTGAGCTCCTGACCGGCCCTGGCACTCTCCTGAGCTCCACTCCCCAAAGTGACACGTGCACATACAAGAGCTGAGCAACAAAAAACTCTCCCAAGTGTCATGGGTTAAGCCCAGCCAGAGGCTCACTCATCCCCTCCAGGTGGGATGTCAGAGAGAATCGGAAGAGTGAGAAAACTTGTGGGTTGAGATAAAGACAGTTTAATAGGTAAAACAAGCTGCACATGCAGGCAGAGCAAAACAAATAATTTATTCACCACTTTCCTTGGGCAGGCAGGTGTTCAGCCATCCCAGGACAGCAGGGCTCCATCACACCTTGCTGGAGAAGACAAGCACCATCACTTTGAACATCCCCCCCTTTCTTCCCCTTCCTCAGTGCTATGTGCTGAGCATAATGCCATATGCTACGGGATATCCCCTGGGTCAGCTGGGGTCAGCTGTCCCTCCTGTGTTGCCTCCCAACTCCTTGTGCACCCCCAGCCTCCTTGCTGGCAGGGTTGAGGAACAGAAAAGACCTTGGCTCTGTGTGAGCTCTGCTCTACAGTCAAAAAACCATCACTCTGTTTTGGTCATACATCTAAAGCACAGCTACACACTAGCTACTATGAAGAAAATCAGCTTTATCCCAACCAAATCCCGTGCCCTCATGCACAAGAATTGGGCATCAAAAATTGGTCAAGGCTGATACAAATGAGGGAGATTCTGTTCCACCAGGTTATTCCAATTCCAAAGAGCTTTGCAGAGATGACAGGTCAACTGTCACTGACCATTTTTCACTGGCCATGCTGGGGGCCTAAGTCCCCACTGTCCTGGTTAACAAAGCCCCAACCATTCTGAGAGTGTGGCAATGAAAGAGGAGGCCAACTGAGAGCCAGATTCTGAATTTTCATGTAAATTCAGGGAAAATCCTAAGTCACAAAAAAGCTTTCAGGTTAGGCTGACAGTGTACTAAAAATTTCAGTGGAATTATTTAAAATTGTGAGCAATTTATGAGATAAAACAAGAACTGGAGAAAATTTTTTTCCATGAAGGTCACCCCAGCTGTGGTCTGCTCATGGCCACGTCACTGGATTTTTCCCTTACACCTTCCCTTCTCACTGCAGCTGTGTCCAGGTTTGCATGAGCTCAGCAAAGCCTTTGGCACAGCTGCTGCCCTTGCAGGTCTGACAGGTGACCCAGCACTTATTTTTTCTATAATCAAGATGACCCTGAAAGTGGCCTGTGGTCGATTCATGGCTTTGTGAAGCCTTTCCAAGGTGCTTGCAGCCAAATGAATCTCAGCTCCCTGGTGTGCCTACAGCCTTGCTTGAGATTGCAAGCCCCCCCGTAATTCTGACTGCACAGAACTGCGTACCTAACTGGTAGGATTTGGAGACAGGGTGGTGATAAAATGTTCTGTTGTACTGACATGCTTTTTCTCTTCTTCCTGGTGGAAGAAGTAATTGCATTTGGTCCTCTCCTCTGTATGTCTCTCTGCAATGTTGCTGAGAGACAGGATGGGTGGGGACATTTCAAAGGGCTGCCCTTCTTCACTTGTTTTCACTTGCAGTGTGACGAGTTCTGCAAATCCTGCCACAAGCACAGCTCTTGCACCACACTTCTTCCTGTGCTTCCTACAGGAAGGCAGAAGAAGCAAATGTTTAAATCAGGTGCACTCTCCTACCAGGGTTTGAGCCAGCCCTGGCTCAAGGTCTGTTAGACCTGTTACTGTGAGACTCACTTCCCTTAAAAATTCAAGCCCATGTTAAACATCGAGGTCCTTTTAGACTCTGTGGTGCTCACGTGTTTGATGTGTGGAACATGTCCTCGTGTGAACCCAGTGGCTATTCAAACCTGCAAAGTTTTGTTCATTGTGTTCACCCGAGAGAGCTACAAGAGCCTGTCCCTGGATCCTGCCTGCACGGCTTGCTGCCCTTCCTGAGAGCTCATTAGGCAGTGGAATTGCACATAGGACCTTAGCAAAAGCCCAGTGGAGCCAGTGAATGATTTTCTATTGATCCAAGCCCTTGAACTGCAGCAGCACAGGCAAAGCAAATTGGGCAAAGCTTCTGCTTTCAACCCATCAAAACAATATTTGAATTTCCCTACGTTGCCTCTTTTTTTTCTTTTGTCTTTTTTTGGAGTCTGAACTACTTGGTTCAGACAGATTTCCCCTCTATATGTCTCCTTGTATTTCTAAATAGAGTTACTATTGGGGGGGAGATGAGCAAGAGGCAGAAATCAAGGCAAAACTACTGAAAATGGAGCTTTGTTTAACACACCAACAGGGGAGAGGTGTGAACCACAAACTATTGCAAGAATAATTACAGTATTAAAACAGTAACAACAAGAAATCATAATATATCATGACTTTGCTATTAAATAGAATTCTTTATCTAATGAGTTCCTTGTACTTTGAGTTAATTAAATCTTCCTCACTCACATGATATGCAGAAGGCAGAAATCTTCAGCAAGACTGTCAAATGGCTACATTAGCTGGAGTGCAAAGCACACTTCCCCAGGAAATGAGCACTTTTCTTTGGAAAAATCATGTTGGCTACATCTGCTCTGGCAAAGCTCCTCCCTATTCAAACAGAAGAACAGCTGAGGAAATGAAAGCTTAATTTACCTGAGTTAAGACAGGGAAATTTAGAGCAAAAGTATCTGAATTTCTTAAAAAGCAGATGTTAAGATCTGGGGAAAAAAACACAGCTGGAAAACGAGGAAAAGCAAATGTTAAATGGTTGCTGCATTAACTACGTGCTTGCTTTTTTGCCTCCTGTTTGCCTGCTGTTGTCCTTGCTTGATTTGTTGAACCATTGACAAGAGACTCTCCACCCTGGAAAAAGACTTGTTTTAAAAGAGGAATAAAAAGTGTTTGTGTCTCCTATGGACAACTTACTCTGGGAACACCAGCAATAGACTGGGAAATGAATGCTTCTCTAGGTGTATGCCAGCTGTCAAGCTTACACTAAACAATGTTCTTAATTAGTGGTAATGGGTTGGCAAACTCCTGGAAGTGCATAACCAATTAGGGTTTTTTTTATATAATTATGATCACTTAAAGACAATAGTGTATTACAAATGATGACTAACAAGGACAAAGCAAATGTCAATTAGAAAATATGGCTCTAATCAACTCAACTTGCCTTAAAGCACGAATCACTGTAAGTGCACTTTTTGTTCAAATGGAAAAACAGAACTAGGAAAAGGCAGACAACTGTGCTGGGAAAAGAAAAAACAGAGCTATTCTGCTTCCCATGCTGAAAGGAGAACATAGAAATTAATGAGGAACTGCTGTGACACATCACACAAAGGGAGTGTCCCCATGGCGCTGCCCTTGGTGAGCAGAAACCACCTGCACCTTCAGAGCAGCCCTGTACTGGGGAAGGGGTTGTGGTCTGTGCATCTCTGTCACCACTTGAGAGGCACTTGCAGTGACACCCAGTTGCTTTGATGAGGGTGGGTAGTGCCACTTTTATACAGCTCAGGATGTATCATTTAAATTTCAGGTGTCAATTTTAGACGTCTTCAGCTGTCCTTGACGTCCACACAAGACTGGCAGACATGACAGAGGGCCCATGGAAAAGCTGTGCCCTCCTGGAGGGGCAGCTGGAAGGTGGATGAGTTATGTGAGGGAGACAAACTGCATCAGAGGCCTGTGTTAAGACATCTGAACCGACTAAGGAAAGATTTCAGGTTCTGTAAATCTTGTCCTGTCCTTTCAACGTCACACCTTGCCTGGCTCAGTAGGGACCTTCCCATCAGACATTCTCTGAAAGTGGCTAAACATGGAAGTACAAGGCAAGAGAACAAAGCTCTGCGCTCAAAAGTGTGTTCTATATTCAGAAATGTACTGGCATTTGAAATAGAATTACTTTCTCAGTGGAGGGTGTACACTTCAGATGAGGAAGAAAGTGGGCACATTTATGGGAGGTTGTGACACAGAGCAGGGCTTCCAAGAAGTTACATCTCTGAACTTTCCAAACTTGAGCTTCCCTGTGATTGGTGACACTGAATGGAGCAGAGGTCCTCAGGTTTCAGGAGGAAATTCCATTATAAAAGTCTTTTTGTGGTGTCTCTTCAGCTTCTCTTACATTGTTGGCACTCATGAAGATTGGAATTTTTTAGATTATTTTTGTGGGGTACTTTTGCGGATATATATGTATATCGATATACATATAGATATATAGATATATAGATATATAGATATATAGATATATGTATGTAAGTAATTTTTGCCCCTAGCTTTAAGGACACAGTAGAAAACTATTCTCCTGGAGTACAAAGTCACCATTATCCAAACACTGTTAAATGGAACAGATCAATCTGCAAAGTGAGGAAGGAGATGTCTCCCATCCATCATGATGACACTGCTGAAGGCCAGGAGACAAAGGTTTGATTTTGTCTACTCTGACAGCACTCACCCAGCCAGCAAATCTCTGCCACATTACACACGGCTCTGAAAGGTAACTGGCAGCATATACATGACTTCGAGATACACAGAGTCAAGCAAACACGATGAAAAAATACCAGCATAATCTGGAAAGCAGGGCACAGGAAGGGATGTGAATTATTCCCCCTTCAGAATATGGGTACTCAGAACTGTTATTTGTGCTGCTCGAACCAACTCAGAAAGCAGAGTCTGTGCTGAGCATACAAATCTTACCATTATTATCTTATCTTGGTGGTTTCAGGGTGGATTTTACCAGGAACAAGAGATGAGTGGTTTCCTCCATTCCTAAGTAGCACTTTCAGTATTTGCAACCATGAAGGATTAAAATCAGTATTAAGCACCCCCAAAAAATTCATTTCTTTGAAAAATATAACAAGATAAAAGGAATGCTACTTCTCTTGGTAGCCCTACCTTTTTTACTTCTTAATCCTTTTTACCATGGCATGACTGAGCACCTCCATCATTGACCACAGCATAATGTACTTTTAAATACATTAGCTGAGGTAATAATAACAACCTGGCTGCCATGGCTTGGATTTGGCACAGGCAGAAAATCCTATTTGAAAGGCCTGGAAAATTCAGTCAGGGCCTGAGCTCTGTGCTGGCTGACCCAGATCACTGTCACACCAACCCGGAGAGCTGAGGGACAGCTCTGGCTTCAATTGACTCTATGTCATGACCAGGCTGACAGGGTGGGTGTACAGCTTTAGCATGAAAAGTCATTCTTTAACCTATATGAATGTAGATTTAACTGGTTGGCAACGCTCTCTCTGTCCCATGGGAAACTGCAGATAAATTACTAAGTTTAGTGATAAGATGACCTCTGGGAATGGCAGACAATTTATATTACACAGGGATTTAGAGGTTCAGTACTGCCCGCTGTGCCGTCAGCTTTGGCTGTAGATCAGTGCTTTAAGTCTGTTCACTGGCAGCTCATAGACTTTACAACGAGAGAGGAAGATAAATCAGTCACGAGCATCTTGTCTGGGGCATCTTTGCATCATCTCCTCTTGTGCCTGGATGTATTATCCATGTTTACAGGGCATGTTTACATTGGAGAGCTCCTTGCAGAGATTCCCAAGATCACCACATCCAAGCTGTTACTGGAGCAGGACACTTCATAATCACCTCCGCAGATCTCTACCCCAACAAATTAGACCTGTTGAGAGGCAGCTGATTATGAGCCCAAGAACCCTTGGAGGTTACGCTACTCTCCACATCACAGCTAGAGTCTGCACTGTGTGTGCGTCCCAGCCCCTTGGTGCTGTCCCTCTTCCCATCGAAATCTTTTGTGCAGCTCCTAGCAAAAAATAGGGTATGATCCCCAGGGGGTCTAACAGAATCATAGAATCATTTAGGCTGGAAAAGGTCTTGAAGATCTTTAAGCCCAACCCTAAAATAACTTCCAGGAAACTATAAAATAAGGGAGGGAATATGTTGGTCAGGAAAGAGCTTTGTGCGATGGTTGCTCACACCCAGATCAGGCCAGAGGAGCTCAAGGATCAAGCACTTCTCTGCTGCTGACAGCCAGTTTTCTCTTACGTGCGAGTGTGTGTTGATAGCTGGCATGTACACATTCCAATTAGCATTTCAATCAGACATGGAAATCTCTCGCATTCAAGTGGTGTGTTATGACACACCCCTGCTTTCCAAAACCTTCAAGACAAAGTGTAAAATATCCTTAAAGCAAAGAGACGTTGTCAAGTTGTCCCATTTTCACACTGGCCAGTGGCTAACCAGTGTAGCTGTGCACATTTTATATGGAAAAATAAAGATAACTAGTTTGAATCATGCCTTTTAAGGCATTTTTCTAGCTGGAACATCTCTCTCCCGGCCTGCACAGCACCCAAAGAAGGGCAGGGACTGAAGCACACATTTTGGCTCTATGTGTTGCTACAGGCTGAAAATGAAGAAATTAAACAGTTACAGATATTCTGGCTGCAAAGATTAATCTGAGGTCAATTCCCACCCCTAGACTGCCCTGCAGCTCTATTGCATTTTGTTGTAATTGCCTAAATGTAGTTGAGAGTGAGAATAGGACCTTCAAACCCTTTTTTCAGTTTTTCACTGTTTTGTTTGTGCTTCTGCTGCCACAAAAACTTCACGAACTGATGAAAAAATTAGAAACTCTGAAACACAGTTTAAATTGGTTGGGAACCAAAAAGATGAGGAAAATTAGAGTGAAAAACTTGAATATACATGGAAGAAATGACCATCTTTTTCAGAATTGCACTTAGTAGTTTAGTTATTACAGTATTATACTATATATTAATATTAAATTATTATATGATTATATTATAGTTATTATAATAGAAAGTAGTGTTGTAACAGGGAATTGCTGTGACTTATATATGGCTTCATAAAAGTGACAGAAAGTTGAGGATTGTGCTGCCTCTTAAACAAACAAGAAATTTAACTGCCTCAGTAACATTTGGAAATTCGAGATAAAGCCAAAGTCCCATATCTTATATTAACAAATTACTGGCTCCTAACACAGGCCTGCATAGCCTTTTGTACAATTAGTGACAAATTTGGGGCCTGTGACATATTTAGTGCATGGAAAATAGAACTGCTCTCTATGATGGATGATGACTGGGTAATGATTGTAAGTAATGGTCTATTTGTACATCTGAACAAAGCAGAGAAAGCAATTAGTCCTTCCCATAAGCCCTCCATCACTGACAGGCTGTCATGCTTCTTTAGCTTCCCTGGGATAGAGGAGTGCAGAGGAGAAAAGGAGGTGCTGGAAAAAATGACAGAAAAAGGTAGAAAGGAAGGAGAGTGGAGCAGGTTGTTCCTGAAACCCAGTCTGGATGACCTGGGTGCCATATTCTGTCCCCTTCTTTTTGTGTCTCAGTGGAGCCTTTTTCCCATCCAGGTTCACCCACTAGTCCCTTCCCGGGCTCCTTGGCAGCATGTCTGATCCACATGCGTGACCCTAGACGATCTCATTCCAGCACTTCTTTCTCCCTCCTGGCCCTCGTGCATTTCCTCATGTCCTATGTCATAGATAATCGTGTGGAAAAAGCAGCACAATGTTAAGGAGCTGCCCTTTCCTCCCTCCACCCCTCCCCAAAAAAGGAAAAACAAATACGGATTAAAAAAAAAAAAAAAGTTGAGCTGGTAGAAAAGAGCAAAGAACTTTGTTATGGTAAAACACAGATCCACCCTGCATATTTGAGTAGACTGTGCAAAACCTTGCTACAAGGTGGAAAATGTTCAAGGGGGAGGAAAATGTGATTTGAGGAAATGAACGGCAGCTAAGGAGATTAGTGCTTATCAAGCTGCAAGGGCAGAAGAAACAGTGAAGAGGGAGGTAGGAGAGTTCTATAAAATTATGAGTCCCAGTGTGTTGGTGATGACAGAAAAATTATTTGCAGTCCCTGCCAGTTGACAGGTAGGGGCTATCAAATAAATCAGCTGGGAAGTCCACACCAAGGCAAATCAAAGCAGGATATTTCTTCAGACAATGTACTCATCTGGGAAACTCCCCACTCCTGCCATCTCCCTGTCTAACCTTCCTTTTTCATTCTCCCCTACAGTTCAGGCAATAATATCTTCTCTTTCAACTCCACACCTCTGCACACCTCAGAAATCCTCTCCAAAATATTTTCCTCATGCACATCCATTGGAGCTCCCAAGATCATCACTGCAGCTCGCTGGCTTTCACTCTCCTACTAATTGGCACTAGTGTTAGGTAGTATCCATGAAAGATCTCCTTTCCGTCCTGAAAGCCAAATCCATGAGTTGTGTCATTCCCTATACATTGCACATGCAGAAGATACTGACCTGCAGGCAGCAGCTGACACAAGATTCATATCAGATTTCCCCTTCTGCTCCGCTTGGGAGGGGAAGTTGCAAACTGGTTGATGTGAGTTTCCTTCTGAACTGAGCATTGCTGCAGATCAGTAAGTGCCGGACCAGGATTCAGGTATTTCAAGCATTTTGTCTGTCATCCTGCTCTGTTGCCTCTAAGTATATCAGCAACTTTCTCAGGGTCACTGGGATGTCATCACAGCCCATTAATTCTGCAAATGTGCTCATCTCCCTCAGTGTACAAAAGGCTAGAAACTCCAGAGGCATCTTCTCCTCCTGGAAGTGAAGAAGGCACAGAGTGAAACTGGCATGGGAATGTATTAGAGGCATTTGCAGATGTTCATGCTCCTGTCCCTCAAAACAACATGAAAAACAACCTTCTTTAATCTTTAGTAAAGAGCAAACTGGGTGAGGACTTCACAGGGAAATGCTAAATACTGAAGGTTATAATGGAAACAATGATACATTTGACCTCAGGTCAAACAGAAGAGACAAAGAATGAGCTACAGATAAGAAAGCTGCAGGTAGGAGGGAGTGAAGGGAAAGCAGAGGGCCAGGGGAAACAAACAGGGAAAATACTTTCTTTGTTCTTGAGCTTTAATTTCTGTATGCCGGGTTGAACTTTTCTATGAAGGTTGTTGTGTGTGGTTTAGATTTGGGTGGGTTTTGGTGTGTTTTCGTTTACTTCAAGAAATAAAGCCACTTGTATAAAGTTGTTGGTGAGCAGGGGAGTTTTTGTGAGTATATCTAATACTTATTTGAATAGGGGAATTTCTTGAATTTATATACAATAAACAGCATGTTACATAAAGCTGCTGCGGATTACAACAATTTAGCATAATTTCACTACAGAAATGGCCACTCAACTCCTTCAGATGCTTTAACATCTGTGCATAGGATGTTTTAAAAATGTTACTTTTTGTCAGTCAAAACATTTTCAATTCTGATATTATCCCACCTGCCACTCAATGAATTTCCCTGCCCTTTTGACAGCATGATATCTATTAAGTTTTACCTAAAGTAATAGAAAGACTCAAAAAATAGTTTCATTATAATAATTCATGAATAATCAGGTTGATTTTCCTCCCTAGTACAGTGAAAGAAATAATTATTGCAAAATCTACCTGAGAGAATCTTTGTAAAATCGTGACGTCTTTCTGGGTGGCTGCAGGGTCAGCAGCCGGAGGTGGCACTGGCACAGGCCCTGGGTGACGCAGTTGGGTTGGGCCAGGGATGGACTTGGCAGCAGCCACAGATAGGAAGGAGCTTGTTAAAAGGTGATGATTCTGTTCCCACTGAGGGCTGGGCAGGAACAGGGAGCTCCCCTCTCAGGGAGACACAAGGTGCTGGTGGCAGGATTGTTGTCTGCATATTGCTTCTGACAGAGATTCTGCTGCCTTCCTCAGGACTTATGCTACCACCTGAACCTCTAACTTGAGAAAAACCCCACAATCCACCCCCTGCCCCTGCCAGCCATGCTTCCCACAAGTGTGTCCTTGATCACCCTCACCATGCTCAACTGCCTCAGTGCAGAAAGTACTGGGCAAGAATGCCTCATAATTGGGTTTGCAACAGTTCACTGTGGCAACTCTAATGGTCTCTCCTGGCCTTTGTGTTTGTGATTCTTTGAACATTCACTCCTGTTGTCATGAGCAGACAGGTCTGGAAGAGATAGGGCTGGAAACCAGGAGATCCTCCATCCCATTCAGCTCACAGACCATGAGGTCAGCCTTTTCTCACTGTCTATTTACATAATGGTGGAATCATATTTCATTTTTCAGACTAGGAAGAGAAAGTCCTGTTGGCGTCTTTCATCAGCTTATTTGTCCTTTTAGCTTTGTCCAGATCTTCATGCTCAAGCCTATTAGGTGATTCTAGTGAACTAAAGCCCAGTGAAGCTGAAATCCTTGTCTCAGAAAACTAAGTCTTTCTCTTGCCCTTTTCCCATTTTCAACAGCAATTAAAGGAAAAAAATATCCCCTTATTACATCCCATCACCTGCTGAATCATGAGTCGATATCCTGAGTAACTGTGGGATGCTTTTAAAGAATACTAAACTCATTATTCCCTGACCTAGTGATTTATATTGTGATCCCTCATGGGAAGAAAATGCATCAAGGTTGCAAAGTGGGAGAATGAAATCAAGAGCACGTTGTAATAAATTGAGCAAATGGTACCCTAAATGATAGAAAACTGCAGTCAGGAGAAAGGAAAATATCAGGGCTGCGTGAAATATACCAATTTATGTTTTCATGATTTTGACAGATCAAAACCCATGAGCTTTTATTTGAGGTGGGTTTGCCTTCTCAGAGATCTCACTGAAGCCATAGCATCTGATAGAGCCCATGTACAGCTGAAAAAAGGGAAATGTCTGGTGGTCTTGCCAGATGCATCTGTTTACTGCTGAGACTTACCAAACATTTTCAGCAAGTCCTGAGATGCTCTTGCTTACACTTTCTGGAGCTGAATAACTTCCAATTGTTCTTTCTTCCAAAGGCTTCAAGTGACAAGCAGAGTCTCAATCATCTGAAGGCACCTGCTTCAGACTGATCATTCATTCAAGAATGGCCTTTCTATCTACCACACATTCAGCAATACAGATTTTGGCAACCTTCCTCCAAGTTCTGCCCACAGTGGGTACCACTGAAGATCAGAGACAGGCAGTCTTTGAGGAAAATAAATAGTCCTTCAGCATTAATGCCCTTCTTTAACCTGTTCAGAGGGTGTGGGGCTGGTGCCGTACTTTGCAATCTGGAAACTCTTCAACATTCTTGTGGTATAATGGTGAGTAACCCAAATGCCTGGATGTTCTTTACACACACTGTGTCTGCCAAAGGGCCCTCAAAGAGGCAATTTACCCTTTCATAGCAGCAGGCTGGCTTCAGTCACAGTCAGCATTGGAAAAAGGAAAGCTATTCTGAGGAATGAAACACAGAATAGCTAACAGTGCCTAACAGTGCCCATCTCTACTGCATTTCACACAAACCAGGCTGATGTGACTTCAAAGACCTAAAAAAATGCCCTGAGGTGCAATGCATTTATCAGGTGTTTCACAGGATAAGCCTCTTCTCTCAACTCTTTGGAGTTTTCCTGGCATGAGATGATAATAGAACAAACCCCATCCTGCCTATGCATATTCAGTTAAGATCAGCTAAATTAATTTCTCTTACTTAAGATAGTTATTACTTTGCCAGTTGCCCCTGGATTTTTAGATCCTATAAACCCCAACTGAAACATGTAGTGCAGTTCTGTGCATACAAAGAAATATCAGCTGAAGTCTGCTGCTTAAAATAGGTAGGAAACCTCTGTGGAAATAGGTCTCACATTTTTCCACAGCAGTTTCTCCAACCTTACTGCTGGTAAATCTTCAGGGAAATATTTGTCTTCATTTTCAGCTTCTTTAAAAGGAAAGTTTTAGCTGTTTCCACTTTCATTCCTTCTTAGTTAATCTTGTGGCAGATGAAATAGCAAAGTTCATGCTCAGGCTGAGACCAATCCAGGGAAGCACTTAACAGTGTGAAATGTCCTACTGACTTCCAGAGGGACTGAATGTTTCAGCTTGCTCATGCACTTAAGTGCATTGCTGCTGGGGAGCTTCTGATCTCTAAATCCGAAAATGTGACCACAGATTATAACCCTGGTGGGTGCCAACTTCGCTCCTGGGGCAGCAGGAGAAAGGAAAATGGTGCATCATCTCAGGGCGGTTGTAGGCACTCAGCTGCAGAGGTCCAGACACCAACAGAGGGGCTCTGAGAGGTGACTGCTGTGGATGCATCTGTGACATCAGGAAATGCGAGTGCTCTGCTCTGTGTCCTGCCTCCCCACAGGACGCTGCAGCAGAGAGAGCAGAGGCTTAGGACTGCAAAGTCCAGAATATCTGTACAAAGCCAGTGTCACCAGAGGACTAAGATAATACACAGACCATGAGGTGCAGACAGGCAGCCTCTTCCCATGACCTTCCTCTCGAGAAGGGTGAGACAACACCAGCCCTGGGTGTGGCAGAAAGCTCTGCAGCCCTTTGCAAAGGTGTGAGTGCCAGTGTCAGCACAGGGAGCTGTGATTTTGGTCGGAGGCTGCCACACAGACCTGTCTGGCTTCTCTGGGGCTCGGGAGGTACAGTGCACTTTTGTTATGTAACCAAAGCGTTTTTATGCAACTGCTCCTCCAGCGCTGCCCTGTGAGATCCGATTATTATGGAGGATGAAAAACATTGTTATTTTTAACAGCTGGATCAAGGCTCAATGGGCTTAAAAGGATATTCAGAAGCAGCTGCCTCTGTAAGGCTTTCAAGTCAGTGGTGACCACTGCAAAAACTGTTTGCCTCTGTTTTGGACACTGCTTTTCTGTGGCATTTGTGTTGCCTTGCAGCTGTAAATGAAAGGTTGAGTCCTTTTCCATAAACGTTGTAAACGACTTGTTGCTGTTCATGCAGGCAGTGGAACAACAGATTTCCAAAAGGTTCCTTTCCACGAGATTAGGAAACATAAAATAATGCCAGTGCTTCTGAAAGGTAATATCTCAAACCACAGCCTACTATTCACACAGGTCATCTATCCCTAAGCACCTATTTGTAGTAGCTCACATTGTGCAATATTAGAATTATTTATCCAACACTCAAATCATTCTTGATTTCCAAGGGTTGGAAGTAGTGCTATGTTAAAAGAAGTCAGAGAGTGAGACTATTCCAACTGTGACATATCTGATGCTCACCTCTCTGCTTTGACAGTGATGAACACACTGCAAGCCATTACAGTGCATAGTTTGAGTAGAAAGTGTCTGGGCTTTTGAGGAAAGATAGAAGAAAGAAAGTGGTTTGTTCCCTTCGTCCCCAAACAAAATCAGAATTTTTATCATAGGTTAGTTATTTAACTTCCTGTCTTTCCTGGGGGGAAAAAAAAACAAACCCAACAACGAAACTGTCAGGTAAACTTTCATTTTTGTTCAGATGCAGATGCACAAAACTCAGACCTTGACCTTCCTGAAGTTTTCAGAGCTGGGGTAGCAGTTTGTTTCACTCCAAAGGCAGGTGTAGGTTCTGGCCGAGATCTCCCATGCCATGGATGTCCACAGTGTTGGAGGAGAGTGGACTGCCTTTCTTCTCTGGTGCTAGATCAGATGGAACAGGGCAGGAAGGATCTTATTTTTGAGATCAGTCATTTTAAGCATTCTAAATCTCGAACTATTCAAGTATGTTATGTAGATTATTTATAGCCTTACAGGCTGAAGTTCCATTGATTTTCTGTACCTTCTCAGGCCAGCAGAAAGTGTCTGAAAAGTACTGGACAGTCAGAGCATGATGTGGGTCTTTATGGTTCACTGAGCATTTGGAAATGGTTCCAGCTGTGTTTCTGTAAAAGGTTCTTCTGCAACCTGAACCAACAGAGGTTCGACTGACTGGAGCAAGCAAAGTCTAAGTTCTCTTATTGCCAGTGACAAGAAAACATATTTTTCATCAGAGGATGATTTCTTCCACCTCAATCATCTATTTCAGAATGGGGCAGCTAACCAGAGATTAATTTATTGTAATGACCATATCCAGTTGGCAAAGACTAGGTACAAATTTAATTCTCAACAGCTGAAGAAAATTAAAATCAACCTTACCTGGAAAATGAAAAGAAGTTCTCAAGGGTTTTAAACAAGTAGAAAAATACATAAAAATCAAATTTTGTCCTGTCTTGCATGTTGTATTAGACTGAAATGCAGTGCACTAGGTGAGCTGAAAGACAATCAAGAAGCAAAACTCCTCGGCAGGATTAACTTGATGTTGATCACACAGCTCTGTTAGTCAGGGCCTGCAGCATTGTGATAGGAAGACTAAGAGTGGTGCAAATGGAGGATGGCTGGGTGTGGAGGCACCAGCAGGAGCATAAAGCAAGGACAGGGCTCTCAGAATGTTTAGGGCACACAGCAGTCAGCAAGACCCCAGCACATCTGCCTCCAGCTTCACAACATACCCAGACCTGGAGATAAAGAATGACCTGATGAGTCACCGAGGTGGGACAGAATGGAGAGACTGATCACTGCCAGACCCAAAAGAATACAAAAATGTAAATTGGAAACCTAGACACCCTGAAAGAATCCTGGGAGACACAAAAAAGGCTTAACAGGTGGTGTTATGGACCCTAGATCTCGTGGTTCAACAGAAGCATTGTTATACCCGACTGCCGGGCTGATGTTGGTCACCACAAACATGCTGCTGCTCACGAACATGAGACTGGGAGCATGAATCAGTGAAAACATTTTTTCTTTCTGTTTGAATTAAGGAAAATCACTTTTCCTTACTGTAAGGTCATGAAGGCCAGGACTATATGTGGTATGAATACTTTCACCACATGTTGATAAAACCTTGTGACAGTATTCATGTATATGTAGACTGCATGCAAGTTCTCGGTGTAGAGCAGGAGGTATTTCTTCTTCAAGGAAGCATGATGCACGCCCTGTGCTCTGTGTCTCTGATCTCAGAAGTATCAGTTTGTCATGGTTTAACCACAGCTGGCAGCTCAGCCCCACACAGCTGAGCCTGTCCTGGTGGGATGGGGCAGAGAATCGCAAGGGTAAACTGGTGGGTTGAAATACAGTTTAACAAGTAAAGCAAAAGCTGTGCACACAAGCAAAGCAGACCCAAGAATTCACTCAATATTTCCCATGGGTGTTCAGCCGTCCCCAGGACAGCAGGGCTGCATCATGTGTAATTGAGATTTGGGGAGACAAATGCCGTCACTCTGAACATCCCTCCTTCCTTCTTTCCCCAGCTTTATACACCAAGCATGACATCATATGGTGTGGGCTGTCCCTTGGGCCAGTTGAGGTCAGCTGTCCTGGCTGTGCCCCCTCCCAACCCCTTGTGCACCCCCAGCCTCCTCACTGGTGGGGTGGGGTGGGGTAAGGAGCAGAAGAGGCCTTGGCTCTGTGCAAGCTCTGCTCAGCAGCAAGAGGACTTTTCCTCTTATCTCAGAAATAAAGATACAATGCCTGGAAATGACTGATGCAAGCTGTTATTAAGGGAGATATATTCATACATTTCAGCAGAGTTAGATGATGATGAAGCTGAAGCTAATTCAATCTTGTAATCAGAGATAGCTGTTGTTTCAGGAACAGTATCGTCCAAAAGATCTGGTCTGTATCATCTTGATGTTTACAAATAAACATTGAAGTAGAAATTAAACTCTGGCTAAAATGAAATTAGAAGAAGTCATCTCCTGTGGTGCAGTGAACACACAGCGCTGATCATCAGCAAATGATTTCTACTTTGGTAGCTTTGCACAAATAAGTAGTTCCAAAATAGCACCAAGCCTTATTTGTACATTGCAGATCATTTCATTGTACAATATTGTGTTCTTCGAGCTGCAAACAAAACTGAGTCACATGCTTAAAATAGTAAAATTACCCTTAAAGCAATGACATTTCATTCAAGAGTTATCAAAGCATGTTTTTAATCCAAATGTTACACCCCATCTTACTGTTGTTTTCCATGGAAAGTAGAGATGATACTATGAAAAATGCTGGTATTTAGAATACTTTTTTTATTCAGCAGCATTGTCTGTCATTTCCTCTAGTCTGCAAATTTTTTTGCTTGTAAAAAGAGGCACTATGGTAGAATATGATGCATAATATATTTATGGTTTCAAAAGAGTGATACCAGTTAACACCAGCTGAAGACCTTCTTGGATAGGCTCTGTTGGATGAAATCTTCCACATCTCTAATATCTTTCACATTTGAACCAAAAATAAGTCTCAAAAAAAAAAAATCTGTATATTTGGCCAGGTCCCAGACATCTGGAGCCAGAGTGACAGACTGTGAGGTACGTCGCTTCCATCCTTCATGACTTCTGTGGCAGTGCAAGAATCACAATTTCAGAAGGATTTATTGTGGTGGGAATGCCCTCACCGTGTACTGAAGGTTATCAATCTCAACTTCAACACAAGGGCTTCTGTTGTAACAGCTTCTCCTTCTATTTATAGTTTAAATGCAGAGAAACATAAAATCAGATGCTGGCGTCCTTGAGTTTATCTTCTTTTGACCACAGCGTCCTTCAAAATTGCAAAGTCCAGTTGAACTGATTTCTGTGAGATTTCCTGTAGGGCCTAGAGTAATTGAGAAAAATTTTGGCTGAACTTCCTCTGTGCTGCTCCCAGGGTGCAAAGCAAGCAAAAAACTGACTTACCCACATGGAAGCAGAGCCCCTAAACAGAAGATGATCACCAAGCTGCGACACTATTTCCCTTAACTAAAACTAGTCACTTCTGCCTGACCTGGTTATTCTGGATTGCCCACTGAAGATCCAGCTACTATTGTACAGACAGTTGAAGGTACAATTCCTTTTTTCCCTAAAGCTGAGAGCCAAAACAAGGCAGAGGAACCAATATCCCAAAAGTACTTGCTTCTCCATACTGACTACAAAGACAGCTCAAGTTGACCATCTCAGATGAACGTACCTACAGTGGAGATGTCTGCAGGCAGGTAAGATAAATGCCAGCTATGGCATTATGGATCAGTGAACACCCATTCCTGATTTTTTGCCTTGGGAGGTGGAAGTTGCAAGGAGGAGTGCAGGCCTGAATTCCCCCTGGGAACTGTACAGCTGATGAGGAGAGGAACTGCTTGCTTCAAAGCCTAGATGTGACTTATCTAAGGCACAGAGAAATCAGGAAGAATATACAAAGAAGTGAAGAGATAAAGCAATTATCCCAACATTTTGTGGGCTCCTCTGCCAATGCACTGATGGTGGAATATGACCTATAGAATTATAAATTTGTTTAATTTCTATGTTTGCTTAGCAGTGAAGTGCTTGATGTTGTTGTCTTAAACTTTATGAAGTGCCAAGTGTTTCAGGCTGGTACAATAAAAAGTAAATTTAAAATAAACAGATTTTGTCTATTGCAGCTGCTCATCTTGATGCTGTATCCTGAAAAAGCTGTGAAGAATCACAAAAAGAACAGCCACCCCCAGTACGTATTTTAAATAAGATGGGTCTCATATACCTATTTTTCATTTTATATTATACCCAACTCCTAAATACAATTCATGAAGGAGTCACAGAACTACCTACAAAACATCAGGATTGTAGTTTGGTGACATAGACATAATTTTTTATTCTTCTAGATAGTGAAGCCAAAGGACGTGACTAGTCATAAAATATGACTTTCCAAGAGAAGAAACTCAAGCGTACAACTGTTCGGATTTGGTGTGTGAAGTGATTGCAGAATGCAAAGCTTCAAGAATATTGGAATGTAAAGGAGGTCAAGGTCAACGTCAGCAGATGTTAATGTCTTCTCCTAGAGAAGGAACAGTTTGGCATCCCAGATGGCAAAGACCCTAAAAGGAAGAACTGCAAGAACAAGAGGTTGTCAGTGAGCATTATTTCACTAAAGGCAGAAATACTAACGAGATGGAAAGTGGTTTTTCCTTTCTTGTGGAGCTGTATTCTGTATTCCAAGTGGTCTGTTAATATTTTCAAAATTTATTTTTGGTTTTTGTGAGGGCTGGAAACTCATTGGAAACTTAGACTTACCATCATGAGCGATCAGCTGAAAGATAATGTTTGGGAAAACTAGGAGACATAGGTCAATAACAACGTAAGGTTCCTCTTAGGCCTGACAGCAAGTTGCCTGGTCTGCATTCATTCCAACATCCCACAATAACACAGATTATATCTGTCCCAAAGGATTTAGCTTCATGGGTGCTGTTGTTTTCAAGGAATTTCATATTCAAATGCCTTTGAGGATCTGGACTCTTCTGAACATTTAGCAGTTTCTAAATGATACCGTGCATACATGACATTTAAATTTCATTAGCATTCACACAAATCACCTCTTGTCCATAGGGGTTATGCAGGAAGATTTTAAAGACTGCCATCAAACACTTTTAGCTGCAGGTCTGGTTAAAGTCAAGTGGTGTAAATGACACCTTTTTTTGGGCTCAATCAGAAGAGCAAATATGGTTACCATTCACCAGGGCTGAGCGAGAGCATCAAGGTGCCAACCCACGGCACTGGTGAGCCACTCTGAACTGCAAAATCCAAGGTGAGGGTGCCAGAGGGGGCTGGCCTCAGCACCTGCTGGCTTTGTTTGGCGGAGCACACGGGAGAGGGAGGGAAGAACCATCACAAAACTGGCAGACAGTGCAACACAGAGCAGGGAAACTCTCCTGGGGTGGGGGAGAGAGAGCAGAGACGCTGAGCAGCTCCAGGGCATTAAGTTCAGTGGGAAGGTTGGCTTCAATTGCTGTAACAAGAAAAACTCTCTCTGTTGATTTCTGCTCTGTTCAGGGTACCAGCGTGATGCTAGTATATTTAGATTGTCTCTTTAGGCTCTGTTCTTAACCAGTAAACAGTGGAAGCTTCCTCCAGGACAAATTTCAGAGCAGGGACTTAACAGAGCTGCACTGGTGACTTCCCTCAGTCTTTAATCTGGGAAAAACCTCGGGCTACTATTTTCAGGCTCCCACTGTTCCCAGCTTAGCATAACTCCATTTCCTGCATCATGAAAGCTGAAGCGGTGATATTTCTCTCTCTTGGAGAAGCTGTCTACTTTATTAATGTTTTGGAGGTGCAGGTACTATGGTAACGAGCACTACAGTCAGTGCCTAAAGAGGAATTTACATCGCCAGAGATGCTGTCTTTGAACAGCTTGACACATCTGCTCATGAACGGCAACCTGATTCTGTGTCAGTCCACAGGAAAACTCAGCTGAGCTGCAGCTGGATGAGACAATGCAGTTGTGTAGGGATTTCAGAGGTAATCTAAGGCAGAGCTATGTAAAATGCAAGTGAGAATGAGAAAATACCCAGAGGTTTTAGGAGGCAGCAATATTTATCAGGAGCCTGAAGTTATCTATTCTAAGCAAAGCACCAGGAAAAGCAAAACTTGTGTATAGCATATAAGCAGCAATAAAGGCTCACTCCAAACTGAGAGGATTAATGCTCTCCTAATCCTGTCACTCTTCAAGGAACTTTGAAATATTGGCAACTTCTGGTAATCGAATTTTCCCAAGAAACAAAAAACCAAACAAACAAAACCACTAAACCCTGCCTAGTTTCAGAAAACATTAAGTATGCCAGGAAGAAATCATAAAATCAAATTAAACGTTGGAATAAGCTGTCTGAAGCTTGCAAGTCTGCCTTGAGTTGACTGTAATTGCTGAAATGTCTTTGCCACATACAGCCATAAAGCTTTACATTGTTTTCTTTTTTTAGTAAGTTCCACTGACTTTAACTCATGTGTTTTCTCGAAGAAAATGGAAAATTTCAAAGCTATGACAAAATATTCTTTGATACAACTCCAGTAAAGAGAGCAAAAAATAGAGACAATGAAGAAAAAGAGAACAAAACAATAGTAACTGAAAAGAAATAAAAAACAAAGATATTGAAGGAATAAAATAGGCAGATGAACAAAAAAGAGGAAAAAACGGAAACAGAGGGTGGAAAAAAAAGTGTTTTCAAAATTAAAAGATCCAGAAAAGAAATTAACAAAATGCAGTTAAGCAAGAAGCAGAAAACATGTTCTATTATTTGGCAAAAAGAATAGTGTTCTGCTGCAATTAGGAAAAAAAATACTAGGAAAGTATGAATATAAACAGATCTGTCATTTGATTTTTACATTAAAAATCTGATGTAAAAATATGGATGGAAAAATTCTTATTTCAAATATTTACACTAAAGAGATCTATTTCACAGAAAAGCAACTGTTCACGCATGGAGAATTAGAAACATAGAGACTTGTGCTAGCAAAAATAAGGAGAGCCAGGAAATGAAACTGAGATACAAAAAGAAGCCCAACCACATGATTAACTTTATCGTCCAGATATTCTGGGTAGTAATGTATAGACAATATGGTAATGTGGCTTTTATTGCAGTCCCAGTGGATAAGAGCTCTGTGCAGGGAGGAGGGTGTTGTGGAATGCTCAGTTGCTGTGCCACCTGTGCAGCCCCTCAGGTTTAACAGATGGAGCTGGAGGAATTCTGATGATGAAACTGAGAAGAGGGCTATATGCATTTTTTTAAGGAATTGCCAAATCCCAGTTTGGATAATTGCAATGAGTGAAATGTAAATAACAAGTAAATTTGTAACAGTTACAAAGTCTCATTTTGAATGGTTAAAGAGGATCCCAGGAAAACCCATATTAAGCTCTTAATATGTGATCAGGAGTCACTGGCAGTAAATATAATTCCACAAATACACTTAAAATTTATCAGATCCCAGTATTTTTAAATCATGTAATTATAGTACTGAGTTCCTCCACACGATAAAAATTTATCAATACACTGAGCAGTAGAATTTAAAATTTTAGACTGTAAAGTGATCTAATGGGCTTTCCCTCTACCACCAGCTGTATTTAGAGACAGAAAGAATAGGAATTGATATGAAACATTATTCAGATTGATGGAATGGCCTGGCACCACTTTAGGATACACAGGACACATCCTCTGAAGTTTCTGGCTGCTTTTAATCAGTCATGGACCAGCCCTGTGTTCCTACTCTAGGCAACAGAAAGAAAGCAGCAGTTTCTCAAGGCAATTCAGCAGCCCACAGATCTCAGCTGCCCTCTGAAGATACCTGTCCTTTTTCATTCACCAGATGGGTAGTTTGAAACAACAGTAGGAACAAAGGCACGGATGGGTAAATCTGAGCTTTGAGCAAGAGGAGGCAAACTCCTCTGTGATTGCTGCAAAGTATGTGTGGTCCCTGAATGTAGGATCATGAGAAATGGGAAGCCTGACATATTTAGAATGAGTTGGCAATCAACCTTTGTGTGTATAACTTTTCACTGGACATGTAGCTGTAGGAGTTCTCAAGATAAATAATGACATATATGGGGGTGCAGTGCCCTGGGGGGCTCTAAATGGCCCTAAGGGCAACTTCTAATTGGGATGAACCTATTCCTCTTTGTCTTGAAACAAGGACTCTGTTTTTCTTCTCGGAGGCCCCTCACACTCTTACGTTCTGTAGTTTAACAATAGCCCTTACTGTTGAGGGGTTTACTATGTCATAATTTGGCCGTGGTATAAACCGGAATGCATAATCCACTACAGTCAGTTGTTTCATTCCACAGTGCCAAAACAAAGCTTGGATTGTGGTCAGGGTAAAGACTCAGACCTGGATATGTTCTCAGACCTGAGTTAGTGCCCATGTAAGCAAACAGGAGATATGCACTTAACATTTGGAAAGGCGGGGCAGAGGGCAGGAGAGAAAGTTGACTTAGTCTGTGTTCTCTTTGATCGTCCCTTTCTCTGTTTCTTCTTGTTTTGTTTGTCTTTCCATATGTTTTGGCGTGAGAGTGAATCACTTTCCCTTCCTAGGCCCTCAAAAGGAAACATGTTCTCCCTGACAAAGAAAACCAACTCAGTTTGGACATATTCCAGTGAATTCCAATTAATGTTGAAGTTCCAATTAATGTTGGAATTCCAATTAACATTTCCAGATGGAGATAAGGGATCTGAATAAACATGCAAACATGTTGCTTTTCATTGCAATTCACAATTAAGCTTCTTCATAATGTTCATGAAGAAATTTTGGTGTGAGTGGAAGAGAGCGAGATAGTACCTGTTAGAAATAGGAAACTGGCTGCAGAATGGAGTGCAATGCTCCATTCAGAGTAGATCTCACTTTGCCAAAGCCATTTTTCATTTTTTCATATTCATTCCTGCCTTTCACCACTCATTTCTTCCCCCTATTTCTAATGAAAAAGTATGGCAATAGAGTCAAACCAATACGTATGATTTTTCTTGGATGGTTTCAAAGGCAAAACAGGAACACACACATTTTCAAGTGACGCTCTGCTGTGATTAAAAGATTTGTCATCTGCTGGTAGTGCTAATTAGAGGTAATTATCATTAAGATTTACCTGCCAACATATTCGATCTTCCAAAAAATTACATTTGTTTCATTTGGGAATCTCACAGCTTTGTGGATATAGAGACACTGGGAATGAGGGTAAGATGTGTCAGCTCTCTGCTTGGGATGGCACTATCAGTAACACTTGCCTTTGTCACTTATCTTTGAACAGGACTGTGAAAACTCTAAAAGCCTTTCAGCAGTTCTAAGAAACGAAAATGGGAAGAAAGCAGGGCTGAGAAAAACAAATTATCTGAATATTTGAGCAGAGAGAGTAGACCATGGAGATTCCAGAGTGTGGCCAAATTCCATCACTATTAACTGGGGCAGGATCTCAGGAGGAACAAAACCAACCAGACAAAGATCAGTAGATTCAATCAAAGGGAAGAAAGTAGGTGGTCACAAAACATGGTTCGCATTCACTGATATTTGAGCACAGGTATCACCATGTATTAAGACTACAGCATTTCTTCCAGCTCCTGCATTTTTAGTGTTTATCTAGATGGAGTCAATCCCATGCCATGTTGGAAAAGGGGCTTACCAAACACACTGAGACAAAATGTTCACAGCAAGGAAATAGCAAGGCTTTTTTGCTGCATCCAGAAACAAACAAACAAGCCTAAAACCACAGAAGCTGTATATTTTGCATAGCTTGCCATCATGGCACTTCATTTTTGGGTGTATTCTACCTCATGGAATTCACATGACTCCATTAGACTCCTAGGTTGTCATTGTAAATCAGGAAAAATCAAACATCTTAGAGTGGGATCCACAACATCTATCTTGTAACGCTGCTTCAGTTTTCCAGGAGGATGTGGTCATATGCATCACAGCTCTCCAAATCAAGGTGTTTATCTTGGGGCTTCAGGGAGGGATTCTCAGAGACCAACATTGCCAAGAATCTTACGCAGTCACTCTGCACCCTTTTTCTAAAGTACAGGAGAATGTGGAGTTCATGTTCCTTTATCCAATAGATCATCCACAAGACTGAAAACCTGTGTTCAAAACCAGCAGTCTAGTTGTACACTCTCTGTTCTACAAAAAAATGGGGGGATGAGAAACTGAATTGAGTGTGTTCCACTCTAGAAGACAATCTGGACCCAGTCCTGCCTTTTCACCCCTGTTATGTTGATTCATCTCCTACTCATTAGACTGTGGATTTCATCACTGGACTGTGGTGACACTTGGCATACATTAGATATGAGATTCTTCTGCCTTAGGGTGGATGTTTAAAAAAACACGTGGTTCCTAGACAGCCCAAGCTCCCATTAGTGTTAAAAGAAAACAGAGTAGTGGATCTCAGGTGTGTGCTGGTTTGGCCAAATTCGGAGGAAAATATCGTCTGATAGAAGGAAGGTTACAACCACCCTTCCCCCACCAGGTTCAGGAAAAAAGACAAGGTGCCACCTCATCTTAAGGTGGATGCATAAAACAGATTCACATAAATCACATTGTGAAAATACCTATTTCTTCCAGTTGACCAAGGATGACCTTAATGAGCTCTGATGGATATATTCATATGGGTACATACAATACCTCTTAGGCATCACAGTTTTTACTGCAGACCCATAGTTTCAAAAGAAAAATGTTCTTGAGAACTGACCTCAGACTCACAGAGAATACAACTTTCTCAAGTCTGTTTTTTATTCTCCTACACAAGAAGGTATTTTTGTAAGGAACTGATTATGTGAATTTGATAGTTTCTGAATAAATCGTTCACAGTTTGATATTTTGGAGACAGTTAATCTCACCAAGAGAACCCTTTATTGCTCGTTCACAATAGCATGCTGGAGATTTTCCTATCCAAAGACTCAGTGCACTCTGCACTATTTAAAATATGTATGTATCCTATGGAAGAAGAGAACAGTACTCATATGCTAGTGGCAAAGTGTGTGAAACAGAAACCCTTATAAGATTTAAGCAGGGTCAGAGTGTCAGCAATGAGTGGGCAGAGATAAGCAGGCACTAGAACCCTCTGGCATTTATGAGCTCAAAACTTCTTCCTCCTGTTGATCAAGGAGGTCAGGGGCTTTTATCATTGTAACTGAGTTCTTTCAAATGCTTTGCAAGTCAGGAACAGAGAAGCAATTCCTTAGCCAACATTACTCTGTTTCTTTTCTGTAATGAAAAATCTACCCACATTCTTCAGAAGCAGGACAACTTGTCCAATAGTGTTTGCATCACCATGGAGTGCTTGGCAGCCCTCAGCATTTTGGAAGCACCTCAGCAATGTACATTTGGGAACACTTTCCATCACAAGTTTTCTCTTTCATGTACATTCTTGTCATTTGATAGATACTGGAACATCAAAAGACATGAAATAACTCATCCAAAGATGATACTGCTACCTTTAATTTATCCTTTACACTGGAACCCAGAAGAGCAACTTGAAGAAAAATGTGGAGGTGTCAGGTTATTAAACCATATTGTCTTTTAAACTGTTTCTCCTCTCTTTTGCCATTTGCAAATCCTGTCATAAAGGAGGTATTAAAAGCAATCAGTCTGGTTTCCTGAACAGTACTGTGTTAATTATTCAGATGAAAATCCTTGAAGAACAGACAAGGTCAGACAGCAACAAGTGCAAGGGGAAGAGGAACTAAACATGTCCAGGCAATGTGCAGAAAATGAGGATGTCTTTGTTTCTGGAGGCAAACAAAACAGCGATGTCTTCAGTAAGAGAGGTGGGACACTGACCCCACAAATGCCTTCCCTGCCCTACACCCAGGTTATCTGATGGGCTTTCTTGCCTGGAATCTTACTGTCCCTTGGGAAGTGGCACATGTAATACACAATTTCCTCTATGCTCCTGCTTTATGTACCAAGTCTATTCCGAATAATTTGATACATGCCATCAACTCTAATAGCCCGAGGAATCTAGGTTTCATTGTCCCATAAGTGCTCTTTGCCTTTTCTACCTCTTTTATGATGCTTCTTTTTAAAGCACCTCAAATAGTCTATGAATTAAGCAAACTCATCTTATTAGAAGAGTCTCCAGGGTGCCTTCAGTACCTCAGCTTCTAACCTCAGACCCTGGACACAATCAATGAATGAATCAATAATAATCAATGCACAGAGCATTTCAGTAGGATTGATGACTGGCTGGGAGGTGCTGATGGGCAGAAATTAAGTCAAGGGCCATTAATCCCAGCTGGTCATTTGCCTCCAGGCAGTGCTTTGTGCCAAGGTCATTACCGCTATTCTAAGAAAAAAATCAAAGGAAGCTGACGTTGGCACATGGATATTTTTAACCTGGCTTTTGCAGAGTCAGTGGCTCCGTATGACTCTTCCTATTGAATGTGAACCCCCTTCCAACAGGCACTTCCATTGCATAAAGTGTCCCAGCAGCATTTTCTCCATTTAGTGAATCAGCAGGTGTTTTCAACGACCTACAGGTTGCATAGAGATGTCCTGGGGTTTATGGAGCCTGGCAGACCACGTCTCTGGCAGTGAGGATTTACTCACTCCCTCTCTACATTCAGCTATGGCTAAGACAACACTTCTGCATGGGCCGAATTCTGAGAACTGTGTCAGCCACATATTGTGTCTACTTGGCCCTCAGAAAATCCTGTCAGCTCTAGTCAGAGAGGGATCACAGAAGAAAAAGGATTTCTAAAGTTCTTCTTTGATAAGCCCCAGGATGTTAATCTATCCACATAGCTCACACACACACACACACACACACACACACACACAAAGATTGGATGACATTAGAATTATAAACTCAGAATCATAGAATGGCTTGGGTTGGAAGAGATTAAAGATCATTAAGTTCCAACCTTCCTGCCATGGGTAGGGACACCTTCTGCTAGACCAGGTTGCTCAAAAGCCCCATCCAACCTGGCCTTGAATACTTCCAGAGATGAGGCTCTGATAAACCTGTTTCAGTTCTTCACCACCCTCAAAGTAAAAAATTTCTTCCTAACTTCTAATCCAAATCTACCCTCTTTCATCCTTTTTCTATCATTAAATGTCCTTGTTAAAAGTCCCTCTCCAGTTGTCTCGTAGTCCCTTTAGGTGCAAGAAAGATCCCATCAAGAGTATATAACTTTCCCAAAGTATCCTAAAAGTTACCAACCCATGATTTGTGGCAGACATACTGCATCTACAAAAAAATTTTGAGAGTCAGGACCACGCTTGTTGATCAGCAATGCCAACTGCTAGAAGGTTCTCAGAGCCAGCTTGCCCAACCCACCTGCTGTACCTCAGAACACTTTGTTCTCCAAAACGTTCCAAAACACTCCAGTGTGTATCCTGGGTGTGTGTACTCCTGAGGCTCAAGGCCTGCCCCTCACTCCCTGTGCTTGCAGACGGTGTAAACGGAGCCCTAACATGATCAACAATGAGTGAACAATCCAAGTCAGGTTCCTTCACATCAGGATGCAGCTGTTTGCTTTTGCAAGGCATGCATAGTATGGATGGCTCTATATTGCTCTTGGTTGGCTGCAATGAGAAAGCAGCTAGGCAGTCCTGATCATGCTCAGTCAAAATGTTGCAGGGGCCAGGAGATAGACTTGTTTTACTTGCTGTAAAATGCACTGAGGTGCATTCAAAACACCGCTTTAAATTTCTCCCTGTTTCAGGTTTTTATGTCATTCAAACAGGAAACTGATTAAATTGAAGTGCCCCTCTGTTCTATGCAAAAGCAACATTCAGCTAATAATGATATACTCTGAGCTTCCCCACATGCTGCATAACCCCTCAGGTGGACTAATCTTCCTGTCAGAATGCAAATATGAAAGCTCTAAAAAATGTTTTGAATGGACATGGATCTTTGGAAGGTAAAGATACTTGATGAAAATACCTAAGACAGCAGGTTCTGCTTTCTGATAGTTGGGCAATTTTACCAGAGGTGATACTTGCTTTCTGGGAATTTTGGAAAACTTGTATCCCAGTGGACACAGTCCTGTAAAAAAAGAAAGAGCAGTGAGTATCTGACTGAAGAGACAATGTGAAAACTCCCATGAGGGGAGGAATTTTTCTTTGTTTTATTTGGTCAGAAGAAGAAAAAGGCAGATGAAGTTTGTATTCAGTGCAAATATAATGTCAGTAGCAGTAGCCTATAGACTGGAATCCCTCCATGTGCTGTGTGAATAGTAGTTACTTTCTGTGTGTTACTTGATGTAATGCAGTTTTTGCTAAACAAAAACCACCTGGACAAGCTGGTGCCTGTTCACTTCCTGTAGGCACTTCATGATTTATAGATACTGCCTACATCCCTCTTATGGCCTGTCATAGGATGGGTGTCAGAAAGAACTACATACATGTGTAGTTTTCTACATAGCAAAGCAAATTTTCTGCTTAAACATTAATCAGGCAAGCTGCGTGTTGCAAGAGAAGCTGATCAGGTGCTATTTTAATACTTGAAAAAATTAATAGTTGGCAAATGAAGCAGTTTTCTGCACACAGTTTGCGTCATATTGTTTAATGAAACTAAGAGAAAAAAAATGGCTCACTTAATGACTCAAAATCCTGAGGAACTCATGCAGAACTACATAGAAATCTGGATACTATAGACTGGAAAATGTAGCTTCTGTAGCTTCAAGAGAAGCAATGACAATCTAGTGTTGGCCTAATTATCTTCACTAATAACTGAATCATTCTCAGCCTATGGCTACGGACATGCTATAAGAGGTTTCTGGTGTGATTTTGAAGCTGGTGTTAACACCATTCAATTAGCAAATTGTTACCTCACCCCATACAGGCCCATATTTAGGTACAAAAGGGTAGCTCTGCAGTGTTCCCCTGGGTTTTCTCCCAGGCTCACCTCCAGAGTTTAAGTCCAAGGTGTATCTCTAGACAGGCATATTCAGTTAGATATGGTGTTTTGGGGGCTTTTTGGAGTGCCAGCTGCACTGCAGGTCCCTCTCGTGTGGGTCCTGTCAGCTCACACAAACCCAGCCAGCAGCATCCCATTTCAGAGGAAATCCAGTGTGCTTCCTGAGGATAAGAGTCTGAAGCCAAAGAGAGAGACTGTGGAGAAGCTAAATGAGGAAGGAACCCCAAGAAAATGGTGTAGGGGTGACTCTGCAGCTGCCATTCAAAGAGTCCCCGCGGTGAATTCAGTGCCAATGTTGCCATTAACCTCAGCTGTACGTTTGTGGTTGTGCTGCCTGCCTTCCTTCATGCTGACTGCAATGATAGGCTGCTGAGCTGCTCCTGCCTGCCAAAGCACTTCAACCCAGAGCTCAGAAAGCTTTTAGTCCATGATGGGAGCAATGCCCATGCCCAAGCTTCTTTGCCACCACTGTGGTCACTCCTGGGAGCAGGGGTGTCCTTTTACCAGGCTGCAGAGGGTGGAAGGAGAAGTGGCAGGTGGCCAAGCTAGCCTAGATGGCACAGGAGCAGGGCTTGGCAGCAAGGAAGGGAAAGCTGAAACAGTCAGGCAGGAAGCAAAGTCTAGCAGCCTGGAATGATTTCTTACCTCACAAATATTTGAAATTGCTTCCCATGAGGGCAGATATGAGATATCTTGTGTTGTTTCTGACGAGAGAGGAACTCTGTTCCTGGTTGAATAAACTGTTTGCTGAGACAGAGAGAGAGAGAAAAGAGACTTTTAAATCCAAAGCTGTAATTAAATGTGCAGCAATTCTGAGAGTATTCATACTGGTAAATGTTATTGACATTTCCTTTCTGCTTTTTCCAGCGGAAACAAATTATTAATACCATATTGTTGCAATAATGAGCTCTTGATAGACACAGAATTTATTTTTTCTTGTATTGCTTTAGCCCTGAATCAGTTCTCACAAGTAACAGAGATCATTTTGTTTTAGCATCACTACAGCAATTACAGGCTTGCTTCCTCCTTTGCTTTAAGGTTAGTTGTTGGGTTTTTTTTGTTGTTTTTTTTTTTTTTTTTAATTTTCTACATACAGATACTTTAAACATTTACTACAGGACTCTAGAAATCTGGATAACTACCAAATATACTGCTCTGCTACTCTCCAGTTTACCGCTGATTAAATGTCCTTAGGATGCACTGGGAAAATTAAAATAATTGATGGGTTTTTAAAAAGAGCTGAGTCAAAAATACTTTTGTGCTGGAACATGCCTCATCGTGGAGCTAGAAAATGAAAGGAAATAATGTGATAATATTTTGTCATGCAAGAATGTAGAAAATAAAAATGTCTCAGATAAAAGATACAAAAATCAGAAGTTCGATCTAAGCAGCACAAATCATACCCGTACTGAAATGGCTTTTTTCTGTTGTTGTTTTGAAAATTATTTCATTTTATGGACAAGCATGACTTGTAGGGAGAGGTAATGTCTTTTATTACATGGGATGATGCAGGTGGAAAAAAAATAGTCTCAGAGCCATGCCGTCCTTCCTTTTCTTATAAAAATTCTAACACAGTGAAAGAAATGTTACGTCAAAATCCAAACAGATTGTTTCCATTTTTTTAGAAACAAGACATTCAAAATCAGCTGAATTCTCCTTTAGCCCCATTACCTTCATTGCTACTTTGGAATGGAAATATGTTTTACCTGTAAAAAAGAAGGGTTTTCAATTCAGCCATCCCAGCACATTAGGGATGAAAACATTCCAGACACTAGATTTGGATCAAAATGGAACCCTCTGCCTGGCCACCGACCTGTCTGCCAGCAGAGCAGCCTCCTCGTGCTTCTATCCATCCATTAGGATGTTGGCGACCGTGGTCAAATGACCCAGCTGAAGCAGAGCCCAGGAGTGCTGCTAACGCTGTGCCCTGCTGGGGGCTGGTGGACAGGGTGACAAACGTGCCTTGGCACAACACACACCCTGACACCTTCCCAGGTCGCTCACATCACTGCCTCCTTCATCCTGCCCTGGAGCAGAGCTCTCCTCGGCTGCTTGGGAGCGTTTACACTTCCCTGAGAACACAGTCCCTCAATATTTATCTACACAGTCAGAAATAAAGGCAAGCAAATGAAAAAGAGGCTGGGACTGTTTCCATCTGCTGTGCCCCAGAGCACTGAGCATCCTGGACGCAGCACAGCTGAGACCTGCTGCTCCTGCTCCTCTCTGCTGGGAACAGCCTGCCTTGCAAGGGCTTCCAGCTGTTTCAGGAGCTGGTACCCACACCACACAGAAATACAAAGTCCTTTCTGCCTAATTTACCACCATGCCTGGCCTTGAAGAAAAGTGGGATGTGGAGATTTTTGCACAAGGCGATGCACTACTTTCTTTTATTGTTTTCTGTATTGTGTGCGGGTTGATTTGAGGCATTTCTGGAACATAGAAATCCCAAGAAGGAACTTATTGCTGATTTGCACTATCTCTAATTAACAACATCCTTAGAGAAAAAAAAAAAAAGAAGAAAGAAATGAAGCTTGGGAACTTTATTTCTCTGTGCACTGGAGGTTTGTTGGACACACGTAGACATCACTACTTGGCTACTTCGAAGCTGCATTTATTGAATTAACTCTTATTTCCTCTCTAGTCCACGCTCCTTTAGGGCACTTTGGGAAGAGCTGGGGCTCTAGAACAGCACTCAGAGCTTCTTGCAAATTGACTTGCTGACCACGGTGCCCTGCATGAACACTCCCCAGACTGATCTTCCTGTCTTTCCAGGTCCTTGTCCCTTGCTCTTCTGATGCCATGGGAAGCAAGAAATGACAGCACAAATTTGCCCTGCCTTGAAGCCCTTTAGGATGAAGGCAAATGGAAACCGCCTTTGTTCTATGATGTCTTGGCTCCTTTGGATGAGCAATCTCTTATTTACTGTGTTTCTTTCCATGCGCTTTGAAGGTTTTCCCAAGATATGCCAGCATATATCAGAAATAACTACTACTTTTAAAGTGATGTATATTTTGGATACAAGCAATGCAATGTTCAAACCGTATCCCACGGTTCTCCCCCAGAAGCAGATGACAAAATATTGAGTGCAAAATGCAGCACGAAAGCACTGACAGGATCCTGTTCCCATGGGTCTGGTGGACGTCCTAATTAGCAAGGAAAATTGCTGAGAATGAGATTTTGGTAGCTAAGCCTGTCTTAGTGCTGGTGGAGGTGTCTATAGACACAACTGTGTAGAGTACTCTGTCATGCAGAGGTGCTATTACATTTGCATGCAGTGTGCAGTGTTATTTACATCTACAAACTCAACTGCAAATGATTTCTGGCCGCCCTCTCCACTTCAGGGGAACACATGGATGCCCTTCCTTACCCAGGATATT
Organism: Lycocorax pyrrhopterus obiensis; assembly: GCA_014706295.1. Lineage (NCBI taxonomy): Eukaryota > Metazoa > Chordata > Aves > Passeriformes > Paradisaeidae > Lycocorax > Lycocorax pyrrhopterus. The sequence continues at coordinate 145,211,515 of JACSVZ010000002.1, read as the reverse complement.
AAACTATAGTCAAGGAGTGGGCAGCTACAAATGTGTTTGGTTCTCATTTTGAGGGTTACATGGTCCATGGCATGTTAAGACAAGCCCCTCAGCCATAGGGAATGCAGCAGATATTGTTTGACCAACCTAGGGGCTTAGAAGGGGAAGGAAGTAGCACTGATGGGAAGAAGGAAGGAGGAGAGATGCAGGAAACATAGACTATTTCTGTGAAGAAGAGAAGGGGACTGTGCTTGAAGAAAAAGCAGGCACATAAAAGAAAGAAAATTACAGCATAATTTTGATGAATTGAAGACAAAATGGTTCCTTTGGGGAGGTACACTTGAGACCCTCCTCTTAGTCTGCCATATGGTGGTAATATGAAGGAAGACAGATGTTACAAATTTGGGTGCTAATATTTCTACTGCTGTGTGGAAATATGCAGCTTCTTGTTCTCTGAGACAACTGGTGAGGATAGCAGGCAGCAGGCTTTCCTGGAGCAGACCCACCACACTCATGGGCAGAGCCAGAAAATTTCTCTATTCCCAGTCCAAGCTTCAAATCAGGAGACACTAGAGAGAACACAGGTGCATGAGATCCTCTCATCCATAACACATCAGAAATTTTAATGACTAACCTAAGGTGCCTGCAATGTGATAGAGAGAAAAATAGTGTAGATTATGCTTTACTGTAAAAAACCCCACACTTTTAATATGTTGGTTCTGTTTACTTAAAAAGAATAAAACCTCGGGGATAATGGGGACTGCCTGCCTGTACAGAGTATTTTGTGCCTAATTAATTTTATGTATGGACACGAGCTGCTTTATCTGCTAGATTAGGTATCAGTTCTAATGTAACATTTCTTGCTTGTAGTTTGGGGCACAGGGCACCATTTTATTAGCCATTTTAGATTGCTTGTTTCATTTTTTTATACTTCAATAAAACTTCTGGCATAGCTGCTTTTTCCCTTCTCTCATAGTTGAACAGACAACAATGTAAAGTTTTCAAACAAAAACCCTGGAGGTTTTACTGAGCTCCCAAAGATGAACAAAAATGATGAGCACAGTCAGACCTGTCAGCAGAAGTTGTTTTGTTTCAATGATCACTCCACTAGATAGAATTCTTGCTGCATGACAAACTCAAAAGCAGCATCTCCCAGAGACTGGCTCTGAGTCCTCTAAATACCCTAGAAGAGGTGGAACAAGATGAACGATTTGTACCTTGCCCCTAAAGAGAGACTGATCATTACCTGGATGGGACCAGAGAAGGCACTACCAGCCAAAAATCTTCCTTCCTGCAGCCATCCTACAGTCTCTGTGCCAATACCCTTGTGAGGACAGGCCAAACCCTGTCACTCACTGAAAGAACTGAATAGCTCAATAACAGCTTCTACTTAAACTCCAATACGTGGAAAAAAATGTGCATAAGGAAAACCTGATGTCCAGCATCACACAGAGCAGGAGCAGAAAAGTCCAAAAAGGCTGAGACCAATGGGAGGCCAGAGGAGGCACTCCTTGCATCCAAGCTCAGCAAATCCTACCAGAGACACACTCAAAACACTCTACAAACTGATCAAGGAATGAGCTGTGACATCAGTAGAGCTTAAGGGCTTGGGCAGAAACTGAGCTTCAAATGCTCATCTCTGAATTGAGGACGATGGGGTAGTTTAGGAAGCAGTATGAGCTCGAACATGATATACGATATGATATAGACTTAACCTAAGAAAACCAGAAGAGCAGCAGAACTCCCACTGTATACAAATTACTGGCTCTATATATGCCAAAGTATGACCTCCAGCTAGGATATAATAACCAGCTTTCATGAACAGCACTCATTATATTGTGTCCATTATGAAAGTGCAGCTGCATGACAGTGCCATGGGCTATAATGTTCTCACTTAGAAGAATTTCAATTTTCTTCCAAGAGACAATGTCTCCCTTTTGCAGGCTTATTTTGTGCATCCTGTGTTCATTTCTATTTTATAGAGTGGGATGTGGGGTATATTTTTGAGTTTTTTTCTCCTAAAGCAAGAAAGGAACTGCACACAAAAAAATCTGTCTTGATTTGGGAGGCACAGCAAGGCAAGGATTCAGCCAGTGTAAATCATCATGATGAACACAAGCTGAGGACTTTTGCCAGACAAGTATAAATCTGCTGGATCAAAGTGTTTGTCAATGACCAAAAATATCTCACAGAAACGGCCTGGCTGGCCCTCTGTTGACACAACAGAAGATATTGCTAAATCAGCAAGAAAACTTGGATTTGTTGTGTGATGACTTAAAAGAGGTTTTCTCAGTTATTTGCTCAGCTTTCTTCCTGAGCACTAAGTGTGAGGCAACTCAAGGAGCACAAGGATCTGGCTAAGGAGTGTGAGAAACACCTGTGGGATTGTGGATAAAATACCAAATGGCAGATCCAGGCAGTCTGGCAGAATTTATCAGCTGTGAGTTACTGCATTTCATCTGCTCCAACATGGCCAGGAAGCCACAAAGACACCTCCGCATGCTGCTAGGCCTGTCTTAAGAGAACCTACAGATGTCCACCATATAGAAAAGTCCTCCTCAGCATCCTTTACCCAATGGTGTGGAGTTAGAGATAAGGGGGAGCAGGATGCCACTCATCTAATCCTGCAATACCTAAAAACCACTGGGAAGTACAGCATCTCCCCAGCACCTAGCTGCATCTTTTTTATCCATAAAGGACGTGGAAAGCAACAAACCTCAATAGTTTCAGTGTTTCCACAAAGACCTGAGACCTGACAGTCACTTTCCCTAACGAGACTCCAGACTGGGTGAGTTCAGGCCTATGTTTTCACATAGGTGTGGGGAAATGCATGGGAAAGTCACACAGGAATCTGCTCCCAGGGAGACAGGAAAAGCAGGTTTCCACTCCAGGTGCAGTAGCTGTTATCTTTCAGCCCATGCAGACACAAATATTCTGTGATATGTCACGCACTGAAGGCGAAGAGCACTCCTGAGGACTCTCTATAGGATACTAAAGTTTTCCACACAGCCAGGAAATATTGTCCAAGGCTGCCTTGAAGGCACATTCCTGCGAAACCCAAGGCAGAGTTCACACCAGTCCCTGTCTTTAATGTCACAGCAGGGAACCAGTACTTTTCAAAGCCTTGACAGCGATGGTCGCTGGGTTAAGTCTGAGGAACAGACTGATTTCCCCAGACCAGCTCAGTGTAGAGGCACCTGCAGCCCCGGCTCATCCTGGCTTCTCTGTGGGGCTGTACTGGGTCTGTCTGGGCTGGAGTTAACTCTCCTCGTAGCAGCCCTGAGTGCTGTGCTCCGTTTGTAGCTGGCACAGAGCTGATAACACACCAGTGTTTCGGCTGTTGCTGAGCAGTGTTCCCAGAGTATCAAATCTTTCTTTTAATTCCTCCCTCAAAGACCAATAGGCTGGCTGTGAACAAGACCCCGGGCAGGGACACAGTGAGGATAGCTGACCAAGACGACCAAAGGGCTGTCCCATACCATAGGATGTCATGTTCAACAATAAAATCTGATAGAAAGGGGCAGGGCAGGGCATATGTAATAAAGGTATTTGTGTTCCAAAGCAACCATTACACATATTAAGACCTACTTCCCAGAAAGTAGCTGAGCATAACCTGCTGATGGGAAGTAGTGAATAATTTTTTTTTTTTTCTAATGTCCTTTGCTTTCATACAAGGCCTTTGTTTTCTTTCATTACACGGTCTTTATCTTGACTAATGGGTTTTTCGGCTTGTTTTCTCACCCTGTCCTGCTGAAGAGAGGGACTGAGAGAGGAACTGGGTGGGCACCTGACAGACAGCCAAGAGCAACCCACCACACAGAACGTGGTGTCATTCAATGGTGCCAAATCTACACATGAAAAAAAGGCTGTAAAAAGTGAGATGGTGGTAAATGAACCCAGCAAAGAATTAAAAAAAAACACTACACAGGAAGAAGGAAAGACTAGGGAAGGCAGAATCACTTCTGACTCATCAGTAGTAAAGCCAATAATGGAGAGTTTATGATTTCCGGGGTCATTGCTGATTGGGGTGTTGCAAACAGGCACATTAATAGAGACATCACAGTGCTGTCTTCTCCTCATCAGGATGATAGCCCTTCTCTGCCTGCTTGGTGGTCCCACTGGCCTCCTTCTGCCTGGCTCATAGGACACAGTCCCAGATCAAATTTTTCTGTTCTGTCCCGTGCTAGTAGCCCTTGCCAAGTATCCCAGCAACAGCCATACAAACTTTGGGGAGTGATGGGAAGACCAGAGAAATTATCTCACACCCCGAGTAATGCCAGTCCTCTCTTTCAGTCCCAGTTTCCAGCTAAACACTTTTTTGCTGGTCTCTATTTAAAGCCCACTGTCACCAATGCAATTCAATTTTTCTGATTAGGCTCTCTGTGTGTCTGTGCGACTTGTACTAACAACCTCTGAACCTGCTGGCCAAAAAATATTGATAGATTCAGAGCTGTAGGGTTCTAACACTTTATGAAAACCCTGTCAATCCTTCCAGTGAGAAAATCTGGCAATAGGCTAGCCTTAATGTGCAAATGCTTCAAAAAGATTTGCTAGGACACTGCTGGGTTTTTATTTCACTCAAGTCATCTCCTTCTTTGCAGCATGTTTGGGTAGGATTGTTTTTTTTTTCCCCACTGAGCTAAGAACTTGCTTGTGCAAGTAACCCTGTGAAAATATTAGGAAACTTTCATGATGGCAACTTTGTGAAGGAAGGATACTCTAAAGATACCCCAAAGGCATCCCATGCTCTCTACACGTGATGCCAGAGAGGTAGAGGTTTATATTACCATTTTTGGCTGGCCTAGCCACTCTCCTTCACGCAGGAGCATTTTATTTACAGAGTAGGTGAGATAGCAGACCTTTATCACATGCCATTAGGACTCATGGCTGATTCACGACACAAGATGAAATTAAAAACCGTTGCCAGAGTTCCTGAGCTCTACCTCCCCTACATTTCCCACGTTGGTACAGCAGTGCCTGCCCTAGTAAAAGAGCAGCAGTAGGGGATTCACTAATAAGTTCAAGTGCCCAGGAAAGGTGTGGGAGGATGTGCTTGTTGCAGGTATCTCCTGTCTCCAGGGGGAAACATACCAAATGTATTTTAGAAAAGGTCTTTCCATGCATTAATTAGAGCAACACTGAGTCACCCACTTCATTACACTGCTGATAGAGATCAGCAAATACTTCCTCCACAAGATTTTGACATCTTCCAGGGGCTGCAGGTAACAGTACAGAGAGACACATATACACCCCCTCTTTCTGAGAGCTCGTGTGAACTGTTTTCTGATGGATCTAGATTTTTGCCAGCAGCTTCTGCAGGATTACACAGGGAGGCTGGATCCTCTTCCCTGTGTCCAGAACAGATGCTTGGCAGTTGTAAGCTTGATACCCTCCCCATCTGGCCTGATGGCGCAGGGATCCGAGTGTGGTGGGATGCCCAATTGGTAATGCCCAATTCCTGCAGATTGTTTCAAGCCAGTGGCAGGAGGAAAAAAAAGGAGGAGAAAAAAAGGCCAGCAACAACAAACCCTCCGCACTCTTTAAGCAGTAGTGTTTCTCCATATTTAAATTCTAGGAGAGGTGAAATGGCAGTTCTGTGAGTCTCAGGTCTCACTGATTAAATGAACCCCACCAAACCCTCCAGACCAGGCAGAGGGTGAGAATGCTGCTTCCTCACACCTCCTCTTGCTGCTGGAAGGGGACAAAGGAAGGAGATTCACTGCCCCTTCTTTAATCCTAGTCTGTCTGCACTTCCCTTAGCTGAAATGTTCATGACAGATTTGATGTCCTCTTTGACTGCTGGGAGATTGTAAAACAGCTTTTCCTGGTGAAACATCAAACTGTCTTGAAAAAACTGATGTTTTTCAACAGAAAAAAATTCATCTGGCCATGTTCATTAGAAGTTTTTTAAACAACTCTACCAAAAAAGAAACTGGGGTTGGTGATTTCATTTAATATAATTTTTAAAATGAAATTTCCGTCATCTTAACTTATAGAATGTGTGATAGGCTATTATGCAGAAACTGAGGACCATGTCATAGCTCATTTAAGATTTGGTTTAGTATTTTAGGAATAACGAAGTTGGGTAAAAAAAGAGTATTTTCATAATGGGCACTAATGTGCACTGGAGTCTCGTAAGGCAGCACTCGTGTGTGTGTCCCCCACCCTTTTTTTCTTCTTATAAGTCAAAGCACAAGCTAGACAGCCTAACTTACGTTTCAGAGCATCACAAAACTCCCTTTGGCAGACAACTTATTCACACTGGAGAAAAAGCACTTTGACAGGCTCAAAAATTAATTAAAAATGCCTACTGTGACTCAAGAAATCACACACTGAACCCATGATACATTTTTTAATGAAAAAATACTCCTGAAATTCATTAAATATTATAGATTTATACCTTTCAAATAATTCAAAGCAACATCTCCAGAACTACCAATGATCTAATCTCCCAAACTGAAAATGATGTGAAATAAGGCATTTGACATTCAGTAAATACTTCCAGATATTGTTACCAAAAAAAGGGAATAAAAAATACTGGTAATTAGGAAGACTGAAGGGGAATATCTCATTTGATATAAATCAGAAATGACAGTTCACAAATAATTCAGTGCTTCCATTATTACACTTTAAGGGTTTTGTAGGGCGCACAGTGTTGCTTGTTACCACATAGCTTCACCCCAAATGCAGTTATTTGGGATAGCAGGTGTGGAGTTTCTGTAATGATTTGGTACAGGATGACAGCAGCTATTTAGAAGCAATAAAAGATCTGTGGAGTGACTTGTGCTCCAAATTGACTGTATTTTCTGATGGGTGTCTTGAGACACTTTGGAGGGGCCTGGGTTTAAAGGATTCACCATGCTCAGTGCTCCCTCAAGTGTGTCTGACACAAGAAGTTGTGTACCCAGAATTACTAATGAAGCTTTGAAGACATGGAATAGAAATGTGCATATTAATCCTTAAAAGTGCTCCACTTTTAAGTCTACCCTTGCTGCCTCCTTCTAGAAAAACATCCATTTCTCACCCTGAAAATCATGTCATGTTTTTTCATCATTCATGTTCTTTGAAAAAGTAAATTAAGCACTTAGATCCTGGTGTCATTGAGGGGTTAGACGTGTCTTTTAAGGCACCCTTTAAAAATTTGGATCCCCGTTTAGTTTGGGCAAGCAGGGAAGCGATGAACATCTACAGGAATGAATAGCCCCACTGAACTCCAGGGGGATTCCTTCCATGAAACCCTGCTGCCCAGCACATGGAAAGGATGCATAAATGAGACTTTACCACAGGGGAAGGCAAATATTTGTAAAATGTGGCCAAGATGCCAATATTTGGGAGTTACATGCTGGCTGTGGATGACTTACTGGCATCACACTCAGGATAGTAATGGTCTCTGGTTAAATGGGGTTTTGCAGCATCTGTCAGGGTTGCACCTACACATTTGTGGGCAAAGCAGGGCAATAAGAAGGGGCTTGAACATATTGTTGCCTTAGACGGATATAGTGCAACAAACTGCCCTATTTTTGCTGCCCATGCACTTTTATCCATCAGTCCTACACTCCAGTTAAAAACTGACATCTAGTAAAAAATCCAGAATTATTGGGAATATTTTTCTACATGTGTGGTTTTCCTTTTCCTTTCATCTATATTCTTCTTCTCTTTAAAATATTAACAATGCCCAGTTGAAGCCATATCTTAAAGATAACTTCATGCTTGTCATTGCTATTGCTAAGGAAGTCCAGGGTTTGCAGTGATTTTAAGTTCTCCTGTATAAAAGGTGACCCTTTTTAGATTAAATCTGGCATTTAATCTAAAATCAAAAATTTTATGAGCCACTATGAGCCAGGGGAGTGAGAAAGAGGGAAACAGATACATATACATGCTGGCTTGTAGCATGTGACATGGGTTGCAGTCAGGCTAGTGGAAACACCCTGACCTCACTGATGTAAGTGTGGTCACAGAATTTAACCCATGAAATGGCTAAGCTGAAAATGAAAAAGAAAAGAGAAGAAGAAAAAAAAAAAAAAAAGAAGAAGAAAAAGGAAGAAAAAAAAAAAGAAAAAAAAAGAAGAAAACCCCCAAACACTTCCCTTCTCAGAAGTGGGGGGACAGGAAACTGCTGGGTAAAATTTCACCTTCCACTGTAGCAGATGCAGCCTTGCTGAAGATAGTGAAGATAGAGAAACTGTGCACAGTGTGCATGAAGAGCAACCTGTGCCACTTAGTTGTGCAGTGTAAATCAAGGCATAAGGGAGAGGTAAGTGAAGGGGAGAGAAGAAAATAGAAATACCATTCCCATATCTCTTGAAGTATCAATTTTTAAAATTTCTTTTTAATAACAACATTAAAAAACCCACCCTAAATCTTCCAAATTGAGGCAAAAGAGTGACTCAGCTTTTTCTGCAAGGAGACTAAAGAATCACCTCCAAGAAGGCAGAGCTGTTGTTTTTGCTGTTGTTTTTGGCCTCCCATAGAGTGTGAAGCAACTTCTCACCACTGGCAGGGCACAAGCGAAGCCCAACCCACCTGGTCTAAGAATCTGTCCCTGCTCCCACCAAGGATCTGGACAACCTTCCCTCCAACCTCACAATAAATCCCAAGCAGAGCTGAGCCTCATCCATGGCAAGCAGTGGCCATATAAACTCCAAAGATCTCAGCTGGCTCTGCTGTGTGTTTATGCCAGCTGGAGGCCATTTCTCCATAGCTTCCTAATCCAGTAATATTCAAATGTGTAACTTCTTGAAATCCCCCTCCTCCAGTTGAAATACGGCATTTAAAAAACCATTTCCTTTATCCGGAGACCTCTGTGGGTTTTGAAAACATGCCATGGGTTTAAAATATTTCTTTTAATGGTTCATCTTTTTTTACTGAAACAAAAGTCAATTTTCACAGAACCACAAATGTCTCTGGTCACTCAGGCTTACTAATACTTTCCACAAATATCTCAGACAGTAGTTAAAAGAAAGGAATTTGTTTTAAGTCCTGGCACCTGAAAACAGCTGCTGGGATTTTTCAATATTTTTCATGAATCACTTGGGAAAAAGAAATTGGATGCGTTCTTTTGGAGTATTTCTTAAAAGTTCCATCAGCCTACCAAGTGATAACGGATTAATAATTGTGGAAAATTCAGTGCAAATTGACACTTAGACAAAATTTAATTAGCTCAGAAGGTCACCTCCTAGTGTCAGGTATTAGCCAAATACATTGTTTATGCTACCTGAGCAGGACAATGAACGAATGCTTGTTGCTTTGCTGATAAACAAATGTCATTTCTGGGATGAAAAAGCAAAAATCTCCACGTGGAATGGGGTGGGCTGTGCAAAAAAGGATGCTGGCACAGCCTGGCCTCGCTGAGCATGTGGGAGGACAGCAAGCGTCAGTCCAAGCACTGAGGGAGGTGTGGTGGTGGCAGAGGACACTCACACAAAGGTTTCACCTGAGAGCCTATGCTGAAGTCCCCACGGCTCCTCCTTCACCCCAGCTGCCTCAGGGAGCAGGGAAATGCACTTCCCAATAAAAGCAGGAGGACACGATGCCAGTGATTGACTCTGGGCTGTAAATCCTGGGAATCCTGCACTGCTCTGTTGTTTCAGCCTGAGCATTAGCCTAGAAATTCAAGTGATTTATGGCAGTTTCCTCCACAAGGCAGGGACCGGGATCTGAGGAGCCCCTCTCGAAGGAAGCTGGGCTGAATGCAAATCTGCTGGAGGGGCTGACTCGTTCAGAGCAGATGTTCATAATGCTCTCCCACAGCATTACCAATCCACAAGCTTTTCTTCACGCATCATGCGGTCTTCATGACATTTTTACTTTGTGTTATCCCTTCCTGGAAAACTGAGCTCTAAAAGCCTCTCTTGTTGTAACCAGCTGCCCTGGGTTACTGCAGAGAGATCCCTTTGAGAAAGAATAGCACATGACCTCCACTCTGGGCAGATGTGAAGGTCCCAAATCTGTGTCTGTTGCCACCACAGCTGGGCTGCATCTGCTGCCACCAGCACCCAGCACTGCTGTTTCCAGCACTTCAAAAGGGACACGTCAGGTACGATAGAGTGAGGCTTCATTTGCCTTTGCAGCAACATCTTGGACAGGCTGAGAGGGTGCTTTGCTTCAGAAATTTGTGATTCCTGTTGAAGAAACTCGCTATTGCCTTCACTACATGTGCAATCAATTTTCGTGCTTCTATTTCCAGCAGGCCGCTCCCCACTGTCGGCCCAGCGCTGCTGAGCAGAGCCAGCTGCTCCACAGAACTGGCGCTGCAAAGTCTGTGACTCAGCAGCCAAGGCCTGACTGGCCATGAAAATTGAATTGCTCCATCATGCCTGAAGCACGGAGGGGTCCCTCAAAGGCAAGGTGTGGGGAAGAAGGTCTCTGCCTCTGGGAATCTCTGGCTGCTACCTATTCATAAATAATTTTTTTTTCCTTTTTTTCTTTAGTAAAGCTACAGAGCAGCATATGCATTTCTACAGTCTAAATCACAGAACCACAGAAGGGCTGAGGTTGCAGGGGACTTTGTGAGGCCATCCAGCCCAAACCCCTCGCTCAAACTGAGCCACCTAGGGCCAGTTCCTCAGGACCATGTCCAGATGACTTTTGAATATCTCCCATGAGGGAAACGGCCCAATCTGCCTGGGTAATCTGTGTCAGCATTCAGTCAGCCTTGCAGGAAGGAAATATTTCCTGGTGTTCAGAGGGAACCTCCTCTGTTCCTCTGTTTCAGTCTTTGCCTATTGCCTCTGGTCCTAGCACTGGGCATCATGGAAAAGAATCTGGCTCCATCTAATTTGCACCCTCCCTTCAGGTATTTATCTGTATTGACAAGATCCTTTTAAGCCTTCTCTTCTCCAGGCTAAACAGCCCCAGTTCTCTCAGCCTTTCAGCATATCAAAAATGCTGCATTGCCTTAATCATCTTCACGGCTCTTTGTTGGACTCTCTCTGGAATATGCCCATGTCTCTCTTGCATTTGGCAGCCCAGCACTGGATACAACATTGCAGATGTGTCTCCACCAGTGCTGAGCAGAAAAGGATCACCTCCCTCATCCTGCTGGCAGTGCTCTGCCTGATGAGGCTCAGGACACCATTTTCCTCTCTGCTGCAAGCACACGTTGCTGGATCATGTTCAACTTCATGCCCACCAGGACCCCACTGTAGTGCACAAGTGATTTCCATCTGTGGTTTCCATGGTGTTTTCCAAAATGCGTTGGTGCATAAGGTTGTTCCTTCTCAGGTACAAGAATTTTTCCTTCCTTTTGTAGAACAACTGATCCCATCTTTTAGAAACAAGTCCTTTAAGTGACCTTAAAACAGAGAAGAAACTCAACAAGAGGCAGAATGAAATGCCAAAATATGGGAACAAATGGAGCATCACCGAGAGCATCCCTGTTGGGGAGCTGCATAATGGGAGAGTGAGGAGCTCAGAGTAAGAGGGGCCATTCCCCTTTCGCTGCCCTGCCTGGGTCCTGTCCAGTGTGCTGGGTTAAGGCTGCAGCCAGACCACACATTCACAACAAATGACAGGAGGCTTGCTCCAGGACGAAAGACTTGAACACAGTGAAAGTTGTTGAGCACCCTCTCACTACTTGCTGGGATTTGCAGGGGAAGAGCTGTCACCAGGCATGGGCAGATGCAAAAATTCAGGGAGAGCCATGAATCCTGTCATGGCTATTTCTGCTTAGGAAAGTCCTCCTTGGAGCTGGTTCTGGAGGAGTTGTGACAGTACAACCTCGCTGGCAGAAAAGGCATTGCTTTTCCAATAAAATATTTCACAATTGGTCATCAGTTTAACATATTACCAATTTTAAAGGCATTTTTAAAGTGAGAAAATTTGAAACAAGTTTCAACTTTCCAGTACTTATTCATCCTGTGTTGACAGATTAGATGAGTTTATATCATATTTTATTGTGCTGTGTATGTGTTAGAGCAATATTGGAGTAATCTGGGCTACCAACCCTTTGCTTTATCTTGTTTAAAGTCCTGCATCTTTGGGAGTAGAGCTGTCATTTCAGTCCAGTCCAGAACATTTCCCATTAGTCTCAGTATATCCTCTGGGAATGTTAAATGGAGTCAAGGGAGAGAGAGGGAAAAGAGCACAGACCCAGTTATAAATATAGTACCTTCTTTTTTCTTTAACTGTGAACTTTTACACAATAAATTATGTCTTCTGAGTCTGGTGTGGTTTATACTGGGCACATATATTGTCAGTAAGAGGAACTCAGGAGTTTTCTGCAGGGAATTCCTCTGCTTTTATTAAGACTAAAAGGAATTCACTTATAACTATGCTTAATTGCCTGCTGTCTTGACACAACTTTTGAGAAGAGCAAGGGTTCCTCTTGCTTTCCAATAGCAGAGTGTCCCCAGTGACCCTACTACCACGTTTTCTTTCATCTGCAGAGGTGCACTGAAAATTGAGGATAAGAGCTTTCAGTGTCAAGCTATGCTATGAAGATGTTGAAAGCTGAAGACTAATGAAGCTTAGGGAGAACATCCTGTGCCTTGGTCCATAGGTCTGAAGGGCTAAAAAGATCTAAGTCTCTTCACTAAGGGGGCAAATTGTGCCTCACCAGTGCAGTGACATTGTATAATGGAGTGACTGCAACAGGCAGCAAGGGAAGACTGATTGATGTCATCTGCCTGGAGTTCTGTAAGCCCTTGACACAGCATGACATGCTTATCTCCAAATGGAGAGACATGGATTCAATGTGGATAAGGAATTGTCTGGATGGAGGCAGCCAGAGGGTTGTGGTGAATGGCTCCTATGTCCAGGTGGAGGCTGGTGATGAGCAGGGTCCCTCAGGCTGTGTCTTGTGCTCTTCAATAACTTCGTCGGTGACACAGACAGGGAGATGGAGTGCACCCTCAGCAGATTTTCAGATGACACTAAGCTGAGCAGGGCAGTTGACACAATAGAAGGATGGGATGCCATCCAGAGGGACCTGGACAAATGTGAGATGTGGGTCCACAAGAGCCTTAAGAAGTCCAATGAGTCCAAGTTCAAAGTGCTGCACCTCTGTTGGGGCAATCCCAGACACAAGTACAGACTGGGAGGAGAACTCATTGAGAGCAGTCCTACAGAGAGGTTTTGGGGTTCCTTTTGGATGAAAAGCTGGACATGACCCGGTAATGTGTGCTGGCAGCCCAGAAAGCCAACCGCATCCTGGGCTGCATCCACAGCACTGTGGGCAGCAGGCCAAGGGAGGGGACTGTGCCCCTCTGCTCTGCACCTGTGGGACCTTCCCCTGGACCTGCTCTTACAGGTCCTCAGCACCAGATATAGACCTGCTAGAGCATGTCCAGAGGAGGGCTGCAGCACTTATCCTATGAAGACAGGCTGAGAGAGTTGGGGTTATTCAGTCTGGAGAAGAGAAGGACCAAGGGAGACTTTATGGTAGATTTCCAGTACCTAAATGAACTTATAAAAGAGATGAAGAGAAACCCTTTACATGGGCAGACAGAGATATGACAAGGGAAAACAGTTTTAAACTTAAAAAAAAGGACATTTAGATTAGATGTTAGGAAGAAATTGTTTACTGTGAGGCTGGTGAGACACTGGATCATGTTGCCCAGAGGAGTGAGCATCCCTAGAAGCACTTAAGACCAGGTTGGATGGGGCTCTGAACAACCTGGTGTAGTGGACTGTGTCTCTGCCCTTAGCAAAGAGGTTGGAAGTAGCTGATCTTTAAGGCTCCTTCCAACCCAAGCCATTCCATGATTGTAGCTGAGTAGGCAGATGAGGCTCACCTGGAGAGGCAGAGGGCCAAGGGATGCCTGGGAGACATGAAGCAGCTGTAATTTCTTCAGTTTTCCTCCAATCTAATAAATGCATTGCTTCAGTGGCTTTCTGTAAGTGTTGTACCACTTGGTCTCCTGCAGAGACTTTTCCCCAGAGCTCCCTGCCTGTGCATGTCCTTCAGATAAGGCCACACTGTGAAAATATCTGTTTTCCAGGACACCTGCTGCTCAGGAATGCCCTTTGCCATGCCCAGGTCTTCTTCTGCAGTATGCCTCTTTCAGGCGAGTGTCTTCACTGAGAACCAGGCAGATTAAACTCCCTTCAGATGTCTCCTTTTCCTCCCGATGATCCAGGTGTAGAAGGAAGTCGGTTGCTCTCACCCACAACTCACAGGGGAAGAGAAAATAGGTTAAAAAATCTGAAGCTATAGATCAGACAAGGAGAACTGTGGTAGTCAAATGGATACCTCTGGTGACAGCTTAAGCGACCCAGCAAGACAAGTCTCTACAGGCAACTGAAGTGTCTCCTGTCACAAGTGAAACATCTAAGTCTTAAGATGTCTCTTGCATCAAACTCGATCTCTGGTTCCTGTGTGGAGAGGTCAGCTGCATTTCAAGCCACCAGAGAAGCTGCAGCAGCAGACAGTGATCTGCACCGGGGGAGGCTGGGAGCAGTGAACAAGGAAAGAAGAAGTGATGGGGATTGTGAAGAGGCAAAGTTGGTAGAGTCATGGAAAATCAAAGTGAGAGAACAGAGGGAAGAGGACAGCAAACCAGGGCAAGAGACAAAAGGGCAGATTGAGAGCAAATGAGAGGAGACTGAAAGAAGATAGAAACTGGGGCAGGAGAGAGGGGTAGGGAAATTAATTGCAAAAAGAGTATGAAAAAGTGCTATGTAAAAAGGAGATGGAGAAAGGAGCAGAGCACAGTGGACCAGAGAGGAAAACAAGCAAGACTTTCAGAACAGCAAATGTTTCCATAGAAATAAGATGCAACTGGAGAGGGGTATGGACCCTTACATCTCCCCAGGTTGAATTAATATAAAGATATGCCCTCCCCAGCAGCAGTCCATCAGCAGCAAGCAGATATTTTGTGGACCAAATCATCATATATACTTCTCTTGTGCTACAGGAGAGGCACTGCCTCTCCTAGGAACAAAGCAGTCTCTGCTTGAGAGCACACGTTTCAGCCTCATATTTCTAAGGATCCGGGAAGGAAGGAAGGAAAGAATGAAATTAAAGAACCCTTTGCTGTCAGGAGGAACTTACAGACAGTTTTTCCTCTAGGGGCTTAGTTTCCTTCTAGCTCTTACACCCAGCTGGCATCACAGTGGCAGCAAGATGAATACAGTTGATTGAACCCATTGCTATTCTGTGTCAGAGATGGTTTAAGGTCTTGCAATCATTTTACTCAGCACAGTTAGGAGGTGAATTACTCCAGGGTGGGATTCCTTGATAGCTTCAGTAGTTTGAGTTTTACTAAGAACCTCTCTTCCCTATGACTGATGCTATTTCTGTTCTTTCTTCTTATGAGCACACCCTTGCCATCTTCTTACCCCTCCCCTTTCTTTGTAGTCCTGGTCAGAAAGTTGAAGTAAAGCTCTCCCTCTCTGGCTCCGGTAGCATTTCTCCAATCCTTCCATGCTCCTGTCAAAAGATTTGGCATCCCATAGCTCGTTTCTTCTCTCTATCTAACAAATCTCACACATCACTCAAGCATGCCAACCTCCCACCTTCCTTTCCTGTTGTCTTTATGCCCTTTTCCTCCTCTTTCCTTGGAACTTTGCCGCCAGGTACAGGAACATGTCATGGCTGGTACCCTACAGCTTGGAGCCCAAAGCTTGGCAGGTGTCTCTATCCTCTTCCCTGTGCTGCCCAGCTCTGTGGCTTGGGGCAGAGCACATCACTGCAGCAGAAGTGAAGAAATATCCTCCACTGTCAAGTACCTGGTTAGTACCACCCAGTACCAAGACCTAGAGCTGCTCACTGCTTACTTCAGGGTCTCCCGTACCAATTCTTTTTCAGGTGATCTAAAAACCTGGTGTTTTCCATTTTCTGAGTTCACTCTCTTCACCCAAGACTGCAGTAGCAGCTCGAAACACACGTGAGCTAAGCACAGAACCAGCACCACATCATTTCCCAATAAAAGTAATTCCTCAGCTCTATTATGCTCTTTCACACTGCATCATTGCAGTCCAGAAATCCACCATGCTGACTTTCTCTCCTCAGATATCACCCGAAAGAGTAGATCATATAGAAAAAATGTCAGCCTGTCATTTCATTCTAGTTGAGGAATCAATTAAAATTTGGATGACAGCTGCAAGTAGCAAAGAGCACTGCTCAAAACTCCACCTGCAAACAAGGCTGAGCTAGAGCGTGACCTGAGTTGTAGGGTTTATCTCAGGCCTGGTACAGCAGATGTAGGATGCATAAACATATTGCAGAGCAATATATCCTTTAGGCCCAAATGCTGCTATCAAGAAAGATGGCAACATAGTGAAGCCACAACGAAGGAGGTAATTTCAGGAAGAAGAACGGGACTACAATGAGCTGCTGCTTTCTGATTCACTGCCCCAAGTCAGTTAAAACAGCCAAGCAGAAATGCCTCCCTGTATAAATACCCTGGCAATTAAGTTTAGCTCTTCGACCCTCCTCTCTTATTTGCTGAATCTACTTGCAGACACTGACAATTTCTCAGCCATTTTTTCCCTCACCATCTGTATAATTATTCAGGCTACCAGGTGCATGTGGTATAGATATAGCTAGTTATGTAATCATTAAAATAATTAAACATATTCTCTTCACTATTCCTATCTATTTTTTTTCTGCGAAGGGATTTACATATAGAAGTTTTTGAAATTTAAATTTACAGTCAGTTTAGATTCAGGTGCTTTAAGATGAAAAGTCCTAAGTACATTGCAGACTCTGTCCTGCCATCTCTCTACAACTACAGTTATGAGGAGTGTTTACTCATGGACAAGAATCTGCATGCATCCTGGAACATGCAATGACAACAGAAATTAAATTAAATACATCTCCAAATAGGTCATTCAGGAAGTGGCCACTGTTTTATTTTAAACAATCAAACAGACAAACACCTCTGCCCCACCAAAAGCAAATCAACAACAGCCACAGCAAAACTCAAAATTAATAAAAACCCCCAAACTACTAAAAAGTGTACTGATCCTAAATAGAATTCTTTGTTTTGCTGCCAGTTCAGAGTAGTTGGGTGGCAATAACCAGTGCAACCAGCTTGCTGTAGCCCACACCACTAGACCCATTTTTGAGATGAGGACACTGAAGAACACATCAGATTTATAGTGCTTTGAAAGCACACACAGGAGACTTTTCATTACCCAGGCCCCAAAGGAGTTATAATTGGTTTCAGAATTTATGTGCAATAAATCCTTCTGCTTGGTTACTTGTTAATAAGTTCTGTTGACAATACTTTGCAGTGGCTTCAGTGCCTCCTCTGTGTGCTGTCTCAATGGGAGCACTGTTTGTGTGTCCAAGCACACCTGTGTCCTCCCAAAGACATGCTGAACCCCAGGAGAAAAACAGTGACGTTCACCTGTCATTGGGACCCCCAGGTGGGGTGAAAAGGTCACAAGTCATTCTCTGGCTCCTCACTCTGTAAGGGCTAGAGAGAGCCACTATCACAGAACAAAACCATAGCATTCGCACGTAATTTCCAGGTGAAGGATATTATGGCTCGCAGTCATCATTACACCAGCAGGGATTCCCCCTGGGGATCAGACATGAGCAGAACACAATCAGGTGACAAGGAAATCCTTTACCCAAACAAGGGGTTAGTTTAGGGTTGGTTAAAAAGAAAAAAAAAACCAAAACACAGAAGTGCAATGAAGTGTAAGGTTACATTCAAGAATGTTTGCCTGAAAGCTGATTCCACAGAGGTTTTGATTCTCATCTGTTGCCAAATCACTTCTTATTTGTAACCTTCTTTTATGCCTATAGCATGCACTTGCCAAATTCAGACTAGAAGATCACTTATATTTTATAAGAAGATATGACAAGGCAGGCAAAAACTGGATTTTTATGCTGAGTTACAGTCTTAAAAACCATTGGGAAATAAATGGATGATATAACCTCACAACTGCCCATCAATCACTGTGACCCAGCCTAGGAAAAGGATCTCACTGCCTTGACATCATTTCCTGCAGCCCTCTTTCTCCCAAAAGCCCCATGTGCAACAGGAACCATACCCACTGATAAAACAGCAAGAATTTGACTTTCCAGAAATATAATTTATGGCTGCCAGTGGTGCTCTTTCACTAGTGAATCTTTTGTTTCATTTATGTTGGAAAGGGAAAAAAAATCATCAGCTTTCTGTGGTGCTGGGTATGTCTGTGAAAGAGGAAAGGGAAAGGGAAAGAGAAAGGGAAAGGGAAAGGGAGAGGGAGAGGGAGAGGGAAAGGGAAAGGGAAAGGGAAAGGGAAAGGGAAAGGGAAAGGGAAAGGAAGGGAATCAGCAGAAATGCCATCTTTGCAGAAGGTATATTAGGGAAGTAGTCTCTCCAAATAAGACCTGTGAGACCTTTTTGGCTTATTATGAAGGACATGTCCTCTCTCATTGCTCAGGTGTGTGGGGTCCCTTAGTCTCCTTTGTTGCCCATTCATTTTTAGAAAAGACATATGGCAGCAGTCACATATTCTCCTTCAGTATCAAATGTTGCTTTTCCTTTGGTCCTTGAGACACGTATTTTGAATTTGCTTCCCATATATAACTGAAATGACTGAAATGTCATCTGCCACTTCAGTGTGAAGTGGGCTGGAAAGACAACTTTCAATCACAGCAGTGCCAATGGAAAGGGAAGGAGGAAGGGCACAAGGCTCCCGTACAAGACTCTCATACCATTCCTCGTAGTGCAGCTTTGCAATACATTTGGAGGTGAGCTGGAGATGAGACAGAAAGGTCCTGACAGGATCCACCTCCAGCCCAGAAAGGAGACCTCTGAGGAAGATCTCAGAAACCTGTTCCTGAGGTGGTAACAAGGGGGCCTTGCTGTCATGACTGAGTGTGAGCATCAGCAATGACAAAGGCCCTCAAGGGCCTAAGCCAGATCCAGGGGTCACACTGTTCAGCTCTATCAACCGTCTTCTTCAAACAAAATCTAAACCACCTCCAATACCTGGTGGAAAGAGGGGACCGGAAGAAGATAAAATGGATCTTGCTTAGGTAAACTCAAATGTTAAAGGAGAGAAGTTTTCTCTGGACAGTTGTCAAATCCTGACCCTCTTTCACATCTACAGCAGCAAAGGAATTTCCAGGTGCTATGACCTGTGCCCTGAACCACATCAGCGGGCATTGCTTGCAGCGTGTGCCTCCAGCAGCTGGACCAAGCAGATCTGCAGGAAGGTGAGGCTAAAGCCTCTGTCTAATGAGCTGAAACAGCAGAGTGCTCCATTTCCTTCAGCCATAATCCAATTTCCACATACAGAATAATCCACTTCACCTTCAGACAGGGACTTTATCCATCAAGGGTGAGAGAATGAAGAGATTATCACTTTATTGAATGAAACAACCTATTGCTCCCTAAATAAGCTCTTGTCCACATGTGGCTCCAGCTGTTGGCTGCTGACAGAGAATTTCTCTTTGTCACTGTTCCTGTCCTTCAATGAATGTCTGTATTCCTGCTCCACTGTGATGTCACTGTCACCTATTTCCCAGACACCATTTTAATCTTATTATCAAGAAAGAAGCTTGATCACAACCCCTTAAAGTAGATTCTGGCTCCTCACTCAACAGAGCTCAAGATGTTGCTTTATCTAGTTTTGCTCAAGACAACTGGCAGAATTTTGTTTAGGTATTGGCTAAGAAGCTCAGAATGCCCCCGGATGTCTGAGGTTAACCATGGAGTGAGTCAGTGCTCACAACTAACAAGATTATTTTATCTACCTGCCGTTCTCAAGGTGTAGACAATGAGAAGACCAGATTGCTGTGTGTCCTAGAGTTTATCTACTGCTGTTGTACTGAATTTGTACTGTGCATCAGAGATTAGTCAGAACAAAACAGAGGCACTCCTACCCTCCTTTTGCAGAACAGGATATGTCACTAGGGTGTGGGGAGTGATCCAGGACCTTCCCCTTCAGAGAATGACAATGGTTTGCAGCTTCAAAGAACTGTCTCCAAGAGGCTTTGCTACAATTGCTATAGCAATTAAGACAAGGGGCTGCACCACAATTTTGTTCCTGGAAATAAATGTGGCCACATTTGAGGGGTGTGCTTCAAGGTGTCTGGGAGAATACATCTAGGCCAGTTCAGGCATTGTTTCTAGTGATCTGGATGTATACCATGGTTTTAAAATCCATCACATTATTTCCCTTTGTATACAACAACACAAGTGCAAGAAACAGATCACTGAACTTTGATTAAAAGAGAGCATAAAACACATTAAACTTGGTTTGGGGAGCTTTGGCATGAAAGTCTGTCAAAGAGTTGTTCAGGTTCTTGCACCAAGTCTCAGCTGTTGTTCAGAAATTCACTGTGTTATTTTAAAACAGTTAATGTTTTAAATTATGTCCTTTGAAGGAAAAGAATGACTCATAAACTTGGTCTGGGCTCTGTTGCTACCTAGCATGAAATCTTTTAATATTGAAACAAGCCAGAATTTCTACACACTATGGCTGGAGATAGACTGAATCATGAAGAGATATACAGAGACAGGAGCTGCACTTACGTACACATACTGGTATTTTTCTTCCATAATGCTCATTACTTTAGTATCAAAGCATGCATTTGCTTAGCAGCAATTCAGAGACCTGGAAGGTCTTTGAAGGAAACAGGGAAGAGGAATGGAGATTTAAGCAACTCCATTGCTGGAAGACATGGAGAGAGTTGGTAACAGTCACTTACTTCTCATAGGAAGGAGCATGAGGAGCATCATCTTAATAATGAACCCAATATGGTTTGCATTTTATATTAGTAAAATTACACTGCTGTTGGAGTAACTTAACCCTATCCTGATCCCTGTTGGCATGTATGAGCAGTGTGGCACACCAGCTTAAATAATAAGT
Source organism: Lycocorax pyrrhopterus obiensis (assembly GCA_014706295.1). Classification (NCBI taxonomy): domain Eukaryota; kingdom Metazoa; phylum Chordata; class Aves; order Passeriformes; family Paradisaeidae; genus Lycocorax; species Lycocorax pyrrhopterus. Next base: position 145,190,779 of record JACSVZ010000002.1, on the reverse strand, counting down.
GAGAAACACCCTCCTCACTCCATGTGCCTTCTCCTTTTCACATAGGAACCTGGTCCACACACAGTCAGCTGGTCCCAAAGCAGCAGTGGAGGAAACCCTGGCAAGAGTTGCAAGTGGAAGATTAGATTTAATTGAACGACATTTTGCTTTGTAAAGATCACACAGATGGAGAAGCCTGACTTAAAGGAAAGCTAAAGGTCAAGCACTGCTTAGGCAGGAGTGGAATTTGTCCATCCTGCTAACTCTAAAAATAAACTTTTAAGAATGTAATAAAATTGGATTTTGGACTAGAGGCATTTTGTACATTTTGAAATGCTTATGCATGAGCTCTGTGGGACACATGCATCTAATGAAGGAAGCAGGGAATTTGCATAGCGATTAAAAACATGGGCACGAACACTGTAAGTCTGCAAGACGGAAACCACATTGCTGCCCCAAGTTCATAAACTAAGACAATGATTTCATTGCCCCTGATTTGAGACCTCTCAGCACCAGATCAGCAGCAATGCCTGTAACCTTTGAGTAGTCGGTGCATATGATCCAATCACTGAGACTGGTCAGCGTTATAGGACCTCATCCATTGACTTCAGAGAGGTTAGGAAAAACCCTTTTCAGCTTGTGTATGGTTTTTTTTGCGTTTTTTTTTCCTAATTAAATTCCATGATAGATAAGATTCGGGATAATGAAAGAACTTGGTCTTGCACCCCCAAAGGATGATATATGACCCCATATGTCCATCAGTTTCAATTAGTCTTACCACAGAAGGGAAGCCCTTGTGAAAAACTAACTCAGGAGCACTGATTTCTCTATAATGGGTAATGACCATGAAAGAACTCAGAGCTCACAAAATTAAAGCAGCTCTTTTTCTGAGAGAAATATTTACAAAGTCTCTGCAGCTTTTAAGCCATGCATGCATTGAGCAATGGCATGGATATCTCTATTTCCCATGCCTACTAAACTTGCTTGCCTCCTTCTGAGCCCCAAAGTTATTACCAAAGGCACGGATGACACAAGATTTGGTGGGAGAGCTGCCTGAGCCACCAGTGCAGGTGACACATAAGTGCCACCTATCTCCTTGCAGGTCCTACAGGAGATGCAAAAGTAGGAGAGATTAAAACAATTCTCACTGTCATGATAAAATATGAAGCAGTACAATGCTTCCTTGAAGGTTATCAATCCAATGTGATATTTTGAGAAGACCAGCTGCTACAGAGAAATATTAGGTATGTTATGTCATCAGAACAGACTTCTACCCTAAGGGAGGCATATTGTTACCAGTTGTTTGAGGAAAGAATAGCTTAATACAAAAATAAATACTCTGAGGCCTTTTCATATACAAGCATGAAATGAGGCTTCATCCCACAATACTCCAAGTAAAGGCCAAACCATTTTCATTCCCTGTGCACTCCAGTGAGAGCTGAGGGCCTCAATTGCCTTGAGGAGCTCAGTGTGCATACAGACGAAGCTTGCCAGTGTGAGGATGGACATTTGCTCATAACTGAATTTTGTTTCTCAGAAGCAGAAGACCTTTTCCCACACATGCAGGATTTAGCCTGATCATGATTTGAAACCCAGAAAGCAAATGCCAGCGAGATAAAATGAGAAGTGCTGTCTTTCAATGGGACTTGCACACATCACTGTAGGAAGAAGGGTGATATTTTGAGTGGTATAAAACTGCCTACAGACCTCAAATACACTTCTTTTTCATTGCATTATAATTTGTCTGGAACTGTTCAATTCAAGGAGTCACTTCACCGTGCATGAGAACAGAGTGGTATAAATCAGGCTGCTCCAGGAGCAGGTCTGATGTGAAACTACGCTTGAGATCTGGGCAACAGAGAAGATGGCTTCTTAAAACAATTGCAAATACTTAGAAACTATCCAACAAAGGGAATTTACACTGGTGAATGCACGTTTACTGCATAACAACAACCTTATTGCAAGACTTTCTGTGCAGAGCCCAGGCATTCAGTGAAATGCACACATACATGAAAACATCTGGCATCTGAGAAGTAACCTGCAGTAATCCAGGGCATGGTCTCAGCCCAGTGGGTCTTCTCCATGTCCCTGTGACCCTGAACACACAAAGCTCCCTTGCACTGCATCTGATCTTTGCTGTGAACCTCACAAGGACATTGGTCTGGTGGAAAGCAAGAGATTGGAAGCCTTCCAGGTTCAGAAACCATGGTTTTTATCCTGGCAGGAGCCAAACACTAAAAGCAAGGCCAAAGAAATTATAGCCAACAGGAAATTCTGATCATCATTTGGCTATATCTCTCAGTTCCTCAGGGTCATAACACAGACCCTTGTGTGTATGTAACAACTCTAGTTGTCATCTTCCAAATAATTAGCACAGGCAGGATTTATGTGTTTTGCTTGTTTATGGGGACTTGTATTTCATGACAAGCATTTTGTAAGCCCTTAGACTTGTAAGTAGCAAATGCAGAACTGAATTTAAGTTTATTCAGGACTGAAGGTTCCTTATATAACCAAATTGTTTTAGGTTCTGTATCTGTCTGATTTTAATAGAAATGATTCCCTTTGGTTTTTGCTCTCAATGAGATTTTTATTGACAGAATCACAACAGACTCTAAAGAATTCAGAGGGTGAACTCCTCATTTTGTTGTTCTGTTAACAGTGCCCCTACAAACACACAAAAGGAACGTAGAATAGAAAAGTAAGATGCATTCCTGTCTTCACCACTCATTAGTGCTGCTTTGGGGTGAGAATAACACCTCACTTTTGCTGTGCTAGAACAAGGTGTGAAGCAATTACCAAAAGAAAAATCTTGTTGTAAAATAGGGCCATCCCATCTTCTTGCTAACTGCTCCCCAAAAATCTTTCCCCCGGCCTCATTGCTCAGGAGAATGTCCTGCATACCATCACACCAACTGGCAACTTGTTTACTTGGGACGGGCCACTCCATCCCCTTTCCCCTACATTTTCCCACCCTTGTTTCTGTCTACACCAATTATTGTAGTGGCTGGTTAGCCTGCACTACAACAGACAAGGAGAGTCCTCTGGTTAGACAGTCCCTAGGATCAGAGAATCTCCCCAGCTTAGGGTGACAAAAGAAGCTTCTCCCAGGATGCTCTGTTCTGTTATGGTAATGTATCCCAGTTCTGCTTCCCTGGTTGGCCTGTGGCCTCCCCACCTCTTTGTTACCTTATATGTCCCATGCCCTAGAAAGTTCTCCACTCCAGGTTCCCCCCATTGGCCTTTGCCCCCCACCACTCCCCCAGAGCTTCCCCACTGGCTCCCATTCCCTAGTCCCCCTTTGTACCGCCCCCATGCCCTCAGATCGTCGTCTCTGGTGCTCGCCCTGCTCCCGTACTTAAACCTGGACCCTCCGTTGTCTTTTGCCTTCGTCCCATGACTCCTTCGCGGTGTGGCTGCTGTAAACCTCCATCTGTGGAACTCTACACGGAGACCCTTCCTGCCTCTTTGCCACTGACCCATATTACTGAAGCGCTCTGTGCTTTTGTGCATACACGCACGTGTGAGTGTGTGTGGCTCTTCCTGCTGAGCGGCTTCGCTAAGGAGACGGTCTTGGAAGATCGCAGCACCTTGTGCTACAGCACAGCAAAGCCGCAGCGCCACAGAATAGCGAAAAATTACATCCTTCCCTTTCCCTGACTTTGGTTTCTCTTCCAGCCTATCCCATACCAGGTCTTGCAGAATCCCCAGCTGCTCTTCCTCCGCATCCTATCATGGGTCCCATACCCAGGCAGTGATGCTTCTCCCACCTGTGGGGTGAGCTGGGGAGCTGCTCCTGTTTCCCCTGGGAAGGGTGTGACCTCCCACCCATGAAGCTGAGGCTCTCCTGGAACAGTCCCAGCCCAATTTCGAGTCTTGTGTCTCTGACTGGGATGTTGCGGTTCCACGGCTTGTCGTTCTGCCTCTGTGCGTGTATAGATGAGCCTTTAATCACACAGCCTAATACAGTACTTCCAAAATAATCTCACATCAGATGAGAGAAGATCGCGAGGACAACCCTCTGGCTCTGCATCTCTGTGTTGCAGCTTTTCTGTACAGCTTTGAATAAGACACTTTCTTGGTCTGTACCATGGGACATAACACACTGGGTGAAGTGGAGGAGAGTGATGATGCTGGGCACTTCTTTAATGGTTGTGAGATATTGCCAAAGACTTGTTTGAGAAAAGGCTTAAAGAAGAGAACACAGAGGGCTGTGCTTCACCCAGAGTATCTTAGAAACAAAAAGGAAAGAGAGAAACATGACTGTTCTGAGAGAAGGATGCTTTCTGGGCACTTGGGACATCTGAATTCATTCAAAGAGCACTTGAAAATCTTGGTTGTACTGAAATGATCTGCGGTCTCTGCATCATGGAATAATGGGGACATTAATCCAAGGGACATGGGACAGGAGGAGACTAGAACTCTGGACCTGTGCTACCTTGTTCTACCACACATCCTTTATCCCACACTGCACAACTTCCAATACCAGCCTTGCTGCCCTAGAGGGCTATACTCTGTCCGTCTTCCTCATTTTGGGCATTAAATGCAGGTATTGATGCTTGTTTCACCTTCTCTCTTGAGGCCAAGGTAAAGCACTACTACACTTGCTGAATTCATCACTTTGTGCAAACTACATTTATATGGCAGCAAATCTATATAACTTCCCTGTGTCCATTTACTCTGTTGTTCAGCTGTCAAGAAAAGGCAGCCCATCAGGTTCTTGTCAAAGGGCACAGTAGTTGCCTCTTTGTCCTGGCTCAGAAGGATCCTTTGCCCTACATGGAGCCAGACACCAGAGCAGAAGCATCCCTGGGATTTTTCCTCAAAGAAGCAAAAAAACCCAAAAAAACTCAGAGCTGTATTCTAATAAGTGGTTGGGGTTTTTTCCTCTCAGTAGTTAATCTTTAACTTTTGACAGTCACTCTGGTTTCCCTTTGTATTTCCTGTTTTCCATAAACCATAAATATGTATAAACCAGCCAAATCAAAGGAATGGAAGAGGAAGATAAAGCCCAAGAACAGGTACCAATGTGAGGGAGGGGAAATCTTGGTCTATCTGTGCCTTGTCATCAGTCATGAGATGATGACAAAACACCACTGTGAAAACAGGCTTTGAGCAGTCTAATGTAGTGTTTATAAGGGGATTGAAATAAAAGTTGCCCCAGAATAGAAATCTAAGGTTACCTGATAGGTCTAGATTGAAAAGAGGTCTAGTGGATCTCATATTAGACACTGAAGACACTTCTGTTCCTAGGCGATTCACAATACCTTAGAACATTTTCTAGTTTCCGTAGTTGTTGGTCACTTTTGTCTTTCCATACCATAATAGAGATTTTAAAAGGATGTGGCTTTGTGTTTTAAATTGAGTACAACCAGAAGACAATAAAGATTATGCAGTTCATAGAACTGAGTTTTGTCAGAAAATGCTGATTTGAAATATCCATGGGAATGTATCCATTGCAGTAATCTTCCATTAAACTCTAATCTTGCATGGTACCTTTGAGTTTGAAAGCCATAGAAGGTCCCAGGGCTCTCCACTCTACTCTGAGGTCTGTAATCAAGCATCAGTTCCCAAGTAGTCCCAAATCCTTAAAACTTCATCTTGAATTGTGGTATTCCCAGTTCTATCATCAAAGTTTGGAAATCATGGGCACTCCAGTCTGACAGGGGATTTTCAGGCCTTTCGTGTTATCTGAGGTGGATCTGGAAACTAAGAGACAGTATTCCAATGGGAATGATCAGCAGCAAAACCCAATTAGGCTGATGTTGTTTATCCTGATCATTACCCTAATATTTACATTTATTATGCGGCATAACATTGCTGAACCCGTACACTGCATTGCTAAATCCATCCTGTGCACAGATTGGAGTTACTTGAAAGAGTTAATTTTCATTAATATTCAGTAAGCATATCTTCACAATTTTTCTAGTACCAGTTTAAGGGAGAAGATGCTGGCAGGACAGTAGATGTTCGGTTGTGGAGTGAAAACCAACAGATGTGACCCAGCAGGCTGCTGATCCCTTTTTCTGCTCCTTGTTATCTTGCCCATGTCTCACAGCTCAGCAAAGAAATCCCACATAGATGGAATGAAGCAGAATTTTACTGGTGGCCAAATCTCTTCTTATGCAGTGAAAAAGACTCAGAGACAGCTTTTTAAAGTCATTTTTTTCAGTGCAAGTTTAATATCTAAATATCCTGAAAATTTGCCATAAGCTAGTGTGAAAAATGAGCCTTAGTGAACCCAAGTGTTAACTTTGGCTTGCTGCAGCATACAAGGGAATAGTTGTAGGCTCTAATTTTAAATGAAACAATACAGGAGTCCCCAAACCTCAGCTCTGCTCACAGTGTCCTCTTTACTCCTGGGTTTCCCATTCCGCCCATTTTCATGATTAATTTTCTCTGTTCACCTCACAGCAGCAATACTGTCAAGTGCTGGGAGGAAGCACATTTGCACAACACTGAAGGATGACAGCTGTTGTCATCTGAGACCAAACAGGAGTGTGGAGGCTGAATGGATTGAGGCTGTCAGACCCTTCCGTAAAGCCCTTATGATTCGTGAAAAAATTTTAAAAGTGTGCAAGTGTGATTTTTGTTTTTGTTGTTGTTTTTGTTTGGTTGTTTTTTTGCGGTTTTGGTTCTTTGTACTTCATCTTGGATTTGCCATTATGGTGACCCATGAGCAACACAGAACCACCATGCTAGGACACTCCATTCTGGCCTTCCTCCATCCCCTCCTTGTAACTGTTACATCCCAAAAAGCTCATCTCCACACACACACAGGAGGCCCATGGGAGCCCCAATACCCCAGTCAGAGGCAGGAGCACCTGCCAGGACTGTCCAAGAGGAGTTTTGGCTCCGTAGAGTGACACCCCTACTATGGGCAGCAGCTCTCTGGTCTCCTCGTTGATTGAAGAGGGTCTCTGCTTGGGGATGCATGGGAAGAACATCTTCGGGTTGTGCAAGGCTTGTTAAGGGGTGGTGAGGGGGGTAACCAAAGGCAGGGAAAGGAAAGCATTACCAACAATCAGGGAGGAACAAGCTTTGCAAAACAGAGGGATAAGGGGATAAAGTGACTGGTCAAGTGTAAACAGGTTGCTGGACACTATGCTTGCCTGGCCATACTCTGTGCCTCATGAGTGTTATCTGTCCTGTCTTCTCAATAAACACCATTTTAAACCTCATTTAAACCCCTTTTCCCTGTGTGAGAGGCTCTCTGCTTGTACATGGGGACAGCTCCGAGGGCAGCAACTGGAGTGGGACCAGGAGCCATGGGATCCCCGTGTCGGTGGTGCAGCAACTGGAGTGAGTGTGGGTGTGAGAGTGAGTCTGTGGTCACCAGTGAAGCTGGAGCTGGGCCAGCCAGGGAGTAGGTGACATGGCCTGGGAGCAAGGGGTCAGTGAGCCTCTGAGGTAAAGACCAAAGGAGGCTGGAAAGGCCAGGGGGAGTCCCAGACGGCTTTCTGTGAGTGAGTTGGTCTGTAATAGCGACTGAACTGGGGCTGTGATCTCACGGACTTGCACCTCCAAGTGCCAGCACTGGTGCTTACTGGGTTCATGTGTGCTCTCTGTGTGTCTGTAACCTGTGAGTCCAGGATTTATGTACATATGTAAATATGTGGATATGTAAATATGTAAGTATGTAACTATGTAAATATGTAAATATGTCGATATGTAAATGTGTAAATATGTGAATATGTGGTGTGTAGGTGTGCCCTTTGTGTATGTGTGCGCCTGCAGGGAATGTGTGTTCAGCCAGGATGCTGCAGGCACCTGGGGCATGGAGCTGTGCCAGACTCACCTCCCCCTGACTGCTGGGCCCAGCCTCCCCCAATAGCAACCATTGCCACTGGCATGACACCTCTTGGTACAGGTGGGAAATGGTTTCCATCTCTGTCAGCCCGACACCACTGCCTCAGCAGAAAAGGTCAAGGAAAGAAGGAAAGGGAAAGCAAAACTATAAACCCCAGGTTGTGGTAGCAGCTCCATCCATCAGTCATGAGTCTGTCTGATCTGTGGATTCCATAGCCCCTCTCTCCTTCCTATCTCCTCCATTTTCATCCCACCAATCTCCTCTCTTCTGAAGGGAGAATGTGTAGTTACTCCTCAACTTTAGCCAATGCTTTGCTGCCTCCCTCCTTCCTGCCTTCTCAAACCTAATCTGTGATCAAATCCACCCACCAAAGTCAAATGCCTTTCCAGGGATGAACTTTCACACAATCTTGGGAGCAGTTTTCGAGTTTTGTGGTTGGTGAGAAGGAAAAATTAATGTGTTTTTTTCCATGTAGAAACATCAGTCACGCATTGTGTGTACACTAAATTCACAGGGTCATAGAAATTAGAGACTGGAGAGCCCAGGGGAAAGAACGGCTCCAGCTAAGGAGCTGTGCAAAACTGTTCTCTGCATTGCATTAAGGCAAGGAAGGTCTTAGAGCATTCCTGAACTGTCACGTTGTCCTTGTTTTCTTGTCACCTTCTTCCTGAAACACAGGTGTGGGCATCGTCTTTCCCAGAGAAAGTAGCTTATTAATTTTAATGAGCAAGGAAGATGTATGCTGTTGAGAAACAAGCTCAAATTAAAATATTGTTATTACGTGATCAAATATGGGCCTTTCACAGTGACATTTAAAGAGCCATGGCCTTATTTTTAGTTAAAACCTGCACTGAGCTGGCTTATGATCCATCAACATCCCTGTCTGAGGATCTGACCCAGATTAGATTTATTTGATTCTATTCTCAGGCTGTTATATACTCTCCCATTATGGATCGAGTCTTAATGCCAATCAAATGGCATTGGAAAACCTCCAAATGGTTTCAGCTGAGTGGGAATGGCCCTGTTCAGACCATGTGCTTAAGGTCAGTGTCTGCTCTCAGGTATAAATCCAGCAGAATGTCACTGAAATCAATTGAGATATAGCTGATTTATAGAGATGACATTGGCAGCAGCAATCGACTGCCTCCAAGAACCTGTCTGTGGCCTCAGCTCAGCCCTGAGGTCCCGAGATCCTCACACAGGTGCTGAAGTCAATGCATGACAGGACCTGCTCTCTAGATATCTTCTGACTCTTGTTTGAGCTCTTCTGGTTTAATTTTCTGACAAAAGAGACATTTGGTGCACTGATTCTGAGGTGGAACATGGCGATGTGATTGAAAAATGTCAGGTTTGCTGTGCAATCATTGCCATAAGTTTGCCTATCCCTGTGTAAGTGGGAGCAACAGGAAGAAAGTGTCCTCCTTCCCTCTGCCACCCCAGCTGAGGTGTCCTCCTTCCCTCTGCCACCCCAGCTGCCACCCCTGTATTTCTGTGTGGAAACCAGGACTTGCCCTGTGCTCTGCTGCTCCCACCATCTCACATCCTCCTTTGGGCCCTGCAGAGATCCTGGAGATGCCCTCAGAAATTTCCTCTCTTGCATGAGGCCTCCTCCAGACTTCCCAGCATGGGGTGTGACTTTGCTGCTCACCTTGTTCATGTCCTGAATTCACCCCCCATTTTGTGGGTTTAAAAGTTCAGCAAAAGGGCAGCCCCATGCAAAGATTTAGAGGGTTCCTAAGATACTGCTGCAACAAATCTTTTACTCCCACTCCAAGCAGTGGAGGTCTGGACACGAGAAGAAATGCACACGGAGGAAGAAAAAAACATTTTCATTAGCAGTGACTTGCTGACAATGTGGTTTCTCTGTCAAAACCTGTGACCTGAATTATCACCGCCTGTGCTGCTGGAGGGTTTATTGGAAAATGGATAGCTTTGCAGGGAAAAGAAATCAGGCTGGTGGACAGAACATTTTTTTAAATAAAAACAAACAAACCCACTTCCTTATATTGCACATAAGCAAAGAGGACATGATCATTACACTCTTGATGATGAATCAGGCTGCAGAGTTCATCTGCTCCAGGTGAATCACAGGTCAGGGATTTTCCAAACTACTTTCATGCATTCTGCAGCTAAAGCCCCCAAAACACATTCTCCAACCTGTAGTTGTTTGGTTGCTGCTCAAATTTCCAGTAAGCTGAAAAACACTTCCAACCAACACTCAAATGAATGTCATGGCTGAGGGTTGTCCTCACACCGTCTCCCATTTTTTATGAACATCATCCCAGTGGAGTTCTGCAGTCAGCAGAGGCTTAAGGCTGCTTGCAGTCTGGAGCCCTCACTCAGATGATGCTCCCAAGTCACTGCCAAAATATCAGGGTTGGAGGAACTTCTTGGGCAGCTGTGAGCATGATAGCTCTATCCTGCCCCACTTCTGGATGGATGCATTTCCAGGAGGACAGTGAACAGGCTCAGACACACAATCCCTTTGGTGGTCTGGAGGACAGACTTGGGTGTGCTCCTGGACAAACTCAAACACAAAAGGTAAGACAACTCAGGGTGGCCAACAAGGCCAAGTGTGAGGTCCTGCATGTGAGTCAGGGCAATCCCAAGCACAAATACAGGCTGGGAGAAGCATGGATTGAGAGCAGCCCTGAGGAGAAGGGCTTGGGTGTGTTGATTGTTGCAAAGCTTGATATGACCTAGCAATGTGCTCTGGCAGCCCAGGAAACCAGCTGTGCCCTGGTCTGCATCCAAAGCAGTGTGGGCAACAGGTAAAGGGAGGAGATTTTCCTCCCTCTACTCTGCTCTGGTGAGACCACACCTGCAGGGCTGCATCCAGCTCTGGGGTTCCCAGCGTAAGAAGGACGTGGACTTCTTGGAGCAAGTCCTGAGTAGAGTGAAGATCAGGGGCTGGAGCACCTCTGTTACGGATACAGGCTGAGACAGTTGGGGCTGTTCAGCCTGGGTATGAGAAGGCTTAAAACAGGGGACCTTAAAACACCTACCAGTAACTAAAGGAGGCCTACAAGAGAGCTGGAGAGGGATTTTATCAATGGGTAGATAGAGATAGGACAAGTAGCAATATCTTTAAACTAAGGGAGAGTAGGTTAAATTAGATACTATGAAGAAATTCTTCCCTGTGAGGGTGGTAAGGCACTGAAACAGGTTGCCCAGAGAAGTTGTGGATGTCCCATCCCTGGAACCTCTGCAATCTGCAGAATGTTTATTACTGATGCAAATACTTCTGTTCATCTTCATTATTTCTTATGTTGTGGTGGGTTGACCTTGGCTGAACACCAGGTGCCCATCAAGCCACTCTACCACTCCCGCTTCTCAGCTGAGGGAAAATAAGATGGAAAATAACTTACAGCTTGAGATAAGGCAATTTACTAAAGCAAAAGCAAAAGTTTACATGCCCTGAAGCAAAGAGAAAAAAAATTGTATTTCTTCTTCCCACAAGCAAGTGATGTTCAGCCACTTCCCAGGAAGCCAGACTTCAGCACATGTAGTAGTTTTTCCAGAAAGCAAATACTGTAAATTATGAATGCACCCTGTTTGTCCTCCTTTTCTTAGCTTTTACATCATAGCTGATGTCATACGGTATGGAATATCCCTTTGGTTAATTTGGGTCAGCTGGCCTGGTTGTGTCCCTTCCCAGGATCTTGCCCGTTCCCAGCCCCTTGGTGGAGGGATGTTGGGGAGACAGTGCTGGTGCTGTGCCAGCTCTGCTCAGCAGGAGTCAAACACTGCTGCGTTACCAACACCTTTCCAGCTACCGATGTCCAGCAGAGCACTGTCGGGGCTGCCACGGGATAATGAACTCAATCTCAGACAGGCCCAATAAAAATGCTTTTCTTCCTTCTGACTCCAGAGTTCCTGGATTAGTCAGATTCTCCTTTTTTAATAACACTTCTTCAAACCTGTGACTAAAGGGGAAGTCAGCACCCCGTGGATACAGACGAGTTTAGGCAGTCAGAGTGGCCAGCAAGCCGTAATGCTTGACCACTCCCCTCCCAGCCAGGGTGTCTTTAAGTCAGCTTGGGTGAACCAGAACTTTGTACCCGTGTTTGATCCTGGTGAGTATGTTTTGTTTCATTTTTTAAAGAATAGTGGGTGGGCTTTTGGCAACAAAATGAGGATCCCAGTCCGCCTTAAGTAAGTTCTTGTTTTGCTCATAAAGAACAAATCATCCCATTGTTATCAGTATGTAAAAGCTCCTAAACAAACATCACCAGTCAGAAGGGGAATACTCAAACCTGCTAAATTTTTCTATAACAACCTCAGTTTTTGAAAATGTGCACATTACTATAGAAGCTTTTTCACACTTCTGGTTGGTCCTACATGGCTCAGTATTGTGCTGTGTAGGTATACCCAAGTCATGTCTGAAAACACCACGTCAAACACTGAAGGCAGGCTAATCATATTAATGGAATCTTCCAACCAGACTATCAGTCCTCCTGAAAAGCAGGATAAAGAAGCCAGGAAAGACTGCCTGCCTCGTTCAGGACTGTTGCAGTTTCTTTGTATGCTCTTGCACTGCTCTGCGTAAATACCCCTTGACTTACAAGCTTCATTTATTTGCTGAAATTAATGCAACAGCATGCAGTTACTATGGTGATGTGGGCTCCCTGACTATCTTAGGCTAAATCCATACCCACGTGTGAGCTGCTTCTTGCAGTGCCTGAAGTTTGCTGGCTCTGGAGTACAACCAGACTGGAAGCCAACATGTAGGAATGGCTGGATGATTAGGGAGCATGGATATCACTTACACAGACACATTGGCTCTGCAGTAGCTATGGAGCTTGTTTTTGGGTGTCTCTGTGTCTCTGCATGCTCTATGCACGGAGGGGAGAAGCACAGATGACCTTTAATCTTTATGAAGAAAGCAATGAGACAATTCGTGTCTCCCAGCCTTGTTGCTCATGCACTTGGCATGCTGCTTTCCTTTTGCCGGGTTCCTGCCTTTAGAGACAGGAGATAAGGATAGTTCTGCGTTATTCTCTTAACTACAAAAGGCAAGACTTCAAAAGTAGGTGGAATTCATGCAGTGACAAGGTCCTCAAAGTCTCTGAAATACCTTGAATGTTGTGACATTCTCTGTTTCCAGGGCTTCAGGGCATTTCACAGATGCACAGTTCTTTCATTGGTCTTCTGCATAAAGGGCCCAATTTGTAATTACTAGAAGCAACTAGGGAACTTCCAAGAGCTTTATCAATTTCTCTGTGCCTGGGAAAAGGGTGCACTTAATCAAAGCTGTGTTTTGCTGTGAATTACCCGCTCAGCTGTTGATGGTGAGTGGCTTTAACCTGCAGCTCGTTCGTGTTCCCTGGAGCCTCGGATTACCTCTACAGTGCCATGATGATTTTATCTTGTTCAACCTTTTCTTCAGGAATAAATCTGTGTGTCCAGTGGTGTCTCAGTCAGCAGGTTTGTCTGCCTGGTGCAGCTCCCCGTGGCACACAAAGTTGTTCTGTAGCATATCCTGGAAAAGAACAAAGTTGCTCAGATGTGCTATAACAAGGATGGTTTCCCTGCTAGGGTGGCACAGACGTGTCTGCTCTGTTGAGAGACTAAAGACCATCTGCAGAGTTCTCCATTGACAGGAATGTGTCACTTCACAGCCGGCTGTTTGCAGAAGCACCCTGTCATTACCCAAGAACCCTGTCTGCAGCTGTGTGGTGCCCAGGGAAGGAAAGAGAAGTGGGGCTCATTGCACAGTCTTCCTGGCGGGTGACTTACCTGCTGCTTGGAGCACTAATCAGTGTCAGAACAATATGGGCTACCAGGCTAGAAACATATTTATGGGTAGATTTTGAAAAGTGTCTGTAGACACAGAAATTTTGGCAAAATTAGGAAAAACCAAAAAAGAAAAAAAGAAAAGGGAAAAAAAAGGAAGACTCAAGGATAAAGGGAATTTATTTGCCTAAGAATTTTGGGATCTTAAACCTCCCACTTTCTTAAGTAACTTTAAAAACCACAACTGAGATTCATGGATGTATTTCAGTTCTTTATCTATAGGGGGTTATATCTTTGGATGTTCTTCCAATTCCCACTGAGTCTGCAGCTCTTCAAGTGGTCTCCAACACCTGACGCAGAGAGAGGAGGGGGCTGTGAGCTGCAGAGATAGTCCTTCATGGAGACCTGTGAGGCTGACAAAATGCTCATCCATGGGTATTGTGAAGAAGAAGAATGAGTGTCTCAAGCTGTTTCAAAGGTCTTTCCTGGAGATGGGAGAGGGATGAGAAAGTGTAAAGACTGCAAAAAGAGGAGGCTTCGACATATCAAGTTCTCCAGCAACATCAAGGCAACAGCTTTAGAATAAATTTGCAGATTGTTTTAACCAGTCTAAAGCAGCACAGCTATCATGCAACAACAAGCCCACTTGGACAGGCACTGATGTGTCTGAGCTTTCAGCTCTGTCACACCTCTGCATTTGAAAGAGAACTGTCTCCCATGAAACTTCCCTTTGCAGAGGACAGTGCAGACCCGACTGGTTAACATGACGTGCTCCCTCACACAGGCTTTCCTCTTATCCTTCCTTGTTCTGTTTTTCTTGCAATGAAAGAATTTATTTTAATGCCATTTAAGCTGAAGGAATCTGGCTGAGGTTACTGTGCACTGTAATTCTGCTGCCCTTCTGGCACAGCACAGCCCTTCCCTCTCCATGGCAGCTAAAGGAAAAGGAGAGGGAAATGAGATCTGGGCTACAATGAGGTGATTATTTTGAAAAGCTCATTGAGCAGACCAGTTGGCAGTGCAGATGTCACCTGCCATTAAAATGGAAAAGGAATTTGCTCTTTTCTCTAGCACACAGAAGTGGGTTTTGTCTCACTGAAATATAATCCAGGTAACTGCCCCATTCAGGATGTACTTCCAACCCTGCAGTTTGGGAGTTACAGCTCTGTTTGACTCCTTAGGTAAACAAAGAGAATAAACTGTTCCTCAAAATAAACAGGAAGCAGAAGACAGGACCTCAAAGCTAAAAAGCATCCTGTGTAACCACGCAATGCCTCTCCCCTTATCTAACGTATGTCCACATTGTCTCCGTGTGACGTGCACAGTCGCCAGCCCACATCACCAGCACAGTGAACTGGGTAGCTGTGGTTTATTGTGTGCACTGGCCAGTTCAACCCACCCACGTCAGAGAAGAAACAGAGAGGATTTGGTTATTCAAAACACTTCATAGCCATGACAGCCTGAAATTAAATGGACATGCTCTTTTTTTAAGGTGTAGGAACTAGACTACAGCTAGCAAGCAAAGTAGTTAAAACCCAGATCCAGGCAGCTGTAAGGCTTTTTAAAGTCTGTGATGCCTGAGAAACTAAGGTCAGAGGAATCCTGAGTCAGTGTAGGGCAAAAAGAGGTTAAATAGGGGCTGTAAGGCCAGCAGAAGCCTTCGTGGTCATCTCTGCTGAACATCTCCTGCATAATGTACAGCAGTGTTTCACCAGTGCTTCCCACGTCCAGCATGTGGCTCCTGGCTGAGCATGCATCCCTTTAGAAGGGCACAGAGCCAGCCTAAACTCTCAGTCTTGCGTAAAAATATCAAGTGATGGATAACACCCCACTGCCCTCAAGAAGGAGCTGTTAGAGGAGGGACTTGGATTTGGCCTGGAAAACCTCTCATCCCACTGCTCTCATGTCCTAGCTAGGAATAACACCCTCTTGGCACAAAAATTGGCCTGGTTCCCGCCTCAGAGGGCAGATGTTAGGCCTTGAGCTTGTTCAGAAGTTAAGCTGTTAGTTGATGTCTCTTAGGCAAGAGAAAAGGCTTCACACACATTAACAAACTCCAGCCCTAAGGAGTTATTCCTCTTGGAGGAGCATGTTCCAGAGGAGGTCTCTATCCCTCAGCCTTGCTGAGGAGCAGCAGCCAATGGCCCCCTCTCACAGCTGCAAGGACCTGAGTGTTTGTGTGGGTCATTGTCAGTATCAAAGTTGGGATTAAACCTCCTTGGCGTGTACTTCGACCTTCTGGTGAACCTTTGTTGTCCTTTTTCTGAAGAGTTTCCAGGTTTCACCAGGGTGAGACGGAGTGCTAAAACCAACGTTCAAAGATGCTTAAGCACTGAGTGAAATACGAATCAAAATCCATCCTCTGTCCCAAAGGCAGGTCTAGCTGGCAGCACACCTCCTTTGTTTATGCTGCTTATTCATTAGCCTCATTGTGATGAACTTTCACCTTATGAATGTATTTAGATTCACTTTTCAGCCTGTGTCTCATTGGAAACGGTGAAGTTGGAGTTGTACCTAGAAACTATAAGGAACTATAAGGCAAGTTGTGACTCCACAATACTCCCATACCTGCATAAGCAGTCATGCAAAAAGGTGCAAAAAGTTTGGTTAAAGGTGAATTCAAGAGCTCCAAGGCACAATCTGTTTGGGCTGCAGGATGTGCGAGGTGCTTGGAACCCTGTGCTTTGTCTGGTTTCTGCTTCTTGACTTCTAACTGAGCATCTGAAGCCTCTCCTTAGACCTTCCAGATGCTGCGATCTGCAAGCGCAGAACCCTGCCAGCTCCATGGGAGCTCCCTGCAGGGCTACCAGTCAGCCCACATGGCTCCCAAATGCACTCAAGAGATCCTCATTGATTTTCACAATAATGCAAAATTCAAAATAGGTGAACTAGATCATCCCCAAATCTCAGAATCAATGTTAAAATAGCATTCAATATTGTAATAAATTTTGGAAAGTTTTGGGTTGCATTCTGCTTTCTGAACCTTCAGGGTACATTCAGCACATGCTCCTAGCAAAATTAGAAATATTATATATAAATTAAAATACAACTAATATAAATTTACATTATATTTAAGTATTACTGTATAACATTGTATTAATATAATTCATAAAAGCTAGAAATATTATTTAGAAATATTATTTTTCTAAATCATCAGCTATTCCCATGTATATTTTTTTCCTGTGATAGTATTAATTTTCTTTATAGCAGCTCATATGGTGCTGTTGGGTTTTGGATTTGTGCTGAAAGCCAATGTTTTCATTACTGCTGAGCAGAGCTTAAACAGAGTCGAGGGCTTTTCTTCTCCTCACCCCACCCCACCAGGGAGGAGGCTGGGGAGGAACAAGGAGTTGGGAGGGGACACAGCTGGGACAGCTGACCCCGAGTGACCCAAGGGATATTCCAGACCATTTGGGGTCACATTCAGTGTATAAGTCTGGGGGAGAAGAAGGAAGAAGGTACATTCAGAGTGCTGGTGTTTGTCTTCCCAGGTAGGAAGACGGATCCCTGCTTTCCTGGGGATGGCTGAGCACCACCAGACCATGGGAAGTGGGGAATGAATTCCTTTGCTTGGGCATGCAGTTTTTGCTTTACCTGTTAAACTGTTTTTAACTCAACCCACGAATCTTCTCACTTTTACCCTTCCACTGCTCTCCCCTATCCCACATGAGGGGATGAGCTGACTATCAGGGTTAAACCACAACACCCCCAAAAAAGCTATTTCCAGAAATGGGAGATTTCAGTGCAACAGCAACACTTCTATGCACTGTTTGCTCAAATAGTGGCAGTAATTTTTCTCCCCTTCAGATTTTGTTAGGGATGAAGCCTTAGCACAGATCAGTTCCGGAATTGCCACACAAATATTGCTTGTTACATCCGTAATTTGAATGCTGTGTATTCAGAAATGACAATTCAGCTGTCTAAAGCCAAGCACAAAAAAGTAAAAGCCATTTCCAAAAGTCCATGAATAACTTGCTTATGCAATGACATCCACAAATCCAGTGCCAGAGTTAAACTTTGAATTCCACAGACTTTAATTTGCAGAAACACACTCAGCCTCTGCATATGCTACCTTGGGAGATGAAGATCCATCTGAAAAAGTCTATAAATTTGAAAAATAACTCTCATAAAAACTAGCGTGATTTATGTAAGCACATTAACGGGAAAATACCCTGAACAGTTGGTTTAAGTGCTTAGACTTCTCTAACTTAATATTTCCATATGGTTACATTGTAATTTTAGATTTTTTTTGTTGCTTCATACCCTTCTTTGTTAAATTTGAGAAACAAATCAAGGTACAGGCACAAAGAAATTAAGCAACAAAGATGCCGGCAATGAGTGCTTGATTGTTCCCTCATGAAGCAATGATTCTTTCCACAAATTTCCCTACTCCTCAAGGAAACATTATTCCAATTGTCACAGGGTTGTTTGTGTGATGTTGTGAACAGACGATCATAAAAATTTTCTGATATAAAAAGCACAAGAATAAGTGAAGAAACGAACAAACTACATTTCTTTTTTTTTAAAAGCAGGATCACATTAGCTAAGTAAAGATTAGTTTCAAAATGCCAGACATGGTTTGAATTCTTACTGAATTGTTTCATGTTTTTAACACTTTCACTTTTATCCCACAAGATTTTCACTTTTGCCTAGACTTTACTACTCCTGCAATGATCCACCACTAAAAATACTCAGTTTATCTGGAGCTCTCAAACTGGCTTATGTGCTGGTTTTTAACTGCAGCTTCCAAATATTTTGAAAATGATTATTTAAACCAGCACAACACATTGTGTGAACCTTCTCAAATCAATGCAAGCCCACATTATATTGATTTAACAGAAGTTGATTCCTACCAACTTAAACTAAATGGATACAAATCACTTTTAGAGCAATGTGGAGCTGCAGGGGAGTGGTGTGATCTCACCTGCATGTCTCAGCTCACTGACTGCAGTAATACACAGCAAAATTCAACCAGAAAAATCAAAATTTTTGAGGAATCTCTTCTCTGCTGCAGTTCATTCTTCCTGTCCCAAAAGAACATGGTAAGAGCAAGTGAGAAGGCAAAGTAATAAATGCCATAGTGAATTTGCTTTCATTATCTGCCCTGGACCAGTTTATGGGTAAAGAGGAGGTTGAAGTCAGATGAATCAGCAAGTGTAGGCTGAAACTTGGTTCTCTAGCATGGCCTGAACATCTGTGGGGGCACAGACAGAGCTAAGTGAAAATGGGAACACTTGTCCAAAAGTGCTGTTCATTTTCCTGAAAGTATCTACAATCAGAGCTAGTAAATGTGATGGTGGGAAGAAGACAAGAACAGAGAGAGAATGGGCAAAACAGAGGGGAGAGAGGAACCAATGGGGATAGGACTCTCCTGAGCTGCTCCTGCAGATTGTGGTAGAAGACCCCCACATGGAACAGCAGTATTCTCTTGGGAAAACTTCTTCTTTCTGCCAGCTAGAAAGACTGGAAGTTCCTCCTCAGCCCTACCTGCCACCTGTGCAAGTAGGCCATATATAAATGTATCAATCATATTTATCACATGAGAATATTCCAACCAGCCATTCTTAACACAGGGATAAGATGCTGAGCAGGAGAAGGGATTTTCATTACACTTCTTTCCTTCAGACCTAATAAGCCACAATGGATTGATGGTCAACACCCCAACACTTAACACGCTTTGTATGAATAAAGGGAGCATACTGAGATACACAAATCTTTTGGCATTTGTTGCAGAGTATGTAATTCTTAGCATGTCTTCTTCAAGTGACAGAGAAAAAAAGAAGCCATCAAGAATGGATTTATTGGTCTCTGCTTTATAACTTGACAGATGTTAAGAATTAATTTAACAATAAAACACCTGGCAGCTGTCTGGCAGGGCTAGTGGCTGAGCCTGTTATGAGTAGATACAGCTGAATGGCTAATGCTGGAAACCAAGCTGGATGGAAGGAGCTGAAACCTGTGATGCAGCAACCGTTTTTAGTGTCAGAACAATGGAAAAGAGTTATGGAACAAAAATATTAAGATCAATAGTTACAGAATCTGTTCTTTTTCCAGGGGACCATAATTATTAAGGCATTTTCTCATCTGTGCCACATGCAACTTATTAAAAAGGTACAATCAATAGCAACTACAAACTGTGGACAGCATAAATATTGAAATCCAGCTCTATCTCCCTAACCAGATTTTCAGTGAACTGCCCCTTTGTGCACCCCCAGCACTTGAGAGTGAGTCTCATACATAGGCAATAACACGAGGCATCTGCTGGAGATCTGCAAAGCCTCATCAGTGTGATGTGCAGAGGAGGAAGCCAAGGAAATGATTCAAAGCTGGGAAAATGCCTTAGTCCAAAAGTCAGACTCATCTTGCCTAAATGCAGAAGTCTGTAACACAGGCAGTGACATGAGAAGCAGCCAGCACAGGGTTCCTTGATTGTTGCTAGAGAGAAATAGGAATGCTGTGAGGGACATTTATCCAGTCTGGTTTAAAGATTCACTTCGGGATGAGATGAACTTCACCATGAAAGAGCTCATTTCTCTGAGCTGACTCCAAAGGGATGGTGACTAGTTCTGTACAGCCATCTGTTGGGTAGAAGTGCGCATCTGGCCAGATATATGCACGTGAGAGAGTGGAAAAGTTCCATCTACTTAATTTGTCAGAAGCAGATCACAGTGCTAACATATCAAGGAGGACCTTCATGTGAAGACAGTTTTGTTTCCAATGGGCATTGTTAACAGCAGAGAGAAACAGAAATTAACAGCTGTAGGCTGAAGCCAGATACGTGCAAAGAAAATACAAAGTGAAGAGTTTTGTACAATGAATGAAAAAAGCCACTGCTCAACAGTAGAAGAGGTGGCTTCTTGATCTCTGGGAGCCTCCAATGTTTTTATAAAACACCAGTGCTCCAGTTCCACTTAATGTGGATTAAATGAATAAACCTATTTACCTGAATAAAACTGTGCTGCTGCATAAATCAGACCAGATTACTTCTCCAGAACTTCTGGCTGGTCCCCGTCTTAAACTTGTTTTAAAACCCGCATATTTTCTATACCTAAAAGTCTTCTCCTCTGTTCTGCAGGGGAAATAAATAAGTGCATAGAAATACAATAGGTTCTTTTGTCTGTAAAAAAGAGATAATCCTTTTTTAAAATAACTGTGTTCTGCACAGTCATGGCAGTGAGCACAGGGATTTCATCTGCACAGACAGGAACAATTTTGCAAGCCAAATAGAACAAGTCATCTGAGCTGCTGCCCCCGGATTCAATGGTTCTTCAGTCTTGTACTTACTTCACGTGACAAATGGGCATTACAGGGGTTGAGTTTGTTCAGCCCCTTCCAGGTGGGACCGGTGTCGATAACCACCTAGTTTCTGAGATAACGAGAAATATTTGCCCTGAACTCTGCACTGCTGGCTCAGTTTAGGTCTTAGAGGATTCAGTAGAACATGCTCTACAGTCTCATGTGAACTGCTGCCAGCTCCTCTGACTCCTTTGTGAAGCAGAATTAGAGCATCACAGGGGCAGCTGGGAGGTGATGCATGCACTGTGCTATGTCCTCGTGTCTTTACACACATTGTTTCTTGCTTTGAACATTCTTCTTGATGTAAAACAAGAAATAGTTTTGTGGAAACATGAAGCTACCTTACTTTATACAAGGAAGTGTAGGTCTAATGTATTAAGGCAGGTTATCCGCTCAAACAGGAAACCATATAATATATTTGTCAGGAATGCATCAAGCCCCATATGTAAACTTCAGAGAATTTGTTCTTCCTGGAGGCTTTCTTGCATCTTTTTAACTTTTGATATGATGGTTACCAATATTATTTTAATTTACAGCCTGAATACATTCACCTGCACATGATATTCTTTTCTTCTTCATCTGCTATACATGCCCCCTTCCCTGACATTTACTTTCCTATCAATCGACAGCAACAGGATCCCACCTCAGCTTTCCTTTTGCAGGGCTCAGCAAACCTCATTTGCCCACTTCATGTCTTCATCCTGCCAGCAGCTCAAAGTCATAATGAACATCACAACCTTCCCCCTCCTACACTGGAAGCAAGTAAAGAGCTGTTATCCCAAGGCAGATTGTTTTATAAATTTCTAAGAGTGAGGTTCACTTCAGTCACCGTGCCCTAAAGGGCATCTTGACAGCTCCCTCAAATGTGCTGACTGCTTTCCGCAAGTCAATCTCTCAGTCCAGGTAACCCCTCCTACACCTATCTGGAGATAGTTTCCAATCTTAATGATTCCATGTTTCTGTGCTTTATTTGGATACCTTCTCTTCCTGAGTGGTGAGCTTACCTGTGATCTTGGGTGACGTCACACCGTGCCTCATGGAGGTGTGCTGTGCAGCACTTTGAGCTACACTGGACATGCCCCTTGCCCCAGGGCCTGCTTCTACACCCTGGCTGCAGGCACAGCCTTGTAGATCAGTTGGGCTGCTGCCGTGGTGAAGGTGAGCACCTCAACACCAGGAAACAACAGTACATCCAGTGAGATCATAGGAGATTGGGAAATGTTCCCATGTTTTCTTAGGAAGCTATTTTGAATCCACTTTCACATAAAGCACCAGAGGCTCTGTCTGTGCCTTCCCTGAACCATAGTATGGTTTGGGCTGGGAGGGACCATAAAGATCATCTAATTCCAACCCACCTGCCATGAGCAGGGACACCTTTCACTAGATCTGGTTGCTCAGATCCCCATCCAACCTGGACTTGAACTCTTCCAGGGATGGGACATCCACAACTTCTCTGGACAACCTATTCCAGTGCCTCACCACCCTCACAGGAAACAATTCCTTTATAAGACACAATCTAGATCTACTTTGTCTCATTTCAAAGCCATTCTCCCTTGTCCTATCACTACATACTTTTGGAAAATGTCCCTCTCCACCTCTTTGTAGCTCCTTTAGGTCCCCAAAGGTGCTATAAGTTCTTCTTGGTGACTTTTCTTATCTGAGCTGAACAACCCCAAATCTCTCAGCCTGTCTTCAAAGGAGAGGTGCTCCAATGCTCTGATTATCTTCAAGGCCTCATTTGGAGTTCCAACAGGTCCACATCCTTTTCATGTTGGGGACTCCAGGGCCGGATGCAGCACTGCAGGTGGGGTCTCACCAGAGCAGAAAAGAGGGGAAGAATCCCCTCCCTCACCTGCTGCCCCCGGGGCTTTGGATGCAGCCCAGGTCACGTTTGGTTTCTGGGCTGCCAAAGCACATTGCTGGGTCATGTTCAGCTTCCCATCCATGGGCACTCCCAAGTCCTTCTCCTCAGGACTGCTCTCGATCTGTTCATCCCCCAGTCTGTGTTTGTGCTTGGGATTGCCTCCACTCAGGTGCAGGACAGACCAGGCTTAGCACACACGGACTCTGAAGTACCAGTCTGGTTCTACCCTTTGTGCCCAAGACAACGGCTAATTATATGAGTAGCTTTTATCTGCTTAACCAAAGTCCAGGTAAACACAATATATTATATTTATCTTTTCGTGAGAATCATTCCCTGTCTCAATAAACTGACAAGGTAAACACAATGTATTATATTAATCTTTTTCTAAGAATCTTTTCTTGTCTCACTAAACTTACAAAGTAATCTTGTTCGCTGTCTCTCCAATAAGCACAGATATGTATTGTATCCCACTTTGTATTTATTTCCAGATGTTAAATAGTTTTTTTCCTTTCTAGATATACTCTAAGAAATCACACTGTATTAAGCTTAGATTATTTGTTCTCTGGTTTTCTAAATCACTTTTTTTTTTCCAATTTCTTAGATGTAGGTTGTGCTCTGAATGCAGCACCTGTCTGGTTTACAGTAAGACCATTTTCAAGTCTTTGAAATCTTTTGTCCAAATCTCATATCTAATCATTAAAGCAGTTCTTTAGTTTACACAACTGCGGTCTTCTGCCATCAGGGAAGTGTACTCCAAAGCAATCTTTGATGACAAGGTCTTCTCTAAATGCTGATTTGTTAATATCAGATCTAAAACAGCATTGCAGCTGACTTAGTGCTGCTTTAGTGAAC
Organism: Lycocorax pyrrhopterus obiensis; assembly: GCA_014706295.1. NCBI lineage: Eukaryota > Metazoa > Chordata > Aves > Passeriformes > Paradisaeidae > Lycocorax > Lycocorax pyrrhopterus. The sequence goes on along the minus strand of JACSVZ010000002.1, from coordinate 145,167,245 downwards.
AATTCTGCTAGCTTTTGCACACAGAAATAATGTGACATAAGTATTTTCTAGGAAACAACTGGGGAATTGATTTCTAAACTTTTTTAGTTTTTTTTCTTTAGCAGCATCTCAGCATGTCTGTCCTGCACTGAAGCTCCAAGCTGTGGGTTAACAGCAGATCTTCAGAATTATCCCTGCACAAGCACTCACCACCCCTCCCTACAGGGATTCTGCTCATACCATTTATCCCTTCCCAGCCTATCCCAGTAGCTGGAAGGGACGGAAAAGTTATTTTAACCTATATATCTGGCAAGAAAGCAAAAACACACAAACTTTTCTATCCTACCTGGGTTATTATATAGCTTTTCTACCATTCAACATAAATGCCTGTCCATACTAAATTAAGCTGTGTGAGTAACATCTGACACAATTTTCTCAGGGGATAACTTCCACCTGCAATAACCATTTTGTGTTATTCTTGTGTTTAAGTTAATACAGAATGTACAGCCCCTGGTATGTGTGTGATGTCCTTTGAGGAAAAGAATTTATCTTGAGAACTGCGTGGTGGCACAGCTCGTGTGCTTCTGTGACATTCAGGAGAGATGAAACTGTTAGCTGGTGCTGATCAGACAAGCACATAAGCCTGACTTTTAAAAGGTTCTGCTGCGTTACTATATTTATTTTGTTGGAGCCACAGAAAAATGCGTTCTTGTCAAAATGTGTCTTTAACAGGCTTTGCTTGCCATTCTTCTTGTGGGCTGGAAACTCAAACAGAAGCCTAATAGACACTTCAACCTAATCAACAACATTTATTTTCTGGGTCTAAGTCTAATTTCACCTTCTGGTTTATTCCTGACTGTCCTGGGGGATAAGTGACATGAAATAAAATTACATGATACTATTAACTTCACAGTCACTTAATGCACATATTTTCAAGTCTGTGCTTAGGAATAGATGGTACTCAAGGCACTGTGAGGTCCAGATGGCCAAAGGTAAATCAGGTTAATTTTACTTTTGTGATGTTCTGTAGGTGGCATCTGAACTGCCAAGAAGGGTCATTTATGTTGGAGAGATTGAACGTGCTACACGTGTGAAACACACAGAAAGTACACATGGCTGTCTCTCTTTGCCCTGTAGTTACTTACCTTTATTCTCATTTTAGGTGCTTATGCCATTTCTTTCTTCTGCAGTAAAATACTTAAGGCCAATTGTTTTTATAGTATTTTAATCTTCCTGTGTCCTGACAGGAAGTCATAGAATCATTAAGGCTGGAAAAGACCTCCAATATCAAGTCCAACCTTTGACCCTGCCCAGTAAGCCATATCACTAAGTGCCATATTCTCTTGTTTCTTGAACACTTTCAGGGATGGTGATTCCACCCCTACCTGTATTATGGAGGTTTTTTTTCTATTTTCGTATCCCATCAGTGCTTTTTTTTTTTTTTTTTGTTAGTGTTTGTTATTCCTCTCAGGCTTTATACGGTCCTTAAAGCAAAACTTGCATTTATCTAAGAGTACAAAAGTGAAGAAGTATTTCATAGAATAGAGGGGTTTTTTGTGTGAGTTTGCAGGAGCTGAATATTTCTGAAAATCTGGCTTTTGGTGTTTACTGTGTGTTTTTATGTGCTGCAATACTGAAAGGTTTCTCTGACTTTCACAGACATTTATTGAGAGCAGATTGTACCGTATCACAACCTTCACCCACAGCCAACACTCCACTATACAGCACAAATGAGTCCTAGCAGGTAAAAACATGTCTCTGTGTAATAGTTTGGCCTCACAAGAAATCCTGCTCTGATGTCACAGCTGTGTCTGATGTGGTCCTGCAGCCAGGTCCTGCGAAGCAGATGCTGAGAGACCGACTGTGTGTCAGTACCACTGAGCTCCTGCAGCTCCTCACCATTTGAATTCCAAGAGCAAGCAGAGAAGGGTGTTGTGTGCTTTTATTGTTTTTCTTCTCTTTGCTCTTAATGCACCTAGGTGCCAGAGCCTCGCTGTGTGAAGTGTGGAGGCTGAGGATGGGATCTAAAAGCCTGCTTTAAACCTGCACTCTGACCACTTTCTTTTAGAAGACTTCAGATCGGGGAAGGCTATCACTGTCCTGTGACATCTGTCAGAAGTGTGGGGTGTTGTTTGCAAAAAAACCAGCTAGAAGACCAAGCCATATATGATAAAACTGTGTGTCAATTACGTCAAAGTCCACAGCCACCAAATAGCCTTACCAAGTTTATTAGCACTTGTATAATATGATACTGTTGCAAGTTATACAAAATAAGGGCAGTGGCCCTTACACATTGAATACAGAACACAATGTACCTCTTCAGTGGAGGTAAGGTAGATATACATTTATCATCTGTCATATGTACAGATATACATGCACCATATGCCTCTTCTGCCAGTCAGAACAAATAAATTGTGTAGAGTCCATCTGTGGTCAATCTTCTTAGCTTCATATGTATAAAGTTTGGAAATATTTAATCTCTTTCACATCTAGTCATACAGACTAATAGGTGTGTTCTGTATGGTATGAAATAAAAACAAATTATTAGCCAATACTTATATATAGATTACCAGTAAATCATTTTTAAATGGAACCACTTGTGTGGAGTTTGGTCCTGACCTGGGGACATAACCAGCAAGGTCAGTAATCACTCCAGCTCTGTTCACTGAGACAGGAAGTATCCAATGGCATTTTGGCATGTTCAAAGAACACTCCCATTCAACAGAACAAGCTGGGGATGGAGCACTAGTTGGCCACACTCCTGGATCCTCTTCTCTTTCCTCCCACTGGGAGCACAGTGCAGTGGTAGCACTTAGCGCATCTTTTAGAGCAAGCCAACCATTTTTGAACGACAATTTATTTACATAGGCGAGGAGAAATAGCTTCTTGGCAACTGCACACATGCCAAATGCTGATTTTCTATTTTAACTTCTAGACACAATGGCAATTGGCTTGTTTGAAAGATGACGGATTACGAACTGAAGGGAGAGCTAATGAGGGGGGAGCAAACACAAGCCCAAATCTGCACTTTCCCAGTGCACTGCCTCACTTTGCGGCTTGGTGAAACACTTGAAAATGGGTTTGGGCCCAAGGAGCTTTAGAAATAATCAAACCAATTTATTTTTAGCTGCAAATATGGAGTAACTTTAAAATAGAAATGAAAAGCTGGACAATCCAGGAAAACAAGGAAGAGTGTGGGAACCAGTCAATAAGGTTGAAACCCAGGCTGCCTTTGAGCATCCGCAGGGCAGATGCCTCCTCCCTTTCTTCTTGAAAGGAGTTAGGAAGGGACAAGAAATGAAATCCATAAAAGGTGAATCACTGTTATTCACCAGCAATTAGCTTTGCCTATTAAAATTGTCAAGAATTACTCAGATGGCGTTCCTAGCACCACATTATTTAGGGAGTTAACAGGAGGCTGGCAAAAGAATACTCCAGCCATCCTTAAAAAAATAACCAAAAGACAACATGTTTCATGCCTCCTTCTCCAGCACCACCTGGGTCCATCCCTTTCGCAGCCTTAGAGTAAATAAATCACAGCTCTTCTATCTCTGCCTTGGGATGAGGCTTCTTAAAATGGGAGAGCCATAGTTCTGCCCACATCTGGTTAGACAGTGTGTGTAAGAGAAAAAAGTGCTGCAATTGCTTCATTTCTCCTCTTCTCTGATCAGTGCTGGTGAAAATGGTTTCCTTGTTATGGCTTGTAGACTCCAGTATGCTGCTGTGTTGAAGCATAGGAGGGCTCAAATCTGACTCTTAAATAAAAAAGGTTTTGGTTCCAGCACAGCATGTTTGTAAAATATCTACTGACAAGTCAAAAACTGTTCCACATGGCCTGTAAAACATATGTTAAAAATTATGCATCATAGACCAGCTTTAAATTATTCATTTTTAATTCCTTCATCCTTGAAGGGCCTTTAAACATTGACTACTGAGAAACAATCCTGCCACTGAGGGAACAGCTATAAAATAAAAATCTGGCTACTTAAAAATATAGAGAAAAATGCTTTACCTAGGCACAGTTTCTGAATTTTAAAACATTAATAAAGGGCTGGATCCCCACTTGGTGAGAGCTGATACAGCTCCTTTGAAGTCTGCATAACTATCCCCCATCAGCAGTTGAAAGCCCTGGCCCAGAGTTTAGAATAGATATAGTTTCTCTACATAAGACGACAAGCAAGATTTGCATGGTTAGTTCAAACTATTCCATATTCACTGAGCTGTTGAGGAAATACTGCCTGTGAAACAAATCCTGGATTCTTTCCCAAAACCATCCAAATGACACTTGCTAGTGAAATGCTACAGCATGAGGGGGATCTGCTCCACCCTGCTGTAATTCCAATGGCATTATCAGAGAGCACTTGTTACCTCCACGCTCATTGGGGTGCATCAGGGAAGCTGAGAGCATCTGAAGGAATTAAATGAGTGTAACACTGATATAACAAGGAGGAATAGGCTCCACACTTGCTGCTCCAGGAGGATTTGGTTTAGTTCTCTGCTCCTGGCTCAGCCAGGTGCTGGCAGAGACCTGCAGATCTTCTCCACGCTCTGCGCTTCGCTATGCTACACCCATGTATCACTATGTCATGCCTCCCTGAGGCACCTCTGGGGCAAACACTCTCCTCTTCTGCCTTGCTTTACAGAAAGAAGCCTTTCTGAGCAAACCCAGCCACTGCAGATCTCACCTCCATACCTCATCCTTGCAACTGGTGAGCAAGGCTGGTGTGGCTGGAGGGGTGCACCATATCTTACCTCTCGTGTGCTCCAGAGAAATGGTGCAGAGACAGGACTGTAAACACAGAAAAAAAACCAAAAACAATTATCTCTCACTCCCTTTCTTCGGTCATAGAATCATAGAATAGTTTGGTTTGGAAGGGAGTGTGAAGATCATCTCATCTCAACCCCCTGCCATGGGCAGGGACACCTTCCACTAGACCAGGTTGCTCAAAGCCCCGTCCAGCCTGGCCTTGAACGGTTCCAGGGATGGGGCATCACACCTTCTCTGGGCAACCTGTTCCACTGTCAACTTGATTAAGTTGAATTAATCACGAATCCTAATCACGAATTAGGACATTCTTGACTGCTGGGTTAAGCTTTCCTTGATACAACGTGGCGAAACTTTATGTGTTGTATGATGATAAATCAGCTGTTTTACTAGACACATTCTTTTTCTCTGTTGAACTCATGGACAGACCAGGTGTGGAACAACAGGTAGTGAAATGCAGAGGGCTCAGACTCTTCTTTCTCATCACTCTCCCACTCCCTCCCTCCCCCCAGAAATGCTTGGGAGAAATCTCCAAACCTGATGCACAGCCCTGTTACTGGTGAGCTGTTCTCCAGAGATTGTTTTTTGTAAACAGACCCACTCACCCACTATTACTGTGAAGCAAATGAAGCACCAAATTCAACCAATTTGCCTGAAAGTATGAGAGCATCAAGGCAAAAGGGTAACAGAGACACTAACAGACGATCAAATTGGAGCTTCTCATCCCACCTCCAGCAAGTGTCAAGCAGCTCCTGGGAAAAAGCAGTGAACAGATATTTAATAGACTGTTTCCACCACACAGTAATTCCTTGTATTGATACATTCCTTGTAAAAGAAGACTAATGTGCTTATTCTTTTTTATTTTTTTATGCTCATTACAGAAGATTAAATCCCTTCCAAACCTTGTTTATGAAGGATATAACACTATGCTGCTCTTCAGCATGCAGAGGCAGGATTTAGTGATGGGGTGAGTCCCTTGAAGGGCTTGTATGGGCTTATGCTCCCCAAGCAGAAAGCTCAGGCTGTCACAGGTGCTCTCACCGCATGCAAATGCCTGCACAGTGTGGTACACAATGTGACACCGGTCTAAATTCACACTCAGGCTTTTACTAATAGAACTCTATGGAAACAAGCTTGGTGGTGATTGATGAATTACAGCTCCTACATAGCACGTTACAGTTTCCAGTGGAAGTACCTCGTGCTGGATTTAATAAACCAACAACGTGGGCAGTTTCGGTAACTAGATTAATCACCTGTAAACTCATCTGCCTCACAAAGGGAGTTATGCACCGGCTGTCCAGTGTTAAGGAACATGTTTTTCAGCCCTCAGGAATGCATTCTCCCCTCTGATATGTGCTGAGCATGTTCACTGTGCATGTTCGCCTGCCTACGGAAGGGTGGAGGAGAGAAGATCAGAGATCATTTGCTTCTTTGGAGGTGCTATAGCCCCCCCGCTTCCAGTCATGGCCCCAGTCTTTACACATCTCATGGCTCCAGTCTTTACACACTGACACTAAAAAAGCCAGCATTATGTTGTTAAATAGTTTTAGCAGACACTTTATCATTTGAATGTATCTGTCTGGGAGATTCCTTAATGATGCTACATTCTTTTTAATTCTACAGCTTTTTATAGTTGCCTTAAAAATGTCTGATGCTGGACAGAAAGAAGAGGGCTGAAGTACCTCTCCTGTAAAAACAGGCTGATCGGGGATTGTTCAGCCCAGAGAAGTCACTGGGGAGACCTTATAGCACCTTTCAGTACCTACAGGGGCTGCAAGAAAGCTGGAAAGGTTTGGTTTTTGTTTTTTTTTTTTTTTTCCCCCAAGTGTATGTAGTGATAGAACAAGGGGGAATGGCTTTAAAACAAAAAAGGGTAGGTTAAATTAGATATTTGGAAGACATCCTTTCCTGGGCGGGTGGTGAGACACTGGAACAAGCTGCCCAGGGAAGATGTGGATACACCATTCCCGGAAGTGTTCAAGCCCAGATTGGATGGGACTCCGAGCAACCTGGTCTAGAGGAAGGTGTCCCTGCCCATGGCAGGGGAGTTGGAACTACATGATATTTAAGGTCCCTTCCAACCTAAACTGTTCTGACTGTGAATATCGACTATGCGCTATTTTTATTAGCGATGCCACTTGCACTTTCTGCCCTGAGAAGCGCAGAATTTCTTTCCGCTTTCCCTGCTGCGATCACCTTTGGGATCCACGCAGCCCAATTTCAGACACGGCAGCTTGGGGCTTGTGGGGAGCACAGACATTCCTGGGAGGTGACCCTCTAGGGAGGACCCGACGAGAGCTGGATTTCACCCCGGCGGCGCTCAGGGGTGAGTCCGGGTTGGCATCGCCCCTCTCCGCTGCGCAGCCCCGCTCAGTGGCCTGGGGGAGGGTGATGGGAGGGGAATGGGGGGTGAGATGGGGGTGAGATGGGGGAATGATGGGGGGGGATTGGGGAGTTGATGGGGGGGTGAGATGGGCGTGATGAGGGAGGGTGATGGAGGCGGCTAATGGGGGGGTGATAGAAGGAGGGGATGGAGAGGTTGGTGGGGGGTCCGCCCCTCCCGGCCCGGCCCCGAGGAGGAGCCGGCGGGGCCCCACGCCGTCCACGTGGCCGAGGGCGCGCTATATGAGCGGGCAGGAAGCGCCGGGGAGGAAGCGAGGGGAGGGACGGGGCGCCCGGAGCGGCTCGGCGGGCAGCGCCGGCAGACAGACGGACACACAGCGCGGCGGCAGCCACAGCGGCGACCATCCGCCCGTCCGTCGCCCCGGCCATGGGGCTGGGCCGCCCCCGCTGCCGTGAGTACCGCGGGACCCCCCTCGCTCTCTCCCTGCCGCCGTCCTTCCTCCCCGCTTACCTGCGAATCCTCCGCTCCCCGCTGCTGCAGAAGGCGCGGTGGGAGCCTCCCAGCCTCCTGACTCCTCCTTCGGCTGTCGAGTTGTTGGGGTTTTTAAAAAATTATTTCTGTTATTTAGAAGCAGGGGTGGCCCCGGCGCTGGCGGAGCTCGCAGCATCCTCCGGTTCGGTGCCCCGGCGCTCCGGAGCGGGGAGGCTGCGCCGTATCCAGCCGGGATTTCCCCGCTGGAGGGAGGCAGAGGGGAGACGGCGGGTGCCGGGGTGGGCTCCGGAGCAAGGGGTACCTTCGGGCGATGCTCGGGGGGCGACAGCGCCGGGAACCCCCCTCCGGCTGCCCCGCGGGGGACCGGTCCTGCCCAGCGCCGCCGCCGAGTGAGAGCAGCAGGAGGGACCAGCCCGGCCCAGAGACCCGCCGATTGTTTTGTTTTATTTTATTTCTTTCTCCCCTAGGTAGTCTGTGTGGCGAAAGAGTAAAGCCAGTGTTACTCCGTTAGAGGGCAAAAAGCAGACTAGCTGTCTTAGGTGTCCGCTCGCACGTTCCTCCTTGCAGAATTAATTTCTAGTGAATCATAACTAACCTTCGAGGTCAGCAGTTTGTTTTTATTGTACTTGTTATATTCATGTCGGTAGCAAACATACATCCCAGGTCCTTCGTGTGATTGTGTGTAGTCCTGGCACAAATGAAAACAAGACAGCAAAAAAAAGCCTTGATGTATATATTTACTCATTTGAGGCACACAAGATTTTTCAACTCTTTGCAGCGGTTGGGCTTGTATGTATCCAGTACATTGAAATAACTCATTCACGTAATTGTAAGTCTGAATTATATATTTGTCTGCTGGGCACATGTGTTGAAGGAAAAACCTCCCTAATTGTGGATCTTTCAGAAAGATTGGAAGGGTGACAAAGCCCTTGTAATCTTTTGGGTCAATTTTCATAAGCTCCAGAAGCTCCCTTTGAAAAGGAAATTAAATTTCAGTGTACAAAAGGGACAGGAGATTCAAGGATATAAAATAAAAAAAAAAAAAGAGTCTCTTATTCTACTTTGATCTTGTCCTCAGGAGTTCATTTACTTTGGTGCTCTTCAGTGACACAAGTTAAATTGAAGAGTTGCCTTTAACTGGAGTTTTTCTGCCTCTTGGCATTTCGGGAGGTACTCAATTAGCAGCACACCTCTCCTGTATATTATTTACACAGCTTCAGCTGGAGGGGTGGCTTTATGTGAAGCATCTGCTTGGAAATACTTGCCTTGTTATATCCACAGCATCCTGTGCCGGCCAGCACCTTCCACAAGCCCATGTGTTCACCCCTCCCCAATTCTTCCATCCCTATCAAGAGCCGGTGGTGCTCTGCCCACTGTTCCCAATGCCTGCACAGAGCTGCTCTCGTGTTAGAAGCAGTTGTGGCTGGTCCTGGGCTCCCTTTCTTGCTTTCAGCAGAGGCAGGGTGATTATCTGCAGGGCATGGCTGTGCTTAAGGTCCTTTCTGGGCTTAGCTGGGGACCTGAGGGCTTTTAATCTCTTGAACACAGGTTTAGGCAGTGGCTGGGGGTAAAGGGAGGGAATGGTCGGGTGTGGATAAAAAGAGTGGATGTGTTTATTAGTTAATTGCGTGTGTTTTCTTGATTATCCTCTAAACAACAAACTTCCAGTGTAGGTCTGTGGTGAACTTGGTGCTCTGTTCCTCTGCCAGTTTCTCACTTCATTTACTCTGTTTTGGTGCTGCTGTAGGGTAACATTTCAGTGTCAGGAGGTTTAAATCCTGTGCCTCAACAAAGTCCCAGTCTATGGTTTTGCCAAACCAGCTTTAAAGTTACCACTACGTTTTTAAAGTACAGTTCTTTTAATACACATTTATTTTACCTTTCTGCTTAGTAGGGTGTAAAAGCATTGTCTCTGAAAGTGCAAAAGAGGTGAGAAATCGCATGACTTATTCTTTTGGCTCACTCACTTGGTGCACAAATCTGATTCTGCAGGGGAGACATTGAGTTGCCCCACTTGTATGAATTTGTCACACATCCTGGTCAGAAATGAACTTGAAACCTTTGCAGTTTTTCTTCCAAACTTGAATATACTGCTAATGGTGACAGCCTCTCAATTGAGGAAGGTCACTTTTCAAACTAAACATAATTTTATATAAGACTTGGTATGTACTTACCAATTTTCTTTTTTTGTTTATGTAAAACTGGGAGCAACTTGAGAGGAAATTAAGGTCATGCAGATGGCAATTCCATCTTCTAGGTTATAAAAACATCTTTTATGTCAAGTGCATTGCAAATGCTGCCATTAAATGATAGTAGAAATAAATTTTTATTTGGAACATCTTTTACACCTATTTTCAAAAGTGTAGTGAAGCAGAACCATGCTTTTAAAAAGCAAAGGAGAGAGAGCAAACTCAGCTCCACAGCATATTTCAAGTGCTGTTAATCCCACCACCTGGTGGAGCTTTTCATGGCTCTGGCTGAGGGAACTCTGAAAAGGATGCATTTTTTGTCTTGTTTCGACACTGTCACATGCTACATGTGGAGTATCTTTAACTTTTTTCTTTTTCATACCAGACTTAATTAATTTTCTATATCTTCTGTATCCTCCATACTTTGCAGAAGGCAGGATGGGACTATTGGTGTCTCATCTGAAGCAGCAGATAGATGAACTGATGAAGCAGGGGATAAAGTTTTTGCCTACAGGTACTTCTTAAGTGGAAGAATTATTTTTAATAACCAGCCCCTCTTCCAAGATACTCTGGTGGAACCTTTCAGTGAAAGCCCAGTTAGCTTTGCACTAATAATTTTTGTATTTTTATATAAATATTACTATAAAATATTTTTATTTACTATAAAATATTTTCTAAACAGCCTGTGTTCACTCAAGCTTGCAAGAAGAGAGGCAGATGCATTTTGAACTGATCTGAGATTACTGATGTAGGTTATTAAAACATGGGAGTGAATTCCAGGAATTAAAGTGAAGTATGACAGATGTACTTTTCCCCTCTCTGCCACAGTCTTGCCTGACTGCATCAAAGCCTGTCTGTTATGTTCATGGTGTGCTGCCTAACTGATAAACGAAAATCTAACTCAGAGGTATGCAAGCTGAAAGTAAACTCTGGACTTACCTGTCAGCTCACAATTCAGAGGAATTGCTTACAACAGCGAGAACGCTCCTTGACCCATATAGACATTTTCTGTTCAGGAGGTGGAACCTTGCAGGCAAAATGCTGTTGTAAATGTTTGTATTGCTCTTTTTGCCATAGTGCCTGTGGCAGCAGCCAACAGACCAGTGGAGGCCATGGCTGGCCTAGGAATGTGACAGCTCCTATCTGCTATCCAGTCCTGGCAGGAATGGGGTTCCTGGTGCCACTGGTGGGATGGACAAATGCCTTTGCAGCCCATCCAGAGCATGTCTGCATCCCTCTCTGGGTTAGCTTGGTGTTTGAGGACTAATTCATCACCCAACAAGTATCTGCTCCAGGAAACTGGGAATCTCCTACCAGGCTTCAGGGAACTTGGCTTCTCAATCATAATCTTTTAGTGCTGTTTGAACTGCCCTGGATGATCTGTCCATGTCTTCTGGAGCCAGTACAGAAAGATGTGACTGTCTGTGACACCTGGTGTTGTTTGAGACTTCAGGAGGGTGGATTTGATGTCCAGGGTATCTTCAGTGGCACCTAAAATGTGTTTGGAAACTGAATGGACCCTATATGAGCTATGTGTGTTTTCTGGGCACAAACCTCTATCTTATGAAATAGATAACCTTATCAACATAAGTGGTCTCTATTTAGGGTTTATGTCTGTTAGTTGTTCAACGTTGTCACTTCTTCTGACCCCTCTTGTCCTGATAAGGGCTCTGGGCTGACCTGGCACTAATTAACAGCAGCCACAGGGGAACTGCTGTCACCCTTTTGGTCACCTTTCCCACTCTTACCCCAACCTCTTCTTCCCACTGGTGCCAAATGTCCCATGCTCTGGTCTGCAAGTAGCAAGCTCAAGTCACTTTGTGTAAAGTGTCCTAGAAGACTTTCAAAAGCTCTTTTAAGTCAAGGCTGCACAACCCCCTCAAGCTGTGAAATAGCTGTGGAATGTGGAAAATGGGGGGTCTTGACAGACAGGGAGCTCTTTTTAGAAGAAACTCCCCATAGAATTGGCGGAAGCTTGCTCTGAAGCATGAGTTAAGATTAGGAATGTCATCAATTGTAAAGACTGTAGTAATTGTTAAATTCAATTCTGGAGGAAAGGAGGGTGGAAAGCAATTTTTTCCTGGCTTTGCTGCACTTTGAACTGCCTGTGATTAAGTTACTTCCTCTGGACTGATGTGCACACCCTTCCTCAGGGAGAGGAAGATTTGTGCCCTGTGCACAATGTGGCAAAACCTTTGAGCAGAGAGGAGTTGTACTATTTCAGGAAACCTGTTAACCTCATCAAGCCACATCTGTTTCTCTGGGCCAATCCCACAGCTATTTCTGCCAGGCAATTGCAAGGTATCCTGGAGTGCAAAAGAGATACAACATAAGTGGTTGAAACCTGCACCTGGTGACTAATGTTTGAAGTGTAGCTTTCTTGCTCTGAGGACATCATCTCAACAGAGCTTTTTTTGTTTGTGTTTTTTGTAGTGACTTTTCCATCTCTTTGGAAGTCCTTTGTCCCAGCAGGTTTTCAGTGCAGGCTGAAGCACCCTGTAGTACAGGCTACAGCCCTCTGTAGCTTTCCATCCCAGAGGATTTGAGTGGAGGACGAGGAGGAATGGGTGACTGGTTAGAGCCCACAGGGTCCAAGCATAACATTTCCCACTTTGCTGGTGCCTGGCACAGGACTGCTGCTGGCATGGAGGTGACCACACATCCTCTTGGTGTCCCCAAAACTCCTGCGGGGGATCACTCCTTCTCCATCCCTTTGGAGAATTGTTCTGCAGAGTAAAGATTGGCACAGTGACACTGAGGTATTAAGTCTCATGCAATTTAAGAATGTCTCTGGACTAAGTAATTGCTACTGACATTTTCCCAGGATCAGTGGAGTTTTAGATTTTTTTTATTTTTGTTTTTAGGCCTTTGGTACACCAATGCAAAACAAAGGTTGTTCCTTTTAAAGGGCACTACATTGTTTCTAGAGGCTGGATCTTCCATCAATGACTTAATCTTACTTATCTGAAATACTCTGTGTGCTGACACATCACAGTGCTGTACCAGCTTGAAAAAGGAATCTAATTCTATCAAATCTGCCAGCTCAGTTAATATGACCCTGCCAGGGAAGCATAAGGCATCACCTCTAGTTTTTTTAGGGAGGAATCAGATTCTCACTCCCAGCTCAAATTCAAAGCACAGTACACGTGGACAGATTTGAATTTTTTTTTTTTAATTTTTAAGATATTTTCTTTCATCCTAGCATGCAAAACCACAGATCAGATTGGAAGATGTCATCTGAATATTTGGGTTGAAACATAGCAGCTTGAGTCCTACAGGCAGTCCTTTGGGATTAGTCTTGAAGCAGAGACCTGTGTTACTTCACCCTGAGACTTCTACAAACTCATGTGTGAAGCACATGGTGTAGGGCTACCTGTAACTTGATTCAGAGCTGACCTGACAGTTTTTGTCTCTTTTCTGATGCTCTAGAGTGCATCCAAAGCTACCAGGGTGTGATAAGGACACCCATGCCTGTATCTTAAATTCTTTTAGCCTGATGGGATATGGTGATGCCTTTTACAGAACTTGTAGCCTGCATTAGCTGTAAATGCTATTGCTTTATGTATCTAATACTTTCTCTTACTAGAGCTTGACTTAAATCAGTTTGTGCAGATGATCTGACTTTGGTTTTTTTTGGTGACAACGCTGAGAAAAATACACATTTATGTTGACTCGAAGCAATCTTTAGTTGAGCAAAGGCAGGTCAAAATGGTTTTGATAAAGTGAGACATTGTTGCTTTTGGGTTTACTTTGTTCCAAGTCCATTTCAAACTCTCAGGTAGTCAAAATTACTCATTTTGAAAGAACCAAGTTTGCCTTCAGAGATGTCAGAATGATTCCTCTGAATTTGATGTGACCTGCATTGTCACAGTTTGTCAGCTGATGGCAATACTGATATTATACCTGAATTTGGGGTTTTGTTCCTTTTCTCTTTGAAACTGTTTTTGTAGTGAAGTTATTATTCTTTGGAAGTTTTACCCTGTTTTTCTCTTCAAGTAAAAAAAAGGATCTCTCTTGCTCCTCAGTCTAGTGCTTATTAGAACAATTAGAACTTTTCCTTCTTGATCTCTCTTCTGTTTTCAGCTCCCATATCCTCTGCTTTTCCCCTTCAGTTAAAATCTGCCTTTATTTAGAAGCAATGACTTTATGGTCAGATCTCCTGTGGCTTCATTCTACCTGTTCCAAACAGACGTGCTGCTCTTCTCAAGCAGCTGGCTTGATTCTAGCCTAAAAATTCAACCTAAGAACTGAAAATGAGCTACTGCTTGCCCTCTATCCCATTAACAAATGTTCAACTTCAAACTTCAGACTCTGATACTGAGGGCTACCTAATATCTCCAGGGGATCAAGCAGTGGCACTGGTGGGATCACAGAGCAGGTAGGTACTAAATTTGCAGGCAGGACATGGAGGCATGTACAGCAGCTGAGAATGCCACAGCCATTGGAACTGTGCAAGTAATCATGGAATATCCTTTGTTGGAAGGGGTGCACAAGGATCATTGGACTGGCCCTGTGCAGGACATCCCAAGAATCCCACCCTGTGCCTGAGAGCATTGTCCAAACACTTCTTGAGCTCTGTCAGGCTTGGTGCTGTGACCACTTCCCTGGGGAGCCTGTTCCAGTGCCCAACCACCCTCTGGGGAAAGAACCTTTTCCTGATATCCAACCTAAACCTGCCCTGACACAGCTTCAGGCCATTCCCTCAGGTTCTGTCACTGGTCACCAGAGAGATCAGTGCCTGCCCCTCCTCTTCTCCTCACGAGGAAGCTGTAACTTCACTGAGGTCTCTCCTCAGTCTCCTCCAGGCTGAACAGACCAAGTGGCCTCAGCTGCTCCTCATACACCTTTCCCTCAAGGCCCTTCACTGTCTTCATAGCTCTCCTTTGGATACTTTTTTACATTTTTCTATCTTTCTTGTGTTGTGTTGCTGTTGTGATGTTATGGTGAAGTTATCTCTCGTGCTCTTGAGATTGTGCTGTGATGGCAACACAGAAATGCAAGGGAAAACTGCATTACCCTTTATAAAAGGTTAGGAGTTAAACATACTCTTGCAAACACTTCTCTTGCTTAGGAAGGCAATATTGAAATGTAAACTGGCTCTTACAAAATACAGAAACCAAAGTTGTCTTTTCTGGTGCTAAGAGGAGGAAAACAATTTGGGAGGGTAGTGTGGGGATGCTTTATAGATTTGGTAAAGGGCAGCTCCTTTCCCTTGGGCTGACAGAAATGCCTATGGTGTGGCTTACTGCTGTAAGTGGGGACTCTGCAGTGGATTCATGGAGAAAATCTGGGCAGGGGACACAGCTGTGGGGTCAGAGGATGTGGCTTTGCTTTGAGATCTCTTCTACAGGCAAAAGATGTCAGCTGCACCAAGGTTCTCCTGATGTCTGCAATGTGGTGATGTGAGGTGCCCGTGGAAATACAAAGTGTGTGTGAGATACTGAGAACTTCTTCAGAACTTCAGGAGAGTTTTTTCCAGTTTCACCTCCATTTCTCTCCTTCCTGAGTAGACACTGAAATGTCCTTCAGTCTTGCTCTTCAGGTTTTTTCCCCTCTCGTGGTTTAAACCTCGCAGACAGTAGCTAAGCCCCCCACAGCCACTCTCTCACATTCCCTACAGTGGGAGAGAACTGGAAGGGTAAAAGTTAAAAGAAAAACCTCATGGGTTGAGATATTTAATATGTAAAGCACAAGCTGCACATGCCAGCAATGCAAACTAAGGAATTCATTCATCACTTCCCATGGGCAGACAGGTGTTCAGCCATGCCCAGGGAAGCAGGGCTCCATCCCACATAATGGTAACTTGGGAAGATAAATTCCATCCCTCTGAACGTGCTTCTCTTTCTTCTTCTGCTCCCACCTTTGTATGCTGATCATGATGCCGTGTGATATGACCTTGGGTCAGTTGGGGTCAGCTGTCCTGGCCGTGTCCTCTTTCAGTTCCTTGTGTACCCCCAGCCTCCTCGCTGGTGGGGTGGGGTGAGGAGCAGAAAAGGCCTTGGCTCTGTGTAAGCTCTGCTCTGCAGTAATGAAAACATCTCTATGTTATCAACACTTCCCAGCACAAATCTAAAACACAGCCTCATACCAGCTACTGTGAATAAAATGAACTAGCCCAGCCAAAACCAGCACAGTCCCTCTTTTGCATGCTCTTCCTCTCATCAGTCTTTTTTCCTCAAATTCTCCTTGTTTGAAGAGAACAGGCTCTATCTGCAGCTCCCACCAATGCCCTTCCTCGCCCATGCTTTGTTCTCTGTGTGCCAGGATCAGCGTGAACCAAGACAGCAGGAGAGCCAGGAACACTTAAACTTTGCATCTGAGGACAAGTGTGTGGTGTTGGGAGGACACACTTGTGGCCGAGAACTTGGAGTGAGCTTGGAGAGCCAAGGCCTGCCCCTTCTCAGCTCTCTGCTCTGGACTTCCCAGCTGTGAAGAACGGTATTTCAGTTTCCTGGAGGCTTAGTTCAGCCTGTAAAGGGGTTGGAGACTCCAGTAAAGATGTAAATGTTGCCTTTCTGACCAACAGCTTGATTTTTGAACTACGAAAGTAAAAGGAAATCTGCCACGTGGAGAAAAGAGCTTTAGAGAAGGGATTCACTCCCTGCCTCTCCATTGAGTGGTGCAGTCATCAGAGATGTGCAAAAGCTCAGCTGATGCAATATAAATCATCTATATTTGTTTTGTTTACTACGATGAGGTCATCACCATAGTGCTACAAGGATTGTGCAATTTGGTGCTTTATCCATGTGGCTGTTCATGCACTGCTTTTGCTTGCCTGGATCCTAAGACCTTACAGAGGAACATAAAGTGTCATTGACTCACTGTGGCTGTCACAGCAGATTTTCTGTTAAATAGTATGCAAAAATAGATATGCAAAAGTAAAAACGGCTTCAGACTCAGAGTTGTAGAGAAAAAGCCTGTATTGTGGTGGCAGGATGTGTGAAATAGCAGCAGCTTCACAACTTTGTGATAAAACTATGGGGATGCTGGAGCACAGCTGTCCTGCATCCTGCTGTTAAATCCATGTCTCTCCGGTTCAAAGACAAGGATGTTGTGTGGGACAGTGTGTCAGATACTGTCAGCAAGTTCAGGTAGATGATGCCAAGGGCTCTTCCCTCATCCAGTAGCGTTGTAAGACCCTTGTAGAAGCCCATTGTAGAAGGCCACCAGATTTGTCAGGAACGATTTAACATAGCGCTCACAATTCAGACAGTTAATTACACTGACAAAAGTTGGGTGTTAATGCCCAGGTAAGACCCTGATTTGTGTTTCTCCAAAAGCTCTGTAACTCGGCTGTGTAAAATGCCCAATGCTTCAAGCAGAAATTACCTCAAGCAATTACGTAACTGGTTGTGAGGCCTAAGAGCAAAGGAGCAGGAGATGGATACTGGTGTTGAAAAATACAAGGTTATTGGAAAATAAAAGGTGATACAGTAATTGCAGAAGTGGCTAAAACATTTTGCTGGTAGCAATGAAACAAAGGAGTCCAGGATAAGCTGCTTCTCCACAAGGCAAAAGTCTCCTGTCAATACTGAGTTAAGTATTGGCAGAGGATGTTGTTATGTAATTGAAATTCATTTTGGAATGTTTTTAATAGAGGAAAAAGATGGAGGTCTGTATGGAAAAGAATCAATATGTTAGAATTACCAATCCAGCTCCTTTGGAGGGGGATATCTGTGTTTCACAGAGCACCAGAAGAAGCTGCTTGTTTCTTCCTCTGCGGCTGCTGTAGGAGAGGGGCTCATTTGCTGAGCTTTGCTTCTGCTGTCTTAGAAGAAGGACACACACTTTTCCTTTTCTTGTAAAAGGTCTGGATGAAGAATTTGATCACAGAATCATTAAAGTTGGAAAAGATGTCTAAGATCATCAAGTCCAACCATCAACCTACCACCACGTTCACCATTAAACCATATCCTCAAGTGCCCCATCCACACATTTTTTGAACAATTGCAGGGATGGTGACTCAACTGCTCCCCTGGGCAGCCAGTTCCAATGTTTTACAACCCATTTAATGAAAAATAAGTCCTAATATTCAATCTAAACTTCCCCTGATGCAACCTGAGGCCATTTCCTCTCATCCTGTCACTTGTTACTTGAGAGAAGAGACCAACTTCCACATGGCTACAACCTCCTTTCAGGTAGTTGTAGAGAGAAAAGGTCTCCTCTCAGCCTCCTTTTCTCCAGGTTAAATGCCTCCATCTCCCTCAGCTGCTCCTCACAAGACTTGTATTCCAGCCTCTTCACCAGCTATATAAAGCTAAAATTCTACCAGATTAAGGCAGAAGTGCTCAGTGTGGCCACTGTCTCTGCTGTTCCTTGGAGAAAAGCTTCCCACACTCCAGGGACAGTAGCCCTTTGTCCCTTTGGCTTAAAATACTCAAGTCCTGTCTGTGGTTACTGTCATCATGCTAACTGAGAAACAATCCTAAGAAATTTTCCCCATTATCAAGTTTTAACTTTGGAAAAAGGACAGTTGTCTTGTGGGGACAAGCCGGACCAAGAGTTATATCTTAGTGCAGCAGAAAGCAGTCCTTAGATCCTCCTCAGGCAAGCTGTCAGGGACTCACACACCCAACTTTTCTTCTTTTGTGTGTGTGAATTTTTAAAGAAGTGTTGCTCAAAATGTCTTTTCCCTGATTTATCTTACCCCACGCAAACTTAGAGGTTCTCTGTAATTTATGAAATGAATCCACCAGGCACAGCTCCATTTTGGAAAACAGCTTTTCATCAAGGTGTAACTCTCCCCTGAGGCTGCTCTGAGAGCCACTAGCCACACTTTTGGCATGTCTCTGAATTTGTAAAATAATATTATAAGTCTGGCTGTTGTCTGCCAGTACAATTTTTACACCTTTACTGCCTTGCTTGGGAATTTAGTCGCTCTGATATGCAGAAGATATCAGGGTATACCTTCAGTGAGGAGCTTCTCATGGAACAAACTAGCTGGAACAAGACCCCAAGGCAACTTGATGCACTTCCTCTGGGAGTTCCAGGCTTGCCTGGCAGAGGGGCACACCCTGAGGGTGGGATTAGCAGGGTGGCGTGTAACCCTTCCCACTCTGGGAAGAGACCAGCTGGCTTTACAAGGCAGCTCTTCTGCAGGGTGAAGCTTGGTGCCACTGGGACTGGTGCCACCTGCAGCGCTGCTGGCACCCTCCTCATTTAAACAGTGAGATGTGGCACACTGCCACCAGTGCCCAAGGGTTAAGTTAAGGGCAAAACCGGGAGAGATTCGCTTGTTTTGAAAAGTGTCTCTTTCAGTCTCTCATTTCTTCCAAGGGAACCCATCTAAATTTGCCTTTGTTACTTTTGTATCTGATCAGACTTCATTTGACAACTGTAGTTTTTGGAGCTGGAAATTCTATTATTGGGGCACTGACACTTTTCTGAATATTAAAAACCTCTTGCATTTATAGCAGTCAGAATCAATCTTTCAGATCTCCCCCTCCAGCTGCTGTGCTCTCTTGTGAGCTGATGGCTGCTCCTGGGCAGGTAAGTGGCCACATTGTTTTGCCTGGTACCAACAATATTGACTTCCAAGGAAATGAGGCTGTTTCTGCATCTCAGATCAAGTCCTGTGGTTTTTTTTTAGGTTACTGTCTTCTGTCAGAAACAGATGCTGCATAACAGTTTGCCCTTTCTCCAGGAGAGAATAGGGTCATGCACAGTAACCTTGAGTACAGACTTGTCGTATCTAGTGAGCTCATTAGGGCTTGATCTGCTCATTACCTGGAGACTGTTGAAGGCAAGACCAAAATATTTCAGAAGTCAGCGAGGGCAGCATGCTTGCCTCTGAGTGAGCATGGGAATGTTGCT
The DNA here is from genome assembly GCA_014706295.1 of Lycocorax pyrrhopterus obiensis. Lineage (NCBI taxonomy): Eukaryota > Metazoa > Chordata > Aves > Passeriformes > Paradisaeidae > Lycocorax > Lycocorax pyrrhopterus. Next base: position 145,147,663 of record JACSVZ010000002.1, on the reverse strand, counting down.
CACCACATGTATTTGAACTGATTGCTGAAGCTGACATCTGCTTACTGAGGTTTACAAAGCTTGTGGTTTCTCATAATCTGTAAAACACATGGCATTTGTATGAAGAGGCTTGTCAATGGTAGTTCCCTTACCCAAAGCCAGCAGGACTCTTCCATCTGTATAGCAGAGCCATCAGTCATCACTAAGAGTCCAGCTAATGTGAATAAAAATTAATTTTTCTTTCTTACTCTTCCCTTCCCTGAGGAAATTCTTTCATAGGTGTGACAGCCTTTGCCAGTCCGCTTATAGCTCCTTTTGAATTTCAACTTCCTGTTCAAAATTGTTGGGATGTGAGATGGTTAACAAGATGCTCTTCCTCAAAGGCCACAGGACAAGGGATCCTTGTTGACAGTACATGGTGAAAGATTTCAAACGTGATGAGTGATCTTTAAGGCATGCAGCAGGCACACAGAGAGTGTCTTGGGTGTTGGGAGAGTTAAAATTGGTTTGGATTTTTTTCAAGAGGTGCAGAACTAAGCCACAACACTGGCATGTTGCATTAAAGATGTCCTTCAGCCTGCCCAGTCTGCTATTTTAGGAGTCATAAGTGATGTAAACATCATGGCAGAGGGACTAAAGCACTTGTGGTTTAACCCCAGCCAGCAACCAAGCACCACTTGCTCGCTCCCCCACCAGCTGGATCAGGGGGAGAATCAGAAGGGTAAAAGCTGGAAAACTCATGGGTTGAGATAAAGACAGTTTAATAAGGAAAGCAAAAGCCATGCACACAAACAAAACAAGGAAATAATTTCCTGCTTCCCATGTGCAGGCATGTGTTCAGCCATCTCCAGGAGAGCAGGGCTCCATCACATGTAACAGTGACTTGAGAAGACAAATGCCATCACCCCAAATGTCACCCCTTCCTCCTTCTTCCCCTCACTTTACGTACTGAGCATGGTGTCACACGGTCTGGAATACCCCTTGGATCAGCTGTCCTGGCTGTGTCTCTGTGCCGGTTTGGCCAAAATCTAGCAATATATCCTCTGAGAGGAAACCAGGTTACAACCACCCTTCCCCCCCACAGGGTTCGGGGAAAAAAAAAATATTTTCCTCGAAGGAAAGTGAATGAGATAAGAACTATTTATTTAACAAACACACAGGAAAAGGATAATAATGCTAAATAATGAAATGAAATCTCTCGCTATAGAGAGAAACCCTGGAAGATTTCAGAGTCCTTCTGTAGGTGTGGTCTCTCTCCTCCTCGGAGCTGGGTCAGCGAGGGCCCAACCCCCGGGCCTCGGGGAGGAAATTCTCCTGAATGTGTTCTGATGTTGTTGAAACAGTCCAGAAGAGAAGAAGGGAAAAACCAAAGTCTCAGGAAACAAAATTCAGCTTTCCGTCTCACATCGGGAAGAGAAGGAAAAAAAACCCGAAACCGCTGGCTGAAGCAAGAAAGCAGGGTGCTCTCTCCTGCTCCTGCAGCCAGAGAATGCAGAGGAGTGTAATCTCTGTGTCCTTGGGAAACTGTTTTGAAAAGTTCGTTTGTTTTTTTTTTTTCAAGCTCAGTTTAAAGGCACAGAAAAGTCACAATATTACTTTTTGGGCATAGAGCATGATAGGGGATACACATGATAGAGTCACCCCAAGTCAGTCTCCTCCCAACTTCCCATGGACTCCCACTCTCCTCTCCACCATGGCAGTATGAAAACCACCCAAAACATAGCCCTCTACTGGCCCAAATCAGACACCACTGCACACCAAGGGGAATAGTGTTTATGCAGGCTCATGCTATCCTTCTCAATGGGTAACTTCGTAGTTCCCCACTACTTGTAAGGTTTGTATCTTGATCTAAATAGGATGGGGATTTGTCACTTGGCCTCTTTCACCAGGATTCTCTGGGTGCACATTCAAAGCAGTGTGTTAGCAGGGATGCACCACAGAATGGCAAAGTAAATAGCAATAGTAAAATCCTTTTGGTTTAGTTGAACAGAGATGCACGTTTCATTAAGGTGGTGACTTGGTTTCTGAGCTTGCCTAAAAATAAACCAGGTGCTGACTGGCATGGTTGTATTTTCATTGCTTGACCTACCAAAGGACACAGTGGCAGGGAAAGGACACAAGTAACTTTCAGATGACATTGCATTAATTTGTAACAATGATGCAATTTCCGTTGAGATGCTTCCTAAGGATGTTGCAGGCATCTGGCAAAAGCTCTGCTTGTTCTTTCCTTTGATATATGCCCAGAACCAGAGACAGATGCTGCAAAATGGAGTGATTAAATGTGTTGATTTCTTGTAAAAAATGGTTACTGTAGTTACTTTCATAATTTGGGGGTAAGGGGGATCTTTAAACATGTATTTGCTCTGCTTGTGTAATTTGAAGGTGGCCTTTTTTCTCTTTTTTTGGTGTTGGTTTGTGGAGGGTTTTTTGGGTTGGGTTTTTTCTTTCTAAAGCACAAGGCTTATTTAAGAACTTTGTAGGCAAAAGTATTTTGCAATGCCAAACATCTTCTGTTGGGTGTTCAGAGCAGCACTTTCCTTGCCTTTCAGCTCAGAGTGCTTTAGACAGAATGGGAGAAGGACATGAAGGAGAATTGCTTTGTACTTAGCAGAATTAGGATAAACCCACAAGCACATGGTTTGTACTTTTTAATTCCAAGAGCCTGAATCTGATCTCACTCCTACTAATCTCTAAAGGGATTATTCCTGATTTACACCATGCTGAATGAATTCAGAATCTGGCCCTGAAAGCCTGTTTGTACTTCAGACATTTTCTCAAGGCAGCTGACCTGCAAATATGAAAAGGAGACCTGAGTTCCTGTGGGTTAACTGTTTAAATTTGTCAAGCTAAGTCAACTACAGCTTGTTTAACACGGAAATGGTACTGCAAAACCTCAGGCTAGAACCCATTTACCTCTATTGGACTAATGGGAGGTAATCAGAAGACCCTCTTTGGTACAACACTGTGCTCTGTATTTGCATAGCACCTTTCATCTGAGGATATTAAATAACTGCTTCATTGCAATTCTGGAAGCTGTTCAGCCAGACAAATCTCTTTAATGACCTGCAGTGACTCTGGTTGCTAGCAGTGAAGCAAAAATAAGTTAGTACATTGAGTCTCTGGTCATGAGTGGCATCTGTAAGGAGAGCTCTGCAACCTAGAACAGTGTGAAGCTGTTAGCTGAAAATACTGAGGTTTCTGGAATAAAGGCTATGGCATACTTAGCTGCTGAGAACAAAACTGTTTTTTATTAGCACAAGTTCACTTAGTGTTCACTGAGACAGATACCAAAAGCAAATGTATGGTTTCAGGGTGGGAAAGAAGGGGTTGCCTCTAAGTTATCGTGCCAACTCCTTTACAGCTCCAAATTAATATTCTTTTTGTTCATGTTTTGGTTGTCTACATGCTCATTTCTAAGGCTGTGTTTATATGGGGATTTAAAGGAAAGTTGAAAACACCTTTTCATGGGAATGCTCTAAAGGAAACTGGTGTATTATTATATACCTGTGCATATTCTCAAATGAACACATCACGTTTGCCATTGCTGCAAAGCACAGTTTTGGTGTAGTGGCACATTTGCACAGTGTTTGAACACACTAAATGCAGCCATACAGTGGGAGCCAGATGGGTGGCCTCACACAAAGGCCCACCTATGCCCTTTTAGAATTTTGTACTTGAGTTCTGCTATCAGCTCTCATTTCCCAATAACTGTCTCTTTGCCCTGTCAATTTGAGATGCTTCAAGCTTTAAACTACGGTAATTAGATGACTGTGGAGGGTCCTGTCTTTATGGACTGTAGGATACCTATATCCCATAATTCACCCAGCACAATGAAAAGACACTGAACTCTGGGACACTTGTCAGAAAGGCTCAGTATAGGAAGATTTTGCTCACACTGGTTCAGTTATCCCATGCAAACATCTGCTTCTGCTGTGGAGCTGAGCCACTTTTTCCTTTCCAGCCTGAAGGCATGGTTATGACATTAAATATGTCGAACCAAATTTGACATGCACAGTCATTTGTCTGGAAAATACCCTTAATTTTCCTTACAATGAGTAAGAAAGTCTGCTACTTCCCGAAAGGTGTATTTAGTTTTATTGCTAGTCACCCCAAGTTGTTAGCCATGGCTGATGTAAGCCCTGCCTGTCTCTCAGCAGAGACTGGAGGAGCTAATGAGTGTATTCCTGGAGGTGAGGCTTCATTGATTCAATCTCATACAGCTGGAGAGCGATGCTCTGAGGAGTTTGCATTGGAATAAAATCCCAGTTGGCTTTTTGTCTATAGTTTGCATGAGTAACCCAGAAAACTCTGTAGTGAGATTTCTGCGTTTTTCTGTTTTTCTCAAAATAATCATCATCATCATCATCATCTCATGTCCACATCTCTCTACTTTTTTATATTCACCTAGTATGTGCCATGTAAGCAAATGTGGGATTTACTGGGGGAATGAGATCTCCTGGTTAGTCCCACACTGCTCAGCAAAGCTCTCCCCTCCTTTGATCTGGCCTCTGCATCAACCTGGGTCCTCTTCATTGAAAAATAGTGATACTGGACCTCTCTTTGGAGCTTGTGCCATTTGATTGAATCAAATTGTTCTAAAAATTCTCTCCATCTGTATCCCCACTATAGGGCAAGAGACATTTTTCCTTGTTTGTCTCTGCTCTGAGCTGGTCCAACTGAGTCTGTTGCCACAGCAAATGTAAAGGTAGAGAAACTTTTGAAGACACCACATATCAGATATAAAATCTACTGCCTTGCTGAATGGGTTAATGTTGCTTAGCTGACATGTCTGCAGTGTAGGAAAAGCTGCATATTACTGGCCAAGCACTTTGTAATTTTCTGTTATTTCTAAAATGAATGCCAGCACTTGGAAATATTGAGTAATTTTTAATTGAAGGGATATGATCAGTAGGTGATTAGTTTTTGGAGTGCCTTGGATGTATGCTGTGTTGTAGAGACAAGCCATCTGGAGCAGGGCTGTGGTTTAGCTTCTGTAATGAGTACCCATGGACTGCAGTGCCAAAATGACCGGGTTTATTACATCGATGAAGATCCTGAGTAATTCAATTCATTTTCACAGATCTAAATGAACTAAAATGAGAACATAATTTGGCCTGAAGTTTTAGTTTGATGCTCTTAATTATTAAGCCAGGATCATCAATGCATTTTCCACTATGCTTAAAATAACCAGCCACAGCAAATCAGGCTATTGGGTTCCGTCCTCTGCCTGCAGCTTTTACGAAATTTGCCGTGGCCAGGATTTCACTGCGTTTTGCGTGGATGGGCAGTGTGACTTCACTAAGTGTTTCTTGTATTTGCTGCTCCTCTGACCTACAAGCATCACACTCTGCCTCTGGCCTTGTGGATAGGCTGGCAGGGAAGAAGAATCATAGACCCACAGAATGATTTGTGTTGGAAAGGACCTTTAGAAGTCATCCAGTCCCACCCCCCTGCAATGTGCAGGGACATCTCCCACTAGATCAGGTTGCTCAGAGCCCTGTCTGTGCTGACCTGGAATATTTCCAGGTGTGGAGCATCCACCACTGCTCTGGGCAGCCAGTTGCAGTGATAATCTCACTTGTGGGGATTACTGGGCAGAAGAGTCCCACCATAAATCTGTGTTAGTTACAAAGCTTGTAGCTTGCATTGCTGCAGGGTACCTGCAGCAGCCCTTTTGATGCTGTGATAGCCAGGCTTGTAGCTGCTGGACTTATTTACTCTAAAATGAAGACTGATTTGTGGTATCTCACCAAAATTAATCCTTCCTCTTCCTGAATTTTTCATTACACAGTCTTTTTGCTGAAGTCCCATCAGTCACGGTGACGTACAGCCCTGAAACTCGTGTCCAAAGTGCTGCCCTGTATCCAATGTATCAAGAGGTGTTTGGAGCAGTGAGGGTTAGTGGAGGAAGTGACTGGAACTGGCTGAAAGAAAAAACAAAACAACAAAAAAAACCACCAAAAAACTTGGAGAATGCTTTGATCTGAAATGAAATATCTGTGCACCAAGGAGGCAGTATATTTTTAGGAGGAGGGCACAGCCTGCATGTAAGTAGATGCATTCCATTTGATGTGCCGAGATCAAGGTGTCGGAGTCTTTAACTGCTCATCTGGCCAGCTTATCTTGTGTTTTCCCTCTTAATTTTTCCCTTGTGTTTTAGAATCATTTTTCGCACTTGTTCTGTGAAACATTCTTATGCAAAGCCAGGTCTTCTGCGACTCAAGCAAGCTGTTTGTAGCACAAGAGCAAAGAGGTGTCAGAGTTTGGGTTTTGCATAAAAACATATCACTTGCTTCCTTTTTTTTTTTTTTTCCTCCCCAAGCTTGTTATTAAATGAGCAGTACTTTAATGAAGCATTTAATGGAGAAAACAAAACAAAACAACTTCTATATCCTCTAGATTGTTCCCAAATCCCTGAATGAAAAATTATTTAGAGATTAAAGCCCTTACTGTTTCCTGTGTTATTGCAAAGCAATAATGAGCAGAACTTGAAAAGCTCTGCTCTCTCCTGGTTTGGAGTACCAGCCTCTATCACAGCATCAAAGAGCCGTGCCAGCACTTTTTCATGGTACCAGATGACTAAGTTTCATAGCAGATTCTCCTCCAATTTAATGCTGCTAATGACTCTGTGAATGAGACTGACAATGTAAGCACAAGTTTGAAATCTCAGTTTCAGTACTGGAGCTAAAACAATCTGTACAGGAAGAGGCTGTTGAGAATGTAAGCATCAGTTTAAAATTGTCAAGTTTTCCAGTTTTTATTGCAATTTCCCCAAAGCCGTGCAATCCACAGCAGAGCCAGGAATAAATTGCAGGAATCAGGTTCTTAATGTAAGTAGGGACAAGTGGCGTGCCCTGAGCACTGGCACGTGATGACCAAGCCAGTGGTCTCTCTCAGCAAGAGGTGAGACACTCGAGTAATTCCTATTTTAAACAGCAGAACTGGATTTGTGCTTCAAGAAGCCTTAGACAGCCAAAGAGGAATAAAATTCAGGTTAAACCCTTGTGTTTTTTGTCATTACCTTCTTCTCTTTCCTTTTTACCCCTGCAGTGACATGTGTCAGAGGGCAACAATGGGAAGGGGAGCTTTGCTGCCTGTGGGAGTAATAAAAATCAGCAAGGTCTACACTGTGAGGTCCCAGTCTGCAACAAGAAAAATGAAGCACTTGTCCTGCCTTCTAATGTACAGGAAAGAAAAACAGGGGCAGGTTTAGATAGAATTTTAACTAAATGGTTTAGGTTTTGCAAGCTACAACCTTGTAGCCTTTCTTATCCTGGATGAGAAGAATGAGTGGCTCATTTACTGTGAGGGTGGTGAGACACTGGAACAGGATGCCCAGAGAAGCTGTGCATGTCACATCCCTGGAAGAGTTCAAGGCCAGGTTGGATGTGGCTCTGAGTAACCTGGGCTAGTGGAAGGTGTCCCTGCCCATGGCAGGGGGTTGGAACAAGAAGATCTCTAAGGTCCCTTACACCCCAAGCCATTCTGTGATTAATAGCTCTTGGTAGGTAGCAGACATGGTTACAAATGACAGTATGTGACTGGCAGGGTGTTGAGAGTAGGTGTCCCTCAGCAGGATGGGATACACCAGCAAAGATGTGGGACATTGTTGGAGAGGGTGTCCGAGCTGGATGCTGCTGCCTGCCTGCCATGAAAGCAGAGGTGATATCCAGCCACGATGACCCTTGAGCACAGAGGGGTGCATTGGTGCAGGAGTGAATCAGCCCAGGTGCACAGCAGTGCCCCACGGGACGGGAGTTTGGAGAGCTGCCGGGCCCAAAGTGGCTGCAAAGGTGTTATCCTTCTAACCAGAAAACCTTGGTGGCAGGAGGAATTCCTCTGCCCAGGCAGCTCCATAACCTGAGGTGCTGTACAGACTGCAGTGACTCTGGTGACCACTCAGAGATGTTATTCACCTACTGCACACGATATGCAGTACTGGAGAGTGGAGGGAGCCACCAAAGAACTCCTCTTTCGTTCTCTGGCAGGATGAAGCCTGTCACTGTTTTATCTCTGTCTCCTCTTGGTCCCAGTGCTGGGAAGGGGGTTGGAGTGTGGCGATTGCACCCGTGCCAGGGCAGGTGGTTTTAGGTTTTCAGGGCTTCCTGAACATTGCAGCTCCAGTACATTTTGTCCCCAGGCGTGTCTTTATTCTTCATTTCTGTGGCATTTCAGGCAAGGTGGCTCAGAGCACTGTTCTCCTGGGTGTCCTGGATTGGCGGTAAGGACAAAAAAGGGACAAGAGAAAGCTGTCAATTGGAGCCAGTGGCCAGAGGAGCCAAGAAAACAGATAGCTAGGAAAAACACCTTGCTTCTGGGACTTACTTCCTTAAGAAGCACAGTGGAGAGCAAAACCATGTGGGATGACTAAGATGTGAAGGAAAACCATGCTCATGTTTGATGACAAGCCCTGCCTTCCAGCACGGAGGGTAGGGCTTGGTTTCTCCATCTCATTCCAGGGCTAGTACATGTGTGGACAAGACTCCCACTCCATCTGCCCCTCTCCTTGCTGCTGGCTGACAGAGCCACTGGCAGAATCAATAATGTAAAAACAATCTTGCAGAAAGGAGTCTCTGAGGGAATTGGATCTTCATTTTCTTTTAAGAATACTCCACTTTCCCTCAATCAGGAGAATACTCCTCTCCTTACGAAATGAAAGGCAGTGAGTGCATGGAGGACAGGCATGCACAAGGTGAAAGCAGTTCGTGTTCCTTCTGGGACAAGGAGAGTTTTCCTGTGCTAGAACTTCCTTAGGGTGCAGCAGATCATTGTGGGGTGCATTTGACAGAGTGCAAGCATCTGCAAAGCATGTGCTGCTGTCAGAGCTGGTAATCTGTCCTCCTTTCATGGGTCACAATGAGAAACAGGCACTTTAATATGTGATTTGTCTCATTTCGAGGAGGCATTGAAAAAATAGGCTCTGGAGGTGGGACTTCTCCCTGCTGACAGTTAAAGAAGACTTGATGACTTGCTCAGGCATTGAGGTGTGACGTGAGACCGGATGGGTCCTGCCCCAGCACGGCTGCGAGTGAGATCCTATTAACCTCTTAGCTGGGGATGCAAGAGCCAGAGGGCAGAGGCTGGGGTGTCTATCCAAGGGAGCTAATGCTGGCTCTGTGGTTACCTTCTTCTGTGGAGAACTGAAGCACCGAGGTAGTGTCCATCACGTAACCCGATGGGGGACTTTCAGAGGCCAAACAGCACTGAGTTGTCTGCACCTTAATGAAAGTCAGTGAGAGCTGTGCTGCCTTGCTTCTTTTATGTCATTAAAAAAACCCCAAACCAACAAAAAACATATATATATGTATGTATGTGTGTGTATTCTATCTTTATAAAAATATCCAGCATATTGGTGTTGTCCCTTTTAGACGAATGTGGAAGAGATGGAGAAATTTCCTTAAGGTCCAAAATGAACAGGGTCTGCTCCTCTTTCTGTAGGAAAGAAAAAAAAATTGCTGGCCTGTCTGACTGTGTCCTGCAGAACCCGGGACCCAGACTCTTTTCCATAAAACCTTAATACATAAAACAGAGTCAAAACTCAAATAATCAATCATGCTCAGATCCATAGCTCAGCTGAAAACTGGTTGGTGCCTTCCTGCTGTATACACCCGCTGTACATTATCATGGGTGGGAGGTCCAGACTGACCCAATCCCAAGTGCTCACACATGCAGTGAGTGAACCCTTTTGCAAAGTGTTTTCCACATGAGGAAACAGATTCCTCAAGTATTTAATACTTTGCCTAGTCCCCTGACTGAAAGGGTGCTGTGAGCCCTCTGCACAGGGCAGATGTTAGGGGTTTTTTTTCTCAAAGAATAGCAACATTCAAGTTCCAGTTGAGCAGTGATGCTTTGTTAAAGTCTAGTTGACCCTGAGACTTTCCACTGCGCTACAGTTCTGAGTAAACCAGAAGAGCAGGGTTTCTGATACGCCAGATGCTGTCTCTTATGCTTAGGGCTGTATTGCTGCCTCCATGGGCTTTTCCTACCCTAAAGAGCCTTTCATAACTTTCTGGTGGTCTTTTGGAGCACCAACTGCTGGTGATAACCTGAGGATGGAATTTCTCCCATACAACCATCTGAACAGTTGCAATTTCAGCGGCAATTTCCCTTCGTTCACACTGCTCAGATGCACTTTTCTGATGAATTGTAGCAGAGGATTCATTAGCTCTTTTTTCAGCAGGGTAGCTCTGCTGTGCATGCAAGTCAGCGTTGTTATTATAACACATTTGTCTTTAATTTGGTAGCCCATTGCTCTTACACGTGTTCACTGTCATTGCAAAAACTGTGCTTTTGTTGGCTTTTCTCAAGAAGGGATGAGGGGATGCAGAAGTGAAATTTGTTTAATAGAGAAGCATCATTTCTGTTCTCTGTTAACAGCTGAATGTGTAAAAGAATAAAGCCAAAAATGTTGGTCACTCATAGAGAAGTACAAGGAGCACTGCTTTGCAAATGCAGCTGAGGGATGTGAAAACATGATTCATTTTCAGAAGATTTTGTATTGTAATTCTGCATCACACCTCTGGCTCTCAACACTCTGCTCTCTGTCTCTCTGTGTGCTCTGTTCATAATATTCTGATTATCTGTGACTAGCTGGGCAGCTAAAGCCTTAGTTATGATGTGATCTAAAATCCCCTGAGACACCAAAATACTTGAAGACAAGGAAAGATGTTGCTAAATAGCACATGGTATAGCTGGAAAATGTGACCACAGAAGGCCCAGATGTCTGCTAGAGGCACTATTTTCTTAATTATCTAATTTTGGATACTTGAGGAACTGTGTTAAAAAGAAACAAAACTAAGTTGTGAGCAGTTCTTTAGAGGTCTAACATGACTTTTATGGGTGATCCTTAGACTTTCAGATGCTTCCATAAAATCAAACAAGCAAAGAAACCTCTACTGTATGCCATTTTAGGAGGTTGATTATTTTGATCTATTTATCTATTTGTTTATTTATTTTTAACTCTCGAAGTTTTTAAATCCAAAGTTGTGTTTCATGTTGGGGAATGCAAAGTCTGCTTTGCAGTGATGGTTTCCTTATTTGCAAGGTTTCTGCTGAACCGTTTATGAAAATTTGACTTTCCAGAAACCCCCAAATTACCATCTGCCCACGCGCAGCTTTGCTCCAGGGTGAGTCTCCAGTGCTCTGACTGCCCTTTCTCAGTGCCAGACCTGAGGGAGTCACAACTTCCCAGCACAAAGCACTTGCCCTGTAGTTCTGCTTTTGCTTTGTTGTATTCCAATATTTTTAACCTTTTTTTCCCCCTCTGATGCTGCTGATGACCTTGCTGAACTTCTGTCCTGATCTATATCTTATGCTACCCTGAAATATCATGCACAGGAAGCATCTGGTTGTTCCCCTGCTGTATGGGACATTCTTTCAGAGGATTAACTCTGTTTCATTCTGCTTCGTTCTGGCACAAAGCCTGCAAAAGTCATTTGACTGACCTAAGCTCTGCAGATCCAGATCATCCATCCCTCACCACTCCTGAGACACAAGTGATTCCTGCAGTGTCCACCTGCTTGGAGCTGCCTGCCTTGGGGACGTGGGCATTTGTCAGGTTTGCTTTTTTCCCCTTCTCATTGCTTTGTCAGTCATACCCCCTAGAAAAGGAACTGCAGGTTGCTAGGAAAAGTGCTCAACTTAGGGGAGTGAAGTGTGTGATGGAGATGGGATTTTTAAACATCCACTGACAGTATTCATGGTAGCAAGGAGGGCGTGTATTTCTCACAAGCTTCTGGTTTCTGCACGTGCAGTTTTCCCATTAGAAATGAAGCAAGTTAGCTTTGGTTTTGCAGGTGCAAGAGAAAATAAGTGTCTATGGCTTCCTTCTGATTTTACTGTGGCTTTTCATTTTCTAAATAAATTTGACTCAGCTGCTTTGCACAGCCCTGGCAGGTACCCAGCCCCCTGCGTGTTTCTTTGTTGAGTCAACAATAAATCCAGCCAGAGGAGAACGGCTTAATGGTCTGTAGTAATCATCCATCCAAAATCCTGGATAAAATCTTCATCTCTCCAACCTGTGTAGCTCCTGCGTTTGCCTCCTTTCCTCTCAAAGGGGAACCATTTGTGTGTGTGGTGGGCTGCCAGAGGGGCCTTTTTGTGCCTTGGTGTGTGTTCAAGGCCAGGTTGGATGAGGCGTGGAACAACCTGGTTTAGTGGAAAGTGTCCCTGCTCACAGGAGGGGGGCTGGAACTGGGTGATCTTTGAGGTTCCTTCCACCCCAAACCACTCTGTGATTGTTTGTCATGAGTAGTGCAGGGGATGTTGGTGCAGCACAAAGTGGCTGGGACCCCTGGGGTCCCCTCACTCCTGCTAAGTATGTGCCAAACGTGTCCCCTTTTGGAAAATCAGGAGAACCTTCAATTGGGATCTAGTACCTTTTTCCAGGCAAAAATAGAATCTGCTCAGTTCCAGATAAATGGGTTTCACTTTGATGCTGCAGGTTTTAGTCTGGTGCGTTATTGCTGTGTTGATAAGATTAATGATGTCATGGTCATCTTAATGGTGTTTCACCAAAATGCCTCCTTTTCAGGTTGGGTAGCAACATGGGAATCTCTCCCTTCATGTTTTATTTTTTTTTTTTTCTAACTTTCCAATTACCACGATAAGCACTGAGGTGTGATTCCCAGTGCTGAGACCAGAAAGCCCGTTCATAGAATTCAAAGCCTCATGGTTCCTGAGGGCTGACTGAAGGGTATTTGACATTTGGGGCTGCACTAAACCCCTCAGAATATGGCTGCAAGGAACAAAAGCCTCTGAGAGATGTACTTATTCATTACTGTGTACAGTCATACATTATAAAACTTAATGTTTGCTTACAGACTGGGTGATAGGGACTCCATTTGCTCTGTGTTTGCCTCTTAATCATTATGATAATATCTTATACATCATCTCTAAAAGGTAGATTAAATCCAAGCATGACAAAACTTCCCATGGTATTGCTGCTCAGATCTGCCCGATAAAAGCAGTGCTGGGTTTATTTTAATTTTTTTTTTTTTTTGAAGCAAAGACCTTATTTACCTATTACCAAACCATGCAATTACTTAAAGGCATTATTTTTCTGCTCAGTGATGAAATAAGCGCTGAAGTCGTGCCAGTGAGGTCACCCAGATACCTGCAAACGAGGTCCCTGAGCTTAGCAGCAGTTTTCTAATTGCAGCTGATGCAGTGCCCTGGCAGCAGTGTTCATTAGCGAGATGCTGTTTGGCTGTGGCAGTTTCCAGCCAGGATGCACTGGCACACTGGTGGCTGTGCTGCTCTCAGCATCACGGAAATCCTGAAGTAAGTGATAACTCTGCGGTCAGCCCGCGAGCAGAGGCAGGGCAGACATCCTGACTGAGAGACCAGGCAGTGCTGCTTGGTTCACAGCACAGTCCTTGTGAACTGCAAGAATTCATTTTCCCTTTCGGGGCCCCTGAGCTCGAGTTTCAAAATGAGAACCATATTTTGAGCTCTTTGTTCCGGCAGAAAACCAGCTCCTCTTTCCTGCTGAAGCTCTCTCAGTGCTGCAAAGGTGTAAAAATAAGCCAGGTTCTGGCTCATGCCTTAAATTGAGTGGTTTGTGTTTGCCAGATTGGCTCTTTTTGTGGGCTCTGTGCAGGCTGTGGCTGAGCAGGGGAGGTCCCACGGTCCTGTCACGCTCTGCCGAGTGTGGCTGCTCTCACTGCCTAAAACTCCTTCAGCTCATTTCGTGTGAGATGTCTCTCTTCCAAGTGAGTAAACCACAGATGCGACTTTCTGCGCAATTACCAACTTTAACAGAATGCTTATGGCTCCCTGTGAGGTCTCCTCCTCTGCTGCCACTGTGCTGCTGCTTTTCTGAAGGCAAATTAAACAGATCTATTCCAATCTGACTGAAGCCATTGAGTTACTTAAACAGATTGACCTGACTTGGGCTTATCAATTTCTTTAATGAGGTGTCCTCTGCAACTTCTGCTTGGCTTTTCGCCATCCTTCTCATTAAAAAATTTATTTTGGAATCTCTTTGTTCCAGGTGGAGTCATTGCCAGATAGTTGGCTGGGTATATGCCTGACCCTTACCCCCTAATAATGCTTTAATTTTCATTTTCAAATCTAGCAGAGGCACAGAGAAATTACCTTGCTTATAGATGTATGATTTGGAAAGTGTTTTAACTCTAGGTGAGGAGCAGCAGTGAAGAAGGTGATTCTTCCCTGTGGCTCCACAGAAATAACCTTGCATAACAGAAAGAGTTTCAAGATTAAAACGCTGTTTTTTGCAGCCTGGGTGAGATGTCTTTTTATGATCACCTTTTAAAACAACAGATTCCACCCAGGCTGGAGGGATAACAGCTTCCCACTGCAACTTCTTTATAAAGTTGCACCCTCAGGATCAAGCAGTGGATATCTGAAAGTTACCATAGTGTAGGAAAAAAAAATCATTGTTGATGTATAGAAAAATTGGTGTGCTTCTTTGGGATGAGTATGCATCAAAAATGGTTGGAGTAATCCAGATTTACTCTGATAAAACCCTGCCCTTGAGCATCTCTCCATGGGCACGTCTTTCTTGATGCTGATAGTCCTTCCCCTAAAGCTGTTGAATTGGCTGATGTTAGGAGGCTGTTTTGGTCTTTTTCCTTGAGCCATTAAGTGTCATTTATATAGTGTACACCGGTCAAGGCCAGATCCTCCACATGTGCATGAAGTCACACCTGTTTGAAGGCCTTAGGCTACAAGGAGAATGCCTTTTTTGTACTCCAGATCCTTCAACTCGAACCTTCACCCGAAAGTACCTCCCAAGCTCTTCCTTCTCCCCAAAGAAACAACAAGCAGTGCTGGCTGTCTTCTTTCTGGGCACAGATCCTTCAGGTGTAAGCCTGAGCAAAGCCCTCAGTGGTGGGGGAGGATGCCCTTTAGTCTTCCTCTCAACAAAACTGATGCTTGTGGCTGGCTTTTCTGCCAAAGGCCATCTTGTCCATGTGTGTTGGGCACAACACATACAATGTGGGAACTCCAAGGAAGCCCAGGCAGAGAAATGAGTGATTTTTGGGTGCCCATTGTGTGCAGCCATGAGGTGTAGGGCAAATACTCTGTAAAGATGCAGCGTGCAGGGACATCACACCAGGTACCACTGGGAACATTGCTACTACTACTACTTTATTTTCTTTTAAGACAAAGTGTCTGCAGAGTTTAGATGCCAGTGTGGGAAGAGGGCTACTGACCAGAAGTGGTTTGATGCAGAAGTTTAGACTCAGGCATCCTCTTGTTGTTGCCTCTCTGACTCTTCCCCAGAGCAGAGTCCATCTGAACTGACCAGGTTTACCAGGAACTGGTTTTGCCTTCATCTTCTGCATGTTCTGTCTATATTTAGTGGGGGTACTGAAGTGTTGTTTTGTTCTTTCATCCTGGTAGAAATAAATCCAATTTCATGCAAAGTTGCTGCAGAAGAAAAGCCTTCTGCTCTGGCAAATAAACAACCTCTGCTCCTGTCCCTCCTGCTTCAGACACCCAGCCTTGCTGCTGACAGTATCTTCAACTCAAATGCACAGTTAGAAGAGCAGGGCAGGGAAACCCAAGATACATCTTGCAAAATAGTTAACTTCTATATAGAAGTACATCTCATTCCCAGAGAGAGGAGGAGCGTGTGTGGCTGTGGGCCCTGGGGAATGGAGTGGGATGCAGGGAAGTGGAGACATTCCCATGGCATGAGCAAGGACGCTGTGTTTCAGATGCCAGCAGTGTGCTCCGGCCTCCTGGCTGCAGAGCACAGTCACAGTATTTATTACTGACTGCTATTGGATTTTTATAAAAGTGATTCAGCAGAGCATTTGCATCTGCACTGTTTAAGCGAGTGGGAAACGACTGTGTCGTTACAAAGTTAGATGTGTGCTTAAGTGTCCTGCTGAGCTGGTATTAATTTAGAGAAAATAAATAGCTGCTTCCTGGCTTGAGGAGGAAGCAGTCTGGGGCCAGCGTGTGCAACCTGATTAGATTTAGGATGTTTCAGTTCTGAGTGCCTAACTTAAGATACCTCAACACACAAGTTAATAAAAAAATATGAGCACCCACGAGAAAAGCAGTGCCTTAAAGGCATTGAACCATATACAACACTCATTTACAGAGGGTTTTCCAAGGTGTGCGGTCCAAACCCTTGGATAATGAATGTAAAATTGTCCAGAGGACCATGTATATTGGATTTGCAGACAGTATTATTGAGCTGTGGTCAGACTGACTACAGATAGACCCATTTTAAATAATCAGGCAGCAGCCTGCATGGAAGCCACAAGAGTTTGGAGAAGGTGTTTTTTGTGTCCTGTGTGTGCCCAGTGGGCCCAATCCTGCATTCCTGGGCTGGTTTTGAGAAACTGACCATTAAAATCAAAGAGGTTTTTGACTGAATAAAGAGTTCAGACTGTATTGCTGTGGATTTTAGTTCCTTCCATTCTTTTTCCTTTGATTATCAGTACAATGCTGTGTTTTTGCACAGTGTAATATTTTATTAAAGGCGCATTTGTAGCTAATAACATTTATGAAGAGACAGCTTTGACTGAAACTGCATCTGAATTTCACTTGAATAATGAATGGGAATGCCATATATCCATTAAAATTTGAACAATGATAACTGTATGTCTGTTAGAGTCCCGTTTTTGATGGATATGGCCAGCAGCCATTAAAATACAGTGAGAATTCTTGTTCGGAGTCCCACAATGGCTGATAATAACACTCTTGATAAGAATTTGCAGCTCAAGACACCAATTTTACAAAAGGGATTTATTGCAGCTAACAGCAGCTCTGAAGATTAAAATGTAACCATCATTCAGTTCTACTTTTTCTTTATTTTTTTTAAAGTCTCATGTATGTAAAGAAAGGATTTTACTTCCCCATCACTCTCTGGAGTTGGTTTCCTGCTAGCCCTTATGAGAAGTTACTCACTCTTTGAATTTAAAATGTTAGCCAATATCCCCACTGGCTTAAAAGGAAAAAAAGAAATAAACTTTTCATCCTATTTTTAACCCAGAGGGTTTGTAGAATTTAGAAATAGAAGTGGCCTACTGGGTCGTCTAGTCAATTTTCTACACCCCTCCATTATTTCTTGCAAGCCTTCATGTTTCTGGGCTTTTTAATGTTTACAGATGCATTGCTGCAGCTGCTGTTCCTCCAGCTCAGTGACGTGTGGATGTCACTAGGCTCTAACAGGGAGACTCACGTGGCACTTTGAAGTTGGACGAAAATAGGGAAAAATCTTCTTAATAGAATCTGTCCCAGAAAGTGACTTTGCTTAGCTTACGGTAAATATGAGGTGCTTCAAAAAATGTATTAACTGTAGGGTCTTGTAACTGTTTCCTTGGACCCACAAAGCTGATGCAAGAGGCAGTGTAGTACAGTGCCTGTGATGACTGACAGATTTATATTCTTCTTTTTGACCTTCAAAAAGTCACTTAATTGAGCTTTTCCTTTCCCCCCTCATCCCTTCTGCAGAGCAGGGTTTATCTGAGCAGAAAGTGCTTACTAAGCACCAGTTGAGCACCTACTGTGCCAGGACCCTGAGCTTTATCTCTCAAGCCTGGTCAAATCCGAAATAATAGGTTGGTCTTCTGAAGAAATAGGTTGTTGAAAGAATTGTGTAGGCTCGGGTTTTCGACTGGCACAAAAAACTGGATTTCTTAAGGATTTGGCAGGCTGAGTTTAGCTTTCCTTCTATCATTATGGATATAGTTTGTTGGCTTTGTTGATTCTTTACCTCCATTCCTGTCTTCAGTTCCGATCTGGCAGCAGGAGCTGGAAGGCTCACATCCTTATGCATTAAACAGGATGCAGTGCCTAATTATTATCTTGATTAAATTTGGTGATTGAGAGGTCTGTAATTGTGTGTAAGCTCAGACATCCCAAGATATTACTCAAAGGCACGGTGACTGATCTTCTGGTCAGGGTTGGGGTGGCACTGCGTTGATTAAATCTTACTTGAAGGGGAAGTTGGTTCCATCTCTGCGTGCACTTAAAGCTCTGTGGAGTTTTGCTACATTTCTCTTTGCTGAGCAATATGTAAAAGTACGTCAAGTGCAAGGCTAGATAAGTAATAAATGTCAAGAAAGTATCTACAGAAGGATGTATTTGTGAAATATATTAGTGGCTCCTTGTTTAATTTAAGAAGACAGAAAAATACCACATTCCTGATAAATTTCCAAAGTAAGTACAAAAAAAAAAAAAAAAGAGAGAAAATAAATATATGCCAGCATCATAACTTCCTCTTGATGACTAAAGCTATGGCATTTTTAAAGCTAGGGATGAAGCAATTTTAGGGGTGATTAAATTGAAATCTCTGTCTTTCTCTGTCTTCTCAGAATAAAACACCCATGCATTTTAAATTTTGCTCCTTTCATATGCTATGGGATATTGATAAAAAATGATAATAATAAAAAAGCAATGTCCCTTATAGGAAAGAAAAGGCAGTCTGGTAGTCAAATGTTTTTCAAGCTCGGTGCAGCTTGGACTGAAAGACTGGAATATAACCCAGTAATAAGGCTGTGGAGATGAAATCCACTTGGATAAAAAGTACAGAGCTATGCAACTTGACAGGCTGAGTCCTAAAGGGCAGCAGTCTTGGATGCAATAGTCTCTCTCATTTTGAATAATTGCTGTGCAACACAGAATCAAACATTTATTGCTGAGTACAGGTGCATTTGCTCTCCCTGGTGACCCTCCATAAGCAAATGTGCAAGACGATTTTATTACCAGGAATGCAATTCACACAAACTGTTTGCTTTAGAGAATTAAATAAACCCAGACAAAGGACAGTCAATACTGTTGTTTTACCTTCTTGCATTTAAATGCTGTCTCCTGGATGGTTCAATAGCAAGCTGGAAGACAGAAGGGTCCTGTGTAATGATTCATGTGGAGAAATTTACCTTTCAGGAAAAGCCACAAGAGCGACAAAATCAAGGGGTTGCTATGCTGTAGACAAATTCAGGGTATCACCTTCATCTGAGCAGGCTGCTGTGATTGATGGCTAGTGGGAATTCGGTTGACTGGAGAAATTTTGGCTAAAAAAATTGGTTTCCAAACTGGAATGGCCAAGCAGTGGCAAAGCTTTGATTTTGCTGCCAGTGGAGCATTTGAAGAGCAAAACCATATTTGTGGCTGTGGTTGAAAGAGCTTCTGGGAGACATTTGAACCCATGCCATGAATTTTTGAACTAGAAGCATTTTTCAGTGCAAGGGAAAATGACATCTCAGAGCAGCACTTGCCTGGGGAGGGGCTGTGATCAGTCTTGCCTTTGGGCAGAGCCTTCCCTGAGACCAGTATCTCTTCAGTGCAATTAAAAATAAAGGGGTCTGGTGCCTGGCTTGACGTGATGACAGCACAGTTGCACTGCTGTGGAGGGACGTTAGGAGCCATTTAAAGTGCCAACTAGTGCGTTATTTGTTGTGCTAATGTATTCGTGCAGTGTTGACTATCCCTTGCTAGGACAGAATTAGACTAAGCAGAGTCAGAAAGGTTAATGCCTTTAGTCTTCTCCTTCCTATGAGCTTTATGAGCACAGGAGGGCTAAGGCATCCCAAAGCTTTGTTGTCTTCATAAACCCCTGAGAACTCCATTCAGAGACACAGACACAGATCCAACATAACACCCTGGACTCTCAAACCTGGTAATTGCCTGTATTCAGATGCAGGCTGGTGTTCTCTCCCCCAGCACTCTGTTTTGTACAGTGATAAGGTTAAGGGAAAAGAGAAGCACTATAAAATATATATTGGACGTGACTGATAGCACCGTGTGGAAGCAAGAGTAAATTCTGAAATGCTGATTTATCTTTCCAAGACCAACAGTTGGGCTTTTTATGAGACTTGAATTAAGGAATATAAACACTGGGTGACAGCCACAGTAGGACTGACTATTCAGGCTATACCTCCAGCCTATCCAGTTATTGAGAGCCAGCACAGAGCAGTGCAGAGAAGCCATCAGAACATTGTAGGAAGTCCTTAGCTGCTGCAGATCTGTTTGTGGGGCAGGGATGAGATATCCTGGGGCTCAACCCCAGCCAGGGTATTCTGGAGTGTTCATCCTCTGCAGGGTTCAGGATCTGTCCTTCAGCTCCCTGGAGCACAAGCATCAGGGCTGTGGGGTGAAAGCCATCATGGACCATTTTCTGAGTGTCTAACTCCGGGTTTGGAGCAACAGGTTTTGTCCTGAGCAAATATAGGTGGGAGGAGACGTGTCTTCTCAGCACTTTTGAGAGTGCATGATCTGGCAGAGGAGTCTTGTCTACCAGAATTTTCTTTGTAATCATTTGTGAGAGAAATAAACTGCAGGCATCACACACGGCCAAATGAAATGGAAGCTATGGCAAAGCTGGTCAAGGGGACTGCTGACTCTCCTTTAAGTCAAGGGAACTTTCTCCTTCAAAAAGTCATGTAATGGGTGGCCTAGACTTTCAAGATGAAATATTTGGCAAGTGAGTTCAAACTGAAGAAATTCTTTTATTCACTCAAAAGCTTGTACTTCTTGCCAACTCAGTAATGTGCTGTTGGGACAGGTAGAAAGGGCTGCTTTCCAAAAATAAGCAGATATTATGCAATAAGCTTGGCTACATTAATAAGTGAAAGACAGATGTACTATTCATTATCTGCTTTCAAATCCAAGTAGACAGTCATACTCATGATTACTGATTATTTTTTTATTCTTACAAAGGGAAATGTTTGAGGAAAGGCAGAACTCTGTCTTTAGCATTCTTTTGATTCTACACTGCAGCTTGGTAACTGGTGAAAGATGTTCCATTTGTTGAACACGTTACTTGAAGCTTTTCTGTTGGCTTTGTGATCTGAACTAGGTCTGACAAGCCATATCCAGAGTCCTTCACAGGACACTCCCTCTAGCAAGAGTAATATCCTTCTTGCAGCACCTGCTTCTGGAGTCCTAATTGAAGTGAATGTGGATAGAAAGCATTTGTCTCTATTCTGTTATTTTGGGGCTTTTTTGTCCTGATTCCGTTGAATATAGGAGATGTCCTGCATGTAGTGTCCACTGTTATAAATAGGAGCAATACTAAAATTCATCCTTAACTGTTTTTAAAAAGGGACTTTGGATAAAACAGCTGGTGGAAATCATTTGAAAGACTCAGCTGGCTTTGCTGAAGTTGGAGCAGGCTCAAAATACACTGACAAGTCCAGCAGTGAAAAAAATCTCTGTGTTTGTCGTCAGCTGATGTATCTCCTTCCCCTGCACTCTGGGTTATTCTCACTCTCTCCTTAGGCACTGAATTTCAGTGTCTAAATTGGGAGCCCAGTAAATGAGAGTGCAAGTCTGTTGGGTTTGCATGGCTGGGTTTTGGCAGCGGGGGGCCGACAGGGCTGGCTTCTGTGAGAAGCTTCTGGAAGCTTCCCCCCTGTCCAGATGAGCCAATGCCAACTGGCTCCAAGATGGACCAAGTCCATCTGCAGCGCTGGTGGTGCCTCTGGGATAATGTGTTTAACAAGGGGAAAAAGTTGCTTCTCAGCAGCAGCCAGAGGAGAGAGAAGGGAGTGTATGAGAGTAACACCTCTGCACACACGGAGGTCGCTGGGTCCTGGAGGATTGCACCCTGTGGAAGGGATCCACTCTGGGGCAGTTCATGCACTACAGCCCATGGGAAGGACTCGTGTTGGAGAAGCCTGTGGACAACTGGCTCCTTGAGGAAGGAGGAGCAGCAGAGACAAAGTGTAATGGACTGACCACAGCCCAGGTTCCCCATCTCCCTGCACCGCTGAGAGAGTAGTAGGGAGAGAAAGCAGGAGGGAAGTTGAGCCTCAGAAGAAGGGAGGAGTGGGGGGAAGGGTTTTAAGATTTGGTTTAATTTCTCATTGTCGTACTCTGATTCCCAAGCTGAGTCTGTTTTGCTCGTGATGGTAACTGGTGAGTGATCTCTCACTGTCCTTATCTCAACTCACAAGTTTTTCATATTTTTTCTTTCCTGTCCAGCTTAGGAGGGGAGTGACAGAGTGGCTTTGGTGGGCACCTGGGATCCAGCCAGGGTCAACCCAGCACAGTGAGGCTCCCCACATTTCCAGTGGGGGGAGTGAGTCCCTGCTCTGTGCTCACTCAGGGGAAGAATTTAACTGCAAAATTGTAAGTGTGAGTTGAAGGGTGAGACTGAGGCATGTGTCTCAGAGATGGGCTGGAACTGCACATCCTGGCTCTTATCCTGGCTGCTTGTGGGGAGTGACCCAAAAGCTTATATACCTCCATTCACCTGCTCCATCATCACAAGGATACTTACATTACCCTCTGCAGGAGTACTGCTCTCTGCAACATGCTGCTAATATCAGACTAATCACCAGATTCATGTCTTTGCAACCTCAGTGACCTGAAAGGGGTTGTGCAAATGTGAATAGCTGCATGTGGCTTCTCTGACCCAGAGAAAGGCCGTATGTGAAATTTGGTTTTGTATGCCTACATGGACATACATAGCTAGAAAAAACCAAATAAACAAATTGATAATATGTACCTGTGTCACACTCAAAAATGCTCTTGAATAGGGTGGATGACATAGCATGGTGTCTTCTAGATGCAGGTGGAGGCAGCAGATAACTGTGGTGACTGGTGCCAGGCAAACCAGCTCCAGCTGCCAGGACCCAGCATGGAGCCCTGCAGCTCCTTTGCAGGCATCGCCACGGGTCATGGAATCACAGCCAGGGAGCCAGCTGGTAGCTCTCTGTCTGCAGCTTTCTTTATCCCATAAAGTGTTGGAAATGCTTCCCCCTGCTCCTTGGTTTTTAACAGATGACATTGAAGGACTACTACTTTTTTTCCCCCAGTTTTTTTTTAAGGCTCTCCCTGCCTCTGTTCATGTCCTGGGTGATGCCCCTAACAGCTGACCACTGACTTCTGCACCAGCAGGATTTTCATGGAATCACAGTGGCACTAAGGTTGGAAAAGACTTCTAAGATTATCAAGACCAGACATCTTTTGTCTTGCCCAGAAACCAATCTGTGGCAGGGCTGCCTCAAACCCCCTCCTCCCACCACAGGCACTAAGCCCTCACCCCACCCCAAGCGGCTGCTCCATTCTTCCGCCGGAGGCATCAGGGATGGGGCACATCCAGACCCTGGGAACAGCCACGCTGCCTCCCTGCTCAGCTGCCTGTGCCAAGCAGCGCTGCAATCTGGGCTCGATTCCTGAAGCACAACGCAGCTGAAGCAGCTCAGTGTTTCCCTCTCCAGAGACCGGCTGCTCTCACCTGGCGCCTCGCAGCTAATCATAGTGACAGGAGCCATTGTTTATTTTCCTCCATCCTTGTCTTCCTTGTTTTATGGAAAATTAGAGCAGGGAGGCAAGCCATCCATCAGCCTATAAATGCTGCAGAGTCTTTTGGCTTTGTGCTAAATAATTGTGCATTTTATTGCTATTTACACATTTATTTTCCGAGGCAATAAAATACAAACTGCAGTCCTCAAGACTTTATATTTTGCATCTGTATCACAGCAGCCGCACAGGCTTCAGGAGCAGCATGCAGCCTGCTGCCATAAATTCACTTTCTTATTTTAGTAGGTTAGGTCTAACATTTATTTATAATTAATGTCAGAGACCTTACACAGGAATGCCAATTATTGATTTTTTAATTTTTTTAAGAGAAAGAAATTACTTTTTTTTTATTACTGCCATAGCAGCACAATCAAATTGCAGAGGCTAATCTTGTCCACAACAGTGGAAGAAAAGGCTCTTAAAAACTGAGTTGGTGGTAAAGTTATAAAAAGCACCCTGCAGCCCCTTAACTCTGGAGTTTGTATAGATGGAGATTATTGTGTGGGGGGCAGGGGACAGTAACTCAAATTAGCAGCTCTACTGGTGTCAGTGGAGGCATGTGGGAGTGGGAAAGATCTACAGCAGGAGCCATTGTAACCACGGCAAAATGAGAGCCTTTGGAAGCGGCAAGAGGGCTCCATGTCCCAGTGCAGCTGGGGATGGGGCACTCAGGGTCTTGTGCGGATCCCCAAAGTCCCATTGCTGTGACTGAGGCGTGACTGCTGTGCCTGCAGATTTGCACTACCAGCAGTGCCCACTTCCCACACGATGATCGTACATGGAACTCAGCTCCAGTTGCCACAGTCACATGCACAAGGGTGTGAGCTGGACCAAAGAAACATATTTTTATGGATTGAATCTCCTATTACGTGCTTAGTGCTAATATAGCTACCCATGCATTTGCAAACTCAATGGCCCTTACCAGTAGCCCTTGCACAGCTTGTGCTTCTCCTTCAGTCCAACTATGCCAGGAAATCTGCTGAGGGAGGCATCAGACTTGGCAAAGAGTAATGGGAACACCAGCCAACTCCATCTTAGACTAATTTTTACCCCTGCCAGGGATGGCTGCTTAACAAGTGTTCGGAGGCTGCAACATAGCCCTGAAAAAGCTGCATGTTGGAGGTGTGAAGGGGCTGCAGAGGGCAAAGTAACGTGTCTGTTACTGCACCAGCTTCCCATTCCTGATGATTTACTGTCAAAATGCTGAGCAGCTGTGGAAAAGGGAAGAAGTGGAGTCAGGAGCAGTGTTGGGAGCCATTACATTGTTACATTTCTACCTCAAGCTCTCTAATGGTGAGAATAAAATGGATGCATGCAGGCTCACTCACCCCTTCCACATCTGCAAAGCAGAGCTGGCAACAGCATGTCTTGTGCATGGTGGTGTTTGGAGGGATTACCAAAACAAGGGCTTGTTTGTACAGTTGTCATGGGGGTTGAATAACCCACTTGTTTTGTGCCACCTTCCCCTCCAAGGGGTTCTCCTCCCACAGCAAATGAGCCTCAGTGGGTCAGGAAATGCAAACAGAGGTGATCAGTCCATTTCTGTGGCACCTTCCCAAAGAGCTTCAAAAACAGTAACAAAGCTCTGTGTCAGCTGGGAGGGGTGTGATGTATGTGCATGGATGTGGCAGGAGATGTGTCAGAGCAAAGCAGGATGCTGCTGAAAACAGAGCTGAACTGTGTGATTCAGTTTGAGGAACAGCAAACCAATCCTGGAGGATTCTGCTCTGCCTTCCTGGGGGCACTGAGTGGCAAAAGTTGTGGGAAACAGTGCGAGGTGGATGCTCAGCCTCTCTGGAAACTCATACCCCAAACATCTCATGTGCAGTACCACAAATGGAAGCAGTGAGTGCTTTGGCTGTTACTTGTTTGTCATTGCAGAGCCACAAATGCCACCTGGATTTTGTCACTTTAAGTCTGGCTTCTTTTTTTTCCTCTTATTTTGTCTAGGACTATTAGGGTTTTTCTTTGCTTGCTCATCAGGGAGACAGCTCTATTTTCATTTCTCAATTAGCTTGGTATTTCTACACTCATTCAAAGATGTCTGGCCAACTTGAAGTAACGTGCAACACCTGGCAAGCCAAAGGCTTTACACACCAGGACTAGATAGCCTGGAGACAAGAGAACGTGTGCTCTCACAGAGCTGTATTGTCTGGGCTTGGGGCAGGTATCACCCACAGGAACCTCACCTGCACAGGGGGAATGTTGCTGACAGGCATCTGGGCATAAGGGAACTTTATTCCTGCCCAGTAGCACTGGTGGGGCTGCAAAAACTTCATTTGCTCTGTCTGCTATGACAGTGCTGGGGAGCCTGGCCACCAAATGTGCAGCTCACCTCCACGAGTTTTGTAAAGTTGTTTCTGAAAGCAAATCCTGTTTTTATTCTGCCTGTGCTGCACGAGTTGAGCTGTAAATCATGTTTCACCCTGTGGATGGTATTGCAGACCCTGCCCTACTTTTTTGAGTTGGAGATGGCACCAAAAACATCCAAGGGCCTGTAGGAATGGGACAAGGGGTAATGGTTTTAAATTAAAAGTGTTTAGATTCAGACTAGACATAAGGAAGAAATTTTTATGAGGAGGGTGGTGAAACACTGGCACAGGTTGTCAAGAGAGGTTGTAGATGCCCCATCCCTGGAAACATTCAAGGTCAGGTTGGATGGGGCTCTGAGGAAGCTGATCTTGTTGAAGATGTCCCTGCTCATTGCAGGGGGGTTGGACTAGATGAGCTTTAAAGGTCCTTTTGAACCCAAACAATTCCATGATTCTAGTAAAACCTGTGGGGAGGAAGAGAGGCAATGTGTCTCTTACTTTTTATCCTTTGCTATAGAAGAGGTGTTTTATCTCAGTGGCAGCTTGGTTTGGTTCAGACCAGCAGAAGTTTGGACATCCCTGTGTGCCTCCCACCCTCCTTGCACGCAGCAGCATGACCCATATAAGGGTTAATTCCAACAGTAAGCCCTGTCAGCAGGTCAGTAAACCTGCTCCCAGGCCCTTCCTGCTCCCTGCTAATCCAGGCAAATCCTCTTTCCTTGTACCTTCTCCTGTTTCTTCCATTACCTTGGAGTAAAAAGGTGAGGCTGAAGGAAAGGAAGGAAAGCTATGGAAACACACTTCAGCCATTTTGGTAGGTGCATGAGAGCCAAATCAGTCTCCTTGAAGTGCAGCGTGGCCCCTGCTGTCCCTGTGGGCTCTGTACAGATGTCTTTGTGCAGTCTGCCCACTCTACCTGCTCCTCCCCCCATGACTGCCTGCACAGTGCATCCCAGGACTTTCCCTCTCTTTCCCAGCATAAAGTCATGTCCAGTAAATAAGGGATGGGATCAGAGGCTGAGCCTATTTCCCAGGCTGACTGTATCTAAAATCAGGGGGTCTTTTCCTTTTGGGTTCATTTAGTCTGGAGAAAAGGAGGCTGAGAGGAGACTTTCTCTACAACTCCCTGAAAGGAGGTGGTAACCTGGTGGGGGTCAGTCTCTTTGCCTGAGTAACAAGGGATAGAATGAGAAGGAACAGCCTCAATTTGTGCCAGGGCATGTTTAGAGACATGTTTAGATTAGATATTAAGAAAAATTTCTTCACCACAAAGGCTGTCAAGCATTGGAACAGGCTGCCCAGAGAAGTAACAAAATCACCATCCCTGAAAGTGTTCAAACCTGTGGATGTGGCACTTGGGGATGTGGTTTAGTGACAGCTTGGCAGTGCTGGGTTAACAGCTGGACTTGGTGATCTCAGAGGTGTTTTCCAATGTGAGTGATTCTGTGATTCTTGCCCCTGCACTGCTGTGCAAGCCAGGGTGCAGTTTCAGCTCATAGGCTTTGGAGGAGAATGCTCTGAGGTGACCCCAAAGAGTTTGTTTTTTATTCAGGACTGAGGGGATTGCAGCACAGTGTTTCATCTGAAGGCTGAGCTTGTTTCAGTTTCTTCCTTCAGTTCTTTAAGACTGTTACTCAAATAGGAGTTTGGGGAAGCACATTTTTTGCTGTTGTGTTATGATCTTGTACTGATAACAAATTGCTCAAGAGAGGCAAGGAAACTTCTTTCACTGGTTGTTTGCAGAGAAGGAGTTAAAAAGTCATCTATTAGTTATGTGGGACTGGTTGGTACTGCCTCTGCATGGGAGGAAACCTCTCAGCACCTCACCCAGCTGAGCCTCCCACAAGTCTATGAACAAATGTCCAGGACTGAAGCCAAACTGTCTCAGTTTTGGGTGTCAGCCAGGAACTGCACCTCGCTGAGTGGCTCTGAGGGGTAAGCAGTCTCCTCCTTGGCCGCCATTCTGGCTGGTAGCTCCATGAACAGAAATGACTGCAGATATTTGTAAAACTCAGGAAAGATTGCTTTGCCTCCGTCTGCTGTGTACTGTCACTCTGAGCCTCATTGCTGTGCATCCCTCACACTTTCCTCACTGAGGAAATGAGAGATGCACCAAATCTGCCATGCATATAAACCAGAGAAGGGGCAATGAAATTCAGAAGCAAGAAATACAGGAGGCTGCAAAATGAGAACAATTTCCATCAGCTGCAAGTTTGGAAACATCTCGGCAGCAGTGATGCTGGGAACTGGAAACTTGGAAACTTCATCTTTCAAACAAAGATCTAGCAATCCACTGAGGACAGGAACCCCTGGTATCCATTCTCTTTTCCTAAGGATGGAAAGTCCCCAGCAGCAGCAATTACCAAGTACTGGATCATCCCCCTGTAGCTGAGTGTGACACTTCTTGGGCTGGGAACTCACGTCTCATTTTAGAGGGAATTAAAAACAATAGTGCCCTTCAGCCGACGCATTTCCTCCATAAGAAGTCATAGGTCAGTTCTCTTCTGGGAATGTCTAAGTTCTGTTTGTATTGACTTCCCTTTGGATGTAGTCATTGTTTTTCAGCATTCACTTTTTATTTTTGAGCAAGAGAGGCGTAGTATCAAAAGATTAAAAACTCATATTACCCTGTTTAAAACCAAGCCAAGCAGAACAGCCCATTTCCCAGGTTTTTGGTATACATTTCCCTGCAAATCTTTGAGTGATTTTAATTAAAGGTTTCTTTTTTCTTTGCTTAATAAAGGCAAAACACAAATAAAAATCTTTTAGCTGCCACTTTTATAGCAAACTTTTGGACACAAATTGCTGTCTCATTTAAGAGAAAGCGCAAAACCCTGGGGCTCTGCTGTCTGTGGTCACTGGGGACTGTTAGATTTTAACACTGTGCCCATTATAACTTGCCAGGAGCTTTATTTCTACAGCAAGTGGTGACATTTTCATAAACTCCATTTTAATAGTTACCATGAAATTTTTCATTGGAGTGAGAGCAGGATCCCACATTCATTGCAATAGTCATGTGAACAAAACCTTGTAATCCCAAAGGGAAACTTCCCTGTCCCACTGAAAATGGAGGGATGTTTTAGGTGGGGAAAGGATATTGCAGTGAGTGTGGGATCCTGCTCTCAGTGCTTGAATGGGAGGTGTGATCTTGAACCCAAGGACAGAATTCAGCTTAGATGTTATCCTGCTGTGGGTTTTGTGCTGACAAAGTGCTCTTACAGTCACTTTGGGACAGTGACACCAAGGCCGAAGCTGAGGTTTCTGACCAGCACCAAACCAGCCCATGTAGGACTGGTGTTTATCTTTTGTTGATGTGCAAAAAAAAGTTACTGGTTTTCTAATGTGTCACTAACTGGGAAAAAGCTGGAAATTATTATTGGGGAAAAGTAAGCAGCCGGGGCTTCCTCATTCTGATTCAATAACCAGGAGCCCAAAGGACAGAGATCTCCTGCTGCCACTCATCATAGACAAAAGGGTAAATTCAGGCTGATGTTTCCAGCATCTGGCCTGCTACAGCTTGATTTCTAGGTAGGATGCTGGCAGCACAGCAGAGGTCGAGACCAAAAAAATATTGAATTGATGACCACTTTCTTGTGTTAAAATTTCTGCTTTTACAACATCAATGATACCATTTAAGAATTGAAAATTTAAGTGCTAAATTAATTGAATCTTCCTCTGCTAATTACTTCTGTATGGCTAAGTGATGCTTTGAATTTCTCTTTGAACCACAAGCCCTTAAATATTCAAGGATTGCTGGCTACCTTAGCAGCCTCCCTGTTTATGTTTTAGCCACCTAAGTAAGACAAGTGGAGAAGATGCCATAACTGTGTGCATGTCTGTGTGTGTTTCTCCAGCATTCAATTATCAGCATCCACAAAACTCAATATTACCATTTTTAATGCACTTCAGGATGCCCAGCTGAGTGCTGTATGTGCAGCTCTGATGTATGCAAATCGATTTTGCATGCAGCTCTTGACATATTTTCATATTCAGGATTATGGGAAGCTTTTTGTGTGCCACTTTGATGTATGCAAATCTTTGTTTCTCTAAAAACACTTCTAAAAGTCCAGATGAGTAGACAAAATTTCTTCTTCACTGAAACCCTGTGTTTTTTCTGTATCCAGGCTCCCATGTAGTCCAGAGCAAAGCTTCCACCAGTGGTGCACTGAAGGGCTGTATTCATGTGCCCTGCTCTGGGTAGCTGCTTATATCCATCAGGTATCAGAGACAGCCTGAGATCTATCAGTCCTCTGGATAAAAGGCAGCCTGAATCACTCCTTTCTTTCTTGACTGTCATCTCTGTTGTAGATGTAGGGCAAAAGCTGGAATGGGAATGTCACCATCCACACAGAGGCTGGGTGATGCCTGGTCTGGTAGCAAGAGCACACAGTGCAGTTGGATCCAAATAGGCCAAGTACACCTATTAGGGACATAAATGATCAATCAATTAAAGTGGTTGCCTAATGGCGTTGTAATTCTGGCTTGTAACACAGTATATTAATTATCAAATGTGTTACTTATATCTCTAATATATTTTATTGTATTATTTATAGACTTCTTGTAAACTTTCTACGGCTGCCAAACTTAGAGTAGTGTGCACAGTAGATGGAAAACTTGGAAGTATTGTTTTGTATTTGCAAGGTTTGCGGTGGCTGCCAGGTCCAGACTATGCACAGATGCTAAAACACCTCTGAATTTAACTGTGGGTAGTTTGACACCTTTGTAGCACCATAAAGACTAAATGTAAATCCCAAGTTAATGAATGAGAAAATCCCTGTGGTGTCATTAAATCTTCCCCAGAGTGAATTCAGTCTGCCCGATGAATAAATATTTAATGCAGTGCTGTGTCAGGTGGTGCCATCGATTGTGAGAGAAACACTGTTGGTTTAACGAGGATCCCATCAGCTGAGCTCCAGTTAACAGCCCCACGGTGCCAGCAACTGCTTGCAATTGCTTCAGGGCAGGAACCCCAGTGAAGAGAGTCAGAGATGCTCACGTGGGCATGGAAACATGTTTCCTAGATTTTCCTAGAGTTTCAGGATTATTGACAATACCATTGATATTATCATCACTGCCATCTAATCTTCCTTGGCATTCAGAATTGTAATGCCATGAGATCCTCTGCAGTGCATTAATCACTTTCTTAATATCAGAAATTAATGTTCCTCACAACACATTCTTTGAAGTCACGAACAACTATATTTATGGCCACAATACAAGTTCCAGCTTTAATAGCTTGGTGAATATTTTTGAGCTGGATATTCACAGAGTGTGCAGCAAAACACCTGTGGTTGGGTTCCACCTTGTACTGGGTTTGTGTGGCCAGGTTTTGGTAGTGGGGATGGGGTTGGGGCTACAGGACTGGCTTCTGTGAGAAGCTGCCAGAATCTGCCCCCATGCCCAGCATGGGCACCTGGCATCCAGCCAGGGTCAACTCACTACACACCTTTAGTTCAGAGTATTCTACAGTCTGAAATAATCCTATATCCTCACCTGTAATCCTATAAAATTAAAACAAATGCTGGTACAGGAATTTGCTTTTCAGTAGTTTTAGTTTTCATCTGTTTCTACTACTGCTGCTGCCATCATTAATTTGTCACTGTGTATTTGAATTACATGAAAGTAGCTTTCTTATTGTCTCTGGTGAATTAGAAAGACTTTAAAAACAATCCATAGTTGTCCCAACATGAAGCTAAAACCAAAAAAAAGAGGTGATAGTATTTTTTCTTTCTCTTATGGGGATGCTTTGTATTTTAGGGAGAGTGGGGGGTGTTGTTTTTTTTTTAATTTTGAATTTCTAAATGTTTTGCTTTTCCTTAATTACCAAAAGCTACACGTCTTCTAGACAAAGCTTTTGTGAAATGAAACTAGGTTTCTTCATTTAAAATGTCAAAGATCCTTCTTTTTGGAAAATGCCTTAATACAGAAAATCAAGATGAAAAATAGATTCATTTTTGACAAACTGATCTGAAGCATGGCAGAAATAAAAATAAATTGTGCTTGAGAAACTCCTTACCAGCTCCAATTCTAGACCTGTCCTATCATGAACCACTTAAAAATTCTTCTAGGTGCAAACACATATAGGTGTCCTGGAAATCCCTTTGATAACTCTTCTTTTCCAAGCAAAGAGTAGCAGAGCTTTGATCACAGCCTACAAATCACGTAATGGCATGGGAGGGATGTGAAAGTACAAGGGCAGTCTGTCCACCATGTACATTACCATCAAAGTTTGTCAACAGGCATCAAACAGCAATTTTTATGTGTCCAGTTGTCTGCTTCAATATTTTTAAAGAACTCTTTGAAGTAGAGCAATTCACAGAGACAGAGTGAATAAATTTTAGTGAGTGAATTTTAGTTTAGGATTTTCACCACAGAAAATCCTAAATCATTATTTTCATTGTCTCAGCTTTGGACTCTGGGCGTGCAGCCCAAAAAAGTCCCATCCCAATCCGTGGTGGATATTGGCCCATGACAGAAAAGCTCTCATTCAATAGGTTAAACCTATGTGTCTGTCTAGCATTGCAAACTACAGGATAAGGAAGGAAAAGAGTATTTTTTAAGAACTTGTAACAATATATTTGCTATTTAAAACATCAATGTATCTGGGGGAAAGGGGATTTGGAATATATAAAAGAAAATGAACATCACCAGGGAACCAGAGGTGCCATTTTCTGATTAATGGAGTGTGTGCAAAGAGGTAGGACTCCTCCAAAATCACTTTCTAGCAAGACAGGGGCTGTGGAAGACGTTCTGACCAGCAGCTTATTTTTCCACTGTTGTTTTTCGGCACATCCCTGGTTGACCTGGCAGACTCCAGCCTCTTGGCCATAAATGCTACTGTTCACGACTTGGCTGGACAGTTCTGCCATTCCAGTGCTCCTATTTTTTCCTGAAAATATTTGAACTGAGGGTTGAGCCAAAGGAATGGACCATAAACAGGTCAGCAGTGGAGCTGCCCGTTGAGTTTGAATTCATCACCCTTTTCCCTGGCCTCTCCCAGTTTATCTCATGGTTGTTTCCTGGTATAAAGATGAGGCTGAGTGCTCCCTTGGCACCGTAATGACCTGGAAAACTTAAGACCAAGCTCCCACTGGCAAGCTGTGGAGCATTACCAGTGTGGTTTTTTTCACTGAGCCTGGCACGATGTCAAGCCTGGCTGTAGTAACAAAGGGCCATTATATAAACAGTGACTTACTCACATTTTAGTTCCCAGTGGAATTAAATTGATCATGAGTTTATCTCCACAGTCCCAGACATTCATGTGTTTCTGAAAGATAAGTGATACCCAAGTGAATGTCATCCTTGCATAGCTGGTGCCACCAGTGGAGAGAGCTGGGCTCCCCCCACCCTTTCTATGCACCCCAAACCCAGTTTCACACCTCTCTCAAGGCTGGAAGTCAGGTGCTGTGTGAAGAGATGGTGGTAGGGGACACAACATTCATCAAATAGGAAATTTTATTGGGATGATAGAATGGATCATCAGCATTTTTTATTCTTAGAATCACAGAATCACAGAATTACAGAATCATAGACCTGGGGTTTGGATTGGAAAGAACCCTTATGGGGTCCCTCTGCCATAGGCAGAGACATCTTCAACTAGGTCATTTTGCTTGGAGTCCCATCCAACCTATCCTCCAACACTTTCAGGGGTGGGCTTCTACCACCTCTCTGGGAAACCTGTCCATCACTCTTGCTGTAAAAAGTTTCTACCTTGTATCTAGTATAAATCTACCATCTTTTAGTTTAAAACCATTTTGCCTTGTCTTGTCACTACAGGCTCTGCTACAGAATATCACCCTACCTTTCTTAAAAGCCCCCTTTAAGCACTGGGAAACTGCTCTGAGGTCTCCCCATAGCCTTCCCTTTTCCAGGCTGAACAAACCCAGCTGCCTGTTCTTCATAGGACAGCTCTTTCTCCTCAGACCTGCGGCAATCTCTTCATCCTCTTGCCTGTGTTGATACCTGGGGTTGCCCTTATTGAACCTCATTGAAGGAGATTTTGGAGCCAATCTTTCATGGCATTTGCAGTCCCATTCAAAGCACAATTTCCCACTTGGCCTGAAGACACAAGTACAGACCGTAGCCCATGGAGGACAGCACAATTAATCCTGGGTATTAACACTGCGATTTCTCCAGCCTTTGCAGGAGTGAACTCTTGGTATGCAAGGGAGGAGAATGTGGTGGAGGAAAAAATGTCTTCACCATGGTGGGAGGTGGCAGGGATGGCAGTTCTCAGCACCCAAGGATAAGGGCAGACTCGTGACCTTTTCCAAGCCAGATCCTCCAGCCCTTTCTTCAACCACTGCGAGGGAGTTTTCATTTGCAGGCTGCTCAGCAGCAAGCCTGATAATGTCTGCCAAGAGACATACTTATTTTGAGGCAACAGAATGAAAATTCCCCACCCAAGTTTCTGTTGATCTCATACACATCTTGCACAAAAAGGTGCTTGCTTACCCTGACCACGCAGCCCTGTTACACATGTTGGCAGGGCGGGCTGTGTCAGCGTACCAGGCAGATTCCCTATCGACCTGGCCGGCCCCAGCCTGCTGCCAAACTGCTCACTGATAAGGCACAAGTGGGTAATGATTTTTTTTCAGATCGCTGGCACCTAAAATGCTGTGCAGGTTACGCTCCATAAACCATCTCCAGTTTTTCTTCTGTTCACTGTGATGGATGAAACACTGTCCAATAGCTGACTTCACATTCAAGAAGCACAGAGGAGCTGCTGCATTCAAATTTTTCTGAAGCTACTTTTTCTCATGGCTTAAGTGTTCCTGAATGCTTTTGTTTTCCAGGCAGTGTTGATATGATTAGTTTGAGTTGCTTGGAGTGAACATTTTAATAAATCTGAGAGCAGTATACCAACTACCTTGCCTGATTTCAATGCTGCAACCCCATTTGACAGTGCCAAATCAAACAGATTTCTGCCTCTCAGTATGGTCAGGGATGGGGCAGAAGAGTTACAGATCATTTTCTCCCTGAGTAAATGGCAGGTGAGACTTGGGTGTGCCTTTCTGTGGCTGTGTGCACACAGGACAGCAGCACCCGTGCCGTCTCTGTGGGGGTATAACAAGGGACAGGAGAGAGGAGCCAGTGAGCTCTGAGAGACAAAACACAATCTGATTTTAATTAATCATAGAATGGTTTGGGTTGGAAGGCACTTTAGAGATCCTCTAGTTCCAGCCCCCCTCTGCTGTGGGCAGGGACACCTTCCACTAGACCAGGCTGCTCAGGACCCCAGTCAAACTGGCCTTGAACACTTGCAGGGATGAGGAATTATATGGAATCCATAATGTAATTAAGGGATGGATGGATGGATGGATGGATGGATGGATGGATGGATGGATGGGAAAAGGAAAAGGGATGTGGCAGCTTGTGCTTTTCCAAAATTGTGTCCTGTGGTGACTTTTGGTGCCCGAGAAGGGCAGAGCTCACCTTTGCCTGCCAGAGCATCGAACAGGCTGAAGTGGCAGAGGCTGTGCTGGGGCACAGGCAGCACCCCCTCATGTCTCCATGCAGCCTTCAGTGCTTGGTGAGACTGATCTGCCGGAGCTGAAGGCCACGGACCAGGGCTCTCGCAGGGGGTCCCAGCATCATCTGGCCAAGATTCACGCTCACGCCCTGTGTTCAGCTCTGACTGTCTGCCAGGCTGTCCTGTAATTCACACTGTCTCACGTAGCAAAGGCTCAGAGGTCTCTGGTGAGGTGTCAGACCAATGAATTGTTTCTTTCTAAATGTCAGCCAGCTCCAGT
Source organism: Lycocorax pyrrhopterus obiensis (assembly GCA_014706295.1). NCBI lineage: Eukaryota > Metazoa > Chordata > Aves > Passeriformes > Paradisaeidae > Lycocorax > Lycocorax pyrrhopterus. The sequence goes on along the minus strand of JACSVZ010000002.1, from coordinate 145,112,388 downwards.
CAGTGGGAGGCAGCCGGTGATGAGCCAGGGTAGGGCAGACAAGCCTGTGGTTTGGAGTGAAACAGTTCCCTCCATTGTTCCTCTCCAGGCCTAGCACAGACCTGGGGCGTGAATTATGTGTGTTTTTCCAGGGACATGCTTTTTGTTGCCCTAGAACAACATCTTTCAAGGCTGCTCTGGGCCCTTGTGGGTACAGTAAGGCAAGATTTTACCTCCTGCCTTGTCCCAGGCCAGGGCTTTGAGAGCAAGGGTTGCTTGAGTAGTTACTCACAAGAAGTGTGGACAGGAAAAAAGTCCTCAAATGGCAGAAATGATGCTTAGGAACATACTGTCGGTGCTGCCAAATTTATAACAATATAGCTGTCAGTGGCTTAGCTGAGAAACTACTTCATCTCTGTAGGTTTTGCAGGGCAGGAATCTGAGCTGTGCTTCTGAAAATGAGCGCTTGCAGTTCTGCTGATGAGGCCTTTCTAGCACAGCACAGTCTCTTGAAAGCAAAATCGCAGCAAATCTTGAACTTACTCCTTGAAGTGTAGAGTTCCCAGCTGTAAAACACCATGGGATGTTGCAGGGTTGTATGATGGCCACCCTCAGTCGTGAGAGAGCTGCAGCAGGTCACACTGTCCTTTCCCAGATTCCGACAGGGCAGGTGGATATGTGAGTTTTGAGTCTGAAGTATTTTGGGACCTTTGAGCTGTTCAAGCCCTGAGTGGAACTCTGGCAGTGTCTCGGTACCGGGATGCTGCTGTTCCTTGTTGCCTTTGTGCCCTTCTGCCTGACATACTGTGTCTGGAAAATGCTGGCAACTCCAAACTAGAGAGTGGGTTTTGCACCAGGGTTTTAATGTGAGTTACAGACCAGGAAGGCTGGATCCTGAACCATCAGCATCTAACGCGAGCTAACAAAGGTTTCCTCAACATGGTGCTGGTACAAAGCACTTCTTTGCTAGGAAGGTAGGCATCAAAAAGGGGCCAAACACCAATGTACTGGCACATTTACGATGTGGAGGGATGAAGAGCAGTATGGTGATTTTTTTCTCGATGTTTTTTCATTATTATTTTCTTCATGCATCTTGTCTAAGGCCCATCTATAAAAAGAAATCAAAAAATTAACCATTGTGCCAATATTGTGTGGCTGACCACACAGATCTTGTGTAATGCCCAAATGCCCTTCCCCTGCACCCCATAAGCTCTCCCATGCCCCCAGGCAGCAACACATCTCAGTCCCAAAGGCAGAGTTGACTCACCTGGGTGAGTTTCATGCCTGAGGCTGAGGCTGTGCAGAGCCAGCCCTGGGAGGGATGCAGGCAGGGTGTCCCTTCTTCCGAGTCCTCGTTTCAGGTTCCCACCTTCCTTTGTGCCCCTGGGCTCTTTTGGTGCAGACTTTGATGGATTGATGGCTCCTGGGATGGGCCTGGGAGCAGCTGGAGCAGAGCATTGTTTAAGTTCCCCTTTTCTTTCTGTGCTCCTTTGTGGGTGTGCAGATGAGCTTTTGTCACAGAACTTGACAAGTGCAGTGAGAATACATTGTTTGTAAGTGGATTTGAAAAAACAAAATATTTCCTGAAGGTGTTAAGAATTGCCTTATATTAGTCCATTGAACCGATGTGTTTTTATCTTTGTTAATTACCAGATTGGCAAGGGACATTCTTCATATTGTGAGTTTACAATGCACATAAAATCTACCTCAGAGGAGAAAAAAAAAAGAAAAGAAAATGCTCTTTTTATTCCTTCTTTCTAAAACATGAGAAGACAATGAAGGCAAACAATCACGATTGATTGATCCTGGTATCTTTTACAACATAAAATGTAGACAGAAGATTAAGCTCGACTCTCATTTATGACCATTTAATCGCACTGGACTGACTTCTATGCTCAGGCCAGGGTTTGGAGGAACCCGTTCTTTCTTCTGAACCTGCCTCTGGTGTTCCTGGGACATGACCTTTTGGATCTTCCCTGCACTGCACATCACTGGGTATTATCAGCATAAATAAGCTGCCCAGGGTGTACAAAGGTGCCTTACATGGGGACAATGACATCCATTGAAAGGGGGGAGTGGGAAGGTAGCAGACAAAATCCAGACCAAAAATAAGACCTTAAGCACCCAATCACTTAAGGTAGCTTAACCTGCTGCTTGCATGAGCTGAGCTGGGATCTCTGCCCACAGGCATGCAGTATTAAGCTCTGCTTATCTCTCAGGGAACTGTAGCTGGGGAGAGGGCTGGGCACTGAATCTCCCTACCTTAAGTCCCCAGAAATTGTTTCTGGATCTGAGGCCAAAACAGCCTGTTCACAGATGTGCTAATGCCAAGGTCATGCTAGGGATCGTGATAAGGACCGTGGATGGTATCATGCTGCTTACCTGTAATGGCTTAATTTAACTATCACAAGTAGTATCCAGAAGTGGAACATTCCCAACAGCGGGGGTTGGCATCCGTGCGTGGTTTCCCACACCACTGACCTTCCACTTCCCAGCACCTTGGTGAATCCTATGGAAATGCTTTTGCTAAGAATTATGAATCTTGTATGAGCGCAGGGAGACACAGGAACAGTCTGAGATGTGGTGCAAGATGCTGTGAAGAGTAAACGCAGTGATATCTGAGTTGTGTCTTCCACATGGTTTAAGAAAGGAAAAAAAAAGGTCCTGGTCCAAATCACACTGAACTTGAAGAAAGATTTTACATTCATTTCAGTCTTCCTTTTCATGGGGCCCTAAATCAAATATATAGTCCCTGGAGCATTTCTGTCAGCTATATATTTGTATGTATATTTCCATCATAATTATTCATAGGAAGCATGAACATTCATAGGAAACTGTAAGTAGTAAGAATTAAAACAGAGCATGCAGTGTTTATATCCACATGGGAAAAGGGCTTTGGGAGCTCCGGTTTCTCACCTTCCCATCATGTGCTAAAAAAGACAGGATGATTAGGAATTTGAAGACATAGTAGCCCACTGTGTAAACACTGGTTTAGGTTTGGGTTTTTTTGTCCCCGAGTTATAAATATAAATTTAACTTTATCTGAGTTACAATAAATAAATAAATAAATCTGTTGAAATGGGTGCTCGTTTTGGAGGCCAGAACTGTTTTATCAACAATACTCCATTATATAGGCTTTTCCAAGAAAGGCTGGATAATCTCCCTCCTTCCTCCTCTTAAAAATATAACAGAAGAGCAGGAGCTGTGTTTACAAATACTGACTTGGCCGAGCGCTGACAGCAGTGGGGGGTTGACCTGCCAGCATCACAGCTCTTGAATTATCCACTCCATAAATGGAAAATCAATTTGCTTCTGGGATTCAGCATGTTTTCAGGGTTGTTAGAGGCTGTGTTTTTGTTTAGACTCACAACTACATCCAGGCTAGAAAAGCAAATGTGTTTGGGGCCGTTCTGCGTCACAGAGAGCAGCTGGCATGGATGGGGCTGTGCATGGGGGCTGTTCTCCTGAGCTCACTTTCTAACTCTCCAAGGCACAGTGGCAGCATCCCCATCACCTCTCTAAGGCTGGGATTCCTGAATTTTAGCTGGGGATACTTTGGAAGATTTCTGCTTAGTGTAAAAACTTCCCTCTGTAACATTAAAGTGAATGCAGGATGGTTCCCTGATTTACTGGCACAAGGACCCCAGGCAGACGGGGTTAATAAAGCCCTTTGTTGTCCAGCCTGACCCACTTGTCAGCCCTTGAGCTCCTATAAATGCATGTGGAGGGGCCAGACTTAAAATAAATCTCGAGGCATTTGGCAAACAGCAGCTAATTAAAGGGCACATGCTGCCCGTCACGTGCTGAGGAGGAGAAACCTGGGGCAAAGGCTTAAAACCAAGGTCTGAGGCTCCTGTCTTCAGATTTGGCTTTATGGGACTCTGTAAATATTTGCACACCACCTCTAAAATCCAAGCTGTTTCCAAGGTGCCATGTCAAACCCTTTGGAAAAGCGGTTTGGCTTGGGGCAGCTCCTCACAGATCCCCAGGAGAGGAGCCAGCAGCAAAGCTGGGAATGCTACAGCTGCACTCCCCTCCTGTCTGGATAAACATCACATTTGAGTGATGCAATGAGGGGGATCCTGCATCAATGTCATGCACAGAATGGGTCAAAATGATGGGGTTTAATGTAACAGTTGCAATTTTGCTCTTTTTTTGCTGGTCTGAAGCCTGCAGCTGAGCAGTAAATGACACTTCTCTCCCCGGGCTTTCACTTGTTCATAAATTGCACAGATTCTGACACAGTCGCTTCTCTGATTTTTTCCCTACCTTTAAAAAAAAAAAAAAAAAAAAAAAAAAACAAGGAGTGTTATTTAAGCAATAGCACTTTTGGGGCTTTTGGTAAACATCTGAAGTTTTATAAACAACGTGTTTTTCTTCCCACAAGACAATGGCTGTCCCACAATAGCTTTCCCACAAAACACCGTGGGATGAAGGGATTCATTTTATGACTTTTAAAAACTTGTTTAAACCATTGCTGCCAGGCAGGGGACACCAGGAGGGGAAGGGAGAGCAGCTCCGGGTCTCTCTGAACCTCCAAAGCAGCTCCCTGTCTCTCTGCCTAGGCTGGGGTCAGGCTGCTATCACCTACCTTTCCTTGACAGAAAAAAGAGGAATTTTCCATGTGAAACAAAGGCCTTTGTTTCAAATACTTTGATTTCCCCTGTTTGTCCCAGGACATATGAGCTCTTTTTGCTTGGCTTTCTCTAATCACAAATCCAATCCCAATCCTTAAGAAATTAAGCTGGCTGGGGGAAGAAATAGAAAAGAACTGATTCATCTTCCTCCCTCTCCTGCTCCTCCCTCCTTTGCCGCTGCTTTTTGTTCAGCTGCTCTGAGTTATGAATACTTTGCTTCCTATCTTGTGGCTATCAAGGTCAGGCTGAAGGAGGGAGGTGAGTCATTGTCATTCAAATAGCTACAAACTGTAATTCAAATAAGGCCAGAGCAGAGTGAGGAGGCTGATTCAATACAAAGAGACTCAATGTCCACAGGTCGATGCTCTGCCCTTTCTGAAACTTCACCCTCAAACTCCTCAGTAGGCAAATACTGCAGCAGAGCTTGAAGCCAGAGCTGCTGTGTTGAGGGCTCTGAGCTGATCAGAAGTTCTGGGATGGGGAGAGAAAAGCAGAAAAATTAGGTTGGGAGGAATACAAAAGAAAAAAATCTGACAAATTTTCTTTCTTTTTTTTTTGTCTGTGTGTCTCTAGGTTGCAAACTTCTCTCCATGACTTAAATGGACATCAGAGCATGTCTCTCTGATGGAATGTACACCCCCAGATGATCCAGTCCTTCAAGAACTAAATTCCAAGGAAAAGAATACAATTCTTTCTACAATTTGCTTGTTTTAATGTATGGCTTGCTCTCACACACAAAACCTGAATTTTAATTTCTGTACGCAGAAAGACAAGGGTCTGTCTTCAGTAAACCCTCATCAGGAGAGGTTAGCAACAGGAAACAGAGAGGTGGAAGGAAATTTGAAGCACTGTGAGAAGGCGAAAGGAAATACCCAGCTTGTCCTTTTTTAAGCCCATTTGGGGAAGATGCAGCTTCTCCCTTATGGCTGGAGGTGGTGGAGTCAATCGTTCAGCCTAAGCCTGGGGTGGTAACTGGCAGACACCTGCTGCAGCCTTTCCTTTTTGCCTTACGTTGGACCCTACGTTGTTCTTGGCCAGCGGTGGTGGCAGAACCCGAGGGGGAAAGATGGTTGTGGTAAGGAGGAGGAATGTGAAAATGTTCACCTTCGCCTTTTTGCTCATCACGGTGACGTCGTTCGTGCTGAACTACACACACCAGGTGACCACGGCCACCTGGGACCCCAGACATATCGTCGTGCAGTTTTCAGAGCACGTCCAAAAACTCTTCAAGTACCCCAGGAGACCTTGCAGCTGTCGCACGTGCATTTCAGAGCTGGGACGTTCCCTCTGGTTCGATCAGAGATTTAACTCAACTATGCAACCTTTCCTGACCTCACAAAATGCCTTGATCCCAGAAGACAGCTACAGGTGGTGGCTGGTGAGTGGGGGCTGTGGATACAGCCCAGAGTTTGGGTGATGGTGGCGGTGGAAGTGTCAGGCTTTGAGTGGTGCCGAGCACATGGAAAGAGATGTTTTCTGTCTGTCTCAGCTGACAAGGCAGAGGTGGAAGGAAGTGGGTGTTAGTGGTGCTGTTTAGCTCGGAGTGGCTTGGAGTGCACTTTCACTTGCTCCAAGCTAGAGAAGTCCCTGACAGAGTTAGGTGGTAGATCCAGAATTTGCAAATGTCAGTACTGTCATTTTCTCCCTTCTCTTCCAAAGACCAGGCTTCGTAACCCGTCTGTTTCTGCTTCAGATGGGCTTTTTGCCATCCATTGAGGTAGAAAATAAAAAAAATCGTGATGTCTGTAATTCCCCTGGGGCTCTCCCTACCATAAGATATGCAAATAATTAGCAGGATTAAATGGAAAATAATTAATTCCATGCGTATGAGAACATTCTCTGTTGTGGCTGATGTTGTAAAACAGATCTGGAAAGAAGAGGGGTGGCTGTGGGTCACTGGGAAGGAGCAACCCCAAGTGTATCCTTGAGCAGGGTGGTCCAGCTACCCCTTGACGCCTGATCCAAGCATCATGAAAGTGAGCGGATGCCTTGTTTATACAGCACAGAAGGGGAAAAGATGCATCCTTTTGTTTTGCCTGACAAAAGCCCCTTTTATGTTCTCTTGGAACAAGTCATCAGTTGTTTGATTTACTCATGACTGTGCTGCCGAGGTGCTAAAGTGCAGGTTCCTCTGCAGCGATCCCAGTGAAATCACAGTTTCATTGCACTAGTGTTCCCCTCTCCTGGAAAAATAGTCCCCTGTGCCTTTCTTTGAACACACCAGCAGTCTGCAACTTGGTGTCTTGCAGCAAGCACAGCCCTTGTTGTTGAATTCTGGGCTTTCGGGCTTTCTCTGGCACCCTGAGGGGGCCTCTCCAACAGGCACCCACTGTTGTAGTGAGGACATGTGGGTTTTGGAGGGGTTGTCAGGTGCTGTGGGAATGAGGCTGTATCGGATTCATCACTTCTCACTCCACTGGTTGTTGCATTTGGTGGTGAAAAATGAAAGCCACTGAACTCTGACATCTGTGACTGTTGTGTAAATGATATAATTGTTTTATGATGAGACTCTCCTTTTTGTAATGAGTCTCATGTGCTCCAGGTGCTGTATACTTTCACCTGCCCTTTGGCCATGACTTTGATTTCTCATTGCTTGTGGTTTTTTTTGCAGCCTCCCAACACTTTTCCTTCTGGTCCCCATGCTTCTTAGCTGGGTTTTGCTGGAGCCTTGAGAAGGGAAGATGGCAAGCTCAGGTCCTTGCCCTTGCCCTGGCTTGAGGTTTCACCAGGGAGCTGGGCTGATCTAACAACTGGCAGTTTTCAGAGGAGTGGACATACCCTAGACTGAGCTCAGTAACGGGAGGATGAGGTTACTCATGGACACCGTGAGCAAAGCCACACTGCATTCTGCACTCAGAACTCAATGATTTAAGCATGAGGTTTGAATGCATTCTCTCTTAGGAAAAAAAAAAAAAACAAACTAAAAAGAAGAAAAAGCTTGGGACTCAGTACAGAAGTCTGAATATGTGATGATCCTTCTTGTAGTGAAACAGAAAAAAAAGAAGCAGTGTTTCCTCAATTTAGAGAATCGATTAGGCTGGAAAAGACCTCTGAGATCATTGAGTCCAACCTATGACTGAACACCACCTTGTCAACCAGACCATGGCACCGAGTGCCACATTCAGTCTTTCCTTAAACACCTTCAGGGATGGTCACTCCACCACCTCCCTGGGCAGCCCAATCCAATGTCTAATCACACTTTCTGTGAAGAAATTCCTTCTAATGTCCAGCTTAAACCTCCCCAACCATAGTTTTAGACTGTGTCCTCTGTCCTGTTGCCAGTTGCCTGGGAGAAGAGACTGACCCCCACCTGGCTACAACCTCCTTTCAGGTGCTTGTAGAGAGTGACAAGGTCACTCCTGAGCCTCTTTTTCTCCAGCCTAAACAACCCCAGCTCCCTCAGCCTCAGTCTCCTCACAGGACTTGTGCTCCAGACCCTTCACCAGCTTTGTTGCCTTCTCTGGACTTGCTACAGCACCTCAATGTCCTTCTTGAAGTGAGGGGCCCAGAACTGGACACAGCACTCAAGGTGTGGCCTCACCAGTGCGTTAAAAATTCAGCTCAACCTGAAACAGATTCTTTTGGAGGATGTTTGTTTCTTTTTCAGCAAAATGAAAGAAACAGACTTTCAGAACAGTCAAAAGTCTCCCCATCCCAAACAAAAGCCGTTCATTAATTTTCAGGGCTGTCTAACCATGTTTTAGTGTTCTCGTTCTTTTTTTTTTATTATTCAGATCAAGTTCAAAGGGAATACACCACTTCAGAATACAAAATCAAAGCAATTTTTTTTCAGATGGTAAAAATAAATCTTCTAAGATTCCTAGACTTTTTCAGTCTTCAACCAGGATATGTGAAATATTTTGATGTTCCCCATAACTGCATTGTGTATAGGAAGTTTTTACTTACTGAAAGTCTTTGCCCTAATGCGTAGTAGATTGAGAAAGTACCCTAAAAGAGGAGTTTTGGGTAAACCCCAGGCATGACATGGCCTCACCTCCTCATTGCAACTGATTCCTTACGTACGTGTTGCTTTGGGTAAGCTTTTCCAAGACAGTGTCATTTCTTCAGTAAATAATTCCCAGGTGCATCCTGAGGGCAACTCCCTTTTCGCTGTTCATTTTTAGGCTCATCTTCAAAGCAATTCTGAGATTTCAGCCAGTCTTTAAGAAAACATTGCTCATGGCCATGTTTCACTCTTGCATGCTTTGCCAACTCAGTAATTTGTGACGTTTTGCTATATTTGTACATAAAAATGAGGCATGAGGAAACCGGAGATTGCTCAAACTTCTTTTCAGGGGAGGAATCACTGTGTGTTCACTCTCAGGAGCTGATTTCAGACAGCGTGGTGGTTTCATTGAGCTATAACTGAAACTCTGAGCTGCACTGGAGCTCTTTTATTACACAGCTGTGACTTACCTGTCATGGGGAGACCCATGCGATGTGCTTGCACTAAACACAGGCAGAGCCCTTGCCGGTCCACCAAACTCAGTCTGCCCTCCCTCCCCCTTAACCCTGTTGCTGTAGATGTGAATAAGTGCTATTCATCCAAATAGTCCTGCAGCGTTAGTACCCCTTCAGTACTGGGACAGTAAGGACTGATTTCAGAGACTAATGACCAGTATTGGAGACAAAGTGACATTTGGGACCAAAGAATGGGGTGGTTTCACTTGCCTACAGCTCTTCACATGGCTGCCAGGCTGCTTTATGGTTTATTTGAAGAATATACGGTTTGAACACTTTCAGCGTGGTAGGATGTGACCTTTTGGAAGGAAATATTCCTGCCTGAATAAAACTGTTTGTGTATACTGGATTTAGTGCTACCACCTGTGCAGACGGGAAGGAGCAGGGGAGAGAAGGTCCGTGCCACCATCCCTGCAGTGGCTCGTCTTGCTGCATGGGGCAGGGCTGCTCCAGAGAGGGCACCTGAAAATGTACCTGGCTGTTTCTTTGCTCATGGAAACAAGGAGGATGTTGTCAGGACGGCTCCTTGCTTTTCATTTGCTTAAATACACACAGCTGATAAACTCTCCCTTCGTTATTTTAGTCAGGTAGCAAAGAATGGCCCAAATTCTCCTCCTGCGCACACCCGTGCAGCTGCTCTGTGCTTATCGTGACTTAAAGTTGAATTGGAATCCCCTACTCTCAGGGAGGATCTGGGCATTAATAACACTTCAGGCTGTGAACATTTTGTTAGAAATTCCTTCCTCCTTCCCTCCCTTTTCTCCCTCTCACCCTTCCTGTCTCTCACCTCCTCCCTTTCTCCTCTGCCTTCCTTCATCTTATGCTCAGGAACTGTGAGAGTGTTTTCACAAGTGGCACCTGGTGTTACGTGATACATTCCTTTCTGTTTATATTTTCTTTCCCACCTCCCTGAGCTGGTTCACCTGCAAGTTTTCCATTGTTTTACCATGACACAACTGCTGTGGATGTTCTCACTAAATTTAGTAACCCATATATAAGGAAACATGGCAAGAATTACATGCTGTAACAAAGCACAGCATTTATTTGTAGCTTTCTTGTTTTGTTCTCAGGGGTGCATGCATTGTTCTTGGTGGTCAGAAAGTATTAAAAATACGAGATCAGAACCTGCTGTTCTAAATCCAAATGTTGACGTTGATGGATTGAAGTTGTGATAAGTAATAGGCTCAGAGTTTCCTGGCAATTTTCTCTGTAGAACATTTTTCATAAACTATCATGTTATAAGAATTTTTATCTCAAGTCTTACGATGTTTGAGGGTTTTGCCTTTTCTTTGGAAGAAAGCTGAGATCTCGGGGCCATGTTATTAGCACATCTAAAAGAAAATACTAGTTCAAACTCATTATGTTTGTAGGAAAAATGTAATATATGGCTTAAAAATTTGCTATCCAGCCAGTGAAGAAAAGGGCATCCCCACCCAACACATGTGCTGGGGAAGTTGGGGCAGCTGCACTGATATTTAAGGCAGCAGCAGAGCTGCTTGGCACCTGAGTCATGCATTTTGAATGCTCTCTGAGGAAAATGTGTCCAAATACTTTGATCACCAGAAGTTTCCTTCGAAACTGGGACACTGTCTGTGACACTTTGAAAGCAACAGAGAGGCCTCAGCACTTTGAAGGTAGTGTGTAGCTACCAGATCACTGCAGAAGGTGGTACCGAATCCGGGCCGGGTCCCAGGCTCTGGTCCCAGTGCCTGCCACATGCCCAGTCCCACCTGCAGCTGAGCTGCTTGGTTGCAAGTGTGACATTTAGGCCAGATTTGGACGTACTGGAAGAACCTGACCCTGGGCTACCTCTTATCCTCACTGGCAACCCCCACATAAGTCCAGCTGGGCTGGAGCTGCTCCTCCTATGGTGAGGACAGATGGATGAGAAGGTGGTCCAAGCTCACATGTCTCTCTCAGCACTACGATCATACGAGCTATGGAAGTCAGAAATTGTACAACTCAGCATATTACTGTGTGTTACTTACAAAATATATGCACATATACATTTATATTTGAGAATGTAAATTTTTTGATGACATAAACCATTAAACAAAGCCAAACTCTTGAAAGCCCCTGTATTCTTCCCCTTCAACTCTTAGATGCATAGTAATTGAAGGACATTAAATGTAACTAGAATAAAGCCATATTTTCCAGACCAAAGAGGCATTTTTAAAGTTGATGGTTTCCTTTTCGGTTCTCTTTGAGTCTGCATAACAGAGATTACCTGGATTTGCCCCACCAGACTGTTTCTAGGATTAATTTTATAGCTGGAAAGTGTTGCATGAGTGTTAATGCTTCCAAACTGCTGCAGTGAGGCAATTAGTAGCTGTGCAAAAGAGATTCTCATGGGTCTGTATTTCCTCTTTATCTTTTAAAAACAGGTAAAAAAAGAATTAAAAAAGCCACAAACCCCAGTGTTGCTACCCCAACTTCCCCCAGGCTGCCTGGCTGTGTGTTGGCAGGGTTGCCTCGTTGGTGCTGGCTGCTGCCAGACCCGCGGCTGTACCTGTCTGTCCACCACAAGGGTTCTGCCTCGACCCGTATTCTGTCTGCACCTCCATCACACCAATGATTGAAGGCTAATCTATTCTACCTGCTAATAATTTGGGATTTTGCAGTTTTGTTTAATATGCTGCCAAACTTGGCTGTGGGTACAGGATGCACAGGCACCAGAAGAGCTTTCCTTTGAGGTTCTCCTGATTCCTTTGATGCCCCAAGATAAGAAGGATGTGGGTCTCTTGGAGCAAATCCAGAGTAGGCCAGGAAGATAGAGAGCTGGAACACCTTTCTTGTGAAGAAAAATTGAGGGAATTGGGGTTGTTGAACCTGAAGAAAAGAAGGCTCTGGGTAGATTTTATTCCAGCCTTTTAATATCTAAAGGGGCTACAAGAGAGCTGGAGAAGGACTTTTCACAAGGGCATGTGCTGATAGGACAAGGGGGAATGGCTTTAACCCGGAAGAGGGTAGGTTGGAGATTAGTTATTATTAGCTATAAATTCTTTCCTTTGAGGGTGGTGAGGCACAGCTTGCCCAGAGAAGTGGATGCCCCATCCCTGCTAGTTTTCAAGGCCAGGTTGGATGGGGCTTGGAGCAACCTGGTCTAGTGGAAGGTGACAATGCCCATGGCACGGGGTCGGAACTGGATGATCTTTAAGGTCCCTTCCAACCCAAACCATTCTGTGATTCCATAACTGTAGCTGTGTCCTCACCACTCCAAGCCATTAGCTCTGAGCAGCCTTGGCTGAATTCACACTCTTCCTTTGCAACCCCTTAGCCAGGTTTTGGGTATTGCTGCTTGGTAATGCTGTCGATGTGATGGCACTGGAGAGCCCAGTGAAGCTTTCTGAGAAGTTTATAAAGGCAGCAAATCCCATGTCATCCTTAGTGGGGGTGTGCACAGTGATGAGAGAAGAAAGGGAGAGCATAAACTTTGAGGGTTCTTTTTTCTTGCCTTTTTTTTTTCTGCTTGTTTTTTTTTTTAAATAGGAAGATGCAAAACCGGCTGGTTAACTTCTGTATGTGAAATGGGGAGTTACTAAGGCTGGGAGATGATTCAGGAAACTTCTCAATCTGAACTCCCAAGTACCCACCCTAAATTGAAGAGTTGACTCTCAAGTGACGCACAAATATTTTATGGAGGGAAGCTGGACTGTTTAGTAATCCAGTGATATTTTATATGTGGACACAAGGTGGGTTAAGATGCTTTATGGTCTTGGGCAAAAAGTTAAACTGCTTCTTTAGACACATATATTACTTGCACAGACTTCTGAGAAAAGCAGCCACTTCACTCAGGACACAGGGGTCAAGTATTTCAGTGTATTTAATGCCACTTGTAGCAGCTGTATCCATACACATATCCCTGTCACACATCTACAGCACTTGGAGAGCCACATGGCACTGCTATGGCTCTGCCTAGCACAGCATGGACAGACTTTCACTCTGTGCTTCTGCTGATTTATGGGAAAGGCCAGATGGGTGGGAGCTTGATAAGGAGAAAAAAAGAAAGAGACAACAATACTCAAAAAAATAGGACAAAAATTTGGTGTGGAAAAGTGAACTATAATCGGCTTGTAATTGTAATGCTGTTAAAATGGTCTTTTATCAAGCCAAGCAAACATTGTGCAATACAGAACTGGCTGCATGTTAAGTCTGAACTTTTACAAGCTGAATATGCCTTGGAGTTAACCAACTTTGTTGCCTCCTCTTCTCTGTTTTGCTGAGACATCAAAGACTAACCAGTGTTGATAGACGATTAGGCCTGAAAAGTATAGTTCAATCAGATAATCACCAGGAAATTAAAACAGAGTACTTGAAATGAGTTAAGAGCAGACGTCTCTTTGTATGGATGTCCAGCACACAGTGCAACAAGGTCATCACCCTATTTGAGATCGCTGAGAGAATTTCTAACATCAGTAATGGTCTTTCCCATGGAAGTTGTGCGCAACAGAGGGATTGTAGGACAATGGTGTCCAACTTCCAGGTTGCTGCCCATGTTTCAACTTGGTTGCAGTAGAGTTACTCTAGACAGAAGCATAACAGGATGGAGGAGCCTATCCAGGATGTTTCTTACCATTTTAATGTAGCATAAATGCATCAATACTCCAGGTCCTTTTCTGATGCTATCATTCTGGATGAAAAGAAAATTTAACTTAAAAAGGGCACCCAGGTACTTAAAATTTTCTGAAAATTGCCTTCCTCTTCTGAATTTTCTCAGGCAAAATCAGTTCAAGAATAAGATTTTGGTGGCTTTCCTTTTCATTTCTTAAAGACAGTTAAGAGTCAGTTCATCTTTACAGAGAGAAAGTGTACGTGGGTGTATGCAAATGTGTGTTCAAATAACTCAAAATAAGTTCCTTTTTCAAAAAGGTTGTATTTTACTATATTATACACCTGTACTACACTGTGACATCTATGAAGTCTAATTATTTTGAGGTTTTCTAACATAGTTTTTCTCATATTCGGAGTAAGACCAGGTTCGATTGGATTCATAAAGAACACATAGATATGTGGCCATGTGTTTGTTGCATCACACACAAATTTAGAAGATGAACTTTTTTATTTATATAATTGAGCCTTGCACTGAATAGTGAGACACATGGTCATAATTACAGTGCTTGTCTGGTCATCCTAATTTCCTTGCATCCTAACCACCTTGTGCAGTCCATATACAAGTATATAGATTAGGAAGGATTAATAGTAAGATTAAGTCTGTGTATGTAACATTTCTCTGTCTTCTTTGTTTCAAGTTCTTGGCCTCAATGCCATCCTGTAGCTCTGCGCTCCAGAGACCTGTTGTTCGTTTCAGTGGAAATAAGGTCGTGCAAAAAGACCGCACAGAATTTAAACAAAATTACAGCTCTGCACCTGTTTGTGTTTGTGTCAGAGACGGAGATAGCAGGACAAGTTAACAGTTCCTTGTGCAGTCAAGGGAAACTCATGGGAAACTAAAGCCAAATTACCCCAGGCCATTCCTGGGAGTCATGGGAAAAGGTGTTTCTCTTCTCTCCCTCCCTGTCTTTCCATGCCCTGGGCTGGCAGAGCAAGCCAGAGCCTTTTTGGCCCATTTTGTGCTGGAGCCGTTCTCCCTTTGTGAGCTTGGAAGCAAGCGGCACCACGAGGGTGGGCAATGCTGTTTGTGAGCCTGCCAGCACTCCCAGCCTCTTCAGGAAACCTCAGAGAGCTGAGCCCCAGAAAGGGAGTGTCTGACCATCACCTGCCCTGCACCTTGCCTGTACCTTCCCAATCCAGCCATTGTTTCCACCATGCACCACAGAGCTGCTACAGAACAGTTTCCCTCCATGGCAACCAACACAATGACCAAGGTCCGGGTGGTTTTCTTCATCCTGGAGATTTTTTTTAGATGATTTTACATCTCCAGCCCTCAGGGCTAATTCTACTAGAGTTTCTTATTGCATGAGCAGCTGATTTCTCCATAGTTTACTTCCCAGCTCCCTCTCCCACTCCTGGCATATGCCAAAATTTGTGGAAGGGATACCAGTCACTTCTGTCTTCCATCAACTTCCCTGAGACTTTTCTGTCCTTTTTTGGAGAGTTAAAAGAAATTTTATACATGACCTAGCAGAAGATACCTGATCCAGAGTGGGTTTAGGCTTATAGACACCAGAGAAACATTTATTCTACTAAGTCCAGCCTTGGGGAAAATGCTTGATCTGTTCTATCATGGCTAGGTAGAGACTGAGGAAGTGTGTGAATCTGAGGAGGAGAAAAGGGAAGCCAAGTATAGAAAGTTAAGGGGTTTTCCACTTGATTTTTTTCGCACTTTGGCTCCCAACCCAAAGCCTTGTACTGCAGAAGGCAGTATCTGTAGGTAGATGCAGGAATGGGCTTTGAGGAGACATTTGAAGCCACCTCTAGCTCACAGAAAAGCTGCCTGTGTGGTAACCTGGAGTGATTTTTCTCCCTAACAGAAACTGCAAGGAGAGAAAGCTCCGAAGAGTTTGAACGCCACTCTCACAGAGCTGTTTGGGATGATCCCCGGGGACGGGGACCCGCTGCAGGAGCGGGGATCCTACACCTGCAGGCGCTGCGCCGTCGTGGGCAACTCCGGGAACCTCCTGCAGTCTCAGTACGGCCAGGATATTGACTCCCATGACTTTGTGCTCAGGTGAGTGAAAACCACCCCAGCTCCAGATGCCTTTGTGTCTAAAATTCACTGGTATTTGGGGGGGACAAGGGAGTAAACAAGATTTAATGGTTTATCTTGTGAAACCTGGTACTTAAATCAAGTCTAAGTTCCAGGGACATAAACTGTGTGTATTGGAGATAGGACCTCATGTTTTAGCTTGGAAAAAAACCCATTAATAGGTATTGATACTGTAGCTTGTTCTGCACAATCTATAATTTCCTGTGTTAGAAAATATAAGAGAAAAAAGATTTCCACTTATGAGTAAAAGTTATTTCTGCAGCCACTGCTCACAAGTGATCTTTTAGACATTTAATTGACTGTATTAGGTTTGACTTTCTTGCACTGGTTTATTCTCAAGCAGTGGTGAGGTGGGGAAGCCAAAGCCACTTTTCAGTGGACAGGAATCACCTGTTTGGCTGCTGGTAATTTGTAAGGGATCTCACTGCCTCTCTCTTTCGAGGCAACAAGGTTGGCTACTTTGTCCCACTGAAAGGCAAGCAGGAACTAGGGAAGCAGAGCTCATCACTCAGAGAGCAGCCAAAATATCTGGACTAAGTTAATCTCCAGGGTGTCATCTGCCTTTCACACCACAGCTGCCAGCACAGTACAATTTGGAGAGCAATAAAGGGTGGGAAGGGAGGGCTTACTATTGAAAATGCCACATGTGGGATTATACTCTCAGAAGCAACAAAACCTTTAGTAGGAAGCCGTGCACTGAAGTCAAGACTAAATCAACAGAAGATCAACACTGTTTGAACTGTTAAGCCACCTTGGCTTCTGATGTGGCTTGAACATGGCATAGAGTCTTCAGGTGACATTTAAATCTTCACAAATCCTATCAGGAGTTGCTGCCTGCAGTTGCATGTCTTGCTCCCTGCCAAAAGTACCTCCCCAAAGGCAGAGGCAGCCAACCTGGCCTTCAGATCCGTGAAGGGAAGGGGAGAGCCCTCAACATTATTCCTACAGGTTGTAAATGTGGGGCAGCTGCAAATGTGGGAAGGTGTGGTGCATTTATGTTTGTGTCCCTCCCTGTGGAGACAGCCCCATTCCTGTGTGGACTTCCTTATATTGCGTGGGCTACATTTCCAGACTCATGCAGTAAAGGCTTTACTAGACTCAAAAGCTGGTAGTAGTAACTACAGAGTAACTCACTCAGGTGCATGTTTCTGCTTTGAGGCCTTGCCCATCCCATAGCCATCCATCCCTGGCAAGGGCAAAACTCTCGGTGGCTGAGTGAATCTTCCAGTCTCAGATTTATATCTCAGCAATCCTAAGCCATATCTGAAAGGATTGCACAAGGTTTTAGGATTCACTGTGGGAATTTGTGCAGAGAAGGTGACCCCTCTGTGTGTCAAACACAAAATCTCTGGTGACCTGAAATTCACTTCCACATGCTCTGGCAATACAGCCGAGTGCAGGGGAGAGCCAGGGAGTCTGAGGGGGTGCCTTTCCTTCCAAACACCATGTTCCAGTCCACTTTTATTTGTGTCACTATCTACTTTTATGACAGAAGGAAGTTCCTGCTCCATCCTTCCTGCTGAGACTGGGTGTGAACGCTGCCTTCTGCCATATGGGACCAGCAGCCCCACCTTGGGTGGTAGGAAAGGTGCATAGACCTGAGCGCAGGTTGTGAGATAACCAAGATATCACCCTTGTCTTTGTCTTGATGGAAAGAAACCCCCATGTTTTACACTTTTGACTGACTAATCTCAAGATAAAACGTAGAAAGTCCCGTGCTTTTCCAGTATTTCTGCACAGTATGGTGTGGGTCGCTGGCAGGGAAGCCAATAACCAGGAACTCAATAACAAATCTACACAGGCTGGCAGGATATTCTGACTATGCTAATAACTCCCTTGAAGGGACTTAGAAGAAACTTAAGTAGTTCACCTGGGGGAGAACTGCAATAACACAGCCTGGCATAGACTTGATAAACAGATTTTGCCTTTCCTGTTATCAGCAACCAGGGCAGCATGTTGTCTGGCAATGTGTGATGCTCCTCATTACCTCATCAGCTACATCCTTCCTTGTCCTCCCTGTGCTTCTGCCAGGAGCTGAGCTAATGTCATTGCAGAAAAAAACATTTAGCTCAGAGACAACTGGGGGGTTTCTCCATGGTGTTGCACAGCACCATGGATTCATGCAAGTTGCTTCGGGGATCTCTAATGTGCACTGTGCTGCACCACAGAAATATGCAAATCTCTGCCATTGAGGAGCTAAAGCATCAGGGAGAGAATTGCTGATGAGTTCCCAGATTGGCTTTCAGAAGTGAATATAGGCATAGAGGCATTTCTGCAGTCCTGAGTTCAGAAACCCCCTCTCTGTGCCCTGTATGGGCCATTCATTTAAGAGTTGGACTCTGTAATCCTTGTGTGTCCCTTCCAACTCTGAATATTCTGTGATTCTGTGACTCTGTGATACATCCAGCATAAGGCAGGGTAGCCCTGTCTGGCCAACACCTCTTGACTGAGCCCTGGTGGCCCTGGGCAGATCTCCATGCACTGATTCCAGGGCTATCTAAAGCCCCCCAACGTGTGTGCAGAGAGACCCTGAGTATCTACGGACATTGGAGGACATACTACAAAGTAAAAGTAAGGTTTGAGTAAATAAAGGGTCAGCAGCAGGCCCTGTATTTGTCACTGTGGCTGTGATGCCTTTTCGTGGGAGAACCATAAGGAAGATTTGCTGCTTCTCGTCACACATAACGCGGTTTATTACCTTGACCCTAGACATTCAAATGCACCTGTATAGATAGGGGGAAATGGAACTGCAAGAAGTCAAGCTGATGTACCTCAGGGCAATGTTTTTCTCACCAGCTGGAGGATGCAGCTTTAGGATGAAGTGAGATGTGTCCTCATGGACTCACCACTCTTTTGATCAGCTGTCTGCTGACTGTAAAGGGAATGCAGGGATGTGCTTAGAGACACGCCTGCTTGGTAGACACTCCTGTTCAGTCCAAGGAACTCCACACTGAAGCTGAGCTCTCATTTACTGTTTAACCGCATAGGTTATGGTCATTCCAGCTTGCCTGAGGACCCTTACACCCTGTCAGGGCTGTCTGAAGACCCTGCATACAGCACTCCCTTAGCCATGGGAGCATGTTCCTGCACCTCAAGCAAATGACTTAGTGATGGTTCCCATGTGTTTGTATTTACCTAATTCCTCTCCTGTCTCAATTCTCGCTTTTGGGTTGCAGAATGAACCGTGCCCCCACTGCTGGCTACGAATCGGATGTTGGGAGCAAGACCACTCACCACTTTGTTTATCCTGAGAGCTACAAAGAGCTGGCAGCAAATGTGAGCATGATCCTGATCCCCTTCAAAACCCTGGACCTGCGCTGGGTTGTCACTGCTCTCACCACAGGCACCATCAACTTGTGAGTAAGGGCAGGCACAAGGGGTGGGAGCTCCATACTTTATGTTGCTGTAGGAAATAATAGCCTGTGCGGGGAAAATCCCTGCTTCTGATAAGGCCTAGGCATGCTTTACAGACCCTCTCAAGTCAGAGTTCAGCCCTGAACACTTGATTTCTAGGAAAAGCTTAATGTTATGATGTGGTTGTTGAGGCAGAGATCAAGATCCAGTCACTTACATCCCCACTGGTCTGAGAGAAATGAGAAGCGGAGTTTTTGCTGGTGGAGCTGACCAGTTTGATCAAAAGCCTCCTGAGTTTTGGGGTTCAGTGCCTCATTCTGGGCTTCTGCTCATCCTTCCTGCTCTCTGGTTCCTTGGGAGTCAGTACACTTGCAGAAGAGGACAAGGAGGCAGAGAGGGGTGTGCAGGTTGCTCACCTGCGGCAGTGAGAGCAGATGCAGACCACAGCACTTAGTGCCCCATCCACAGGATGGGCTCCCGTGGACAGATTTGTCAGGAGTTTAGTCTGTCTTTCCTAGTGGAACATGATTGAGAACTGTGCAGAGGAAACAATGTTTTGTGTGTCATCTGCATGTCTTAGCCTCAAATTCAAGAGTTCTCCTTGGCAATAATGTGACACACTGGAATTTATTCTCTGGTTCTTTTTTGAGTGCTGTCAGAAGTAAAGGTTGTCTCCTGCTTGATACATTTATGGCAGCACCAGAATTAGAAATGTGATCAAAATGCATGTTTCTTCTGGAAGCCAGCTAGCAGATTCTCTTCCTTCCTGTAAGCTGGCTTTTCCTAATCCAGAGAATAAAATACATGACATTTGTACTGTGTGTGAGGTTATCTGCTGGATGTAAAACCACAGCCTTGTGGGATTGCTTGGTGACACTCTGCTACACATAGACAGCAAGAGCAGATCAGATTGCTTTACTCCAGGGAGAAATATTTCAAGACATTTGAACTTTTTTCCCAATTTCAAAGTCTCAGAAGATTTAAACTTGGAAAAGTGTGTCTTGGGTATGTTGACTGGGCATAAGACCTACTTTGCAATTTTAACTAAAACTCTTTGATGGAAAAACAAATAAAGTTTTACTTCTCTTCATTTTCTTTTCTCTCTTCGTAGATGCATTTTTGATTCTTTTCATTTCTTATTAAGATTCCCTTAACTTGTAACAAATCTGTGTTCGCTTCCTTTTACCTTTTTCATCACCAGCATTTAATACACACAGTCATAAATTGTCTTGAAAAAAAAACATCTTCAAGATACACTCATAACTTGGGAAAATCAGCACACTTAGAAAAGTGTACCAATCACTACAAGAAAGTCATTGAGCTGCAGGAGCATGTCCAGATAAAAGCAGTGGATCTGTGGAAGGGTCTGGAGCACAAGTCTGATGAGGAGCAGCTGAGGGAGCTGGGGGTGTTTAGCCTGGAGAATAGGAGGCTCAGGGGGTACCTTAGTGATCTCTACAACTCCCAGAAAGGAGGCTGTAGCCAGGTGGGGGTCAGTCTCTTCCGTCAAGTAACAAGCGACAGGAAAAGAGGAAATGGCCTCAAGTTTCACCAGGGGGGTTCAGACTAAATATTAAAAACAATTTTTTCAGCAGAAGAGTTGTCAAGCGCTGAAACAGTCTGTCCATGGGAGTGGTGGAAGTCACCATGCCTGAAGAGAATTAAAAGATGTGTAGGTGTGGCACTTAGGGACATGGTTCAGTGATGACTTGGCAGTGCTGGGTTAACTGTTGAACTCAATTGCAGTAATCACACAAGGGCATGGCTCCACACACAAGATGGAAAAATGCAAGCGTTTATTGCGCAGTGAATATTCTCTAAATACCAGCGCCTAACAGGATATAACATCATATAAACAGGAAAGATGTTCACCTCAGTGTCCCCCAATCACCTGGGGTAGTGCACAGACATTGCTTATTATAGTAACAAGTAAACAATACCCTATAAGGTCACAAACTACAATTATCACTTCCCATAGGTCCAGCTCTGTCCACAAACCCACAATCCTCTCTCAGCCCATCCCCGGTGATCTGGATGCACTCCCAGGGTCACCTCCGAGTCCAAGAAAAAGGCTCTCTCTCCGGCCCTCAGGGCCTATCTCTCTTCCAGCACATAGTGCATCCCAACACTCAATGATTTTATAGGTCTTTCCAACCTAAATTTTTCTATTGTTCTATAATTTATGTGGACACACCTTTTGCAGGCAGGTCCATTGCCTGTCCATGCCCCAGGAGAAAGCTCTTGGTACTTACTGAACTCTGAGCTCTGCTCTGATTTTAAGTGAGCCCTTAGCCTATTAGGAAGGCTGGTTGACCACAATGCAGTCACAGCACATGAAAGGGAAAACATCTTTGCTTATTAAATTACAGGATATATTATATATTTATAATCAGATTGTACACATGGGCTTGGTAAGCATCTGGTATAAATAAGTGTGTGAGTATTTAACCACATGAAAGAAATACCACTATTTTAAAATTTTTGCCATACTCAAAGCAGGGAAATTGCATAATTAATAAGCCGGAATAATAAAAGCAGAAAATCATAAGCATACAAATCATAGCAATGTATGTAGCATAATTTTAGCCTTGTAGTATTAACCTATGAGCATGCATTAAACACACAGTGTCAGATAATGGGTATAAGGAAATTGTTGAGTGCACATTTTTAAAGAGGAAAACGCATGAAATAAAAATAAAACACATTTGAAAGTCAGTATTTTAGAAAGGAAGAAGTACTTATCTCCTCACCCCAGTCTGCTTGGGCATTGTTCCGTGTGCACAGGCTGCATGGTGTCAGCTGAGTTTAGGCTAACAAGAACCCGAGTGTACTCATAGCTAAAAAAGATAAGCATCCTGTATTGGTTAGACTTTTACACAGTGTTTAATTTTCTGTACTTCATCCAAATGCAAGAATTTCCTAAAACACAAAAACTGTGGGTTAAACGTATTCTCCTCTTAGTATTATCATAATTCTTGCAATTTTTACATTTCAAAACAAAAGCCAAACTGAAGATTGCCTTAATATTAGCTTCAATTGATAACTGAGTGATTCTCTCAGACATTCTCCGTTCCATTTAACTGATGTATTTCCATCTAAAAATGTCTCTCTTAAACTAAGCATCATTCCAGAAAAGAATAAGAAATGCCTTTTCTGAGATAGGAGACTTCCAGGCCCTCATCAGCCATATATTTACCCTGGTTGCCTTCACTTGCAAGTCTTTTAGGAATCTGCATGGTGAAAAAAACTCCACTTAGTTTGGCAAAGACAATTACTGTATTCCTTAAAATGTTGCACATCCTGGGTTGAGGTTTCAGTAAACGTCTTGTACAAGGTTGCCAGCAACAATGACAGAGTTCGTAGAGTCCTGCAAAGTGGCTCACGGAAAATGCTTCTCAGGTGATGTGTTACCTTCATCACAGGTGTCACTCTGTCCCACTCCTGTGTGGTACTTCCAGGGTCCCTCACTCCCTGGCTGCCCTGCAGCCCAGGTTTTACATGATCATAAGAGCAGAGGTCTTAATCAGTGTGCCAATATCTTCTGTGTGATTTTATGAAATTCTGCAGCCACATGACAGCAGGGCTTGGGTATTTCTTCTGAAAGAATGAAATAGCCCTTGGTTAAAATGACTAATATGTCATCTGACAAGAGCTACAGCAGTCTCCTGGTTAGACCAGAGACGTCCACAAGTATTGTCTTGAACACTGCGTACCTGTCTCTTTGGTCTTCTACTGTATCTATCCATGAAATACAGCCCTCTTGTTTCCTCCACATCACCTTGTGGGAAAAGATTGACTGTTTATTTATTATATTGAAGAGATTCTACCAGCAAAGAAGCCCTTTTTGTCTTTATTAGCACAAAAAGGACATGGGATCACCAAGACTATGTTTACTGATTTGCTGGTCAAGGTCAGGCATGGGCTGCAGCTGCAAGGGCATATTTGCTGAGATCAGATTGAGAAGTCTGCATGAGTGTCCCTTTCCCCAACAGCATCACCTTTTAGGAGGGTTGGAATCACCCATCACCTCTCTCACTGCTTCCATCCCAGAGCCGGGATTGCAGGTCAGGAGAACATTGCCAGGTGGCCACTGGTTTGGGAAGACTTAGACTAAGTTTTAAAAGTGATGATGTTCCACAGTTCAAAGAAAATAAAACCTTGATGACAGGAACCTTGTCATTACCAAAACCCAAGTGAAAACACTGAGACTGAACTAATGGAAGGTTTTGGTGATTTACCATAACCCATCTAAAAAGTATGCAGGATGTATTTTGGGATATACTCCAATTATGAGACCAGGTCACCAGAATTTTTTCACATGAAACAAACTCAGGAAGATTTTTTTCTTACAGCACTCGTGATGAGCTGTGCAATGCCAGCACGCACTGTGCATGAGATATGGGGAATAAAAGCTGTTTTCATTTTCAAGACAAGACTCGTGATTTCAACCCAGTCATAAGGTGTAACTTGGAAATTTTATGCTGGAAACTGCAGGAAGCCTTCAGCATCGCCCTGGGGAGGAGGGAAATAGCTTTCTGATGAGGGGCTGTGTACTGGGAATGCCCGAATTTCATATAACCACAGAACTGGTGAACTCTGCTGTCACCGACTCTGAAAATCATGTGGTAGCGCCGAGTATTAGGAGAGGAAAAGTCTCCCCCTGGTGGGAGAAGGTTTTTCTGCCAAGAAATTAAATGGAAAGTCTTTCCCATCGTCAAAGAGCAAAGACTGCAACAGTAATGATCCAAGAATTAGAAGTCTCGAGCTCCACATAGTATTGACTCTACAGTGTATTCTCAACTAAATCTTTGGTGTCCTACTGCCAATAATTAACTTGAATATTTAAGAACGTAATGGTTTCCTATGAAACTGCTTTAGTGACAGCTCAGTTCTTTTCCTGCTGTGTTACTTAATTGCAGCCTCATTTTATAACAACTTCTTGAATTTACTGCTTTCGAATAATTTGAATTTATTACTGTTCGTGAAGAATATTCGTTCTTTGGAATTACATTTGGAGTTTCATTTATCATGGTGCTGTCTTTCTTTTTTCTTTAACAGCACGTATGTTCCAGTTCCACGGAAAATCAAAGTCAAAAAAGAAAAGGTGAGCAATGCTGATTTGTGGATTTGTTCTGCTAATTTATTTGTAGGTCTTTTGCTTCTTTGGGAGAGTGCAAGAATCCAAGCAAGCCCCTGACATTCATAAAAAGTTGCAACCAAGATACAGACAATTTACAAGGCTCAGCTAAGCTAAAAATTTGGCTCCTGTGTGCCATTTAGGCCATAGATCAACCACTAAATAATTGTGGTTGGAAAGAAATTGCTCTTTTGGCTATGCCATTGTATGAACACTGTTCTGAAGGTTGCATCACTTCCTCTGGTGCTGCTTAGGGGCTTTAAAAGTGCAGCATTGTCCGCCACAGCAATTGCTCTGTTCCCACCCGTTGCAGTCATTTGTATGTAATGACACTGAGGAGACACTTTGGAGGTTTTTTAAAATCATTTTAATATTTGAACACCAAGGATGTTTCTCACTCCCCAGTCAGATCCTTGTAATAAGGAGCTAAGTGAACTCTGAACAAATAAAGCTGTGTGTTTCCAAGTCAGTGGAGAATTCCTGGTGGTAGGCTCTTGACCCACAGCTGCAATAATTACCTGTACCCAATTAAACGAGCTTGGAGGCTGAGCTCAGGCCAAGTCCGGGAAGGTTTTGCTCCAGGTGTATTTCAGGTCTCACAGGCAATGTTTAAGCACAGTTTGCATGAGAGCACAGACCAGGGAACATTCCCTGCTTTGCACAGGGACAGGCTGGAGGCAGGATTTCCCACGGGGCAGGATGTTAATTCCCATGTTGGAACTTTAGCCACTGTGCAAAGACTTCTGTTGTAGCTGCATGGTTTGAGGATATAACCGAGGCAGGCTGTGTGGGAGAGGAAGAACCTCTTCCATGGAGCTTCCAGAAAAATAAAGGTCTCATTCTCTCAGTCTTCAGAGACAGGGATTTTCAAAAGTGCAGGCATCTAGCGTATCAAGGGCTGTTAAAGTATGACATTAGCTCCAGAACATTAAAATTACGAATTAAAGCACACACCTTTCGCTCAAGAGGCCAAGTTTTGCCAAAGGCTTCAGGTGAGACTCTGAACTAGTATCACTTTATTTTCCTTTGCTTCAAACCATGGACCTCTAGGGTGCATTAAATGAACCCTTAGCTCATCCTTACCTATTGTGAGGTACATGACAACCCCTGCAAAACCCCTGTGAGAACCACCAGGGCAGGTGGTTAAACTCACATCACAGCTGAGTGGCAGCAGCCCAGGGTATGCTGATTTGAGCTTCCTGAGCATGAGAGGAGAAGCCTGTATTTCTTCCCACACTGTGCAATGCAAAACACTGTGTGAGAAGAGATTACACACAGATGCAATATCAGCAATTAACCTCTGACTTTGTAAAAGGAAAAGCCTTGCAGCTAACCAGATAGCACTGAAATGCTCTCACTCTAATTACAAACACAGCATGGAGAGAAAAGCCTCTGCCTCATCCAGGGGAGGGGGCTGAAACCAAGGGCTCCCACCAGTCCTTGGATTTACTGTACTCTCAGTTCTTATCTTAAGCGCTCTGTCTCTGTGAGGTGACCTCTGTGAGATAAACAAATGCATTTTATGTCTTGTAAGAAAAAAGTATACAGCATAGAAAAATAGCATATTTTGGAAACAGGATAAAAGAAGCTTACATGACCTGATAGGCTTCCTGATAGTTTACATTTGGCCCTTGGTTTCCTTAGATCTGTACTTACAGAGATACCAAGACATGGCTGGCGTATTGCGTGGAAGACGGAATTGCTCCTATGTTCCCACTCAAATTACAGTTGGACTGATGGTCTTAGGAGTCTTTTCCAACCTGAATTAATCTGTGGTTCTATGAAACGTGTCATGGCATCTCATGCTTGCCTTTTTCAGGACTCCAACTCCCCAGAGCTCACCTGCAGGGCGCTGCAGGGAGAGTTGAATGGCTAATGCCTGATTCTCATCTCACTTGTGCTGTTTCATACCCATTGGGTTCAGTAGGAATCTCCAGGATTTACATTACTGTAAGCAGGAGGAATATGAAGACCAAGGAAGGGCTATTCATGTGTAATTGCACGTGGGAAATATTCCTGAATGCACTTAATATGAGACTTATTTTTCCCTTTCACATGCCCTCGAGGAATAACTATTATTCCTTTCTTACCCACTCCCCTGCCCCAGTGTCCTTTAGGAATGATGTGCTACCATTGTTTTTTTCCCAGGGTATTTTACTAATGAGTTTTTCTCTCCAATTTTGCCTAGATCCTGGTTTATAATCCAGCTTTTATGAAATACATCTATGAAAACTGGCTCGAGCATCATGGGAGATACCCCTCCACAGGCCTTCTCTCTTTGATATTTGCTCTCCATGTATGCGATGAGGTAAAGTCTGTCTGTGTTTGGATATATGGATAAAAAATGAGGACATTTCACACTGAAGAGCCAGGAACAACCCCTGGCCACTCACTCAGCCTGTTTCCCCCTCTCCACCTTCTCTGCCATTTTCCTCTTCAAACAAATGCAGACTCCTCAGAAATATGCAGAGACACTCAACTGACAGTGATGGATTTTTTTAATGTCGTCAAGTCATAGGGTTTACAGTGCACTCCAGGAGAATATAATTAAGCATAAACAGAAATCCCAACTGGTATCAAAAGACATCTAAACATGAATGGCATCTGTGCCCATCTTGCTAGTGAAAGTTGCAATTACATTTTGCCTCACTGTATTTTCAAACTCAGGCTTCTGAGTTTTTACAGTAGGTTATAGTAAATGCCTTTTTTCCAGCAGTTACCTGGGGAAATTCCCTGATTTGAGTGATGTGAGGTTCTCCAAGGTGACTGGAGACTCAGCTAGTTAGAGGTTAGCTCTAAGGCCAGGTTAGCTCTACAAAATCCTGCAAACCTGAGCTTGTTAGCATGGGAGATAAACCTCACTTTGCTGGCAAAATCCCTGTCCTGGACACACATCTGCTTATGAAAGAGTGTTGGTCACCCAGGCCTCTGTTGCTTGGAGAGGTGACAGAAATATTCCTAAAGATACTGGAAGAAACTCTTATCATAGTCACAGCAGATTGGGTGGAGCCTATTTTATGGTAAGCAGACAATGACCAGGGCTCTGACATTACCAAAACCAACTTAAAAACAGCTCGTATTTGAGTGGGCCTGGGTGTGAGTGGTTTAGGGAGCTTGTTTTTCAGCTATGACCCATTCAAATCCAGCCAGACATATCACCACTCTCAGTTTAAACAAATCAGCTGTGATATTTGGACTTTTACCATCAGAGGAGACATAGCCATCAATAAACGAGCCTTCGGGAGAGGAGAGGATGTAGGTGAATACATGTGCAAAGAACATAAAATCCATCTGTCTCTGAACTAGCTGCAAATATCATATAATCAAGCATATAAGTGGGTCAGTATTTGGAAGACCAAACATGGGTCAGTATTTGGAAGACCAGGACCAAACCATTTTTTTTTCACTCTTTGTAGCCTACATCAGCTAAAGAGGCTATTCCCATCCCAAGCCACTGATCTCTTGAGGTCAATCATGCTTAAGGGATAGGAATGCATTTTCATATTACTAAACCAGAATTAATGGATAGAAATCTCCTTTGCTCTCTGAGTTCAGGTCTGGTGGTGTCTTGGCATAGCTTAGGATGTCACATGCTTTGGACAGACCTTGGGCTGTTTCTCTGTGGTCATGTCAGGCAGCAGAAGAGCTTGGGACACCACTGAGGACCTCAGGTGCTGCTGCCTGTAAATACACTGAGAATAAAGAGTTTCTTCAGCACTTCAGATGAAGAGCAATTGCTTTCCAGTCAATAACAGTAGTTCTCCCTTTCATCCTAGGTGGATGTGTACGGCTTTGGAGCAAACAGCAAAGGACACTGGCACCATTACTGGGAAAACAACGGTTCAGGTGGGGCTTTCCGCAAGACAGGCGTCCATGATGGGGATTTTGAGTTCAATATAACTTTGACTCTTGCCTCCATTGAAAAAATAAAATTTTTCAAGGGCAGATGACCCTGGCCACGGGGACAAGAGGGGGCTGCAATTTCCAGCATGCAGCAGAACAAAGCTCTGTGAAGATGATCTAGGCACCAGCCAGGTTTGAATGCATGGATCTGTGGTGGATTTGGAGCATCTCACACTGCAGGGAATGAGGCCAAGGACCAGCTTCCAACTGCAAGTGATTTCCTGTCTATGGATAGCCGGGAGCTATCAATCAGTTATGGGAATAAATTAATCTCTACTTAGGCTCTATGGCTTGATTCTTGAATTACTGATGAAAGATCTGCCTGTTGCAATTAGGGGAAACTTGGGCACAGGAACTGCTGTGTGTCTGTTCTCTCCGTGAGCAAGGCAGGAGATCCTTGAAGAAGAGTGAAAACGACTTTTGGGACTTAAGACCCACTAAGGCAGCTGTGAACATCATACTAAGGATTACCTCAAAGAAATGAATTCACTTCTGCTGTTGATCTTCTTTTTGAACCGTCTCTTCTCTGTTCCCTATTACTTCTGTTTTCATGCTGTATTAAGGAAAAACACGATGGAGTTGCCTGGAGTAGTAACTATTTCAACCATTGCGTCATTTTGCATCAATAGTGTCTAGAAAATATGAAATTATCTCATGTATTATTTAATATTGCTTCCTACACAGCCATAATGATGGAGAAAATAATACTGAAAACTCCAGGGAAAAAAAAAATGGCCTTTTATGCCACTTGTCTGTCTCATTTGGTTATATGTAATTTTTGTTCTTTTTTGGTGGAAAATACTCTGGACTTTTTTTTTTTAATTAATTTAAGATTGGAAAGTTGACTTTTTTCAAGTCATTTATATGTGCCTTTTATAATTGTGCAACAGATGTCTTTTTTTTTTTAAGATGACAAACCCTAAATTAAACTTTTTTATAAAAGGGGGAAAAATTAACCAAAGTTTAGCCTCTGTCTGGTATGCTTTTGTAGTCAAAACAAATAATAACAACTCCTATATTGCATTTGAACAAATGCAAACAAGACAATTTTTAAAGGTGGCTTTTACCTTTTTTATGGGAAAATATTCAAAAGTCCCAAGGAAATTTTCTTCTTAATTTTTTAAAAAATTAAAAATGTGGTATCTCTTTACAAGGTCTCTCTTTGAAATGGAAAGAAATCACAGGCTGGGATATCAACTAGTAATACACTAAGAATCTTTGTTCTGTAGCAGCACCTACAAAGACACAATCTGCACAAGCTGATCTTAGAGCATAAGACAGACTTCAAAATCATGTGCATCTCTGGAGGAATGAGTATATGGATGTCAGTACCTCTAGGCAGTGAGAGGAGGGAAGTTACAGTGGGGATTTTATATCCACAGATTTTTGCTGGAATCAACGCATTAAAGCCTCAAGGACAGATAAAGTATAAATCCAAGTTAGGCGGTGAAGAATGGAAAACAGTGGTCTTTTCTTCTCGATATCATGAAAACAGGACTCATGGATTATTGACCCACTTTCAGCCTTGAGGAAGCCAGAGGAGTTCTTGCCACAGACTTCAAGAGACTTTTGATCGGGCTTGGGAAAAATGGCATATTTAATTTTTATTGTATCACATTGGTTGGAGTTTATGCCAAATCATTTAAACGTCTCCTCTCTATGCACCAGTTGTGGCAGAATGGCCAAGCAGATGAGTATTTGAGGTCGGTGAAAGCCCTTCAGCACTGATGTGCTTCATCCAAGATTTATCCCCTTGTCTTTCTGCACCAGCTGGTGCCAGTGAGGTGCCCTCCAAGGCGGCAATACCTGGCACAATGTCATGGTCAGCTGGAATTTTGGGCCACAGCACTGCTCACCAACATTTACTGCTTTACCCATGTGAGTATTACTGAACTCGTGGCGTATAAAGAGCCAAGGATGCCAAACGTCTCTGTGGGGAATCGAGCTCCCTCAGCTCGTGTGGCTCTTCAGTTCAGCAATATGGAAAGGGCAGGATTTTCACATCTCATCACGATCTCTCTCATGATGAGACCTGTTCGTGATCCTCATGTCAAGAAGCCATTTCCCAGCATGGTGGCCAGCAGAACTCACCTGCATGTGACAGGCACAGCAGATTTGATGGGCTTACTGTCTGCTCCATGTCCTTTGTAAAAGAATGAAGCATTACTACCTGAACAATGTTTGCTCGTTTGCTTTAAGCATTCCTGCTTGTTTAAATTGCTGTTAATCAATATGCTTCTGGTGAGGTGCTGCAGTAATACAAACAAAGCAAGTTTAAGAGGCAAAAGACTACACGGAAGACGCCAGTGATAACTTCACAGTGTGGCTGGATTTTGTAGCTTCAAGCACCTAATTTTTTTTTTTCTCATGGACAAATATTAATAATTCAGAAACATTGACTGCTCTTTCAGTCATTTTTAGAAAGACTTGGAAGAAAACTCATGGTGGTTTATCCCCTTAATGTTTGATTTATTTTTTATCACAGGGGTCAAATTGGAATCAAAAACAGTGGAAAAAGAAGCCAGCTATATTCTAGTCTGTGTTGTTCTGAAAGTTTCCTTTTGCTGTTCTAATAAAAATTCCATTTTCCCCTGAACATTCTGCCTCTGACAGCACATATAAAACCTCCTGGCTCATACATGCAGATACGTTTAGTGTCTTCATCATAGAACAAGCTGCAATTCCCATTTAATTTTGTTGCCAACAGCAAGCAGTAATTGTGAACCACTGATGTCCATTTTTCAGAGTGTAAGGAGAGCAGAGAGTGGATCTCTTCAGGTGTAGGATGACGAATAGTCTGTGCCATCACATTTCTTTTCCAGGGGAACTTTTTCTAGAGTCCTTTAGGCAGCTGACTTGTGTTAGATCCTTGTCTCAGTTCCTCCACAATTTTGCTGCTCTTTCAATTGCCTTCAGAATCAGGAGATACCAACAAGTGATGCTGAGGGAAGAATTAATTCCCACTGCCATAGTTGAAGACTGTTTTCCTGCTAGAAACTTTTTGGGTTTATTTGGTTTAAAAGAACCAAGGAAAACATTTAACAATGTGTCAAGGCTTCAAACTCTTGGACTGTGTTTACCACCATTGCAAAATCTCTGAAGCACTCCTTGAGTGTGTGTTATGTTTTTTACCAAAACCAAATGTCTTGAGCACTTTTTTCCCTCCCATGACCAGATTTTCTTTGTATTTTTCTCTGACTACACAATCAATTATGATCTTTTACTCTAATGGAGGGGAGTATCACACAATCATTTGTTGACATTTTATTTATTTAATTTTTCAGTATGATATGAATCAAAATAAATTTTTTATTGTAATCAAACCAAAGTGTTTCTGTGTACACTTCTTTTTTCTACAGTACTTTCATTAGCTCCTAGAACCTCTTCTGTCACATAACAGTGAAAAGAGGCTCATTCCACTTCCTCACACCCATCCAGTCAATGACCGTAGAGATCTTTTCCAACCCTTATGATTCTGCAGTCCCGTGAGTGACATTGGCATGTTTCAGGCTGCTTGTGGTCATGGGCATCACAGTGCTCACATAGCAGCTCTAGGCCTCTCTGGAGAAAAGAAATTGAACTTAGTATGCCTGTGGTCTCCTGATGGATCTGTGCTCTATTTAGGAGATAAATAAGGGAAATTAGGACAGACTCATAAATCAGTGACTTGAGAAAAGATTCAACTTGCCTGACCTGGCTGAGATCTGAGGATCCACTCCAGGTCCCTGTTTTAAGGGCCTGCTGTGATCACACAAGCACTTCAGTCATGGATGACTTAGCTGTCCATTAGAAGAACCCCATCCAGGAGATGGATCCCTTTGATCAGGTATCACTTCAGCAGGTCACACCTGCATCTACATCACCATGGCTTTGTGTGTGGACACTCTACCTTGGCTATTTCTCATGGACCTCATCAACTGCTCCATTTCCTTATGTGCTCTTTCCTTTCATTGTTTAAGGAACTGAGTAGGGTAGATGGTCTGGCAGGGATGCAAGCTGCCCTTTGAAATGCAACCATCCTGGTTGCTTAGTGGTAGGAGCTCAAGGAGTTTTCAGAGGTCAGCTCAGGGAGCTCCTGTTCAGATACAGGCAGAGATCAGATGGTCACAGTAAGAGCTGCTGTCCAGTGTGACCTTCAGAGGATCAGGTTCAGAGGATCAGTTCTCAGAAACTACTTCACACTTTGCTTTCCAACCCAGGCTCTGGATGTGCTGCATCAGTGAGATATTAACCACCATTAAAGAATACAGCCCAGCCAGAATCACACTTATTGAAAATGAGTGGGAAGTAGAGACACACAGGTCTGAGGAGCTATTCCAGTCACAGAGGAGACGCAAAGCATTTGCTCCTCTCTTATCTTCAGCAAAGCAAAGTAACACCAAGAAACAGCTTTCTTGGAAATCATTTTGCTTCATGTCCACTCACAAGGGGTGCAGTGCAATGCAGCTTCCAGGTCTGAAATGATTTTGTCAGGAAAGCAATTTGCATAAAATTATGATCTGGAAACCACTTGAGACTTGTAAGACATGCAGCAACAACAACAGCAACATGCAGACAGATGGACCGACCACAGGACTTGGACAAAGGACTTTGTTTATACCATCAAATGAAGAAAGGAAGTACCCACAGGGGAGCTCTATGGCTTCGGTTCATGTCATGGGTTCCTTTGATGGCTCACAGTCAGAATAGCAATTAAACCCAATGAATGAAAAGGCAAAGGAGTCCCTTGCCACCCTTAAAAATCTGTTTTCCCTTGTCTTTCCTATAGAATTTGAGGGAGTCGATCTCATTACATTTATTGTCTTTAGGCAATATGAAATAAAACAGGGTTCTCACAGTAAAAAGTTCTTTATGGTCAGGTACTTGTATGTAGAGGGAAACCTCTGTATTTTCAGTTAAATGTTCTGTAGGAAATTCACCATGTTGGTCTACTCCTTAGTTTGTAGTTTCTAAGGTAACCTTTGGCTGGCAGAATATAAATATATCCATGTGGTAGTTTGTCTCTCCCCGTGGCATTAACACTCCTACTAAGACAGGACATTTTCCACAATAGTTACTGTCTCCACATAATCAGAGACTCTAGAGTTACACAGAAACTACCACCTGGCCTCCCTGTCCACCCAGACAGCAGATCAGTGAGGAAGCATCCTGTGCCACGAACACCGCATCCTGCAGCACCTTGGTGTTCCTCCAAGGAGCCCCTTATGGCCGTTTCTCCCCATGTGGATTTTTGTGTTCCACTCCTTGCTTTCCTGGGGCTGGCCCCAAAGAGGTGCCACCATCTGGGGGAGCTGCACATTGCTCTTCCAGCTCAAACCCCGTCTGGGGCTGGGGGCGTGAATGGACTGGCCGTAATTGAGCTGTGCTTTGAAGCGCGTCCAGTTTGCGGCCACTTCCGTGTTCAGCCTGTGCAAATACCAGAGTGGGTTTCATACGGTAGAAAATTGTGGAAAGAGTGTTTTCATAGAATCAATCATAGAATCATAGAATGGTTGGGTTGGAAGGGAGATCATCCAGTTCCAACCCTGCTGCTGTTGGCAGGGACACCTTCCACTAGACCAGGTTGCTCAGAGCCCCATCCAGCCTGGCCTTGAACGCTTCCAGGGACGGGGCATCCACAGCTTCTCTGGACAACCTGTGCCAGTGCCTCACCACCCTCACAGGGAAGAATTTCTTAATAACATCTAATCTAAATCACTGGTCTTTTAATTTAAAACTGTTCTCCCTTGTCCCATCACTATTTTAACACCTCTTTCTCCTTTAAATGTTGAAGGATTCAGATATCAGAGGGTGGGTAAGTGTGAACAAGCTCCCCAAGACGCTGATGAGGCACAGAGCTCCTGTCTGCTGTGATGGAGTCACAGGAAAGAGTCATGGGAGAGACTAATGGCTGATGGTCCTTCACTGGGGACACCAAAGCGTCGGCTGCAGGGAGAAATTCTGCAAGCTGACAGGCTCTATCACTTCAGGGTTTGATTTGAATAGGTAAGTAAGGAAATAGAAATAAACAGATTTAAAGGTGAAGACAGGATGCATAGAAATAAAGCAAATGTGTCTTCTAGAAAACCTTTCGCAGAGAAGTAGAGTTTTACCCATTTGTTTGGTCCATAGAAGTAGGTGGGCTGGTGTAGGAAAGGCCCGGGAAATCCTGGCTGCTCTCTGCCGAAGGCATCGCCTAGGGAGCCCCAAGGTGCAGCTGTGGCTGACACCTCCAAGGCGTGCACGGTTAGGTCGTGCCAAGGGGGAGCGGCCCTTGGAGAGTAGCTGGTGAGGCACGATGGAAACAGGCAGGAGGCAAGAGGCTGCGGGAGGGGGACTCCCCTGAAATCTCCTTTATTGGAGGGAAGGAACAGGGTCCACGAAGGAGATAAAAGGTGGGAGAAATCCCAAGGGCTTATGGCGTGCACAGGCTTATAAGGGGGACAGTAACTGGGTGGAGCATCAGACTTTGACAAATCGGGTTACAGCAAAGGGGTGGATACATAAGGCAAGGGTCCAATAAAATTTTTTGAAGGGAGGGTACAAGCAACATTAACCAATGAACCATCGAACATAACAGAACTTTCTGGAAGAGGGGGCAGGCCTCAGACCACAGTACCGCCCTCGGATCCCTCCTCCTGGGAGGAGTTCCGCTCTTCGAGGGCGTCTTCGTCCTCTTGAGTGACAGCTGCTACCGTGGCTGGACCTCCCACAGGCTGGGAGTGAATTAGGCTGGTGATGCTTTTGGGCACACATGGTGTGATTTTAACCTGGCCAGCAGCCAAGCACCCACACAGCCACTCACTCACTTCCCACAGCCAACAATCCAAAACACAGCACTGTATGGGTGCTAGGAATAAAACCAGCTCCATTCCAGGCAGATTAAAATAAACTTCTTAAAGAATCCCATGGATTCCAGGGGATCTCCTGAAGTCTGAGAGCACGTATGGCCAACAACACCTGAAATAAATCTAGGTGAAATCTACACCAAACTACCTCAGTTGCTGGATGCTTCTAATTACTCATCCATCCCACAGATATCCCACTTGAATCAGGTGAGATTAATACTCACCACTAGCAGTAATGACAGGAAACCAGCTGAAAAAACTACGAGCTGCTTCAGGAGGAATGCACCTGGGACACTGGTGCCTCTTTCGTTCTTATTACTTGTAGGGGCTGGAATAACATTTTAGACCAACAGCCAGGAGCAGTGAGAAATCATGCTTTTATGTGGCTGTGGGCATGGTGTTTGCTTCCTTCCTTGAAGGTGGGTGCCATTCCACCTCTCTGTGATGGCTTCCTGTGAGCCAAAGGAACGTCACTTCTTGTCACCAGTCGCAGATTTTGCAACATGGCTTTACAGCTTAGCAGAGAGATCCAGCAGACGCACGCAAATGAAGCCAGAATGATGTTATTATTTCCTATAATAAGCAAAGGAATGGGAAACATCAGCATACACGCAGATTAATGGGCCTTTGAGCAGTGAGATGTGATTAACTCATTTCAGTCAGCGCTGAGGATCTCAGCACCTCATTAGCTTTTTCATTAATGGTTACAACTAATATCTGATTAGCGTCTGTTTCACCAGTAATGAGTTCTCCTTCTTAATGGAGATGGAGTTTTCCGCTGGGTGACAGTGAAAGGGAGAGGGAAGGAGCCTGCTAATTACTGTGCTGAGAGGGCACTTGGCCATCATGGTCACTGACCCGACTGTCCTCCCACGCCCGTCTAACTGGCCCTGCCACACTGGCACAGGCAAACGTACCCTGTGCCAAGTGCACTCAGCAAGCCAGAGGGAGGGGGCCCAGTTCTGGCCTCTGAAAAATAAATCAGCCCAAGCTGTGTGTCAGTAGGTGGGACAGCCTTGGAAGGACTGTCCCCCTGCCTGGAGCTAGGGGTAACAGGGGCAACAAGTGACAGGAGATGCAGAGTGATGGGAGAAGAAACACTGGATAGAGATAGGAAGCAACAGATGTTTTCACATGCAGTACTCAGTGATTTGTTTTCTAATCGATTTTTCTTATAGATTTTTCTAATAGACTTTAATAATTTCCCCACTAGAGCGTGCTGTTTTCCTGTTCCCATGAGTTATCCCCTGGCTTCTGGAGCACTCAGCTCTCTCACAGAAATGTGTCACATCACAGGCTCAGAGCGTGTTCCCTCCTGACACTTCTATCTTCACAGCTGTAAGGCTTGGGATTTATTTGCTGAATCTATCTATTTTGGCCTCTGGCTAATAACTAAATGCAAGGGCCCACAAGCCATGAGGGAGAACAAGACGGAAGAAGCCCTGCAAGGCTTCACACCCTAAAGGCTCACATCAGTGCTGCTTTCTGTGCAGTTTTCCTTTCTGCTTGAAGGGGGACAGCACTCCTAGATATTGTGTGGATTTTTTGCTGTTGTTGTTGTTGTTCTGACCCTTAAGAAATGCTCATAATTGAAAAAAAAAGAAATAAAAAATTCTTCCCTTGTAACCTAATTTCCTGACAAGGAACAAATATTTGGGACTCCTGGCTATGTTGTAGTCGTACAAATCTTTTATTTTGGGATGTAAAAGGCTTTAGTTATAGCAGATAAAAATGTCCTTTGTGGAACATAAAGGCAACTCAGTTATTTCTAAAAGGACTTTCATGTTATGCTACCAATACCATCAGCTTGTGTAGTTTTGGATTTATTTGTTCTCAGCTGTAGTACCCAAATGTTAAATGAGGCACAGATACATTGTAAAAAACAATCAATGCTGCAAATTAATTAGCTGGGTTCAATGAAAACAGAAGGTCTCTCTGGCTGCTGGCTGCCAGCAATGTGTGAGCTGTTTTCCCGGTCCTTTCTTCATGATAATGGAAAGCACAATAAGTCTCATCTACCAGCTCTAGACATCCTTCCAGGCACAGCCAGATATTAATTTCTGTGGCTACATCAGCACTGCTTAGACTTCTTCTGGAGTTCTCTCCAGCTGACCGGCCATATCTGTTCTGATTAGCCCCTAACCCTGCACCTCCTGTAGCCCCAAGGTACTGTCCCTGGGACCTAAAATAAAATTATTACTTAGACTCATATATATTTTAGGTAAAAGTATATGAAATAGTGTAAGAGTGCTGCAGCAGCACCATCAGAATGGGATTCCTATGACACGAAGCTGAATGTTTACATTGTGTACCCAGAGGTGGCAGGAAGGGAATGCTGGACAGGGCAAAGGGTGAGCTGGCAGCTGGCACTTGATAGGCGTGTTCTGGGACATGTTTATATGTGTAGATATATAGACATAACAATGGGATGTAATAAGATAGGTCATATCCCATTCTTGTGACCGAGGCCATGGAGTATGACTGTACAGCCAAACCTCAGTGCCTTAAAAATACTGGATGGATTCGTCTCTACTGTCTTTGGGAAAAGTTCTTGGCTGATGCTGTGTGCCAGGCAAAGCCTGGGCACAGTCTGTGGGGGGGGGATGAATAGCCATGAGCTAAAACAGTGCCAGGAAACACACTATGGACTAAATAACATCGATGATCTCAGGTCCTAATTAGTCCCTAGCCTGAATGTGTACCCTGAGTCTTCTTTTCTACAATATGAGCAAGCAGTGTATAAAAAGGCCAAGAAATACTGTCTGGCTTTGATGTCCTTGCCCTTCTGTCAAGGAGAGGTGAAGATGGCTGAGACAAGTTGGTTTTTGCAGTATCAAATGGCAGTAGAAGCAGTAATGGCCACACACTGCAGCTTGTGAGGTTCAGGCTGGACATTAGGCAAGATGCCTTTCTCACTAGGAGACTGAGAAGGAAACAGGTCAGCCAGGAGAAGAAATGAGACCTCTGTCCCTGGAGGACATCAGGGCGTGGCTAGACAAAACCATGGCTGGTCTCACACAGCACTGGGGGTTCCCTCTTGGGTTAGACACCTTCACAGAGTCCTTTCAGCAGAGGTTTCTAGGAAGCTCTGGTGAAAAGCATTTTGCTGTTGATTTGCACAGCTGGGGTTATGGGGTTATGGCAGTGGGCTGCTCCAGGAGGGGAATGGCTCTAGTGAATGAGCTGACGTTGCAGGGTTTGGAGCAAAAGACAGAAACATTCCTTTAAACCCATCAGCAAAGAGTCTCTGTCATCCAGGGTTTTTTTGGGAGAGTCTGTATTTTGCAGGAAGAACAGACAGATTACTGTGCTTACAGCAACAAATGTTGGTGTCACAACTGGTACAGAACAACTTTAGTTCTTTGTGTTTCAAGTATTCACTTCCTTTGATAACGGTGCCCTTCAGACCCTCCTCTCCTGTGCAGTCATACAGCACAGTAATACTTGGCCATATTCTCATGGATGTAGACCACCTCTTCCCAGAGGTCAAAGCTACAGCAGTTTACACCAGGCAGCACATTTTTTCCATTAGTACCAGAAGAAATAAAAAAGGATTTAAAAAACATCCATTTTTGTCATCACCTGTACCCTCTCTTTGAATTTAACTTTCTGGGTCTGGGTTTATGGAAATGCCACATGTCATTTATAGCAATGCCATACCTGGTATCCTTTCCATCCAACTCTTTCAGCATGTCTTTTTTCAAACCTCTGCCTGGAGCTTAGCACAGGAAGATCTGGGCCTCGACCAGACAGTTTTTATCTGCTCAGCAGCCATTAAAAAGAATTCCTGACAAAACTTGTCTGTCAGTCAAATGTTTTCCTGTACTTCAACAGGTTCCTAAAATTCCTATCACTTAATGGCATGCAGCAGGGTCACAGGTTGTCACTATAATGACAGTGACATGGTGAGTCCTTGTTGCTGCAGCAAAAGTGTTCAGTGTCTTCATAATGTAGTGTCTGTCCTCAGTATCAGGTTATGTAAAAACTCAGAATAAAAATGATTTCTATCCCCAAGATACCCAGGCTATGTAAATATTTAATATATCTACTGTGCTACCAAGAATAATCAAGAAATGGAATTAATGACTAGGTAATTTTCAAAATGATCGTAAACCTTATTTTTATAGAGTGAGATGTATAGAAATATACATGTATTTGCACAACAAAAGTCTACCTATCCTTGAGGCCTGAGTTTTAACCTTTTTAACATGTTCTGATCTTTTTTACCCCTTCCAAATTTTTAGAAGTTGTGGAATAATTTTGAAGGTCAGAGAAAAGAGTAAAAAGCACCCATTTTTACAATGGAGCAATAAGCTCAGGAGCAAAGTGAAAATTTTCCTTGGAAAAAAACTAATAATTTTTGAAGTCCCATTCAATTTTGAAAGAACCCTCATCTGTGGAGGGAGAGCACAGCAAGGCTGCTTTAAGCATAGGGTTAGCAGACTTCTTCTGCAATAATTTATTCTGTAGGTCAGTCACTCACCATTATCCAGGCTAGTATTCTAAAACTTACCCTGACTGGACTTGTCTTGCTCACAGTTATAAATTCCTGGACCTGACATCCTACATCCATCCTGGCTTTGAGGAAGCCCTCACCCCTCAACACCAGCCCTGCTGCTGAGAATTCACACCAACCACCCCACTGACATCAGCCTAAAGCTGCTTAGGCACTGAGGTTTGTCTGATCCCGTGTTGGCCTGAATTCAGTTTAGGACATGACACAGAGGCTGCTGAAGCCACCAGGAGACCTTTCCATTGTCTTTAGTGGGTTTGGATGAGGACTGTGGGTGATGTCCGTGTCAGAAGTCACAGAGCTTTAGCACAGCTCACACCCACCCAGCCGGCTGCATTTAGAGCCATGTTCCAGGTGTTGCCTCATGGAAACGGCCCCCAAAACCAGGCCAGCAAGTGTGCAAGCAACTGATGCCTTTTCCTGATCTTAAGAGCTGGACACAGTCAAGGGAAAAAGGGGTTTTACCTCGGTATTTAATAAGGATCCTTATGGTGCACCACTTCATCAAGGTGGAAAGCACCGAAATGCACACACCACCATAGATGGCATACACAATTTTATAGACATTGCAAATTAGCATATCTAACAAAGATTCCCCAATGAGAGGCTTGAATGATTAGTGTGATATCCCCCCATCCCAAGGAATTCCCCCCTGCATGGGCCTAATCTGAGTTTACAGGATGTGTTCTAGAGAGGACCTTGGTTTCTCAGGAGAGCGTAGGGCTTTCCAGCCTCCAACTGCGAGGTCTCCAGGATGTTTGCTCTCCTGGCTTAACAAAATACTAGGACTCTGCTAAGTTATCGGACTTAAGGAATTACAAGTATGCATGCCAAGGGCACTGAGGATACATAAAATGTATATATAAAAGGTATATAAAAGAAAAGGCAAAAAATCATCATGGCATCTCAGCCAAGCAGAAGGGACAGCTGTGGGACAGGGTTTCAGTCTAGGTTTTATTTATCACTATAGGCCCAACCTGAGGCAGCTCAGAGCCAAGTCCCACCAAGTCACTCCTAAGCAGGAGGAAAGGTCCCTCTGACAGGGGCAGGTAGAGCCACTTCCGTGTTCTTTGCTATCTCCATCACTGTTCCTCCCCACTGCAGAGCAGGTGTTGGCCATCCACTGTCAGCTTTGACTCAGAGACCGGGTTTGGCATTTCTCCTTTACTAGCAAGAGAGATGGCAATCAAAGCCCATACATGTTTTCTTTTACACTCAGTGGTTGGACTGGAACAACGGAAAGCGATTTATGCTGAAAAATA
Organism: Lycocorax pyrrhopterus obiensis; assembly: GCA_014706295.1. NCBI lineage: Eukaryota > Metazoa > Chordata > Aves > Passeriformes > Paradisaeidae > Lycocorax > Lycocorax pyrrhopterus. The sequence continues at coordinate 145,071,648 of JACSVZ010000002.1, read as the reverse complement.
GCTGTACAAAGAAAAAGATGCCATGAATGCAGTCCCTACCAAAATGGGAATGGGTAAGGGAAGGGAGTTCACAGTACACAGATCAGTGAAGTAACTTGTCCTGGTTAAAAGGTTAATGGATCAGTGAAGTAACTTATCCTGGTTAAAAGGTTAATGGATCAGTGAAGTAACTTGTCCTCATTAAAAGGTTAATGGAGGTGTGGGTCCTGATGCTGTGTAAAGGACAGAAACGTCGTTTCATGGCTCATTCCCTCTTTCCTATGGAAAGAACTACTTCTCTTGGAAAATTTTAAGTTCATTCCATAGCACATTTATCTATGGAAAGACATCCCTGGACTGGCCCAAGGACTGCAGAGAGAGGTCAAATGCCCCTATTCCACCCAACCCCAGTAAAGTCCATGGCTGATACCAGCCTGCAGTCAGAATGTGACAGGTCCACCATCCCTTCCCATATATTTTCTTCCCCATCATCATCAGTGCAGTCAGCTCAGAGAGGAGCAGGCAGCAAGCCCATTGGGGGTCCTGCTGAGTCAGCCCTCTCTTCTGCCTGATTTTGGGTTATCACTTAACCTTGGTGAGACTGGAGGTGGTGAACTGAAAGCTGGAAAGCCTCCTGCTCCATTCCTCATCCCCTGCTCCATGCAGTAGCCTCAGGAAAGGCTCTGATCAGTTTGTTATTGATCCATGTCACAGCAGTTGTAATTGCAGGGTTGAGAATCACAATTAAAGCAGTGGAAACAATGTAAGCTGTGGTGGTTTCCAGAGGAGGAGCATCTCCCATGCAGGAGTGGGTAGAGGTGGTCCAGAGACTGCGTGGTCAGGAGCAGCACGTTTGGTTTTCACTTTGCAAACCATGTCTGGATGGAAGCCACCTCATTTTCCTCAACCTACACCTGATCCCATGTGTGTGCACCTCATTTCTCCTGGCCTGAGGACAAACAGACCACTTGACCTCCTGAAGGCTGTTCAATATCCTGGAAGGCAGAACTGAACACCTCTGACAGGCACATCGCATTTGGACAAGAAGACCCCACTCATGCAAGAAGACATACAGCACATTCCACTAACCTTGAGATGATCTGTGCAGTCCACGTGTCCTGCTGCTCTGTGCTGGATAAGAGAGCTCATCATCCCAAGATCTTCCCTTTTGAAAAATAAATAAGCAGGTTGTAAGCCAGAACAGTTTCACAGAACAAGAACAGACTAGGATCTCCACTGTTAAGAGCTAACAAAGCACGATTTAACACAGTAGTCTCACTGAACAAAAAAAAAAAAATTGTTTTACAGAAGCTGGTAGAGCTCCAACCACACTGATGCTTATTTTTTCCCCTTCCCATCCAAGCTAGAGCTTGTGCAAGAGAGCAGGACTGCAGTGCTGCAACTGTGGGCAGGGAAGGAGGAGAGGTAAAAATAGGGAGTGAGACCTGTTCCTCCCAGCAGCCAGGAGATGCCAGACTGGCCCCCTCCCCATTTTGTGTCGCAAGGAAGAGGCTGTGCAGATGCACAACCACATCACTGGACACAAGGGCAGCAGGCACTGCTCATGGGGAGGAGACCATATCTCCTTTTATTTTTCCCCCTGGTAAATCCATACTGATGTATGAGCTGTTCTGGAGCGACTGCCCCACACAGTTATAGGAACCAGCAATAACCAACACACACAATTAACAGATTGCGTTGTCCTGCTTCCGGCAGGGAAACCTCCCCAGTTCTTTATGGTCTTTTCCCAGAAGGGAAAACAAGGACACATGACATATGTACAGCTTCATTTATTGTGTCCCTGGCCTGTGTTTGGGTCCTGATCCTTGTCTCTTCTGTGCTAACAGCTAATGAAGTCCCAAAGTGGGCTTGTTCTGATTTTCCCACACCTCCCGTTGCTCCCATTTCTGATTTCTGAGATGTTCTGAAAATATTTCTATTAGCAGGAAAATAAACAGGACATTACTCTTGATGGCATTCAATTGTATTTTCTCTTTCCCTGATGTCAGCCCGTGGCAGAGGGGGGTAAAGAGGAACTCAGGGCCATCAGAAAAGCTTTTCTGGCAACGCGAGAAACCTGCATGCTGCCAAACCCTTTGCTATTGTTCAGTGTGCACCCTGCTGTTTGTTTGGGACCTGGAATATAGACCCTTACTGTGAAATTTTAAGTGAAAAAGATTAAAGCTGAGCATTGCAAAGGCAGGTCAAGCAGCAGAATGGGCATTTTTGCCTTCTATGACAGCTAATGGTGACAAACAAGAGTCTGGATTTTTTAATGGCTATTGTTTTTGGCTTATAGATGAGGAGTTTTATAAGAGACTGAGCAGAAGTAAGAGAGAACATAAACCAGACTTGGATTTTTTCAGGCTCCATTCACAGGCCATCCTTTATCCCCAGAGACATAGCTAGGCTCTCCTTGGCTCAGCTCGCCATGGTCTAGCACTCACTTTCAGCCTGAGGGGCCCCTGACATCCTGCCCATTCATCAAGCCTGTGTCCATCTCTACTGCTGGTGCTGAGTGCTTCTGTTTATTTCTTCAAATTTACCACCTCTGAGTGAAGCAGGGATTGTGGTGTTACAGGATAAGTTCCTTGCCAGAGAAACTTTGCTTAAGCACAAGCTGTGTTAGTTAAAAATGCAGTTACTAAACTTTGGAAGGACTTCCTCTGCACCACATGGCAAAGCTGTGTCTCTTCAGGGACTCACATCTTCAGGAGTTTCCTCACATCCCTGCAAGACCTCAGGATGCTCCAGTCAGGCAGCATAAGAAAGAGCCAGCAGCTGAGGAGGCTCAGCTGAACCCTCGATGGCAGTGAGTGCTGCCACCTCACTTCTCAGGCTTTCCTCCAGATGGCAAACAGCATGTGCTCAGTTAAACCCGAGTGACAGGCTGCAATGACAAGTGACAACATCAAGACTGACAGCGAGGGAGAGATATTGCTTGAGGCAGCACTCCAGACTGGAGCCGGTTGAGTGCAGGAGGGAAAACAAAATGTTCCAGGTGGAAGAAGGCATCTAAAATAGCCCTTTTTTTCCTCACAGATGAGCATCAGCCTGTTCTCCATCCTGCCAAGCATGTTGCACTGCTTTCACTGTGACTGTTCCTGAAATGTCTAAGACTCCACTTTCCCTTCCAGCTTGGATTTCTCCCCAAGAGCATAAGCCTGGCCACAGAGTGACAGACCAAAGGCTCAGCTGCCCCAGCATCCTATCTGCAATGGACATCCTTGAGCAGATGCCTGAGGATGTGCACACAGAGCAAGCCAATTATTCCCTCTCTTCTCTCCCAACTTCTGGCAGCTGACACGCCAAAGAGGTTCAATCCATCCTGTCCTACATGGATTTCTCTGGCTCTTTTGACTCACATTGAAAGGCACTGCAGGCACTGAAAGGGCTCTGAACTCTTCCCATCAAGAGAGGGCAGTGCTATCCTCACTGTCACAGCGCGGGAACACCTGTGCCAAGGAGAGATAAAGTGCACGATAAGTTATTGAAGTGGCACAACTCTATGTTTTGGTCTCCCAGTAAGCCAGCTGAAGAACTGTGGTGGTTACAAAAGCCGGGAATTAATCAGTAACTCAGATGTTTATCACCTGCATGTTTAACTATTTTTTCCTCCCTTGCAATACCTGCTGGCTTGGGTTATTTTGCCTTCTTTTAATGAGTAACTACTGGGAAGGGGATTAAATACACCTGTTCTCTCAATGTATTAGGACTTTTGGTGGTGGCCATTTTGACTGTAAGCTGCTGTATCCCACAGTCATTGACACATAGAAAGGATAATTTGACTGCTTATAGTGAAAAAAAAAAATTCAGCCCCTTCAGTTCAGACCATGTCTAGCCTGGCATGTTCCCAGCCCAGTGCTGTTCTGCAGGCATACATGTCCCTGCACACCCCAGTATGACTTTACCCTCATACGCTCTCTCAGCATGTCCTGCTGTCCTTTCCTTTCGACCTGTTCACTCAGAACCACAGAAACACTCAGAGCAGAGCAATCTCTGGAGGTTTTGTGTCCCACATATATTCCCTCTGCTCTAGGCCAGTGCTTCCAGTTACTGGGACAGGGACAAGGAGGTGAAGGATTTTTGATTGTAGAGTGAACTTTGGATTCGATACTTTCTATAGGGGAGAACTCAGTGCTGTTGTTCCTGGTTTTGCCATTGTTACCTGTGTGGATGAGGGAAGCCAACAACTCTGCCTGCTCACATGTAACCTGAAGCAGTGTGGTCCCTGAGCTCTGCAGTGCTAAACCAGCTGGGCATGAAGGTTTTTGACATCTATAAAAGTATGTTAAGGCAGCCTTAAGCATTAATATGCACTTTTAATGCAATTCTTCCTCTACAAAGGATGAGCTGGTTTCTCTGAGCCCCTTCCCACTCTATTGCTCTGATTCCTTCTTCTGTGTCATTTCTACCCAGGTCTTCACTGTGTTGGGTTGCTTTTCTCTCTCTCTCTCTCTCTTTCTTCAAAATACAGCTTTTAAAGCAACTGTTAAAAAAGGTTGTGGTGTCAAGGCTTTGTGCATGTTCATAATCCACTCTTCTCACTACTGATAGCAACGTGATAAGAATGTTCAACTCCTCTTTGCCCAGCAGAAGTGCTACCATTGCTCTCCTTGACTTATTTCCGACATCCTGTTGAGGCTGTCTGTCCCAGAGCCTCTGCTCACCCACATAACCTCCAGCAGAGAAATAGGCTTTGAACATGGGCCTGAGCTCACTCAAAATAAAAGCCAGGAGCATATAATTCAATGAAGGCACAACACTTCTGCAGTACCATCTCCTGCTGATTTTAGCAGAGCCTGAAAGCACACAGCTGGATGCCAACAGCCCTGGCAGCATTTAAAGGAGTGGTACTGAGAAAGGAAGGATGGATTGATGGACCTAATCTTCCTGTAAACTGGAAAAGTCTAACCACAGAAAGCCAGAAACAACAAATCCAGAGCTGCACAGGGCAAATTTCATGGTTGCTTTTGAGAGAAGAAACTCTCTTGACCTGGCAATGGTGTTCCTTGCTTCCTAGCATTGATTCTGAAATCCCCTTTTCTCTTTCCAGCCTAAATTAAACTCTAATTAAAGCCACCTATTGCAAAAACAGCCCTAGGTTCATAGTACTATTTATTAAGCTGCCTGAAAAGCTCCAGCTCCCTAGCAAGATAAGAGAGAACAATATTTTTGTGTTACCAATTTTTTTATTAACTGTGTCAATTATATGCAGTGAGGTGAAAGCAGCAAAAAAAAAAAAAAAAAAGTAAGCAGGAGGGAAAGATCTCACCAAAAAAAAAAAAGGGGGGGGGGGTCAGAAATTTTCTATTTTCCTTTTGCTGGAGGTAGAGTAGTAGTTTGGTCACAAAGAACAGAACAATATAGAGCAAGCAGAGGTCCATGCTCTGCAGCATGAACAGAAATCAGCCTCCAGAGAACATGCCAAGGAAACCTGTGACCACCATGAGAGGCTAACGGTGTTGCACAGATAGGTTCTCCATAGAATGTCTGTTGAGCACCAAAATGCCGTACAAAGTCATTGGTCATGTGTCTTATAAAACACAAGCTTCACATGAAAGCCAGAGTCATCCCTAAATACAAAGGGGTTTTTGCCATTTTCCATAAGGCTCCAGGCAAAGGCGTCAGCCTTCTGCAATGCAAGGGGCTCACCTGTAATTATTGTATTTCCTGCTGAGGCATTGTCCAGGTGTCAAATGCAGCATGGGCTCTCAAAGTGTTAAACCTTAAAATCTTTGCTACCCTTATTTCACATAGTTACCTACAAATCTGAATTTATTGTGGTGAGAGGCAGCAGTGAGTGCATACAGATTTTCCTTAAGTGCAGTATTTCACATGCCATTGAGAGCCCCCCAGAGCTCCTTACACAGCTCCAATGTGTTTGCTAATTACATACCCAGGGGGCACCTCCCTGAGCTGCGACAGCCAGGCTTGAATTGGTCAGGGGCTGAACCATCACCACGCTGTCCTATTCAGTGATTGTTAACAAGGCAGTAGTGAGTTTTTACATTTCGATCTACATTCGGCTGCTGCTTGTGCAACCAATTTATCTTTTCTGCTCAGGTGCTGATGCATCATCATTTCTGGGGGTACCTTCAGACTGCAGAGAGAAGAGAAGCCCCCATGGGCTGTATGCTGGCAGTGGAGGTGGGAGAAGGGCTGGATGGCTGCAGCAGACAAGGGGCAAGACAGTAAATTCCCATCGTTTCCCACTAATTTCCCACTAAGTTTTCCAGAGCAGATGTCCTTACACTGTAACCTCTTCTGAAATCTTCTGATGAGCAGTGCTCAGGGAAGAACCAGGCGTTGTAGGCACGTGTGGCCTGTGAATCACGAAAGATAATTTGCTCTGTTTGGAAAGCTTTTCTGCACAGTTTGCCTTGCCTGAAGACAGATACCCTTTTTATCTGCATTGCAAGGGAAGACCTTATCTTGCAGAAACATATCAATATCTTCACATGGAAACAAATCACACCCAGACCTGCAGTCAACAGATATGAGCAGAAGAGTTTTTATGACCGCAGACCTTAATTCTCAAAAAAAAAAAAATTAGTGGAAGAGGGAGGATGAAAGAGAACAATTCATCAGAGGCAGTGACATGCTCAGAGCACACGCAGGTCAGAACATGCCAGGCAGCACTGTTCTTCTTTTAGCACTGAACTCAGAAACATCACATGGAAGGTGTACGTCCCAGGAAAAGGTATCACTCACTCCTCTGAGACGTGATGGACGTGCTTGCAGGTATGTGATTTTAGAGAATTGGTTGCTGATTCACCACTGGGGTCGTCATCTGAGTTAAAATTTTACTTTACTTTCCCAACACTGCACGGCCCAGCCTGGAACTCACCAAGCCTAGCAAGGTTTATAATCTGCTAACCTTCATCTTTGACTGCAGTTTTCTCCTTGCTTCCTCTCCTCTGCTACTAACCATTGCTTTATTTCTGGAAAGTGGAAGCCAGACATGGGGAAAAGTGACCAGTCAAGCAAGGACTCCAGGCAAACCTGGAAAGGTCTAATGCAAGTTAGCATTTGTACCTACACCAGCTCCTGTGCCCGGGAAGGAGATCTCAGATTGCCCTGTACATTCAGTGTAGCTTTTATCACCATTGCCATGGTGGGGGGGTGCACAAGGGGGGTTTGCAACACACAAACACACCCAGGAACACACACCGGCACACAGGAGTTTCATAGGAAGTTTCTGAATTAATTGTTTTTCTTCAGGTATCAGTAAAACCACAAAGTAAGACCCAAAGGAAATGAAAAATTGGTGTCTTCAGGTCATGTCCTCCATGACAGTTCTCCGTATTCTCAAGTGCCTTTCACCTTCTCTGATATTGGTTCTTTGTCTTGATAAAACAATGTCCATCTCTTCCCCTTACTGCTAAGTGGTTTCCATGAATCTTGGCAACCTTTTCTCTTTCAAAACACCCTGTATTTCCCTGAGCTTGTGTGGGAAATATTTCACCCTCCAAAATGCCTCCCAGCACACAAGAAAAGGAAGGAAAAGAGATGAACTTCATCCTGCCTCATGTGTGAGAAGAATGAAGTCATCAGATTTGGTGACTCACCTTTCTCCTCTACGCAAGGTGAGACATTGTTTTGTCATCAAGGGTGGCTGCAGAGAAAAATCTTGATTTACACATCAGCTTCCTCATACCAGAACCATGCCTGTGTTCTGTGTGGTGCACATGTACTGATACTCAAACAGCATTGCATGCCCCAACTCAGAGCTAAGAGATTAAGAGAGTCAGGATTATTCAAGACATAAACTCTTTTTAAGTCACTTCTGAAAATCCTACCCTTGAAGTCGGCAGGCCTGGGGTCAGGAGAAAAAAAAGTAAATCAGTCTAAGCAAATGACAAAGAGGAACAGAGGTGGTGACCTTAAGGAAATGAGTGTGGACCAGGATATAGGTCTCTTAGTCACACACAAATTGTACAGATGCGAAGAGCAGCACCCTCCACAAACAGACATAGCAGCACCCTCTCCTTTTTGCTGCTATTTATAGTATCAAAAAAAAAAATTAAAACCTTATATTTGATGATCTGAACACTCCTGCTAATAGAAGGTAAGATTGGACCTGCCCAGGATTTGAATGGGAAATCCCTGCTGTGTGCTCACAACAGAGAATTAGAGTTGATCACTTGGTAGAAAAACAGTAGAGCAAAGATGAAAAGTTCTGTTTGGTACCATCTTCACAGAACAGCAAAAAGAAGATAATGATGACACGAACCCCCCCTGCAAACTGTGCTTCCTGACAGGTCCTGTCCAAGAGGAGGGACTTGCATTAGCAGCAGGGAGACTGAGTATGGCAGAGGAGTAAAGGATTTGTGAAGGCCATGAGGAATTATTAACACACTGTAGATTTGATCTTAGAATTTTAAACTGGGGCTCTCTGAGTTTGGAATGGATCACCTGTGATGCCCTGTATGAAGAAAATACTGTTTTGGCTTCTCCAAGGTTCAAATATGCTCCATCCCCAAACAAAGCATAACAACATTACTGCTGTTCCAGACATGGACCTGGAGGATGTGTCTGTTCTCACATGCCCAGCTCTGTTCGTGTGCTGAAAGGAAAACAGACATTGCCCAGAGGAAACTCATGTTGTTACCTTTTGTCCTGCAGTAAAGGTCTTTTTAACTGAAAGGCAGAGGTCTTGTGTGAGTTGGGATAGAACTAGATGGGTTGAGTGGCTGGATGTTAATGCAATTGAAAAATGGCAATATAAAACTGAATAGCAGGGAGTGGAGTTCTGGCTGAAGCCTAAGTTTTCCCTTTGCTGTAAAAGTGCTCAAACACGTAATGGAAGCACCAACTCAAAGAACTGCTAAACTCAGTAAAGCCCAGGATGAATCATATTATTTCAGCTATTGGCATAAAACTTTTGTTTTAGCAACTGATTTCAGAGGAGGTTATCAGTTGTTAAGTGTTTTTTTTCCTTTTGTTTCTTTACTTAAGGACTGCAGGGCCCAGCTCAGATCAACCCCCTGACCAGACAAACCCTGCCAAAGCTGTAAACCAGAAGTTGTGCTGGAAAATGGTGTCAGGAATGTCACTGTTACAGAGCAGTTCAATTTCTTTAAAATATGCAAGCAGTTCCAGTGTAAATTATGCCTGAAAAACGTTTTCTAGAGAGGAAAACACTTAGCCAGGTTCTGGAGAGCATCGCTCTGTGTCAGCACTGCCAACACTGCTTCTGGATGCCAGATTTTCCCAAGACAGCTGCAGTCTCAATGCCACCTAGCTCCTCACAAAGTACTTTACTCCTTCTACCCTGTCCTCCAAAGAGTCCTTTCAAGAGAAGAGAGCTAGGAAGATCTCTCAGAGGATATCTAGCTGAGGTGTCTCCAATATATTCCCCATTTCCCTGCCATGCATATGAGAAATACACCCTTAACCTACAGCAGAAATCAGGAAATATTAGGATGCAAAGATCTACGCGTGTAGACTGGGGTCCTTTGAAGGACCTATGAATATGGAGGAACAGATGCTTCAGGGAATTACCATATGAATTCACAGCATGCACAATGCCATACAAAACTGCTGTTTATGATGATTGTGTCATTTTTGTGAAAACAAAACCTGCAGCAAATGGGCTAGGATAGCACTATTCAAATATTTCAGGAATGCAAAGCTTCCCCAGTGGTAGTTGTTAGAAGACTGATCTTTCTGCAATGTAAATACTCTCTGGGAGGATAGAAGATACAAAATATGGCCCCAAGTCTCCCAGATGGCACTGAGAGTGCCATCTAGGATTAATTAGTGCACCTGTAAATTGAATTTCAGTGACAGACAGAGAAATGTTTAACTTTCAGTGTAAGGCAGGCTGCGAGTTACCTGCACTAGATGTTATCTAGTAAATAAATCTAGCCCACAACAGGCTTTCCCACAAGTTTTCTGGCAGCCATTCTATTTTCATCCCTCCTAAGAGCTCCACCCAAAGAAATTGAAAAGTCAAGTAAGGAGAAGCAGAAATCCTCTTTCCCCACCCTCCTCTGCAGGTTTGCCTTCCATCCAGGCACTTGGAAGTCCCCCACACCTCGTTCCTACTCCGCACCAGCAGGCAGGTCCTACCACTCCTTCTGTCGTGGAGCATCCCACCGTGCCCAGCTGTGACAGAACAAGTCACTTCTGTGGACACCATGTAGTGCACTGGAAATGATGCTGTGATACAAAATCCTGGTTTTTTGCCATCCCTGTAAAAACTCCAAAAAACTTCAAGAGCATTTAGCTCTCTGCAGTGAGGCAAGAATGCAATTCCTTACCCAGACTTTTGTAAAATATGTAGCACAAAGGCAAATTCCTGGAAGACATTTCAAATTCTCCTTTCCGGTGTTTAATTTTCCATCAGACCTTACAGGATTTTTGCCAAGAGCAAGTCTTTGCAATTCAGGATAACATTCTCTTCAGGCTCCAGCTCCTTGGCCTCCCACCCAGGGAACTCTGTCTCAGGATTTTTCCCATTGAAAGCAGGTTGGGCCTTACCTGCTGAGGGCTGGGCTGTTCCCTGCAGGATCCCAAGTGCATTCCTGAAATAGTTGTTGGGTAGGAACTTATCCTGGGGTCCATCCTGCTTGAATATGTAAAGGATTCCAGTGTTATCTGGCACGTTTTCTGTACGGTACTGCCCTGTGCTCTCCTCTTTTACCTTATCTGGGGTTTCCTACTCTTTGAGAGCAGCCAGGAAGATGCTGGTGGTGCCATATTATCCACAGCAATGCCTCTCTCCAGTGGGTTCTCCCCATGAATCCCATTGCAGTGGGATGGGGCCACTTGCACACACTTCTATTCCAGCCACAAGCAAGTCCACATAGGGTTTTTTAAGTCTAGTCCCACCCTCACGAGGACATGACATTAAATACTAATTATTGGTAATAAATAATATATTAGTATTCATTTATGTATTTATTTACTATTAATTATTCATTTATTTGTGGTGTATAGGAGAAATACCCTTTCTGGGTGTTGGTGGGACAGGTGTGTATGTGTGTGAGTGTGCATGTGTGGGAATTCTGCCTATACTCTGCACCTGCAGCACACCTCAGGTACTGTGTGGTTGTGATCACAGCCTGCTGGTAATCTGAGAAATCTTCATCTTTCGTGGGAAAATGCAGATGCAAATAAACTCAAAATGTATCCTAAGAAAGAGTGATTAAAGAATTCATAATTTCAGACAGAAGTGTCAAGAAAAAAACAACCCACTTAATCAACACCTCAAGTGACAAAGTTTGTTCGCTTTTCCAATGAAAAAATCAGGATTCCAAGTTATAAAAGGCCTTTTCTTTCATAATTTAGAGTTTCTTGGTGGAGCTGCGATTGTTCTGTGCAACACCTGGGCAGGAAGAAGTCCTCAGCTGGTTTGTTTTCTTCTCACATTCTGGTTTTCTTTATTTTTCTTTTTAAACTCTAAAATACACCTGAAAAATCAAGTGGCAGAAGTATACTTTAAAAGACAAAGCATCCTTTGCCATTGTGGGAAACAAGTGGGAAACAAGGCAAAAAAGAGCAACTCTGTGACTCAGTGGCGAGTCATCCATCTGCCACCAGTGCAAGTGATAAATCCTCATCTGGAGGAATGCAAAACCTGAAAGATAGCTGTGGCTGCAGCTTTGCTGCTCCAGATTTAGGGATGTTTTCAAGAGGCAATCAAACAATCTGTCTAGTTAGTAAAACTTGTGACTCGCTTTCTCCCACTCACACACCCCAGAGCCAGCACAGGGTATAATAATGTCCATTGTTTTGATTACAAGTATTGTGGGGGAAGTAATACTTCCCTCTAACTGAGGCAGTCTGAGGCAGCATTTTAAAGAATGCTGAATCGTGCTACAGGACATTTCAGCTTCTGAGAAATGCAGTGCAAGGTCTCAATAAATGTGTATCTGCTCCCAACAGGCCTCTCAGTAAAGGTCAGCGGGCAGACAGAGTAGCTGTCTGAGGTTTCAAAATAGTGGTGTCCTTCAGGAAAGGTTATCTTTGGCCCAACCCTGACAGGTTGGACAGGACGGTGCAGCCCTTGGAGGCAGCCTTGGAGCCCCAGTTCCTGGTGCAGCTGAGCAGTTTGGTTGGGTGAGCGGTGCAGGCTTTCGGCTGCAGGCTGGGATTTGTTTGCACAGAGCAGGGACAGTGACCTGTGTGAACCTGGCTTCTGCTCAGATCAGAGTCCAACTGACCTTGCTTCCTCTCGCATCCCTTCCCAGCTTGGGTGACAGGTCCAAGTTGCTGCAGCAGCAGCTGAGCTGTGGCAGTTTTATCAAGCAAGTTTTATTTATCTGCCATCTTGTTCATCCCTCTCGGTGCTGCAGTTCCATAGCCCTGTGTGTTTCACTGCTGAAGGACATGCTCCCTGCAGTAAACTGGGTGGTTACTATTATGGCCACTATTAAAACATAAAAGAGAGATAAAGACGTGTTTCAAAGTGACAAAGGGACAGAAAGGCAGATGCACACAAATGGCTGAGTAGTTAACACATATTTCTGGATAAGTCTTATCTGAAGTCAGAATTTCATGTTTACATTTTGAACTATCATAAATGGCTGCTGAGCAGAAAGCAAAGTACAATAAAGCAGTACTTAATTTCAGGATGGTATTGACCAAGCTTTACCATAGTCCCCAGCAAATCCCACTGAGTGTGCCAAGAGCTCCCTTAGCACACTAATCTATTACAAATGATAACGAGAATTTAATCCGTAACTGATTTTCAGGGGGTTTTCAGCAGACAACACAAATCACTACTGATCTTTGCTCAAGCACATGACTGCTCTGAATAAACACATGCTAGAAAGTGAGTCCAAGTGTGATAGCAAATAGTGCCTCCAGAACAGTAGCAGGAGCAGTAGTTTATCTCCTGGCTGGTATCAAGGTGGCAGCTCTCATTTTGGAGGTGTGCAAGGTGAAATCAGCAGACACTGATCCAAAAAGGAGGCAGCTCAAGTCTGTAATTAGCATTGTGTCCTTCACAGGTTCATCAAAGCTCTCAGTTAACTTCTATTCCTTTGGCCCTTTGAGTTGTGGCTACAGACACACATCTTGGGAGAGAGAAGGTTTCCTTAGGTACATGGAGGGTACATTTAGGGTCCATCAGACCTGTTGATTTCCATCACTGTTGAAGCTTTGTTTTCCTTGTGTGGTGTTGGTTCTGTGACTGATGACTCTTCCTCTGGTGCTAATCCAAGCTGAGGTCCCTGTAAACAGGTGATGTTCAATCTGTCTCCATTTTCATTGTGATACAGTGGAAAGGGCACCAGGCCAGGTCAGAGAGGCACAGGGAGCTGCTGGAAGCAGCTTGGGGCTGTAACCATAAGCAGAAGCCCAAGCTCCTGCCACTGCTTGTGAAGAAGGGCTTTGATTTGCAATGGTGAGTAGGGCAACAAGAAAGCAGAGGAGAGATGCTGTGGAGCCCTCCCTGCAGAGTGTGAGTTTCTGATCTCTGCCAGCATGAAAATAACTGACACCAAGTAAAAAAGTGTTCGTTTTACAAAAGCTAGAAACAAAAGGAACTTTAAATATGTGACCTTTTCTCCCCCCCTCCAAAACATATCTATATTTCCATAATACTGAAGTGATTTCTTCGTTTCTTTAGCTTGCATTAAGAAAACAGGCAAGGTGTTATGTAAAGCACTTGTTGCATACAGTCCAGTGTTTCACCATCTTGATGAACATCACATTCCCACGTACCAGCATCCAACACCAGAAAGCCTGGTAAATGGAATAAGATGATTTACAGCAGTACCTTGCTACACCATTCAAAACATCTCTTGCATAACTGACTCTTTGGATGGCATCTTTACCTTGGAAAAGAAAACAGATTTATACATATATTCTGTTGAGAAGGTGTAACATGTTGCTACTGGCTTTACCAGAGAAGTTTGGTGAAAGGGAGGATGTGCTCTGTGCCATCGATGGGGGAACAAGATGCTGCTCAGAGGTGATCCTATTCCTAGCAGAGGTGGTCAAAGTAAGAGCAGCCAGAAAAGAAGGGGTGCAGACTTGTGCTTGCCTTTCCATCCCACCACTCTGCCCAAAAGAATCTGTCTCCTGCATTTTCTTTGAGCCACTCTGTTTGGAGCTGTAGACTTTTTTCTATTCCATCTCCTCCAGACCTTTTTATTTTTTTTTTCTCGTATAGCAGAACCAGGAGAACACATAAGTGCCTTTCTCAAGTGCTGCACACTTTCCAGCTATGCAGAGGGTCCACCTTTCAGTCATCTAAGGCATGGCTCTCCTGGGACTGCCCTATTCTGAATCACAAACCCCTAAGGAAGAGGGTCATCTCTCAGGTTTCTGGGAGAAAATCAGGGCTGCACGATCAAGGCTGGTTTCCAAACCTTTATCTTACAGCTAATACTTTTGGCCTTGAAAGGTCACTGGGAATGGCTCTGATATGGCCTCGAGGGCTAGGGAAGGAACTTCCCACCCGCTCTCCTGTAGGAGTGCAACCACTTCTCACTGCTATCTTGAACGAGCATTGCCCAGCCCTTAACACTGCACATTATCTGACACTATTGGGCAAATCCTGCTCAATTCAAACACTCAGCATAACTCCTGATGTGAGTGGGAGCCCCCCATCAGCACTAAGGTCATGACTGAAGCTATTTAAACACTCCCCGCTCCCTTCCCTCTCCTCCTCCTCCCCCTGCCCACTTCTCCACACTCCAAACCAAAGAATTTCCCCTTTCTATGCTATGTTCAGATAATATGCAGAAAATCCACGACATTATCCTCAGGATTAAGTAGCATCATCAGAGCATATTCACACGTTGCTGCTGTGCTTATATCAGGGGCACGTTTATTCTCAGCAGGCACTAAATGTTCCCAGCGATTCCCTGTGCAGGGAAGGTGGGTAGCATACCAAAGCCATGCATTGAGAGGCTGTGGAACAGTTTAACTACAGATATATTAAGGAATTTGCCTCAGGAATGTAAACAGATCCAGAAGGTTCTTTGTGCCAAGGCAATTAATTCTAAGAGTTCCCTTGCATGCACACACATGAGTATGCACACGTACCTGCTACACCCTTCTGCCTGTATATAAATATACGACAAAAGCAACATTTCTGAGGCACTAATAATAGTAAATGTTCTTGCCACAGAGATAAAAACTTCATACTTGTTTGGGGTGAAGTGGGAGGTCATTCACTGGTCACACAAGGAGTTGTCCATTCATGATACAATATTAAAGGATGACTTGGGCTTAGTTGCAGTGCAAGGAGAGTGTACATAAAATACATCTTTGAGGAGGTGAATGTGGTTAAATAAATTTACTGAAACAAAGAACAGCTTGACCTCAGGAAAGAAAAATCAAATTTAATCTTGTCAGGCATTTATTGGAGCCTCTGGTCATCTTAATCCTTCAGTGCAAATTGTTTACTCCCTGTGTTTTTGTGCAGCTCTCAGACACCCAAATGAAATGTTTTTACATGCCCTGGTAAGTCAATTCTAGCTTTAATCTCTGTCATACTCTCCTTTTAGGCATGGACTGCTTCAAGGATACACTCAAAACACTGCACCTAAAATTTTTCATGAGCCTGTGGCATAAATGGATCAAGACATACAAAACAGGATGTCAGCATGGATGTTTGATAACCCTCAATCACCACCCAATTAATCAGTGTACTGATCAGCTTCTGCACATGCACTGGGCTGTCCTGTCCAAGCAATCAGGGACCTATTCCTCATGTTCACTCAGTTTTGAAACTGTGTTGGCCACTAGCTCGGTCCCTGAAGGTCCTGTTCCATTTTTTGTGCCAGCAAGAACATTATATTGCAAGGATCAAGCCCCTCTCAAAATCAAAGTGTGGCCACTTCTTTTAAAAGAAGTGACCGTATCACTCTCCACAATTCTCTGAAATGAGGTTGTAGTGAGATGGGGGTCAGTTTCTTCTCACAGGAAACAAGTGACAGGATGAGAGGAAATGGCATCAAGTTGTGCCAGGGGAGGTTTGGATTGGGTATTAGGAACAATTTCTTCACCACGAGAATTGTCAAGCATTGGAACAGGCTGCCCAGGGAAGTGGTGGAGGGATTTAAAGGATATGTAGATGTGGCACTTGGGGACATGGTTTAGTGATGACTTGGCAGTTCTGGGTTAATGGCTGGACTCCATGATCTTAGAGGTCTTTTCTGACCTAAATGATTCTATCATTTTATGATCCTAAGCACAAATTTTCATCAGTCTGTCTGGGATATGAGAGTTTTTAAAACATATTTAGGTCAAGGAATTCAAATTTCAGAATATTTTCTCTGAGGCTTCTCTACTGAAATAAAGAGTCAAAATACATACAGATCATGTCTGCCTTTAATTTTAATATGGCTATTTGGATTCTTATCATGCTTAAATTTTACTGGGGTTTTTTTTGTTGTTTTTATTTGGTTTGAGGGGGTTTGGCCTGCGGACTTGAGGATTCAGTGTTTAATATACTTTAAATGAAACAAATTAGATATTAAAATAAAATGTACTTAAGCAACTAATTCTATTGTCAAAAAATTCTGCTAACAATTGTTTGGAGACTGTTCCCAAAACTTTACACATCACAAATTACCACACTGCCATTCTTTCTTGTTGAAATTTGTTCATCTCATTAAAAGTGTTGAGAAAGTTGTTCTTTACAACTACAGATAAGATATGGGGATGTCTTAATCTGATCTTGTCCCAGTAAAACCCTATTTTTTCTCTTTTTTAACTTTTATTGAGTTTATAGATACCGTTGGGTGATTTTTTTAATAGAGGCAGCATCTAACAAAACCCTCATCTGAAGCATCCATGCAAATACCGTAGAGTGAGAGTGGGAGGAGAAGGGAATTCTGTGCTCCCTGCAAAAAGGAGGGACATAAAAATACTTCTGACGGACTCTGAGCAGCCTAATTCTACTCAATATGACCGTGGTAGGAGGTTTCCCTAACAGATCCTTCCAGGAGGAACCGCACCAAACTCTTGGCAGCCCTTCACACACAGGTTCTGTGTGACACTGTCCCTGCAGAGCTCAGGAGGACACCTGAGGTGGCACTGGGAGGAACATGTTGGTGTTGCTGATCCTGCAACTCCAGCACCTCCACGGCAACCAGATGGAGACCCCCATCCCCTGGTCAGGACACAGAACTCACCTACTGCTCCCTGAGTGCAGGGCACTTCTGCACCTACAAGGGCAACTGAAACAGGCTGGGGGTTTTTTTTTGAGAGTGAAGTTAAGCTTTATGAAGGACACAAAAATCCACACACCTCCCTGGTGCATGAAGAAAAAACAGTCCAACTGCTGGCAGCCTCATTCAAAACCCTCAGATTGTTTTTTCTTGGCAGTAGCAATACAGGCACAAACAAATATTGGTGTAAACACTGGGGTTTTTCTCTATTTTTTGTATTTTAGTAAAGAGATGCTTTGTTGCTTTACAAGGTGCTTGGAACTTATGACTAACTGAATGCTGATTTTTAATTAGTTCTGAGGTCATGCCCAGCAGTCCCAGCCACAGCCCTATGATCTGGCTTTCCCAGCAGTGACAAAAATGCTGAAGGATGGCTCCATTTGGCTGGCACATTCCTCCCAGTGGACATGCAGAGCGGGACCTGCTGGGCTCCACTCAGTTCCCACCGTGTGGGATGCTTGGACTTTTTAAGCCAGAGCAGGCAAAGGCTTTCAACAAACCTCTAATAAGCGTTTATATGCTAGGTGTGAGGTCTCACTATGATATCTGCTCTCATAAAATGGGCTCAGATTATCTCTTCCTGTCGTTTGTAGAAGCAGTTTCAAGGATGGGATTACCTAATTTTGTCCATCTAAACGTGTGATGTTTAATGCAAACTGATCTTGTACTCTCCCTCCACAGCCAGTGGAGAAAATAAACACATGGAAGGACAAACCACCCCTCTTAGACATTCCTTTGAGGATGGATGATCTTGCATAGGTGCTTCTGCATTGCCTACAAACGACTGCTGGGCCTTTTAGTACAGAAGAATTCCATTTTTAAATCACACTGGGGACAAAAAAAGAGACTATGTTCAGCTACTCTGGCTTTTCCCAACTCTGCATTGAAACTCAGCTGTCTCAGCAGTAAATAGGAAAAACATCTGACTCTGTGTCAATTGTCAACATCACGACTCCCCCACTGCCGCTGCCCTGGGAAGGGCTAAGCAAAATGAAATTTTGCTGTGTCTATTTATAGCTGTTATTCACTGAATAGACTCACCTGACCAGAGGGCTGTCACATCACTCTTGATACTGTTTTAAAGGGAGGGTTTATAGTAACCTACAGCAAAAGCTTTTCTTCAGGATTGTGCAGCTACAATTTAGGGTGGCTACTGGTATTTTTTTAAAGATTAAAGGTCCTTTTCATTTGTTGGTGATAAGCATGGGGGGAAAGAACAGTCCAAGAGCCAAGAGAAGCATCAAAATCATTTTGTTGCATCTGAAGACATGCAGAAGTTCTGGCACTTTGAGCTTTTAATGGATATAACATTTAAATGCTGTCCCATTTAAACTTCTGCTCAGAAGCAGCGTGGTGTCATTTGAAACCCAGACCTCATCTAGACCCACACTGTGGGCAGCTCCTTGCTTTTCTCAGTGATGGGGTTTGGCTGCACAGCAGGCACTCAGAAATCAGTTTCATTGAGACCTGCCTGACAAGTGTCCTTGGTGTCTCCACGGCTCATACTCTTACTTTTTTTAGTCTGTTTTCCTAAAAAATACAAAACCAAACCATCACCAAAAAAAAAAACAAACCCCAGCATGAATCATCACCTTGAAGTTTCTCTCTCCTTTGGCATGTTTTGACTGGATGCCAGCCTGAAATTAATCATTTCCAAGCTGCCTTTGCTCTTTAATCAGAAGCCCACTGATTACTGTGATCTAGTCTTTGTCCCTGTTTTCTTCAGAGAGGATTTTAATTAGTAGTCTACAGGATATTCCCTTGTACAAGTGTTCCAATTATGTTTAATCACTACCACTGAACATACAATAATTAATTAACGTTAAACCAGAGAGAGCTTGGCATTGTGATCCATTGGCTTGGTAATCTTTGGTCCATTATTTGGCTGCTTTATCTTTTATAGTCTGTGGAGAAAATCTTTTGGGAATCTGGCTCAGTGTGTCAGGACTCTCAGATTCTGTTCCAGTGCTACCAATATGTAGTTTAATAGCCAAGATCTCCATTTACCAGCACCCCAAGTCTGTTGTGAAGGTCTTCAGTGGTTGCTGAAAACGAACGAGCTCCTCTGGGGTAGAAGGTGACGTGGTGTGATGGGGTTGAGCTGCTGAACAGCTGGAGGAGAGGTGAGTTTTGCCAGCCAATGTCATCAGTTCACCAAGGAGAAAATCAGGGACATCACAGGCTGTGCAAGCACTCATCCTGCTGAGAAGCAAACCTTTGCCTTGCCGGGACACAGCAAACCACAGCAAACACCCCCAAATACAGGCCAGTGACACCACCCCCTCTCAGCTCTGATACAGGCCACTTCTTTCGCTGCAAGTGCTGCTCCTGTACTTAAAATGGACCTGTCACTTGACAGGAGGCAAAGCAATGGACTTTGATTATCCATGCCTGCTTGAGAAGCCTCCATATCCTGTGCAAGACACAGTTTTTGCATAAAAAGTGAATTTCTTCCTATCGACAAACTAATCAGCGCATGGAAACTCGTGATGTAAAAGATTAAGTTTTTCAACAGCATGTCCAAAACTTTTTGTTATCCTGTTTTAAAAAATGATGTAGCAGAGGACAATTTTGAAGTTTGAAAGTGGAAAAAGTTTCTAAAGCCCTCAAAGTTCACTTTCTCTCTGAAATCTGACATGATACAACTCTATCTCACTGTGACCACTCAGCATGAAGGTAGAACAAAATAATGGGCTTTAGACACTTCCCAAAGAAAAATATCATGTGCAATAGGGTTTTTTTTTTCTTTCATTAAACAGAAAATTTAAATCACATTTTGCCAGCAAAAATAATTTCAAACCTGAAGGGAGGACTAAGATAAAAATAAGCATCTCAGATTCCTTGTGGCCTGGCTAAAACAATATTCTGTCCTTAATCTTCATTATAGACAGCATGAGGAGCAAAATCCAAAAGAAATAGAATTACATATTGATGGTTCATGCAACAAATAGAGTCGAGTGAGCACTTCCAAGCCTTTTCTTCTGCAGTTTTTGGTCTTCTGGCCAGAGCTGGGCTGCTGTGGTCCTTTCCCCAGCTATGTTCTGAAGATTGAGCTAAGTTTAAACATTCATATCTTATAAAAACATTAAAGCAAAGAGCTCATCATGTTCTATTGACACATCATTTAGTGGCTGCTCGAGCCTTGCAATTTCTGCTTCTAGAACAGAGATAAATTTCTTGGACCTGGCTACTGCTTGGGGCTATTCTTGTTTATTTTAATGGAGACACAAATATCTGATACTCCAATCAGAAGCAAATAACAGTGCAATCCCTCACCCAGCAACCTCTGTGCAGGAGGAAGTCCAAATCTGAGACTCCCTGAGCATCACCTCAGCCTGGGGGTGATCCTGGATCCACAGCCCACAGCAAAATGCCACTGAAAACTCTCAGCACCAATTTACAGACAGTTCAACATGTTAGCTGAGAGCTACACCCAGCCTCCAAACCCCTGGCTTTTGGCAAGGGAAGGGTTGAAGTGCAGGATCAAACATCTAAGATGGGACCAGACCAGTCAAGGCTTGCACCCAAGCACATCAGGAAGCATCACCACACTCCCCACACTTCCAACTTAGGGCAGGTCTGAAATACAAATATTTACTGGCATCACTGCATTGATCAGGAGTGGGAAAGAATCATAGTGTGAACTAAAGTAGCAATATCACAAACCTCTCCACAGAGAGGCAAGATACACACAGAAAAGGAGCCTATTTATACATATTTTTACAGTTGATGCAATCTGAGAGGAAATTTGATCAAATGTTTTTGTCAACATGAGCTGAGTCATCACTGGCTGAATGAACTGAGTGCATGTGTATTGCCTAGCCCTCCTGCCTCTCTCTTGGAGTTACCAGAGATCTCAAAAGCATAAGCCTTAGAGTTGCAGCTGTATGTCTGCATAGTCACATGTGGGTTTTTAGGTTGAAAGTGGTTATTATTTGGTGCAATTTTGCTGTAAGAAAATATTATTATTGTATTCCCCTAGTTCAGTGACTGATATGATATCCATCAGACAATAATTCTGCCATTGATACTTGTATTTTTCCCCATGGTCTGAAACCTCTTTCGCTTGTCTGAAACCTGAGGTCAACATTTGTGTTCTCTGTATTGTTATTAGTTCTGCACAGACAATATATTTTGTACTCATGTATGCCCCCTTTAAGCACTGAAGGTTGTAAGAAGGTGGGCAATTGTCTGAGAACTGCACAGACTCAACCTGCCAGCAGCAGCCAGCCCTGTCCACTCATCTCTGGTTTAGAGAATGATGGGATCCACCACCTTCATTGCATCCATCATGCAACCCCATGTAGCTGGACAAGCCCCAACAGCTCTGTTAATTGTGTCACATTGCTCTTTATGCATTTCTTCGCTCAAATGAGTTTTGTTAGCTCAGACCTTGATATCCTGCTTTCAGCAGCACTGCTGTAATCAGCTGTGAAACAGCTTAAGTGGACTGCCAGGTCCAATCTTCAGATATCCTCAGGCTGATCATAAATGCACTGTTGTAGGACAGATACAACATAATCCTGACAACCAGATCTGGCCCCCAAATTTATCTGTATTTTCTATTATATTTGGTTTAATAATGCCATGAAAATTGCTCTTGGAATCCTAGAATTGAAAATTAAGCATTTTGCTATTTAAGAAGACAAAACCACTGAAAATTTTTAATCAAAGACATGTGAAGAGGGAGGGAAAAAAAGGAAGGTTTCATGGAACCTTTCAACTGGAAAAAATGCAGTTAGTTTTACTAATAATAATAACTGGACACACTTGTGATCCCTTTTCAGGAACTACTGCTGAGGGAAGAACGGAATAAGACAGCAGGAGCACAGCTAGAGCTGCCCTCCCTCAGTGGGCAGATTTCTGTGTGGTGGCAGGTTTGAAATGCCCCAGCAGGGCTTGCCATCACTCAGAGCACCAGCTGCCTCCTCCTAAGCACAAACAGTCGAAGCATTGCCACTCTTAGTGACAATTTGGCAAGAGGATCTTGATGGAGAATGAGAGAGGACGAACTGTCCTGTTTGCTCACAACCTATTCAGCAGCCTCCTGCCAGCCCTGCTTGAGCTGCTCATCAAGGGAGGGGATTCTACCCCTCTGCTCTGCTCTGCTGAGACCCCACCTGCAGTGCTGCACCCAGCTCTGGGGTTCCAGCACAGGGAGAACACTGACTTGTTGGAGCAAGTCCAGAGGAGGGAACCAGGATGATTGTAGGGATGGAGAACCTCTCCTCTATAGAAAGGCTGGGAAAATTTGCATTGGAAAAAGCCTGGAAAAAGAGAAGGCTTTGGGGTGACCTGATTGTGGCCTTTCAGTACCTGAAGAGAGTTTACAAAAAAGACGGAGAGGGACTTTTTACAATGGCCTGGAGTGACAGAACAAGAGGGAATGGCTTCAAACTGGAAGAGAGCAGGTTTAGATTAGATATTGGGAATAAATTCTTTACTGTGGGGGTTGTGAGACGCTGGCACAGGTTACCCAGAGAAGCTGTGGATGTCCCATTCCTGGAAGTGTTCAAGGCCAGGCTGGATGAGACTCTGAGCAACCTGGTCTAGTGGAAGGTGTGCCTGTCCGTGGCAGGGGTTGGAACTGGATGATCTTTAAGGTCCCATCCAACCCAAACCATTCAGTGATTCTGTGTTGGAGTATGGAACATCGCAAGGGAGAAGCCCATAATCTTGGCCCAGGATGTGAGGTTTGATCATTTTGATAGAGGATGGGAAAGATATGAGGACCACCAACACACAAGTGCTTTTATGGCACAAAGCATCTGCTGACTGAACTCCACGTGCACAGTCCTACTTTTACAATGTGTATTTCTCAGGGACACAGGACATGGCTGCCTTCTGGACTGAGAGCTACTGTGGTTCTCAAGAAGCCTCTGGCAGGATCTTTTTCTCCTCTTGTGGAGAAATTGTGGTAAAAATATTCATTAGTAAGGGAGGCCTGGAGGTATGTTGCCTATAAATGGAAGTATTTTTTCCCAGACTTAGCAGGATCTGCTTTTCTGCTGTGTACATGCATTTATATACACTTAGGAAATGTGATCACGATATACATTCAAGATAAGAAACAAAGCCAGTGATACCCAAATGATTAGCTCTGACTGGTTAATAAGTGCCTACAATGGCAAACATCAAAGTCCAATGGAAAGGACTGTTATATTTGAAAAAACATCAAAGCTATCATTAAATACAGGATGAGAACAATAAGGTGCTGAAAACAACCGTCACATTTTCTGCCTCAGCTTCCCAAGTAAAATTAGGCAGTTCATGTGCTGAGTGATCAGGCCCAGGAAATACCCAGGTATTTCCATCAAACTGCATGGGAAACAGTGATGGGTCAAGCTGGGATCACTTCTGGTTTTTCACACTGACATTTTGGCTCTAAAGCCTTCTTTCCAATAACTGGAAATGTTGCTAAATTTCAGGGCAATGGGCTGCAATATTCCATGTTGTTTCCGTGCTTTAAATGAGTCTGAACCTCGAGGTTTGAAACTTAAGATTTTTGGTTTGCTTTTCTTGTGGGTTTATGTTTGCTTTGAGTTCCTTGTAGAAGTATTCAGCCAAAATTATACTCAAAAACCTCAAGGAAGGAAGGAAGGAAGGGACCAGCAATAGAACAGGGAAAGATAAAACTGCCACCCACAGAAAGGGAAGAGATCATAAAAAGCACCAAAAATAAGAAAAGTGACTACAGCGTAGCAAAGGACTTGATGCAAGAAGAGGCTGAGAATAAACATAGAGCACAGTGAGGCAGAGCAGGAGTAGGTTCTTCATCCTCCAGCTCTGCCAAAGCAACAGGAAAGATGAAGTTCATGAAGAATCAAAATGACCTGTCCTATTTCTTTTTAAAAAAAATCAATATCCAGTTGCAACATTCCCTTAAGCAAAGATTGCATTAACATTAGGAAATAAAGCTAACTAACCTGCTTAAACTGGGAGGCAAAAGAATGTGTGTCCAGGGCCTATAGCAAAAAGAAGAACATGGGAATAATAAAAACTGTGTTGTCTGCTCCAGCATGAATGTGGAAGATGATCTTGAGAAAACCATCTGCAAAAAACACCCCCATAACCAAAAAATTTCAGTATCTCACAGGAGGACTGTGAGGCCTTATAGATGCCAGTTTTGAGTACTACCATGTTAAATTCCATAGGATAGCTTAAACAATCCTTTTTGCTCTACACATTTTTTTTCCCAAGGGTGCTATGAATGCTGCCTGGCCCTGTGGCCTTCACATCAGATCAGCTGTATGATGCTGATTTCTATCAGAGGATTGCTTTGGTAAGGGCTGTGGTCTCCTGGTACCTCTGGACAACTAAAAAGCTGAGGTGGACTCACAGAAACCCTTTATTACAGCCCTGATCACCCAGCCCTGACCCAAGAAACCCAAAAACCCAGCGTGTACAAACTGCTGCTTATTCTGCAGGAATGAAAGCTGCTGCAGCACAGAGATCTGCAACAACGCTGGAGCCTCTTTTGTTGGACCTGTGGGGATTCTGACAGTGGCCATAGGCTCAAGGCACTTCACCAGCCCCCTTTTCCCTGGTTGTAAGGGTCTAGCAAGCAGCCCTACTACCCAGGCCAGAAGGCACACAGAGGCAAATCGACCTATCTGGACCTTTGGCAGGTGTTCTTCAGCCTTTCCATCTGCCCAGCAAACCCTGGTCCCCCCAGACACCCCTCCAGCTTGGCCGGGTTGTAGGTGCTTCACACTGGGAATGCAAATCCCTCCATCATGGGGTGTTCTGGGTTACCTGTGGGGACATCCCAAGCCAGACGCCTGCATCCAGACATGGCCTTAAGACACCAGTGGTGCAAAGGAACCTTTCAGATGTCCTCTGCACTGGATTTTGCCTTTCCTTCCTCGCAAGCCTGCTTTAGTTAAACCCTCTCTGGGGTGGCTGCTTGTCCCTTCCCGCTCCCGTTAGAGCAAGGCCCAACCCTTCCTTGGAAAGGCATCACTGGTGATGAGATTTCCAGCTGAAAGTGGGATTCGGTCCCTTTGTTTAGGAACAGAAATGAAACATGCTTCATTGCAGCTGATGAATTCTTCCAGCATAAGCATCTTCAGCTACACGTTTCTGTAGCTGGACACGTGTGCCTGTCACCACGGCGAGGGAGAGAGGAATTTCCACCAAAGTGAAAGTGTGGTGCTCCCTTTCATCCTGATCTCATTGTTAAACAAATGAGCTGCCTTTAAAGGCACTGCAGCATTTATTGGCACCTCCAAAAGAGGTCATTTTCACCCCATCCCAGTTTGCACTTTAAGTAGCAACATTCTTTTTACAGGCTCTGTTAATTAAGGGAAATAGTCTTAATTTCAGTTAGTAAAATTGTTTTGTGTGCATGTGGGTGTGTGAAAACAATACAGTATCTTATTTCAAACCTCATGGGGTTTCAGCGATTATGCCTTTAACAGAAAAATCTCAAAAGTCAACAGCCTTATAATGCCTAACTCCTGGGAACCGGGGTAAGGGGAAATTAAACATCCATCTTTGAGTTTAATGGTGTAAAAATACGTGTGTAGATAACTGCCATTATGTGCATAATTCCCTCCTGCTGAAATGCAGGTTGCAAAAGGCTCACCTCGCCCAGACAAGGTTAAGCCAGATCCCACCGCCCCTCCTTGCCTGGATCAGCCTGCAGGGGAACATTGCACGTGGGGAGGAGAGGGGGCTGCGCCCAGGCAGACACTTCCAGGTGCAAAGCAGCACGTCCCAGGTGAGGAAAGCCTCACCCACTTCTGAATATGCTTCTCCTCTTGGCTGTTCCGTAATCATCCCACCCTCCTTCAGCTCCTGGTCCTTTTTTTTTTATTTCTCTCCTGATCAAGGATATGCAAACGCTGCTCTGAGTCACGGCTGCTGCAGTAGGAGTTTCATCTCATCAGCAGGAGCAGCACTGGGTGAGTGTGTGCATTTCTGCTTTACGTGATCATCTGCACGTCCCTTGGCAGGCACCAAGAATGTCTCCCAAACCACGACTCACGTCTAATCACTTCCACTCCAGACTCTTGAGGCTGAGTTAGGCACAATATAATAATCAGTTTCTTGCAGGCAACTGGGCAGTGGTCCAGCCAAAAAAGTTTAGTGAATCTGCTGGCTGACATCTAACTCATCTGAAGTTCAGGTCCACAAATAGTCTTCTACAGTCTCTTGGAAGAGATAAGATTCTGAGGGACCTGATCTTCTCGGGATTTCCTGCACTTGGCTTTGTAGGACATCCTGCCCCAAATTTGGAGGGAGTTAGGGTTTTTTAGGTGTTAGGAAAGAGGATCTACACACTTCTGGAGATCGAGGGCTTATACTTGTAAACCAGACCACCATCACTTGAAATTCATGATTTATTGGCAAGAGAGAGCTTTGCATTCATGTCGGAAGAGATTTAAAATTCTTCCAGTCCTGAAATGCTCTAAGATGTTCACACACAGTCCAGTATAATGGGATCTGGTTCCAATTAAGGCCAGTTTTAGTGCACATGGTAAATAGCCTGGGGAAATGACAGCAAACAGACCTTTACACGAGAGCCACTAAAGCGAAACAGCAGCATGTAGACAACGCAGACATTGAGACACAGCCTGGTCCCACTGCCCTGTTCTTACCCAGAACCTTTCCTGGATCCTTCCTTCCTTCCTTCCTTCCTTCCTTCCTCCCTCCCTCCCTCCCTTCCTCCCTCCCTCTCTTCCTCCCTTTATCCCTTCCTCCCTCCCTCCCTTCATTCCCCACTCTCCATTTTCTGGTTTCAGAAGGTTTCAGGTCCAGCAGAAGGCAAAAGCAGACCTTTGCCCAAATTTGGCACATTGCCTCCAGGAAGATTTTATTTGAGAAGATAAGGAAGGGGTGGGACCAGTGATGCACTTTCCCATTTCCAATCTCATGGTCACTGCAGTGCACCTGAAGCAGGGGGGTGGGTCAGGTATGACAGAGTGTGTGTCATGACATGATTTGTGACTTTCAGAGCCACCCATCACTGAGTGTTTCTAAGAAGAGGGTGTGAGGCATGACAGACACTTCAGACAGTTCAGCACTTTTTTTACAGTGCATACAATGAATCTTCCTCATGTTATTCACTCTGTCAAGTGTTACTCTGTTGCACACTATAATGGGCTCTTGAGTGCACTTCTCTGCTAGCCTTGAAAAAGAAACTCATTAATTCTTTGTCCTTAGAGCAATATCTTATAACATAACTTATAACATAACAATTTTAGTAATTTTATAATTTTTCTATTCAAATGTGGCTTAGTATTAAAAGTTTTTCTCTTTGGTTTTTGGCTTGTTTATCTATTTTCTTTGTTTCGTCATTTAAAAATTATTGCTCGCTTACGAAGATACTTTGTGACTTTTGTCTGAACCAGGAGAAACAGCCAGACCCTAATTTGGCTCTGTCAGTAGTGAAGGGATGGAGGAGGAAGGATGGGAGAGTATTTTTCATTCTACTCGGGCCACAGACTGCAACAGTTTGCAATACCTGTTTACAGGCAGAACTGGCCAGTTTGCTGGCACATATGAGTCCAATGAGCCAGAGCAGACTCCAATCACAGCTGTTAACCAGTGCTTCACCCTGGCAGAGGCAAGGAGGTACATGAATTGGAAAGTCCTGTTGGGACAAACCTGAGGACCAGCAAAAGTATAATAAAACTCAGTGAGAGCTGTCTATAACTCACCAAGTAGCCCAACACAACAGAAAGGCTGGAACTGGAGCAACAGCAGACTGGAAGGGTCACTTGCTCCAACTTCTTCTCTTAAATGGAGGCACATAGGCCCTGTGTAACTATGGGTTTGCTGTTGATACCCAAACAGGGATGGTGCAGGTACAGTCTGGATGTGTAGGAGGGCAGTAGGCTAGCAGAGAAATCAACTAATTCACTAGTCATCCCTATCAGAATAAGATGAAATAAGTCCAAAGAGTCAGCAAAAGATACTTGAAAACTAGTTTTCCTCATCTGTTTTTGGTCCTCTGCACTGGGTAGGGGATGGCTATCTGTGGAAGTCATTTTGTTTAAAGAATTGCTGGGCAGAACAGTCAGGGAGGTTTCTTTTATAAGATTTTTAAAGCATTCTTTAATGACAGAAGTTGGAATTAAGAGAGTGAAAGAGAACTTGGTCTGGGTTACAAACAGATTTTAATGGAAGAAGAACGAATTTTGGTCCATGTCAGCACACAGAGATATGGGTTTGTGCAGGGATCTTTCTCAAGCACCCCACCATGGGCAGCCCTGGTTTGCTGTTCTGGCACAGATGTCTGTTGTTGAACAGATGTTGTCTTGTAAGCTCCCCTAAGCAGCTCCATTTTCCAATCAGAATTGTAACTGGAATTATGTACAGAAGATAATTGCAGCATTTATAAAAAGGGAGTCCAAAAAACTGGCCTTGCAGCTCAGCGAATTGAGGTCACCCACCAAGCTGCTGCCCACCCCTCCTGCTTGTTTCAAAAAGCCAGATGATTTTGTTAGAGTCAGCTGCTGAATAGAGACTGTTGGCATTACAGTCCAGGAAAGACAGCTAGGATACTCTTGTCACTAACTTATTCCTTGGCCAGAGAACAAACCAATGCTTGCTGTATCATCAAACAGGTAACGGTCTCTTGTGTAATTAGATCAAATTATTATAACAGTGATTATAATAATTTATAGCTATTTGTCCCTTAAACCAGCTCCTTCATCATGTTTTTCACTGTCTGCTCTGTGACTGTCTTGTTGAGATCATGAGCATTTTGGGCAGGGACTGTCTGTGTCATACGCAGGGCTTGTCGCCCTCCTCATGCCTAACGAGCGAGGTTTTGGTAATTATATTGTATCACCGAACTCAGCTGATAGTAACAGGAGGAAAACGTGTAGCATCTGTATCAGTATATAATAACTGCAAGGAATCACAATATTATTTTTTGTTGTGGAGAATCACAATATTATTTTCCCCGCCCTTGCTTTCAAGACCTGTGCAAACACGTAAATCCACCAGGACTGGATAGTCTGCGCGGCTGGCTAACGAGACATTGGCAATTAGTTCAGGCCTCAGCTTGTTAGATGCAATCACCCTGCTATTCAGCAGGTGTAAATCAGTACAAAATAGCTGTTGAGAATCTGACCCACAGATTAAAGAGTGCTATATGTAAGGCCAAGGAATGATCTTTGGATATAGCACTGCCTGAATTAAGAAAAAAAAAATGTGGTTTGAATTAAATCTTCAGTCTGCAATGCTAATATAATTATAACATCAGAAAAAAAAGAAAGCATCAACTATGTTAAATAAACATCTCTGTGGCAGAAAGAAAAGAACTTTTAAAATAGGAAACATATATCTGTGAGCCAAACCAAAAGTTCTTAAGAGGCTCTCCAGAGTACTTTTCTTCAAACAACTTAAAAGTTTCTCCATAGCTCCATTTTTTTTCCATATTCTAATCACAATGAGATGATTTTCTAACACCAATCTCAGAGCATGGCAGATAGATGAAATATTCCACTGTAGACAAGCTTGTGGTTTGACTAAGGTCCACTGTTTTTGTAAGAGCTTCAGCTTGGTACATAGACTTGACTGAAAAATATCTGTAGATGCAGAAGTGTGTACAGAAAATCCGATGTTAAGAACTAAATAGGGCACAGTAGACCCTTGGATAATGGGCCATGAAACTAAAATGTGCAAGTGGAGACTTTGCTTGTCTCAGCTCTTCAAAGACCCTGAGTGGCAGAAATTATGTCCACTGAAAATTCATTGCGATGACCAGCTCACATTCTGCCAATGCAGAGTGACAGCATTGTTTCTCGTTCAAGAAACAGATTTTGTTGTTGCACTCTGCACAGTGCAAAGCACACATGGATATATTTATATGTACTAAATTACATGCCTATATAATATACACACATACACACCCAGAATAGACATGTATATACTTACAACTGAAAGGAACAAATACGAATATTTTGAAAAATGATGTCTTCATAAGTTTTCAATTTCTCTTAACTATAATTTTAACATAAATAATTTTCACACCTTTGACCTCATAAGCAGTCAGACCAATGGGGTTGAACCAGATTATTTTTCTTGCCCACTTAATAAATGCTCTTAAAGGACAATGATGGTTAAAGGATAAGTGGTATTCCAAAATACTGGAAGCCACTGGGATGGTGGATGAGTTGGGAAAACCCAACACCCCCAGCAGAAGCAGGTGGGCTGGCAGGTGAATAAAGATCTCATACAGGCCTCTGCAGCTTTTTGTGTGTCCATGGAGTGTTTGGATTGATGCTATGCAACTTTCACTGTGAGACAGGTATAAGGGACAAACATTCTTAAAATCCTTGTGAAATCCCCTAAGATCTACCAGTCACATGAGGGATACTGTTCTTCTAGGATCAGAGTGAGCTGGGAGCTGGAATTTCACCCATGCCTGCTGCTGTCATTATGGACAGCAAGTGGTTAAAGCAGTCAAAAAGAGTCAAAAATACGAAGTAACAGAAATCACAGTAAAACCAGTCATAAAAGAAGGCTGTGTTTGTGATGTGTAGCAATTTTAGAACCACTGGGTATTTCAGTTTTATGTTGATCCCAGCAGTTTCAGAGCTGTAAGGTTTCCCCTTGGTCAGCACAGTAGTTGTCTCCCAGCTTGACAGAGGAGCCAAAGCAAGAACCAGCTCTCCTCTGTCCCTGCCCCAGAGTCGGTGCTGGGGCAAGCTGGCTGCGCTTGGCAGGGCTGGTTTCCTCCCCCTGCAGTGTCCTGGGAAACAAATTGACTTTAGGGAATGGAGAAGGGAGGTCAGACCTCCTGCTTGAAACACAAAAGAAACCATCCCTTCCTGTGCACATGGT
Source organism: Lycocorax pyrrhopterus obiensis (assembly GCA_014706295.1). Classification (NCBI taxonomy): domain Eukaryota; kingdom Metazoa; phylum Chordata; class Aves; order Passeriformes; family Paradisaeidae; genus Lycocorax; species Lycocorax pyrrhopterus. The sequence goes on along the minus strand of JACSVZ010000002.1, from coordinate 145,040,731 downwards.
TTAACCAAGCCATCTTCTAGAGATGATAGCCAACTTCCATCCCCTGAATCAGCAAGGTTGTTGAGGTGGCCATCATTGAACCCCTACCCTGTGCTTCATTGCAATTCCCTCCCCAGGAGGACATTTTAGGGGTAAAGGTCTTGTATGCAAACCCCTTGAGGTGCTCATGGCTCTACAGGATGGCTCTGTAAGATGACAGCTCAACAGCAGGTGACAAGCAAGAAATCAAAAAATCAAAGAGGAAACAGTCCCTTGGCCATCTATGGTCAAGAGAAAACTCCGGCCTCATGTGACAGCTTAAAAATATGTCAAAGCTTCCTTTTTCTGGCCTAAAGAGGCCTGGGAATTATAGCCTGATGGCCAGGAAATTTGTTACCCTCCACAAGAAGTCACAACAAAAGCAGCCTCCTCGCCAGAGCAGCCAAGGAGCTTGAGAAGGGCAGAGGAAGCACTCACATATTTGCTTTCTGGATTTCAACTGCCAGATCTCTCAGGAGAGGTTGGATTCTTCACAAAAATGCTTGATGGGAAGAAACTCCCTAGGAAAGGATTTTTCTGTTTTGTTTTGAAATTAAAGGCCTCCAGTTGACTTGGGACACTGCCACCAGCCACGTAAGGAAAGCTTGAAGCCTTCCTGCTTGGGGTGGGGTTAAGTCCTACTGTGGGTGTACGAAAGGTCTTCAGAGGCACAACTTTCCCTGGGACACAACCTTCTTGCCACAACATATTTTGTGGTTGAATATAAACTGTGTGGTTTGCTGCTTTTAATGACAAAATTCTACTGAGGTGTCTCCTTTCCCTCCCATCTCCCTGTGACTTTTACTCCAGGTTTTCCCTGGAAATAATTTTTATGGGTCTTGCATGCCTGCTATCACTTTTTCCCCCCAATGACTTTTTAAAAGAAAAATGCATAAACAATCCAAGAAGCAAATGGAAACCTAGTTTGTCTGCTCAGAGTTAGGAAACTTCCTTACTGGCTTGAGTGTCTTGCTCTCTCTAACACTCTCTGTTGCTCCCTGAATCTTTAATTTTAGGCAGTACACCCTCAAGTGGAGGGCAGAGACTGTTGTACTCCCATTCTTTGTTTCCTTTGGTTCCAGCTTTAATGCCTCCTCCCAGAATCCTGCCCTCCCCACCAGGGACAGTAGAGTCCACCATGGCTAGAGGAGCAGGGATGCTCATCAGTCCTTCTGCACACTCTGACACTGGGTCATTGGGCAAAACATCGACTTGTGTATGTCCAGTGTGGTGCTGAGGGCTCTTGGCTGTCACAGCAGGGCCTCAGCAGTGTCGGTGTAGGAGCAGTGAGCTGCGATGACTTGGGTGCCTGCTGCCTGCTGCAGACACCCTCAGAGCTGCAGTCCACAGGTTTGAAGGGAATGTCACCGGAATTCTGGGCTCCTAAGTATCAAAGTTATCTAGTGGTTATTTTGTGGATATCTCCTTGGGTTTAACACCCAACTTCTGTCTAAGTTCTCTTTTGGGGGGGCTAAGTGCTGTTCTGGAATATTGCTGATAGATTGTTCTTGCCTCAATTTCTTTAAGTGTATCACGGAGGTTACAATATTTTCTGGCCTCACAAGTTTATTGTGATTGTGGATATGTTTAAGAACACTCAGTTTAGAATGAGGTAAAATGAATTTTCTGCATGTCTGTAATAAATAACCAGAACCCTGGTTATTTTGGTGGTTTACAAAAAGACACTTCCAATCAAAACCCTAAACCCTGAGCAGCATCTGTATGAGTCTGCAGATGCATTTTGTAGGACATGCAGTAAAACCAAACAGGTAGAGTGTTGTGACTGCTAAAACTTTGGTCTAACTACGAGTTTCTTTAAAGACATCTTCATTAAAGATCAAATCTGTGAGAATGTGAGAGATTGCAATATATGATGAAAATTTCCCTTCTTTACTGAAGGAATACTGTTAACCCAGAAATACAAAATGAACACAGACTCTGTTGCTGACTCTTTGTAACTCTCACAACTTCCAAAGCCATAGCATGAACTGCCCTTAAATTTGACTAGCACTACAAAATGCAAACACAGAGATAGGCAGTGAAGTATAGGCAGAGCCTCCCCTTTTTTTTGCTTAGTGAGGTGACAACAGGAAACTGCCTGCAAGATGCACCACAGCAATTCAGCTTCAGCACAGGGCTGGGAGCTTGACCTCTCCAGGTCACAGTGTACAAACTGTGCCCATGTCCTATTTAATTGATGTTCTGCTTACCACTCTGTTAAGCACCAGATTTGGAAAGTCTCCAGCTGGTGTGGATGAAAGAATGGCATCTATTTGCCCCTATTCATTCCTCCAATGCTGTGCAGAAGAACGTAGGATTTGCATCTCTGTTGGGATTTTAATCATTACTTTTCAAAATGAGTACAGAGCATTTATGATTTTCTCTCTGCCTGTTAGAACTGAACTGTGAACAGAGCAAAGTGGTGGTGAACTGCTCTGCTTGCGGCCCTGGAGTCAGAAACTAACTTGTTTCTCATTCAGCAACACTAATCCATTGCAGACATGCCAGTGACATATTTTTAAATAAGATGTCAATGAAAGGATTTAGTTTGCTTCATGTTAGGCACATCCTCCTTTTAAATTATAAATGTCTTCCCTCCCCCTCTTCATCCCCAGTGTGCCCAAGAGGGATTAGTATTATATTCTTGAACTACAGAAAAAATGGGACTAGTGAACCAAAATAGTTGTCATTATCGGTGTTTTAGTTTTAGATAAGAAACACCGTGCTTGTAAGCAGTACATGTGAAGAAATTTATTGACCAGAGGTGATTCACATACAGAACCAGGCTGCTCATGGACAGCTTGTGAATGGAAGGAAGAGCTAAGTTTGTTTAATATATTAGTGTGCAGATGTTATCTCTGTTTACAGATAGACAAACTGAAACTCATAAGGACTGAATTGCTTGCCAAGAAAAGACAGAAAAAGGCAACAGCAGGTCTGGGGAAAGACTTTGGACCTGCTGTCTCTAAATCATCAGCTCTACCAAGCAACAGTACCTCCCTTTAATTAATAATTCTTTTTTAAGTGTTTGGAAACAGCTGGGCAACAAGCACATTACAATAAAAGATGTTTTGTTGGCATCTTTCTGGCCATGAAGGATGTCATTTAATACTCCTTCTTTTTGGCGTTGAGAAAGCCTGTATACGGCAAAGAGCAGCTGTGCCTGACCTTCATGAGTGATTAAAGGTGAACAATTGATTTACTATTTTTGCTACAGATCTTGTTGGCAACCATACAAAATAGGAATAGCCTAATTTTTTTTCTCTCAGTAAATGTAGTGGTTTTAGCATGATAAATATTTTTACTCAAATATTTATCTCTCTGATGTCCTCTTCTTTTGCCTTGGCTCTGTTGTGCTAAACCATCACCTCTCTTTTCAACCTTATCTTTCACAGGGAAAATTTCAGACCCTCTTTTCATTCATAAGAAAGAAAGGGTGGGGGTGGGGGTGGAAATCCCTTAATTGTTTTTGATATACAAAGATCTTGACATCACTGAAAAAACCCAGCAGCTGGAGTATGTCATTAAGCAAATCCTTTCTGCTGGTTAAAACTGCCTCTTGGTATTTGACTTCAGTGTTGTGTGTTTGGACCTTCCCAGCTCAGGTCCTGTGAGTTATCAGCTGTTTGTGTCCATCTGAGTTTGGCTGCTTCTCGGGGTGTGCCAGGTGCCTTCAACAGGGATGCTCTGCAGCTATCCAGTGTGTAAATGCAGAAGCATTTCCCCAGCAGGAGTTAGAGAGGATTAGGGCTAGAGCCACCTTCACTGGGGTCCTTAAACCCATCCAGCTCATGGGGTTATTTACCCTGGAGAAAAGGAGGATCGGGGAACCTTCTTACTCTCTACAACTCCCTGAAAGAAGGCTGTAGCCAGGTCAGAGTCAGTTTCTTCTCCCAAATAACAAGTTATAGGACAAGAGGAAATGGCCTCAAGTTGTACCAGGGAAGATTTAAACAGGATATTAGGAAAAAATCTTCACTGAAAGGGTTGCTAAGCATTGGAACAGGCTGACCAGGGAAGTAGTAGAGTCACCATCCCTGGAGATTTTTAAAAGACACTTACATGTGACACCAGTGGATGTGCTTTAGCAATGGACTTGGCAATGCTGGGTTAATGGTTGGACTCAATGATCTTGCAGGTCTTTTCCAGTCTAAACGATTCTATGATTTCAGGAGGCTTAGCATGGCTTCAGGCAGCCTCAATTCAGCCTGTTCACTTTGCTGAGGCACAGGCTCTGCTCACAGTCCTGTGGACAGTGTGACGGCCAAGTGCTTGTGAGGCCTCCATGTGGATCGAGGTTCCTCGTGCCCACGCTTACCCTGAAGTAGCTCTCTACGAGCACAAATAGTTCTTATCTTACAAACTCCTGCATTCATGTCTAATTTATCTATGTCTGTCTTACACACACAAACACTGAACAAACTGCACATGCCCACCAGATCATATTACTTTGTACCTTTGCCTTCCTATCAGTGTCACTGCTGTGTAAATATTTTGAGCATTTATTCGGTCTAAGTGTCATTTGTGTGCCACATCCAGATCTGTACTGAAATCACTGTCCGTGAGTCCACCTTCTCTCAGCCTTTCCGCAGTCCAAATATCAACCCTCTTACTACCAGGGCAGAAAACATGTCCCTGTGTTGCCCACCAGTGTAGGCTATCCAGATTCCAAAAAATGTGAAATATCTCCAGTGGTGCACTCCCAAGTGCACAGAGAAATTATACACATCCTCCTATAATGCCAATGGGCAAAGCCCAAAAGATTCCTTCTTTTTACTGTCCTCCCATCCATGTGCTCCAAGCTCTTTTTCCAGTCAAGTTCATTGACCCTGCCAAAGTCTTTCCTGCGTTTCCACTCTTGTTTAGCTCATGCTTACCTTCTTTTTCTCCCTGTCTCACCCTTTACCTCCTGACATCTGAGTCACACAATCATTGAATCATAGAATAATTAAGGTTGGGGAAAACCTGAATGATCATTGAGTCCAACTATTAACCAGCACCGTTATGATCACCTTTACACCATGTCCCCACGTGCCACATCTACACATCTTTTAAATGCCTTAAATAAAGGAATAGGAATAGACTATCATCACAAATCACTCCAAGACAGACAGTGAGTCAATCCCTTCTCTGGGCAGCCGGTTTCAAGGCTTGACAACACCTTTAAGTGAAGAAATTGTTCCTAATATTCAATCTTTACCTCCTCTGGCGCAAACTGAGGCCATTTCCTCTTGTCCTACTGCTCGCTACTCGAGAGAAAAAGCCAACTTCCACCTCAGCATGACCTCCTTTCAGGGAGTTGTAGCAAGTGATAAGGTCCCCCCTGAGCCTCCTTTTCTCCAGAATGAACACCCCCAGCTCCCTGCAGTGCTCCTTATAAGACTCACTCTCCAGATCCTTCCCCAGCCCTCTTGCCCTTCCCTGGACAGGCTCCAATGCCTCAATGTCTTTCTTGTAGTGAGGGGCCCAAAACTGAGCACAGGATTTGAGGTGTGACCTCATCAATGTCAAGTACAGGGGGTTGATCTTTGCCCTGGTCCTGATACCTGGTCCTGGTTCTGTTTCTGATACAAGAAACTGCTTTAGAGCCCTTCTGGGAAGCTTCTTCTTGTAGGACACTGACCAGTACCATGTCATGTCAGCATTGCTTTCAGGTTGCCACCAAATCTCCACTGTTTTCCTTCTTTCCCAGGCCTTCTTTGTCTAGCTGAGCTTTTTCACTTAGGTTTCATCCTTGGCAACTGCAGAGAGCATTTCATGCTATCAACCAGCAGTGGACAGGAGGGTGAAGGTCCTCTTGCTGGAGTAAATCAAGTGACTAAATCTGGCATGCTGCTGTCCAAGTGGAAAAAAACAGGCCTGTGCACAAAATACTGCAGAGCATGGAAGTTCAGTGTGCTGTGCCACTGTGAAAGCCGTGACCTGTGCACCTCATGTGATAGCATTGCTAACTGAACTCTGAAAAGAGATCATTTTTCTAGCAGCCTCTTGAAGAACGTGGGTGGCAAAACAGCAACAGTAATCAGCAATGCTAATTGCAGTCACACATCAGTTTTCATTGGCGTTTTCCAACTTTTCATATAAAAGACATTGTTCCACTAGAAAGCGGAGGTCAAGTTAGCTAATCATTCACAGGGTGTTTACTTTCTCCCAGGATTGTTTAGGAGGAATTGTACCTTGTGCTTTAAAGCCATTTCAAGCAAAAAGCCTAGTGAGAAACTGTTTAATTTAATTTAAAGATTTTTATAGCTGACCTACCAATCAAAGGGATTCAGGTAACTAGCTGGTCTTACTGTGTGGTGGATGAGACTTGACTCTGTGTTGCACTGATTAATGCATGGAGTATCTCTGAGGAATTGATCTGCTTTTTTCTAAAACATTGATGCCAGTGAAATGGTGCTACTAGACATATTTAAAACCATCCACTATGTCTGTTGCTAAAAGTCATGGGACTGTGAGTCAGTCATCCTGGATGACTTATGGTTCTCTCACTGATTCATTGAAAATGAATGTCTACACTGCACCCAGCATGAAGCAAACGAAAGTTCAGATGCAAAGAGCAATCTCACCAAAGGCCAGAGGGTTTGTCACTGCCTAATTAGGGTAAATTATAAGGCTATAGATTCATAAGGCTGTTTTATTAGGTTAAGGTGTTTCCAGCTATGATATGTACTTGTTCAGAATGGACTAGTTCCTTTGCAATCATGTGCCCTAGGTTATCTAACCATACCATGGGTGAATAATATATTTTCCCAGCTGAGAAATGTGCAGACATGGTAAAGTGCTTCGAAAGGAGTGTTTTAGTCATTGCATTGCAGCGACTTTTTTTTTCTCCAAGTTATGGAATATGACTTTAATAGATAAATGGGGGAGATTAGGCTTTCAATCACAATATATCTGTTTACAGTCTAAATATAGAATGGATTAAAAAACAATCAAGCAAACAAACAACTATAATTTGTATTCAACTGTATGACCTGGTACAACACTCTGCAGTGACAACAGTTGTTGATTCAGCTTTGTCAGCAAATAAAGCCTCATTAACAGCCTGCACCTTCTAATGCCACCTTCTGCAGACAAAGGTAGTTGTCCCAAATTTATCAGCTGTTCATTGGCAGTCACTGGAGGCTGAAGAACTCTTGCCTTCAAGACACTTCCAGGGGTTCAGCACCTAATTTGGCTGCTGCCCCTGTGAAGGGGAAAGCTTTAGGTCAGATTATCGTTGCAACTTGGCCTCCTGGTCTGCTCCAGTTCCCATTTGCCACCTTTTCCTAAATGCCTGGTGTTGCCTCCCAGCACACCACAGCCCCATGTGAGAGGGATTGTGCCCTGGGGAAGCTGCCCAGGGCAGTCAGGGGAGCCGTGGGCAGCTGTAACAGCCACGGTGCTGAGGCACCTCTGCAAAGCAGTGGGCAGTGAGACAGCACCAAGGAGTCCTGCTGCTGCCCTGGCACCTCCTCCGTGTCTGGGGCACTTGCTGCTGCCTTTCTGCAAGTCATGAATATTATATTTTTTTGAGATGAACTGGCACAGAGGCCAGCCTTTTATGTCCCACAAAAATTAAACCCTTAAGGTCTGCCTTACTTTAACCTCCATGTAACTTGTCCCTAGGGAAGTGATGGGTTAGCCCCCAAGCTGCACACTTCATCGTGCAACACCAGTTACATGCACACATGCACAGAGAACAGGGACAGAATATCAACAACATTTTGTAAGTTGACACCTTGTAAGGACACAAATAAGGGAAACATTTCTCATCCCTTGACAAATTCATGTCACATACTACATCTTTGCTTGCACCCTTGGTGAGGAGTAACTACCAGTGACTGTGCTGTTGTCTTGCATGTACCCCCTCTATGGACCACCATGAGCAGTGGAGCATGTCCTCCCATGCCACAGAGGAGCAGGAGGCTCTCTGCTAGAGGTTTTCTGCACTGAAAGTCCCCAATGCAAAGGGAACCACCTTTTGGTTTGGCTGGGATCCAGGGCAGATTGGAAGAACTGGCTTCAAGACAAGATGCCAGGAAACTAAATGGCCACAACTGGAACTTCATGGGCTTTCTTACTCAATATTGTGATAAGAGCTTTCCTTGCTTGTTCATGTCCGACCTTCATGGACTGCCAGTGCTGCCTGCGGGTTTTCCCAGGACAGGGTGAGTGTTGCTGTTGATACCACGTAGTGCTGGTAGGGGACTGGTTCTTCACAGCCTCTGTGCTTGCCTTTCACAAGGATCAGTCACTGAACTAGTTCGGTGGTCAGGCTGATTCAGAAAGCAAAACATTGCTACTACAGGCATCTGTTTGTGTCTGCGTTTGGCACAATCTTGAGGCAACTCCACCTCCCTAATCTTCTCTTCCCTACACCTTATTTTTAATGCATTTTTCACGTCCTGTCCTGCCCCCTCCCTTAGCAAACCTCTGCTGTTTCATTTCTGGACAAATTCCATCAATCACATCTTGAATTCAAAAGGTATTTTTCTAATTCCAGTGTATTCATCTTTTTCATTGCCAAAAGTCATTATGAAAATCATGGAGATGTTGGAGGTTCAGAGGGTAAACCAACACACAATGCTGATGTTACAGGAATCCTTTATCACAGGAAGGGGAAGGAAACCTACTGCTCTGGAGACTGGCAGAAGAACTGGCATGAACAGTCACCTCTTCTCTCAGATATTCCCTTCTGGAATGCTGTAAAAGCAAATAATGAAGGACAGTTCCATATGATTGTCCCTTGCGTTCACATTGGGCTGGGAAATGGACTCCAAATTGCAATGGGAGAGGAGCTGGGTGCTCTTAATGCCTTGTGATTCCCCCTTCTTGAACCATATTGGCCTCAAAAATACAGAAGGCTTTGTTTTGCTCAAAAGAGGCAAGGCAAGTTTTCGAAAAAGGCAAGTTTAAGCCAACTGTGCTAGTTTTAGTACCCAGTGCAGCCCACAATGCAGGGCTTTGTGCAGACTCCAGGGAGAAGAACATATGTGCGTGTTTAAATGGGAACTGAAAGAAATGCCCTGTCAACTGACCAGGAGCTGGAATGTTTGGGGATCAGTTTCCTCAGTGAGTGCAATGGCACAAGAGCAGTTAGGAGACAATTCAAATTAACATGCAGAGCAAAGCTCTCTGAAAGAGAGTCTTGCCCTGGACAGATGATCTGTAGAATAGATCTCAACTGAAATAGATCTCTTTCTGAAGTGTGTTTGAGTAACAAATGCATAGGCAGGAAAGAATCTCTTCTAGGTTTTTTTTCTCCTGGAAACACTCCCATTTAGGCAGAGGACAGGCTGAGAGAGGCCCAAGCAGAAATGTCCATCTAGTTACACGTGCTTCTGGGATGCACTTGTATCAGTAGTTATTCCTTCTAGGTATTTCCCACTGCCAATCTGCTAGATGAGCCACTTGTGGGACTGTTGTTTCTTTTCTCGTGGAAAATCAGCTGAATTACTTTCATCCTTCAGTTTGTTGGTCTGAGCTGATTTCCATGAGGAGCTGACTGAAGAGCGCTGCCATATACTGCTCTGCCTGTAGGGTGGTTGGCAGTCACTGACAGCCAGGACAGCAGAGGAGGGAAGGTGGAGACAGCAGAGTCCAGCAAGAAGATCTCAAAAACAGGTAAAACCACCAGCCAAAGCCTAGAAACCCTTTATTCCCTCCCTTTGCTCAACCACTGGAGCTCCCTAGAGCCTTGTGCACCAAGCTGTGAATGGTGAGCCTTGATAATTGACATAGCAAGCGGAGGCTGATTCCTGTGATCTAGAGATCAGGTGGGTAGGACACTCCAAGTTCCATTTGGGCCGCAGTGGAAAGCCAGGACATGCAGGCAGAGTCTCTCTCAGACTGTTTCATAGCTCTTCTGCACAACCCTTGCTTGCCCCAGCAACACTGCTACACCATGAATAATGACAGACATCTTTCATATGGAATACCTTGTCTACAGCACATCTCCTGCCAGTCTGTAAAGTACCCTGAAATAAGTGACAGGCATTTTGGAATGGGACACTGCTCCAGTACTCCTCTGGAGTGTGGGTCAGGGTACAGCCAAGAGCAGAAGGTGCCGGGGTCCAGAGGGACAGCCCATACACAGGAGTCATCAGCTGTCATCTGCTCTCAGGAGAAGGGTCTTCATCCTCAGCACACAGTGATAACTCCATTTCTCTTCTGCTTCAGGCATATAAATCCAGGATAGGACAGCAATGCAGCAAACCCATGCACTTCATGTTCTTGTCAGGTAGGCAATGCTTCTTGTGCATGTTTAGGTCATATTTGTGCACTGTTTATAGAATCTTATCTCTGGATTTCATTGTGAGGGCTGTGTCTATAAAGCCTGAGCCCTGGCATTCCTGAGGTCTGGCCAATGCCTGGCCACAGGTCCCCTGAGTGGTTTGTTTTGTTGCAGGGTCACCTCTCACTGCATGATGCAATGTGCTTTTGCTGCCTTGTGCTCAACACCAGAGTTAAACACAGAGTCTCACCACGGAGCATCACGTTTTTGATGGGGAAAACACTGGGATTCAAGTAAAAGTACAGCATATCTCAGTGTGTGATTATCAGTTACTTTCCACAATATTTCTGCCGTGCATAGAACAGTTCTTGTACCTGTGCAGCTGAAATATTAAACAGACCAACGAGCTATTCCTGGCCTTTCTTTAAATGTAGCCATCCCTGCCCACCCCCTCAGGGTGTGTGCATACCAGAAAGAGACAAGCTAAGCTGGCAGAAACCGTGCTTCACAATTTAATAACTCTCCTGAGCAATTTGTCTTGCTTGCAGCCATCACCACACCAGCCACGCTGTTGTCGTGGCATGAACAACACCTCCTTCCATTTGCTGCCCACCTGAGGAATGGGCTTGGCTCCCTTGCATTGCGTGGAACAGTGACAGTCCTGGTAGAAGGAAAGGGCTGAGACCAATCCAGCTGATTGCCAGGGGTGTCCCTCACCTTGACTCTACACCAACAAATGCTGAGATCTCTGGGCCACAGTGCCATGGCACTGCTTACCTGCTCAATAGCAGCACCACCAGCCAAGGTATCCATGGGAAAGGGTGTTTCTAAACCCTCTGCAAGCTGTTCTTCTTTCCCAGCCTAACATGTTCTCAATTAAATGGTCTTGAAGCAAAGCTGAGAAAAACATGTGGGCTGCACATGTGTCTAGCAAATAGGCAACCCGCCCCAAAACTAGTCTGTTCCTTCTTCCCCATGCCTGTGGAAATCTGTTTCTGATTTCCATTAATTTTTTTTCACAAACATTTGAAAATCAGAAGTTCAATCCTCTGAGGTGTTTCAGTCACCTGGTTTGAGTAACCTGAAGAGCTAACCCCAGATCTGTAGAACTTGTTAACCTGGCAAATAAGAATGAGGTTATTAAGTTAGCTCACAAATTTGTGCTTACATGCTTTCCAGAATTCTGGATTTACGTTTGAATGGAAATGTTAGGCTGTTCTTACAAGGCTGTGCATCTCAAAGGTGTGTACACACAAAGCCCACACTACCTGGGTGCCTTAGTTTGACTTTTAGACAGTCTTCTTCCTTGCATCCCTCCTAGACAACCTTCTGTGGCTGACAGCAGATGGACAGAATTTGTCTTTGTGCTCCACAAATGCCACAGTTTCACTGAAAAGCAGCCCATGGATCAGGCAATCGGCTGTGCTGCCCTGTGTGGCACTGAAAACTTATTCCCTCCAGGAATTGATCCGTGTTTCCTGCCACGAGATACACCACGGTGGTGATCTTATAACATGAACCTGAGGGTGCACTCCTAGGGGAAAGCACAAGAGCCTGGGGACTCAAAGACAGCAGGGATGATGATAAAGGCAACGTAAGACATCTGGTTTGGTCTCACCCTCACTGCCAGTGGGGAAGGCTTCCTGGGGGGAGGTTCCACCTGCACCATGTCAAGCTTTTGTCTTGGGCAGAGCTGGTTGGGCTGGTCTCTAACAGATCCTGGGAGAGAAGAAACAGTTTTGCAGTGTGTGCAGTCAGAGTTTGAGTTGCCTCAGTTTCTCCCCTGGATGATTTTTATTTGGCAGGGCAGATATAATCCCAGAGCACAGGTGGGAGATCAAACTCTTAAGAACCCATACTACAGTCCTCTCCCTCAGGGACAGAGAAGACACAGTCCCTGGTTTTTGAAGGAGGCTCTCCTGCTTAAAGTAATCATCCCTCACAGTTTTTAGATGCAGAAACCAAGCACCAAGCATGGGCCTTTTCAGCTACAAAAAAAAGCCGACCCTGCATGTTGAAGATGCCCTTCCCTAAAAGATTTTCCTTTCCTCCCTCTTCTGCAGCTGGTTGACAGAAGGCCTTAGAGATTAGCTGCATTCCTGTGAGCTATTTATACTGAAATATTTTGTGTTGAAAGATGTAAGCCCTTTGTTTCCTCTGTATATACACAGTGATCCCTGCGGGCAAGCAAATCCTGCTTTGTTTTGGATCAGATACACTGTGAATTGCTGTTGTAAAACAGCCCCGAGTGCACTTTTATGAGTCAGTCTCACCTTTACGCTTCCACATGTCACCAGGCACTCTCGGATGTCTGTGCAGCTTTCCAATTCCAGATTACCCTAGTTAAAACAAGTCTAATCCCCACTTGGGATGATGCTTCCAAAACATTTTCTCTGAAACAATATTTCTTGATAATTTTACCAGGCAGAGAAAGCATTTAGCTCCCTTGGTGGAGCAAAACAAGGAAGCCCCCCAGTAACATGCTTTGCCAATTTGGCTGGCTGATGTGCTGGATTAGGCAATCCTCATTTGTAATGGAACCCTCAAATCCTAAAATAAAATTCATGGGGCCGTACAGTATTCTCTGTTCTTGTGAATGGAGAAGGACTGTGCTTCCACACACCCCAGGTGAGAGGATCTAAAAAGAAACAGAGACATGAGAATGGCACAAAAACGCAGGCAGACAAACATAGGGATAGATTGCACCCCAGACATCCCTCCCCTTCCTCCCTGCCCATAGCAGAATAGATCATCTGCTGGAGCATACAGCCAGGCTCTTGTGGGAAGAGCAAACTAAGGGATGAGAGCCCGGCAGAAATGCCCAGGTGGAGATTTTTCTATGCCTCTGCATTGTGGAGAGCACCAGCAAAGATGGGAATCTGAAAAACCAGTCAGCTCCATGCTGAGCTAGTTTGATGGGTCTTGAGACCCTCTAATCAGAACTCCCATGGGCTTTCCATCTCCATAAGCAAGGACTCTGTCATAGGGAAAAATCCAGAAGTATGAAGACTGAATACTGGGTTTGGAGGAGAAGACAGCTGGCAATACAACATGGCCTTTCTGGTCTCCAAGCCTTCTTCTTCTCACTCCTCCTCCTCCCCTCAGCTCTGACAGGAGCAGAGGTAATTGGCACAAACTGAAAGACAGGAGAATTCGACTGGACATCAGGAAACGCTTCCTTACCATGCAGGTGACTGAGCACTGGCACAGGTTGCTCAGGGCACTGGTGGAGGCTCTCTCCTTAGAGGTGACAAAAAGCCAACTAGATATGATCCTGGGCAACCAGCTCTAGGTGCTGCTGCTTGAGCAGGGGCTTGGACCAGGTGACCTCTGGAAATTCCTCCCAGCCTCCACCATTATCTGCGATTCTGTGAAGCCACAGGAAAGGCCCCTTCCCCTGAAGCCTCTCACATTCTGTGTGGTAGCTGGGAAGCTCAGCGTTAGCAGCAGCCCTCTGTTACAGCCTCTAACTGGGAAACAGTTTTATGTGACCCAGTATGAGTCACTGGACTTGCAGGTCAATGGCCAAATACTTCTTTTTGTTACACCCATTTAGTCCTGTAGGCTTCAGAGAGTGGGAGGGTAATGGAACTGGCCCAGCTACATTTTATTAGAGCAAAACTGCATTTTGGTCCAAGCTGTTTCAAAAACACTCAATAAACAAAGCACACTTTAATATGATGTCCTGAAAAGGTCACCAAATCTTATTCCTTTGGGAAGAGAATTAATTTAAATAAGGCTTGGTTGAGCAATAATAACATACTAAGGGGAATTTTGCTTTTTCTTGGACGGTATAGGTTGCCATCAGTTGCTGAATCCTTCCTCAGTTGCACAGTTTAGTGATACAAACATAAACTGCTGCTATTTACTGGGCACTATTTACAGTTCTAATTCCTCTGAAATGAGGTTTTATGCTAAGGACTTCCACACTTCACTGTCACTTGGGTTGTAAGAATTTAAATTCAAAGACTTTTCTCTTCACCTTAGCTTTGATTCAAGGATTTTATTTTCTGTTACTTGCAAGTTATCTGTACCATACTTATTAGGCATGCTGCAGCCTTAAAGGGCTCCTTCAGATCAACTCAAAGCACCCTGAACACTTTTCCACATTTTTATTATATCTTTGGAGAGTTAATGATGATTATTTTCCAGATTGAGACAGCAATATGTTCCAAATGTCCCCATCCCTCTGAAATAAACATCCCAACCAAACAAAAAACATGTCTATAAATCAAGGTTCATTATATGGTCTTTATGAAACTTGTCTAAGACCAACACAGATGAAGAAGGATCGTAGATGACTCTGGCCTGCAGTGGAATTTTATTCTGCTCTGCAAAGCAGAAGTGCTGTAGGAAAAAATGTCCCTGTTGTTGCCAAGGTAGCTGCCCAATAACAAAAGTTAAATTTTTACCAATAGGCTTGTTATAATTTATTCTTTTTACATGGAAGTATTCTAGGGTATGGCTGATTTGTTTGAATCAAGCATATTTCTGGAGAGTAAAATAAAAGGAATTTGGGATTTGCAATTTTTATTTTACTAAGTGGAATATTCACACTCATTAGATTTCTGATTTCTATTACTAAGGGAAATCCTCCACTTTTAAAGGTAATAAAACATCCAGCTATATTTATACAGAACCCAGACAACATCTCCACATTTCTTCTCTTGAGTTTTTTTCCTCTGGCTTCTTCCTACCTCATATATTGCAGAGTCTCCTAAGTCTACCAGCCCTGATTTCTGGGATCGTGCCTGGCATTAAACATTTAACAGAGACCTTTTGTTGCTCACTGCATGGTTATGACAAATGGCAGATTGTTACAGCAGGAGCTGTGTTATCAAAAGTCAATCAAGAGTGTGCCAAAAGCTCTGGCCCCTTTTGCAGAATTCCAATGTGGAACAGGCATTGTCTAGATTGGAGAAAGAAACAACCCATAAATTCCAGCCAAATAAAATCCTTAGGAGGAATGAGGAGCACAGAGATGTCCAGCTGGAGCCAGCAAGTGTGTCACCAAGTGTGTTCTTTTCTACTTGCATTTGCAAGAAAAATCCCTAAAAGAGAGAACCTCTAAAGGCTAGCTGCAGTGAGGACTAGTGAGGCTGAGTGTCCTATCTGCGTTTAAGGAGGTGGAAGTAAAGAAGAGGAACAAATCCAAGGAATTCAGCTGAATGTGGAAAGCTATTGGAACGAATTATGAAATGGCCTGTGAGCACTTGGAAGAAAATACGGCGCTCAGAAATGGCCAGCACAGTTTTGTCAAGAGTAAAGCACGTTAATGGAATTTAGTTCCTTCTGTGACGTGGTAACTCGTTGTGCAGGGTTCATGTGGTCAGGTTTTGGAAGCGCAGGGTTTACAGGGGAGGCTTCTGTGAGAAGGTGCCAGAATCTTCCCATATGTCTGACAGAGCCAATGCCAGCCAGCTCCAAGACAGACCCACCACCGGCCAGGCCAAGCCCATCAGCAACAGTGGTAGCACCTCTGGGATAATGAACTTGAAAAGGGGGAAAAACTTCTGTGCAACAGCAGCTAGAGGAAAGAGGAGTGAGAATATGTGAAAAAACAGTTCTGCAGAAATCCAGGTTGATGAAGAAGGATGGGGAGGAGTTGCTCCAGTCACTGGAGCAGAGATTAGCCAGAAGCTTGGACTTGGTGAGGCAGCTGTGCCCCTGCAGCCCGTGAAGGTCCACGGGGGAGCAGAGATCAAGCTGCAGCCCGTGGAGGTCCATGATGGAGCACAGATCCACCTGCAGCCCGTGGAGGACCCCACGAAGGAGCAGAGGTTGTGACTGAAGGAAGCTGAAGCCTGTGAGGAGCCCATGCTGGAGCAGGCTTCCAGCAGGACCTGTGGCCCATGGAGAGGAGCCCATGCTGGAGCAATCTGGTCCTGAAGGGCTGCAGGCTGTAGAAAGGAGCTATGCTGGAACAGTTCATGAAGGATTGTGTAACTGGGACTCCACGCTGGAGCCGGAGAAGAGCATAAGGAGGAACATGTGATGAATTGACCACAATCCCCATTCTCCGTGTCCCTGCCTTTCTGGAGGAGGATGAGGTAGAGGAGTCAGCAGTGAAACTGAGCCTGGGAAGAAGGAGGATGGAGGGAAAGTATTTTTAGTTCCTCTTTTGTTTCTCACTGTTACTAATTGACAATAAGCTAAATTAATCTTCCCCAAGTCAGTTCTGTTTTACCCTTGGCAGTAACTGGTGAGTGATCTCCCTGTTCTTATCCCAATCCACAAGAATTTCACCTCACTTTCTCCCTTTGTCCTGCTAAGAAGGAATCAAAGAGCAGCTTGATGGGCACTTGTTGGCCAGCCAAAATTAATCCACCACATTCGCAGCTGATGACAGAGAAGCATCTGATGTAATTCATTGCACTAGTAAAAAAGCTTTGGGATAGATGGTCTACAAAAAAATTCTATAAAGTAACCACACAATTCAGTGATATGACTTAGAGCATGGTGCAATAATTGCTACCCAGCAGAGATAGCACATAAAATAGCTCCTTTCAGACTATGATTTACATCACTAAAAC
Organism: Lycocorax pyrrhopterus obiensis; assembly: GCA_014706295.1. Lineage (NCBI taxonomy): Eukaryota > Metazoa > Chordata > Aves > Passeriformes > Paradisaeidae > Lycocorax > Lycocorax pyrrhopterus. The sequence continues at coordinate 145,023,961 of JACSVZ010000002.1, read as the reverse complement.
AGAAATCCAATTTACATGAGCAACTGGCATCAACATGTGTAGGCAGGTTCAACAATCAAACTGATCTCACAAAGCAGAAGAAATGGCCTACATTAGTGAATTTATTAAAAACATAGAAATGAGAAATTATGGACTAGTTATGAAAAAAAGAGAACCTTTTAAGGCAGCAGTAACAGAGAATAGGCTCTACAAACTGAATATGAAAGAGAATGATACTTGGGAAACTAAGCAAACATCACCCTGGGCCATCTTAGCAGGACTACTGTAAGTCAGACACAGGAGATAAACTTTGCCCTTCATTTATCCCCTTTGAGTAACCCAGAGGACCCCTCAGCACCTCTGACTTCCAGATTTCAGTGCCAGCTTTGTATACTGCAAGTTAAAAAAGATGTAAAGAAAACAGAGAGTGAAGAACTATGATCCTGGCAAGCCCTTTAGGCAACAAGGCTTATGAGGAAATGTTTTAAAAATAAAGTTTGTTGTGCTTTTCAATACTAAAAGGGGAAAAGAACCAGTAGAAACACCACAGAAACACAGAGAAGGAAAGCCTGAAAACTGCTGGCCTTCCTGTAGTTGGAAATGTTATCAAGAGTGTTACATATTAGAAGGAAAACTTGTTCTCCAAGTGCCCCCAGCCTATGATAAGAAAGAACTAACAGGAAGAAAAAATGAAAAATAATTTCATGAAATAATGTATCTCAGATGAACCTAGAAAACCCCCAAACTCTATTTCTGGAGGATTTTAAAAGAGGTTAAAAAAGTGTTGATAAGCAACGGTTACATTTATCTGACCCTTTTTCCAAAGAGGCACAGATTCCCATTCTGAGTCCTCTTCAACTCTAATTTTCTATAATATGATTTGAAAATACATGTTCTGTTCTTTCCACTAAGAGCTGCTTGGCAGCATTCTCACTTTAAGGGGAAAAAAAGGAATATTTGGAACTGCTGTGAGTTTCTTTCCAACTCTGGTTTCCTGTCAATAGTCTAAAGCCTTGATTTTTACTCAAAGCCTTGAGGCTAGTAGCCTGTTTTTTCAAATGTTTACAGTAAGTAAGTGCTTCCAGTAGTGTTTCCATCTAGTATCTTTTTTTAATCCCTTTTTATGCAGCACTACATTGCTTTTGGTGCTTTTTGTCTGAAGTCTTTTGCTGTTTAAATGGTTGTAAATATGAGAAACCTCCTCAGCTTCCCTAATCCTCTTTCTATAGGAAGCTGGATGAAAACCTTCTTTCAGTCCTTTGTGGGGTCACATCCCATTTTCCAGGAGCCTCCCTTCTCCACATGTTCTGGTGATGTTTATGCTGTTTTCCTTCTTGAAATATCTACACCATTAGTAAACTGGGCACAATGCAATAATTAAATATTTGCACCGTGAGGAGGTTGCGCACAAAGCAGTAAGCAGGAAAAATCATGTTCAACTTCCAGAGTGACTTGTTTTCTGTCTACTTAGTACAGTGATGCATGCCCATGTTGCCCAAAGCCCTTGCCAGCTGGGCTACCCACTTCCTCAGTGGAGCTTCCTCGACTTAAAACCATCTCAAATGCAGTTCAGTTTTCTAAAACCCAGCAGCTACGCCATGTGTTTATCCTTTAAGTGAGAAACAGTCTAAAGAAGACAAAGTTGACTTTTACATCATCTACCAGATCCCTCCCACCCCTTTTTATTCATGCTTTCTGCAACTACATCTCTTCCTTTTACGACGAGGAAACCAGGAATCTGTTCCCATTCAAGATAAAATTGAAAAAAAATAAAATAAAATAAAACAAAAAAGAAAAAAAAAAGGATTGAACAAAGAAGGTGCTACAAAGCCCAGGGTTTCCTCTTATCTGAAAGCACGTCAAATCTTTAGTCAATCAGTCAGACTGGGAGAGATATGCTGTTCCTTTTCTACTTTTATAAACAAACCTCCTATATTGAGGAACTGATTTCAGCATTTAAACAGAAACACACATCAATGGCAACAATGAATCATTATTGTTATTTAACTGCAGGAAGGACTTCGGGTGTCATAACATAAGTGAATGTTTATGAGAAAGAGGTGTTTTAAAATAGCGGTTAATCCTAACCTTAAATATTTACCAGATCTGCAGACTCAGTATCCCACTCCGTGCCCTGGCTCAGCCTTTCTGCAGTACCAGGGAACATATGAACTGAGGCCCCTTCAGATTATTCCAGGGAGGTTTGATACTTCGCCAGGAAGTCTTGAGTACATAACATAACTGCTGGATGTTGGCAATGGGCACACAGGCGATGTGGCTCTGAAAACCTCTAGTTCAGTACACTGCAGCTGCTGGGGAAAAAAAAGGACACTTCCCCTTTTGGTGAAGAAAGTTCTGCTTTGACAAACTTCTAACAAGAGGCACTGGCAGCTGCAGAACCCAGGGCACGTTTGGTACCAGCAGTTATTGTTTGGGCTTTTTTCTCCTTGGGCTTTTAGCGTGCTGCTGGTTCTGTGTGATCATCCAGGCAGGGAACACAAGTGTCCCTGCAGCACTGACAGCAGCTGGTCCCCAACAGCCCGACACTTTTCTGAAGCCACTTGGGTATAGGTGAGGATCCATTTTCCACAGCACCTTCCCTAGACCAGAAATTTTGATAACCTGCTCTGGCAAATTTGCATGAAGCAGGGTCCAAACCAAGGATGTGGATTGTCTCACCTAGAAAAACGCCTGAAGGACTTTACCATGAGGCTGATTTCCAGCAGACAGGGTTACCAATCTTGTATTTTGGGGGTAAAACCCACCAGATTCCTCCATCAGCTGAGTGTTTATCCCTCAAGCTTGTCATTACCTGAGCTCTTGCCTGAGGTCATGGAGAGGTGGTAGATCAGACCTGGGTGGGCTTCCTGCAGGTATAACAGGAGTCCTTGGGACCTTTCCTGGAAAACCATCATACTCACAGAGAAGGAACGGATGTGGTCTGGCTTTCATGTCTGCATGTGGAGATTTCAGCATGGCCAAGACTGGGATTAAGATAAAACCTGATGAAAGCCAATCAATAATGGGTCTCAGGCAGCTCAAGTCTGCATTCAGCCTTTGTCTTGAGTTTCTAATAGTGACAGACAGAAAACATCTAGAAAATCTCCTTCCACCATTGCGAATAAACTGTTGTAAAGCAGCTTCACAGCTGCTCAGGGATGTGGGGCAAGAGCTGTCTCTTCTCCCAGCTTGCATCAAATGCCACAGAAAGAACATAAGATTAAATTTGGCTCCTGTGGGCTTTTCTGTCTTGGAACTAATGAAAGTGATAACTCAGCAGGAAGAATCAGATATGGCATATCTGGTTTTGCAGTCAAAGAATCTAGTTAAAGGTTTTTGATTATGTCCATGCTACTTTACACAAATTTTTAAAGCATGTTCCCCATTTCACTGTAATTCCCAGTTTAAAATACTGCTGCAGACAGATCTTTATTATTTTCAAAATGTATTAACTAGTCATGGTCAAGGCTTCCTTTCCGAGTTAAGAAATTTTTTTCAGGACTTATTCAAGTTTCTAACAAGATGGCTTTGAAGTTCTGTCCAAACATAGCTTGAGATAGCATGTTTGAAAACTGACAATAAAAACTGCAACAGATTTTCATCCTCTTTTAAACTCTGATAATTTAAAGAGCTTCTTTTGAGACAAAAATAACCAACAATGTGTGTGACAAACAAAGCCATAAATGCATTCCATCAGGGAAAGCGCACTAACAGGAAATCCTACATTCAGTAACAAATATTCTTAATTCTTCCCTTATCAGTTTGCTTAGGGTTTTTCAGAGCTGAAGGGACACAAAGTGTGGTACAGGCAGTGTTTTCAGACACAGGCCCTTTAAGCATAAAATGTTTTGTTTCAGTATGTTCACATTACTCTCCCAGGGTGATGCTGTATTAATCATCCTGCTCAGATCTCTGCTCTCGTGGCTCAGATGTGTGCAAGCTCCATGATACATGATGCTGTTTTCTGGGATAGATTCTCCCTGTTTGCAGGGCTGCCCAGTACCACAGACCACGTGTGGGTGGATTACAGCGTTCGGGCCTTTACACAAAGCGTGCCTACGTGCACTTAGACTCTGCTCATCCCACAACACTAATATTTGTGCTAGCTCCAGTACTTGCAATTATCAATGACCTCAAAGTACTCAAGACTTATACTCTGGCCTTGGTTCCCTAGCAGAAAAGGACAGAGAATTTCCTCACCATATCAATAGTAATTTTTGCCACAAAATGTCTCTCAAGATTAATTTTCAGTAAAATAACCTTAACTTACTAAATTAACCTGAGCTTACTAAATTAACCCCAATTTAATAAATCAGCCTTGACTTAGTAAACCAACCTTAACCTAACCTTAGCTCTAGCCAGCAATGTAATACCAAAATTAATGAATAACAATTAGCCACGTTTGTAAAGCTTTGCTACACACTATTAAACACCTGCAGCCTTGCACCCATGGATGCTATGTCTCAGCGCTGGGTGATGAAAAGCTAAATTAAATCCTCAGCCATGCTGGCAGGCACTTAGAGAGTTCAATGAGGTAACAAGCATCAACATACCCTTCCTGAAAAGCTGCTTTTTCCATTTAAAACCACTGGTGATCAGTCCACTGCAGTGAGGACACAGGAAGCAGCAGCAGCAGCCTGTGCAGGAGTATCTCACTAGAAACTGTGGCAGCTCCTGCTCCCAGGGCTGTGATCATTGCTGGGCATCACCAGCTGTGAAATGAGCTGTTAAGTAAAGAGCAATGATGTGTCTGAGTACTGGATCTTCTACCAGGGCCATTTAGGACACAAGCTAGAAGGACTATGCTTCCTAGAAAACAAGAACAAGCAGCCCTTTAAGATGCATTTTTTCCAGCTGCTGTTAACACTACTTTGGTTGTTCTTTCTTACTCTGCTTGCCCTGTACTTTCTGTAAGTAAAGCAGGCCTTAAGGTTTTTCTATCTCTGTTCATTGGATACCCTCCAACACAGCCCTGAAAGTCTTCAGTTGCTGTGACATCCTTGTCCTCAGCATTTTCACCAGAATTCCTTCCTGCTCGGGGTGGTGCTCCCCAGTCTCATGCTTCTGAATCAAATTTTATTTACAGTGAGCTCTTATCTTTCCAGTGACAACGAGAGCTGGAAAAAGGCAGTGCAGCCGCCCCCTAACAATAACTTTAACCAATGTTTTCTGATCTAAAGCCCATCCTTAGCTGTAGCTCTGACAGTGTTGACCACCTATTTGTTCAAAAGAGAAATATGATATTTACAGGTTTTAAATGATGTTGACCTGCTCACATCAACCCTCAGGTGTTTCATCTATTGGACTCTCGTTCTGAACACTAAGTAGTGGGTCAGAAATGACCATTTTTTTCCAAAAAATTCTGCCTTGAGTTTTTAAAACTCTAAGCCTCCATCCCGTATCCAGAGGACATGCTGCACAGTAGAATTTCAATTCAGAAACTGGTTATTTTGGCAAGTAGGTGGAGCCTCCAGAGTTCACCTTTTTAAGCACTCTTGGCACCCTTCACTGTTCACTCTGTTTTATAGTGGTCCCAACACTGCTGTGATCTACTCTATGCCCTCCTGTGTTGGTTTTCCTTTGGGCCTGCTCCTTCCATTGAGCAGAACTTATTTTGGTTTCCTTTAGCTTTTTGTTACTGTCTTAAACATCAGCCTTATCTCAGCCCCCAAGTCATGATTTGTAGCTGTTGTCCCATTATATTCTGTGCCACTACCAAAAAGGGTTTGTCTTCATCATCCCTCCAGTTTCCTGTCACATAGATGTAGGCTGCTATTAGACCATCCCTGTGTCTCCTCTTGCAGGACAAACAAGCTCAGCTCCCTCACCTTCTCCTGGAAGGCCATCTGCCCTACCCCCATAACTATCTTTGTAGCCCTTTGCTGATTTTTTAAGGTTCTTGACATCCTGATGAGTCCAAAACTGGTCCGACCAGGGATGAACAAAGGAGGCAATAATTTCCCTGAATCTGCTTCTCCTGATACAACTCCATGTGCTGTTTGCACCACCTGCAATGAGAGCAGACTATTGCCTCCCTACACATTTTGGCATCCAGATCCCCTTTCATAAGGCCTCAGCCATTCAATTCCCAGCCTGGGCTGATGTGTGGGGTTATTCCACCCCAAACACAGAACCCCAAGCATTTCTCCCTGCTGAATTTCAGGAAGTTCTTGTTGGCACAGTTTCACATTACTGAAAGATCTTCTGGGTTAAAGCTTTGTCACTTGGGATATCAATCACTTTCCCTTGCTAAGCATCATCTGGAATTTGCTGCAGGGTGCACCCCCCTTGTCTCATCATCCAAATCAGTGATGAAGACATTGAAAAATCCTGGACATCCTCGATACTCCATTTGTTACTGGCCTTCAGCTGGAATTTAAGCCACTGATTATGACTTTAGCCTGGCATCACAACCATTTTTCAAGCACACTCATGCATCCTTCCATACTCTGTCAACTTGAAAATAAGAATGCTGTGGGTGACAGTGTCAAAAATGTTACCAGAGACAAGATATATTCTCCATATTCTTTTTATTCACATAGCCAGTCTTTCCACCAGCAGTCCTTTTTCCAAGGACAAATGTCAGGAACATTAAACGACTTGATGCTTTGTAGATGGTAGACATCAACCTGGCAATCACTCATCTTTGATGGTTTCACTAACTAGGTGGTTCCTACAGCAAAGAAACCTCTGTCCTTTTTGCCTTAGGCTGAGGAAAGCTATCTTGGAGGTATGATTTGGATTGCAAATACCTCTATCCTGTGGTATCTTGAGAAATACTTCATTTTACTTTTACATTTGCTTTTTGATAAAAACACAGCAGTTATGTTTTATTTATGGGAGTGTCTGTATTCTGTTAAAAAAAAACTTATCAGAGTTGCTCTTAACTGAAAGCTGTTAAACATATCAAAAATTCCAGTTGCTGTGATAAATAAGACTTCTGCCTTCCTTTTAGCACGCCGTTTCAGGCAGATAGAAGCTGAAATGCTGCTGAAATTTCCCAGCGTTTTCCACCTATCCAGAGGTTGTCAGCAAAGGTGGTGCTTCACCTGCTGCAATTCTTCATTAGCAAGAAGTTTTTGAGGAGGACTGAGGGTTTGAGAGGCTTGCAGGGGCTGTCCTCTGCTCAGTGTTTAACTCCAGGTGGATGCATGTGATAATAAAACCCACAGCGGAGCCTGCTCAGTTCCCCTGGATGTGTGTAGGCTAAAAGGGGCGGGGTGTGAGCTGGATACCCAGACCCTTGCCTGCCCACGTGCTGAATTTCTGCTGTGCTTCCTGGCTCTGGCCTGCCTTCTTCCCAGGAGCTGTCACCAGGCAGTGTGGAGAAGACCACACTCCAGCCTACGCAGGCTCCTAAGGCTGTCCCATCCTCCTGCAGAGCGCCAAGCATACCCTGGGGGATGCAACACACCCCTTCAGCTTCAGGCCATAAAAACATCACTCTTGTGCATTGCAACACCGCCCTTAGATTATTCCAGAGCCTCTGAACTCAAAAACACAGCACAAAAATAAAGATAAATCTTAGGAGTGACAGGACACCACTTGCAGCACAGAAGGGAGCCAGGGCCAAATGCCACACAATGTGTGGGGTCAGTCTGACACAGAGAGCTCGCCCGGATGCTGAATTCAGGCCACGCCACTTGGTGTCAGGGCCAGACACTGAGGTCTGGCCATTTTATATTTAGCAGAATGGACACAGCATCTGTTTGAGATGCAGCTTGTATGGGCCAAAACTTAACAGCAAAGTGGGATTTTTTTTGTGACTCATTTGCTTTGCTAATCTGAAACAGATTTACCATGCCTTGTTTAATAGGGAACAGCCTCTAAAGCTATTAAATGAATGAAATGCTGGTTTAGAGCTGGCTGTTTGATTCTGAGCAACTGTTTTGAAATGGCTGGCAAAAAGAGCATGTCCAGTTTTGCAGCAAGAGCTGCAATCATCTTACCTATTACTCTCTTATCCTGTCCTTACTCCCTCCATTACTTTGTCTTAAGGCTACACCCAGTCTTTGTCAAAAGAAGCCTCAAGTGATCCCTTAAACAGATTGCAATCAGAAACTGCTGCTTGAGTCCTATGTCCTCTCTGACATCTTCTTCCTTGAAACTTTTGTAAGAAGCGTTGTCAACCCTTGTCTCCTCTACCTGGGCACAAGACAGGGAAGAAACCTGAGGTATCTGTTTCATGGTGTGTTTGTGTTTTATGCCCAGGAGTCCAAGAACATGAACGTGGTCCCAGTCCTGTTGGTGTGGTCAGCTCTGAGTACACAGTGCCAACCAACAATATTACTTTGTTCTTCCTTGACTCTGGGTTCAAAGCTTTAAGACCAGCATTTATGACCAACAACTTCAGAAAAAAGCAGCAGCCATCTAACTAATCACAACTGACACACAGCATTTAGGGTCTTGAAGGACCCGATTTTCTTTTAGTGAATTGCTCAGCTCTGTTACTGCTCTGTAAATGTGTTGCTCAGGGCAAAAGGATGCACACTTTTCAGTGCATTTTCAAGCAGAGGGCACATGACATTTCTACATGAGGAAGATTAGACAATGATCAGGCCTTTTACCAGCTCTTCCTTATCAGACATCAGTGAGGACAGAATTCTGACTTGCACTTGCTGAGCTGCTCCTCAAACCGATAGGCACCCTTCAGCCTGTTCTGCTTGATTCTGAGCTATCTCAGCCTTGGTGGGTTCAAAAGTTCAGCTGAGATGTGAGTTGGATGTTCCTTCAGTGAGGCTGTGAAAAATGGAATGGGAAGGATTCTGGTACGCACAGATGAACCCATGGCTACGTGTTTTTGTGTATAGCAACGCCTCAGCCAGACTGAGTGGGAGGAAGAGGAGGGGGGGAGGGAAGTACTTTCCAGATTTCTAGCCAGTAGAGGAACTTCTTTAAAAATATAACAGCTAAAGATGGGGGCTAGAAGGAGAGAGTGGAGCAATTGTACTTCAGTTTTGGAGAAATTTTGCTCAAACAAATAATGAATCAAAAAGAAGCCAAATTGAATTTGGTGCCTTCTGCTCTGGCCACTATAGGAATTGCAGCTATCTCAGCTAAAGTGACCAGCAAAGTGTTTGAAATCAGGAGATTTCCTGGTGGCTTGCAAGTTCGTGATCTCTTGTTTCTAATAACCTCATGCATCAGAGCACAGACTCATACACAACACCTCCTTGGTCACACCTTCCTGCTAAAGAACAAGTTACTGCAAAGTCTGTTTTGCATAAATGACTTAAAAAGTCCCCTTCAAGCTGCTTGTGCAGCCCCCAAGTGAGTTCTGTTTGAACACTGTGCCTCCAAGGTGGATGTGAGCAGCGTTCATATTGGCCAAGTGCATAGAATCCCCTCTTTCTAGTATGTGAAAGCAGCTTTCAAGAAAAGACATTTACAACTTACAGGTACTTCTTTAAATTTGCTGTTGAATTTGCAGCAGAGAACAGTATTTTCAGTGGATGGTCAGTCAGATTCTCCCCACTGAGCAAATCACAGAATCAAAGAACCACAGATAAGCTGACTTGGAAAGGACCCACAAGAATCATCGAGTGAATGGAGATGGAGTCCTGGTACCCCAAGGTTTTAGCCAGGCAGACTGAGGGAGGATTACAGATGCAAGAAGTTGTAATGACCAACTGTGGGCATTAGCTGGGCTCTGTTAAAATCTCTGCTCACTCAATGCTTCAGAAGTTTAATTAGTGGTCTGTGTACCTTGTCTTCTCGTAGGTCATTTTGGAAAGAAAAGTTCAAGGGGAAGAAATATCAAAGGGTAGATGTTAATGCTGAAGGCAGTACTTTCTAATTGGCTTTCTTTAGGCAGAGGAAACTGTCTGACAAGCACAAACTCTCTTTGGGGATGGGATGGAGAAGGCTACCCATCTCTGAGAGAGCTGAGAAGAATCCACCCATATTTAGAGCCTTCCAACATTTCATTTCTCCCACCTCTGACTGCTGTGTAGGACTAAGGCACTGCCTTTAGTTCACAGTTAAAACAGGTCTCTGTACTTCCTTGCCTGCCCATGGTAATCAACATGAAAAAAAAATCTCGTGTCAGCTTGGTAAAGCTACTTCTGTAAGGAACTTATTGTGTTTATCTGTATGTTTAGTGCAGATCACTAAAAGAACAAGCTCTATACAATTGTCCATACAGGTGTGTATCTGTGTGTTTAACAGGTGGACAGGTCTGAAGAGTGTGACATTGTTCCAGCAGGAACTAACAAACTCATGCAAAAGGCTCAGGCACCCACAAAACCAATTCTCTGATCCTCCAGCAGCCCCAAACAGTTTTCTTTTAAATCATTGGACAAACAGGAGGGTAGGTGAGTAGCTGGTCACCACACACACCCTGCTCGGGCCATCAGCAAGGACACGGATCTTCATGGGCCACAGTGCATGGTGCTGTTCAAACTTCTGCACGGTGGCAAGCAGATGACAAAGAAGGATATACAAAGGACCCATAGGAGCAGACAAACTGAGACTACATCAGTGCATCACACTCTGATTGTGGTGAATTCACCTGAACCTCACAGAACCCCAGAGTCACAGGATCACAGACTGAATAAGGCTGGAAGGGACCACAGTGGGTCATCTGGTCCAACCTCCCTGCTCAGGCAGGGTCATCCCAGAGCACGTGGCACAGACAGTTCCTGGATACTTCCAGTGAGGGAGACTCCACACCCTCTCCGGGCAATCTGTTACAGTTCTTGGTCACCCACACACTAAAGACGTTCCCCCTCATATTCAAGTAGAACTTCCTGTGCATCAGTTTCTGCCTATTACCTCTTGTCCTATTGCAGGGCACCACCGAGCAGAGCCTGGGCCATCCTCTGACACCTCCCTACAGATACTGATAGACATTGATGAGGTCCCTATCAGTCGTCTCTTCCTAAGGCTGAACAGACCCAGTTCCCCCAGCCTCTCCTTGTAAGAGAGAATTTTCAGTCCCTTAATCAACTTTGTTGCCCTCCACTGGACCCATTTCAGGAGCTCTATGTCTCTGTTGTACTGAGGAGCCCCAGAACCGAACACATCACTCCAGATGAGGCCTCACCAGGGCTGAGCAGAGAGGCAGGATCACCTCCCCTGACCTGCTGGCAATGCTCCTCCTGATGCACCCCAGGATACCTTTGGCTTTCTTGGTCCCAAGGACACTGTTGGCTCATGGACAGCTTGTTGTCCACCAGGACCCCCAGATCCTTCTCCACAGAGCAGCTTTCCAGCAGGTCAGCCCCCAACCTGTACTAATGCCCAGGGTTATTCTCCCCCAGGTGAAGGACTCTGCATTTGCCCCCATAGTCTGAAATACAGATACCACTGAGACCTCTAAAACCCCAGTTGGGCTGCCACCACATCAGGATGTGTGTGAAACCACTGCCACCCTGGGAAAAGGAGTTGCTCTAGATCCTAACTGCAACCCCAGATGGGATTTCTTTCCTTTTGTCTTATCCTGCGCAAGTTTCAGTGAATCCCTGCTGGCTTAACCTTTGCACAATAGATAGATTCAAAATGAAGGCTCTCTTTGTGAGTTCTTGGTGTGAAAGACAGGTTTTCATCTAGATATTGCAATTGGAGCCTCTTCTGTTTGGAGGAGGAGTGGAAGTATGCAGCAAATCCCAATTCCCCTTCCAACTGTAGCAGGGATATAGAGCTATCTCTGCCTTTACAATGACATCTGTGAGCTGCAGAGCCAAATTCTTCCTTTTTCCTGTTTGGCTTGAAGAACGTTCATTATTTTTACAAAATGCATTAACTCTTTCAAGAGGAATTGCAAGCAAAGCATTGCACAATGGATGTACACCCACCCTGTAGGCTGTGGCTGAGACTTTTTCCTGGTTAGAAGAAGAGCTGTGCTCAAACTGAGTATGGTACTGACACCAAGTCCCTGGTTGCCTGCATCCTCTCTGGGTTGTGAGGCAGTACCAGAGAAAACTCTCAGTGACCATAAGTATTCATCTCAGACGGAACTCACAGTCAAAAACCTTATGTGGAAATAAACATAAAATCTATTTTAGACCTTGTCTCTCTTGGCTTTTTCTCTTGGCTAGCTTTAATATTTGCCAGTCATCATGTTGACTTCTCACAAACCCAGTTCTTAGGCACTTATTTGTCCATGTGCACTGGACCAAAAGCCTGAGTGGTGAACGCGGGGCTGGGCAGCTGCGTCACTCGGCAGCTGAGTCCTGCTGTGAACGCCGCTCACAGATTCCACACCAACCAACAGAGCTTCCTACAGAAATGTTCCCCGTGGTAAAACACTCCACCAAAACCTCTTGAAGGGACATACCTGTTCAAAGCAAAACAGATAAACTCCCCCAACCCCCCCATTTATTACAGATAAACAGAGTCTTCTGAAATATATTTTTAAAAAATTCACTTCCTTTGCAAATGGCAGGAAGTTCCTAATGCAAGACCAAATAAATGACTCACCCCCCATCTATGCTTTTGCTGAAGCAGCTAAACCTGCCAAAAGCAGTTTCCAAACTGGAAATAAGTACTTAAGTGGGGATATGAATAATACCAGGCAAATCTCTGACAAAGGCATGCGAATCTTCAGTCTGTGGTGTTATTTATTTATATTTTTAATTGAGGTCAATGCCCTTGGTTCAAAGCTGCATTGAATAATTTTTGGAAGGACAACTGATCCGTATGGCTACATGTCAGCATCATCCAGGGATCCAAAGACAACAACAAAAGGCTATAGTAGAATAAAATTCCCAGTGGATGGGGTGTGATATTTGATGGGTCACACAGGGAATTCTTTTAACATGAACCAGCAAACATCAAGTATATTTTTCATAAAACATGTAGCTTAATCCAAAATTATCCCTCCTGTATTGTTAGTGAGAACAAGGGAACACCCAGTTTCTTTTGCAGTGACTAATAATATTACCACTGCTTAAATGTAAGCAGTGCGCAGAGATTTTCTAAACAAACGCATAATATTTTTTGCAAAATATAACGCTGTGCTCCCACTTTATTTAACTCTTTTTTCCTTCTTTGCTGCTGCAGCCCAACCCCTGAAATTTCCTGAGTTAATGCTGGCATGGCAAGAAATATAATGTCAAGGGAAAGAGGAACAGTCTCATAATTAAAATCTGTTTCCATAGCATTGAAATGGATGGAATTGATACCCTTTGGTGGACTTTGGATCAGGTCTCTACTCTGGTGGTTCTTCATTTGCACCACCCTCTTTTCCCTGGAGCCTTGTTAGCATTGATTAGTTAATGGCTTTAAAGTGCTATTTAAATGCTGAAATATTGTTACTGCCAGATGCTGGAACACATAGGCAGGTATGATTAGACTTTCACTAGCATGGAATTATGGCCTTTTATTCTTTGGGTGTGTGGATACCCACAACAACCCAATCTAGTAAAATAAAATAAAACAGTAAATCAAGGACTTGTTTATTTTACTCTCAAATAACTTGAAGACCTGTGCTGTGATCTCAAGTGAAAGCCACCAGCAGCACTGGAGAGGTTTCAGGTTCATTTACACAGCCTGTTTGCTGGTATGGGAATGGAGATCTGTGTCGGAGCAGCCACCCCTCCAGAGCTGCTCTTCTTGAAAGGACAAGTGCATGCCAGCCGCTCAGAGCTGGATTATTAAATGAAATAATATTTACAGTAGAAGTACCCATTAGGATTTCAGAGGGCCCACATGGGTGGCAGCTTGTATTGTCTCCCCAGCAAAGCAGTTCCTAAAGTACACACGTCTGTACACGTACAGCTCCTGCTACAGGAGCCACTCAGCTGCTGTGGGAATGCAGTGAGAGCAGTCCTGCAGCCCAGCACGGCCTGAAAACTCACTGAGGCCGTGCTGTTGCATTGTCAGCAGTGGCACTGGAAAACTAAGCCTGGAAATTCCTGTTTTCCCAACCTGTCTTCTGAGCAGGCTTTTTCAAGCAGAGGGGAGTGATGTTCCCCAAGCTTTCAGCTGTGCTCCTTTCTGGCACAGGTCAGAATTTGGATCTCTGAGCACAAACTTTATCAATTACATCTTCACACAGTAAAATACTTCCTAACTTGGATTTTTAGAATTACTTCATTTTCTTTCGCAATCCACCAGTCTCTCAAAAGTGAGTTAATCACTGTGTTATTCTCAGCCATAAGTAGCAAAATAGCTGGCAAGAGTGCATGACCTAGTGAAGGCTCTGTTTGGATGCACAAATAACCAGGCTTTCCAAACAACTATTCCTCAGGACTTCCACCTGCATGTCTTCAGCATTTTTGAGGGTCCAACGCTGCTTGTGATCTAAATAACAAACAAACTGCAAGGGCCAAAGCAAAAGAAAACACTTCATTTCAGTTCTCCAGTCCATTCCAGACTCTGTACTTGTTTTTTAACTGCAAAAGTCTGCATCTAGTGCACAAGACCAGTTCATTCCATCTGAATCTCTGAAGCTTTGAGCCCCTTCCCCAAAAAGCAGCCAAGCACAGCAGACTGAAAAACTGCTTGAGGATGGGCCAAATCATACAATTCAGACACTGCCCCAGATCTGTTTTCTGAAGGACTGAATGTTTCCGAGCTAGGATATTGTTTCATGATGAGATGAAGGAAGGATTAATCTGTTGGAAAATTAGTCAAGCCCATGTTCTCATTCTAGCATTTGCACTTGTTCCATAACTTCGGTACACCGAGCTAGACAGATCTTCCATAACAAACACAGCATGCCACTGACCTGATGACATAATTTTGAAGATATGACTTCAAAATAGGCTCAGTTGCAAATTAAATTATTTGTGATGGTTTCTTTGGTTTCCTGGCATCACAGTTTAAACTGATTATGAAAAAGATTAGGCCTTTTATCATTCAAAAAACAAAGAAAGCACATACAGAACAGTGCTGTCTTAGGCTGACAAATGCTTCTCTTGCATTGTTCAGAAATGTTTTTTATCCTTGCAGACACTAACTAATCAAAGAGAAGAAAACAAGATAAGAAATTTCCTTTATTCTACACTTGGTAATACTTCAGAGTTATTGCTACACAACATGATCTCCCATAATTTTGTGGTGAAAAAGGAACCAGACTTCCAGGGTTCTGTTTCCAAAGGCAGCAGTTTCTGACTCAGGCGCAGAAGCTGACTTAGGAGGAGAGAAGCTAATATGCATTTGAACAGCAGCAAGCTTTTCTAGACTAGACTTAATAAGCTTATTATATAGCTGAGAAAACAGAGGCTGAGAGTTTAACAGAGTTTCAGAGTCTGAGGAATTTCTGATTTCCTCTTCAGGCCACTGCACAAGGGGGAATGACAACATGCTGTGGATTTCATGTGTTTGGGTCTCTGTAACATGCCATAAAAGTGAAGTTGTTAAGTGAAATCACACAGTTGGGGGATGAGTGTTTTGCAGAAAAGTCACAGAAAAAGCAGCGCAGGCCGTGGCAGTTTAACTCGCCTCTTGGCAGATGGCTACACACAGAACTGTGTACACAGAGATACTCTTGCTCAGCAAAGAGGCCTCTTTTTGGAATAAACGATTAGCTGCGCTTCTTGCCAAAGGGTTGTTCACTGGGAAACTCACCCAGCACTTGCAGCACCCGCTGCACCCTCTGAACTTCACCAAAAATGTGCAAAGGCATTATTTCCCTCCTGCAATTACAGTTCCTTCCTAGTGGTTATTTTAATGTGTGAGCATAAGATTTTGCAACTCTGGTAAACAGACTTTATACCTATACAGAAGTATGTCCGCAGGACTTTGACCACCTATGCCAGGACCCCGCTGTCGCCATCCTCGGCTCATTCTTTCCCAAGGCTGCTGCTCCTTCGGTCCTTGGGCAAGCCCTCGCACACATTCCCTTCTCCTCGCCGACCTGTGCGAAGCCCCGGCTACCCGGGGACGCGGGGCGCGGGTCTTCACCGCTGGTTGCTCTCCAGCCTGCCCGGGAATGCGATGTCAGCGCTGAGCCTCCTCCGTCTGGGCTGCGCGGCCAGGGAGGAGGAGGACCCGGGCTTGCGGGTGGGCGTCGGGGCTTCCTGCTGATACTCAGGGACCCTGCCGGGCCGCGCACCCGGGCTCAGCCGCTGCGAACGCGGGCGGCGGGGCGAGCGCGGCAGCGGGCGGGCGGGCGGAGCCCGTGGCGGGCGGCGGCGGCAGCACCGCCCGGCGGGCGGGGCAGGGGCTATAAATGCACCCCGCGGCCGCGGCCGCCGCTCGGAGCGCGGGGTGGCAGCGGCGGAGCAGGGGCAGCGTGAGCACGGTAGGTAAGGGAGTTCTGTCCGTCCGTCCTTCTGTCCACCTATCCATCTGTCTGTCTTTCCGTCCGCCTATCTTTCTGTCCATCCATTCACCCACCCCCGCGGACTTCGCAGTCCCCTCGAGTGCGCATCCTTGCATCACTCTCCTCCTTTTTCTTGAAACTGAATCCCTTCCCCCTCGCTCCGAGCAGGTCTTTGCCGGGTGCCGGGGGGACGAGTGGCTTTCAGCGGCTTGGAGGGGACAGCGCACGGCGCGCCCCGAGCCGGACCCCGGCCCTTCCCGGGAGCGGGGGCGGCTGCGGGATGCTGCTGCTGCCAAGCTCCAGGCTCCCGGGTAGCAGCGGGATGGGATGGGCCGGGTTGGAAAACAGCTGTGGAGCCAAGGCACATACTTTCTCTAAGGAAGTTGACCACTGGTGATTGCTTGTGTTTCTCTGCTCTCGCAGCACAGGACAGCCTTGCTCGGTGTCCGGTCAGTTCTTTCAGTGGGGTTGTTGTCATCGTGTGTGACGATAGGCACAGTTCGCTACCCGTGCTTCAAGGCACTGCTCGGCTCGGAGCACCTGGGGGGAGTGTTTGCAGTGGAGGCGCAGCCACGCACTGGGCTTGATGAAATAAGGGATTTCACTTCTGCTAGGGAGGAGGTTTTGATTAATGCTTTTCATCATAGTGCAGTTTTCCTATAAAACACTTGCAAGCTGGTATCGGTCACTGCATAACGCACTATTTCACAAAGATCACAGTGCCCTGTTTAGCACCCCATCCCCAGAACAGGACTTCAGATAGAAGTATTTATCACCTTATGTTATTTCGATTATTTTCTTTCTCCTATATAAATATGAACTGTATTTTGAACCTAGAAAATGCAATTGTAATGACGTGGAAGAGGTCAAAGACAACCTGAAGTTTTCTGCTCGGGGTCTCTGCATGGTGTTTTGACAGTTTTGGTTTCCTCTGGCTTTTTATCAGCTTTTTTGTATGTGTGTTCAAGTGTGTCAAAGACACACAGCTGCTGCAAAACTCACTGTTGAGCGCAAGCAATGGAAATAACCTGTAAAGAGGAGCTATCAAGTGCTTCAGGTAAACATCTGAGAAGCCTGCCTTGCTGTTCTTAGCCTTGGCTCTTACAGGCATAATTTACATCAAAACTTCAGCCAGTGGCTTTAACTGTGCACTTTGAACTTGGCTCTGGGAATGTGTTTGTTTTTTTGATTTTGGAGGATTTTTTGTGGGGACTTTTTTTTGTTTGTTTTGGTGTGGGGTTTTTTTGTGTGTGTTTTGGTTTGCTTTTTTTTGTGGATTTTTTTTTTGTTGCTTGTTTTAATTTTGTGCTCTTTTAACCAGAGTCTAATGTAGTTTGACATAGAATGACTGGGTTTTTATCACAAGTACTTGAGTAAACAGCAGGCAGCTAATGCTGCACGATGTTCTGTGCACAGCAAGAATTTAATGACTTTGGATGAAATAATAAAACTCAGAGTATATGCAGCAAAAATAGTGATTCTTAAAGGCTTGTACATTTCCCAGGGTACTAATGAGCCCCATGCCCTCAAAGAAGAGTAACTCATGAATGGGTTCAGGAGGAACTGCTGTGTGTTTTGGTATGGAAAACATGGATGCAGTGAAAGCAGGTTTTAATGTAGTAATGAGAGACTCCTTTGGGTCTGGATTTTATATCTAAAATTTTTCAGTAAAAACTGAATAGGTGCCATGGCATAATGGTTTGGGAACCTGGAGGCCTCAGCTTCTGAATATGAGTTCCTCATGCAGTAGATAACTGAATGGGCTTGATTTCAACTTTAAAAACTTTGAACAAGATTTTCTACAATTACTGAACTGAGAGAACATAGAATGGTTTTGACTGAAAGATTATCTAGTTCAAGCCCCTGCCGTGGACAGGGGCACCTTCAACTAGTCCAGGTTGCTCAATGCCCCATCCAACTTGGCCTTGAACACTTTCAGGGATGAAGCAGCCACAGCTTCTCTGGGCAACCTGTGCCAGTGCCTCAGCACCCTCACAGTGAAGAATTTCTTTCCAATATCTAAAATAGACCTTCTTTCAGTTTAAAGCTATTCCCTCTTGTCCTGTCATTACATGCTCTTGTAAAAGGATGAGCTCTTCTCCTGAGCATGGGCACACTGTGAAATGACTGACCTTGAACCAGGCTGGGGAAAAAGGGTCAAGAAGGTCTTGACAAACTAGGGTTTTCATTTGTTTCCCTTAGAAAAAAGGGTTTGTGTACTTATTTCCTGCATTCATTGACCTCTTTACCAACACGACAACAAGACAGAGATGTCAAAGCATCAGGTGTCCACAGAATCAGGCAATAGCCAAAGAAGTGTCACCCTCTGCTGAGGGAGGGCTGCTACATGCGCTGCCTGTGTTTGGGAACCAGCACCTGGGCTACCAGAAAACAAGCTCCTAAAGTTTTCTGTTTGTGCCTTGCACAATGGCTTTTTTTATTCTTGCCAAAATAAAAAGGAACACTAAAACTGTGTGACAGATCATCTGGGTAGATTGCATGAATACTCAGTAAAACCAGCAGGATTCCCCTATTGTCTTTCCTCCAGTAGGAGGTACTCTGCTCTTTGAATATTCCTCTTTGGACTATGACAATTACATAGGGAGATTACAGGGCACCTTTTGGAGCACTTTGGCAAGGGAACATGGTCCTTAGAAGTAGTTTTAAGGCAATTAAGTAATTTGCTCTTGTAGTTCAGGTGGGATTAGCAGTGAAGTGTTGGAAGAAAAATTCTTTGGTTCAGATTTTTAAACCTAAGTGATTAATTTCTTTGACTGAAGTGCAACATACATCTTCTCATGACCAGCTTAAGAGATTTTGACAACCTTCTAGCTTCCCACAGAAAATTCTGGTTTTTCACTTAACCTCATTAGAGCACAAAACATAGAGCATATATGTAATGAGACATTTCCTGCTGTTATTGTCTCAAAATAGACAAAGAATAAAAGAAAAGATACAGAAGGGGTGAAGCTGGCTTGAAGCTCTTCAGAATGAACATGAGTAGAAATTGCAAAACTCTCAAAAATAATAGAAATTCTAATTGTGGTGGATCAGCAGTGTTTACATCATGTGCACAGCTGGAAGCTTAAGGCAGCAAAAGCCTGTTTGCTGTCAGGGAGAGCATAGCCTGGGGGAGCAATGGCCTGGATCGGTTCAGTCACAGCAACATGCAACAAGAGTGACTTTCTCTGACTGCTCTGGTTTGATCTCTTGGAAGGAAAACCTTCCAAAATACAGGAGATGTAACTGCTTGGCATTAACAAGGATGAAATGCTGGTTCTGGAGATGAAGTATGATTTCCAGCTGACTTTTTACATCTAACTTTCGTGTTGAGTCACAGCACCTAGAAATACAGACGTACAGAAGAGCCCACCTCATCCTGTCACTGTTCCCTAAATAGACGGCATTGCACATAGAGGCTTCCCTTGGCTTCAGCTTCAGGTGTGCATTTGAATGGTTACCTAAAGCAGGATGGTGTTGTCCTGCCTCTGTGGAGAATTTCCCTGGACAGTTAGGTGGGGTCTGATCTCCAGTTTCAGTAGCTCATCATAAAATCATTAAGGGCTTGTGTTGGAAGGGACCTTAAAGATCATCTGGTTCCAAGCCCTCTGCCATGGGCAGGGATGCCACCCACTAGATCAGGTTGCTCAGGTCCAGGAGCAGCTCTGCCCTCTACCCCAAAAGCTCTGTCCCAAAATTCTAGGTAAATTACTTGCTGCTACTGGAAAGTTAAGGGAAATATTCCGCAACTGTTTCAAAGACTGAGAGTAAGGCAATCCCATTTTCAGGTTCAGTGGTGTGTGTTCCTACGGATGACTAAAATCTGGGTTAGACATTGTGGAAATCAATGGCTGTGAATATAATGGCTATTGAACTTGGTGTTTCTCTCAAATGGTGGCAGCTTTTTTCCCTATCTGTGTCACTTCCAGAGCCCTGGGTGACTTCAGTGAGGGACAGCTAGTGGGAGGTAATCCCTGCTGTTAATTTCCTTTGGCTATGGTTTTTAAGCAGCAGTAAGGAGCCATTCAGAGCTTTTCCTGAATATGTGTTCACATATCATTAAAGTGTTATTATGACATAATTAAACTCAGTACTGAGAGTCCATGTGAATCAGTACCATTATCTGACATTTAATCCAGAACAGCAAGTGTGGAGTACAGAATAAAGTAAAGCCTGGAATTATCCAAGTGTCAGACTTGAGTGTACAAATGTTGGATGATGAGGGTGATGAGTTTAGTTTTACTTTTCTCTCAGGGCTGCTGCAGGTTCAGGCCTGTTTTGTTTTCCAGCTGGCACGAGAGTGTTGCCTTTGGATAAAGCCCAGAAGTTTGTCGTCAGAGGGGGTGTTCTCCATGCAGAGGTGCTCCGTTGTGTGCTTGCTGATGCACAGCTGGACTGCCCGTGCTGAAGAAATTTTCCACAGCTGTATCTCTTTGTGCTAAGCAGGATGTGTGTCAGTTTTGCTGCTCTTATTTTGTGTGGCTGATCACATTTCCTATGTTTCTTTAGGGTTTGGGGCTGCTTCCTTTCAGTTAGTTGTCAAAATTATAATATATCATTTTCATCTGTCAAGTTTTTTCTCTTGGTAGCTGGAAGTTGGTCAATAAAGATCTTCCTTTTCAAGACCTGTTTTTAAAACTGGGTATTCACTACTTTTCCAAGCCTTCAACTGGCTGCTTCCTGCCTGACCTAAGTATAGCTTCAAAAGTATAGCTTTTTCAGCTTATTTTCTACCATGGATGTGTAGGGTCAGTCTGCTAGACCTGTTCAGATGATGCAGAAATTAATGGAAACACCAAGCATTAGGACTAAGTGTAGCATGAAAACTGAATTCATGGCAAAACAAGTCTTTCCATTTGCTTTCAGCCATCCCTAGCATTTGGTTTTGTGTGTGTGGTTTTTCTGTCCTTGCCATTTCAGTACTCTTACAACGTGACTTCAGGAAATTTTGAATTTTAGGAAGCACATACTAAGTAATGAGGATCTTAAACTGTAATGCCCTCATGAAGACTCTGTAGGTGGAGGCAGTGGTACTCGAAGCAAAGAAGTGTTAATATATTTTTATGTATAGACTGGTGTGTTTACCGGTAGGCATAAGGTGTAATGGAAAAGCAATCAGCAAAGTAGGATGCAACTTTCAAAGTAACTTTTATTTGTGAACACAGTAAACAGACATCCAGATGGGAAGTGCACTGTTAAAGGAAGGAAGGATTGCTCTTGCTGGGGGGTTTTGAGTTGCTTCCTTCAGGAAGCTTGTGTGCACCTTGTCAGATGAATGATGTAATTTTCTTGCTGCCATAGTTCTGGAGTGCTCTAAACATGCATTGCATATACTGCAACATATCCCTGCTAAATTTTAAGATGTGTTTGTGTCCTTGGACAGAGTTGTGGCATTCTGGGCTATGGGGCTAATTATGCAGTAGAAGCACTGCAGAATTTTATGATGAACTTTAATATTAATCTTTCCTAGATGATTCAGTTCAAGAACGTCACTTTTTTTTTTTTTTTCCATGTGAAACACTATGAATTTTATGAAGATTTGTATAAAATCCCAATGCTACATAAAAGCTTGGACATGTATAACTCCAATTCCTCTTGTAAACACAGCCTGGAAAATGATAACAAAGTTCTCTGCCCGTAATAGGCACTAACCTGGAGTGTAGATGGGTAAGGCTTTTAAATAAGTCAGCTGAGGATGGCGAATTGCCTTTTGCCCACTTTGAAGGATTTTGAAAGGGCTTATTTTGAGAAGAAAGGAATATTCTGGTACTAGATGGTGGTGGTTTAGACACTCCCTCACCAGTGCCATCTGTTGTGGTGCGGGCTGTGTGCTCAGCCCTTGGGGAGATCATATTGTATCTTTGGGTGCTGATGCTTGCAGGCAGTGGAAGACTTTTGCCCAGATGTAGTGCCAAGTAATTCAGCACGTGAAAACGCTTAAATATGGGAAATTTTATAAAGGGACTTGCTTGGGAAGAATGAAAGATGTCTCTTAACACAATGGCCATTTGTGCAAAGTTTGAGTTCACATTAAGCTCTAGAAGGCTAAAGTTCCTCTTAGAAAAGGGAACTGGCCATGCATGGGAACAGAATAATATCCATAAATTATACTTTTCTCCTCAACAAACTAACAAAAACCCTCATGCACTCATCATGGAAAGCTTCAGCCCAGACATTTTGGCAGGGCTTAGAAAGAGAACTTGTAATAGCAATGACCAAGCAATTTTAATAGATGGTAGAACAAGTCTTCTATGTACTCAGAAGCTGCAACCCATATAGTATGATCTCGTGAAAAAATGTAAATTAAGAAACATCATCAACCTTAACAAAGCGATGCTTTGTAACTTAAGTCCTCATCATTGCAACATCAATGTGAAAATGCAAAACACATAAAAAGAATCCACTATATACTTGCAAGAGTGCAACCTGGAGAGCCGGACAATATTCCTCATCTCTGAGTATACTGTGAGCCTCTCTCTTCTGGAATAATCTTGGTATGTTTTTGCCTCTAACTTTGACAGAACCACCCACTTGTTGAAGCGGCTGCAGCTGGGCAGCAGCTATGAACTATTAAAGCATGGCAGATTGCGAATAGGAGGGGGCAGGGAGCATGTCCTGACACTGGTGAGCTGTGGGAACAATAGCTTGTTTCTTGTCTGTTTAGACCATAATCTTTGTGGCAGAAGCCGTCTCTTCCATGTTATGAAATACCTAATCCATCTCTGCCCCCTCATAACATCTATGTTGTTTCCTCTGCCCCCAAAGCCCAGCCCAACACCCCCGTGCACAGCAGGTGCCAAGTCCTGTATCAGTGCATCACCTTTAATCTTTGTTTCAGACCTTTGTGCGTGGTCAGTGGAAGGAGCAGTGGGAGGGAGGATGCAGGGGAGGGTGCTGGGGCAGTGGAAGGAGACAGGAAACAAAGCCTAGGAAAGCAGCTGATTGTTCCTCATCCTTTCCACCCTGCAGTGCTGCCACCCACAGCCTGGAGCCCTTTAAAGCTAAAGTACAACACTGGCACCGGTGTGAGTGGGCAAATCTGTCTTTTTAAAGATCATCTAATTCCAACCCTCTTTTCACTAGGCCGGGTTGCTCAAAGCCCCATCCAACCTGGCCTTGAACACTTACTCTGTGTTATTGGACAAAACCACTTGTCACAGAGGTATGACCTGAGGCAGTTTCAGGTGCCAAATGCTAAAGAAGCATGAATTTTGGGGAACTTCATTAGGGTTTGTACTCTGTGCCTCATGGAGTCTTGATGTTATAGTGTAGGTAGTGTTAGGGATTGCCACAACAGGAAAAAGCCCTAAGGCATGAAAGCTTTGCATTTCCCTGCCAGCTAGGAAGAGATAGCTGCTCATTATACTGGGAGGGGAGTACACAGCAGGGGTGTCCAGCAAAGCAGGGATGGGGACAGCAGGCATGTCCTTTGGCCAGCTTCTACTCCTGTGAGACATGGGAGGACCTCAAGCTTTCTAAGGAGCATTCTTCATTGCATCCCACAGCGAGAAGGTTGTGCAAGCTATATTGCAACAGTTTCTTGCTCAACATCTGCAGGGTAAACAGAAGGGCTGCTTCCAGCTCCCTGTGTTTTGGTGCTACTATCCATGTGCAGCTGCCAGCGTGGTTTGTGCTTGTGTGGAGTGACCAGCCCCTGGTCTGAGGAACTGGCAGTTCCAAAGCTGTGTCTGATCCCAGAGTGACCACAGCTGAGCTGTGCCCATCAGGCACTGGAGACAGTGGCAGGAGTGAAAACAAGCCAGAGGAGGTGGGCTGGAGCTGAGCCTGGAGATCTCCTCTCTCACTGCAGGAGAGAGCCCCAGCCGCTGGCAGGTGGGCTGGGGGAGATGCTGTGGCCCCCCAGCTGTGCCTCTGTGGTGGGTCAGCTGCTGGCTCTGTCCCTGCAGCTGTCTCCGTGTGGCTTCACCCGGCTGTTACTTGGCACCGGGCTCGAGTTCTGGCCGAAAGGTTTTGGTTTCCTAATCAGATTGATTAGCACATAGCATGAGTGTAAACTTAAAAATGGTTAAAACTTTAAGCTATTCTTGTTTTTTTGGCTTTGAAAAAATCAGTTATGCTACATTATTCTCCTAACAACCCACATTTGTTTTTTTTTCTTGGATGCCAGCTCTCATTTTCAACTAGAGCCTTCAGGAAAACATGCAGGTGGAGTAACTCACAAAGAGGGTTGAAAGAAAATAAAAGTAGAATGGTTAGAAAAAAGTAATGAAATTGAGTATCAGCAGTGTGCTGTGCTTGAAGAGGGCTGGATGATTGCAGCTCACAGGGCATCTATGAGCTGGAGACCACCAGGCAGCATAGCTGTTTCAGTTCCCTGATAATATTTGATTTAATGCTTTGATTACTGACCTTTTCTCATTTGAAACTTCAGACTATTTAAGCATTCTGCTTTCAAACTTTTTGTCTCAGGTTATTAACTTCTGGTTCAAAATTGAGATAATGTGCGACTGGAGACTGAGGAAGCCTGGAGAGTCCTGGGTAGCTGAGCGTCTTCAACTTTTGAAACTTCCTGCTCAAACTGTTTATTCAGATCCTACTTAACTGTCAAAAGTCATTTGCCTTTTTTAAAGGGGAGGAACTGCTGTAAAACCTCTTTCATGATTTGTTGTGTGGAGCGATGTCAGAGAAAAGCAGTAACTGTACACAAAGGACCTCGTGATACCAACGCCTGTAACAAAGAGTAGTTTAAACAGGGCAGTGTGGGGGCAGATGCTTATGCACGAACTGTTTGGATGCTTGCAAATGAATCATTGGATTCACAAACAGGAAGATTAAGTTTGTCAACTTTGTTATAAAATACCTGAAATGTAAACTGCACTTAGAGATGCATTATGGCCCATAACAGTACATGGGTGCTATGAACTGTCTTGTCTTGATGTCCACTTGTCTCTGTTTAGTCTCTGCTTAGTGGACACAAGTTGTTTTTTCAAGCTGCTCTCCAGTTTGCAGTAACCATGTTTATGTTAGGCCAGTCAGACAAGTTTGCAGCATTTACTGTTAATGACTGGATGAGGTCTAATTGACTGTGTGGAAGGCTCAAAGGCTGTTTGAGCATCACAGTAACTTTCCGTCATTGTCAGAGGCCTGAGCTGCTTGGTTGTTTTTCTGACCTGGAACTGATGTGGATATTTGCCAATCAGCTTTTTCAGAGCTTTGGAGACATTGTAGCTCTCTCCATCCTTGTCTCATCCTTTCATAATTGTTCTGGGAGCTGCTACTGGTGCACAAAACCTCCGCCACCTGTCCTTCCTACCTTCTTTGGTGCCAGTGCTGAAGACACCTCTACCTTTCAAGGGATAAAGTGCAGAGTGATGTCACTGGCTTGGAAACACCTCCTACCTGCGGTCCTGGAGCACAAGTTTCACATGTCCCTCTCTGTCCAAAGAGAACACCAGTTCTTGGGAGCTGCAACCCTCAATGCCCACAGCTGTTTCCCTCTTTACCATTAGATGCTCATGAGTATTTCATCCCACATGCAACGTGATTGCTGTCCCTCCTGCTTGCTCAGCCTGCAAAGAGGAAAATGCCATCAGGATGCTCTGGTTCCCCTTCTACATATCAGTACTCAAAAGGAGAATAATCTCTGTTGCCAGTGTTTAAACAAGCAGTTTTGAGGAAATTGCCTTTTTTATGAAACACTCAGGCAGGAGCCTTTTGTTGCTCTTTGTTTTCTATCATAGCACAGAAATAAAAAGCAGTTGGGTGTGAGGGCAGAGAAGTCCTGTGCAGCTGGTAGCAGTGCCCCCAGCCCTTCATGGGTGTGAGGCCATTGTGCTTGATGAGGCACCCCATGGCACAAGCTTGGACAGCCCTACATGTGCCTTCAGAAACAGGAAGTTTAAAATGGGGGATCTTGGAACCTGTTTTGCTTCTGTGCTTGAAAGGAATTCAGTCACAGATATGCATATTACCTAATGTTTGGTATTTATGATTGCAGCATTGCTGGGGTCCAAGGATTGCCTGATGGGTGCCTTTTTAGTCTCTTTGCTGGGATCTCTGATGTGCCAAGCCAGGCTGCACATTTATCCTGTGCCTTCTGCTACCAAAACAAGGCTGCAGCAATGATTGTCCCTCCAGCAATGATACAGAGGGAAAGGAGATGTATTCTGAAACTTTAGTATCAAAATAATTCGGCTCCTGATACAGATTTCTGAGTTAATAGCCTTGGTTATGGCCGTTCCTACAGTGGTTTTGGAGGAGTGAGATTGGGCTGGAATGGGTACAGAAAGGCCTCTGAATGAAATCAGTCAACACAGTATTGCACAGATGACTTCACCATTCCCCACACCTTCCTTGCTTCCTAGAGTCTGATGCCCTTCCTACTACTTGGCAAAGGTAGATATGCCATCAGTTTTAAAGCACTTTGCCAGCTGCAGAAGTGTCTTAAACATTTAGTTTTCTCTTAGCAGTATAATTATTTTAAAACTTAAACCTCTGAGCAGCAATTGCAACAGGTGTCTGGGTACAGGGTGGAAGGTGGCCTCTGGGTGGAAGTGGCTTGTCCTGGAGAGGAGAATCTGGGACCTCTCAGCAGGCTGAATTGGCCAAGCAGAGTGAAAAGAAGTTGTTTTTCTCCAAGTTGGCAACTTTAAACTACTGCTTGCAGATATAAATGAACTTTGTCTTTGGAAGGCATCTGTGAGGCAAGTGCTTTGAAATGGGCATAAAGGGATGCTTGTATGGTTATCTGTTTAGGAGAGTTACGCAGATACATTAGCTTTGAGCTGCCCTGTCACAAAACAGAGGGCAGCACAAAGCACCTATTTAGAAAGTATAAAATTTGTGCTGATCAAGGGTGGTACAAAGCCACTTCCCCATCTTTCTTCTTGGAAAAAAAAGATGTTTTTTACAGTGCTGTCAGCAGGGCTTTGTTTGCCAGCTCTTGTGAACAAACAGCATGCTATTATCCTACCTTATTACAAGGTTGCTGCTTGGTAGGAATGTTTCAGGTATTCCTGATGCACAGAAGGATAACCCAGAGCTGGGAAATGTCTGATCTGAAAACATTGTGGCTCCAAGATACGGTGTCTTTCCAAAAGTGAGAACTTGGTGTAGGTAGGGCTTTTGTTCAGCAGACCTGGTGGCAGTCATGCAATCTGCTGGTCAGCACTTCCTAATGCCGGCTCTTTCAGAAACACAGAGCAACAACTTTGAACTATTATGAAAACAGGATTGTTTTTTAAAGCTATAAAAAGCATCCATCTTGTTCTTTTTTGGCACAGTTTTTTTGCTCATTTGTAGTCAATGCTCTGAGTCCCTGAAAATCTGAAAGTACCCCGTGTAAACATCTCTGTTCCACAAACAGTAGCTGTGGCTTTGTTCCCTGAGCCACTTCTTACTGGAAAACTGCAGCAGGGGACCTGGCTTCTTACTATCCTCACCTATGGGCAAACCATAGAAAAACCTCTTGCACTTCTAGTCCCTATTGCAGAATTAGATGCAATATTAAGGTATTTGTCTTAACAGAACTTGCTGAATTAAAAAAAAAAAAAAGCCCTTTGACTTAGGTGCAATTGCATATGAATATTTCAACCTCCAAATATTTCAACAGCATTTATTTTTCCTCTCTGCCATACACAGTGGCTCACTGTGTAGAATGGCAGACTACATAGATGGATGTAATCCCAAAAACATGTAATGTTTGCTAAAATGTCGCAGTTGCTCAAAATTTTGCAAATTTTTTTTTTTTGCTTATTCTTTTTGATTAAAATCTGTGACAGACAAAACACAATGGGAAACCTGGAGAAAAGGGTGAATCAGAGCCACTTAAGTCTCCTGACTTTTTATGTACCTCTGATGTCATCTTGTAAATTTGGATTACCAAGCACTGGCAATGGGATCAGTTTTTGTCCTGCCTTCATGCCTCAACTAGTGGTGTAAAATATTAATGAAATGTTTCTCTAAATTTAAAATCCCCAGTCTAATTTTTACCAAAAATCTCCCAAATTGCATAGCTAGCAAGAAGAGTTCCTTAAATCCAAAGCTATTTCCATGTGCATGGACACCCATATTTTTCCAGCATTAACTCTTCTAGTCTGAGTGTGTCCCTTCGTCGCTTTCTGCAGCACCCAGCCATCCTACAGTCACCAGAGCATCTTTGCCCAGGGACAAATGCATTGAGTTAACCCATGGGGCAGAGTGAAAAATAATGCTGCTGCCACTGCCTGGATGCTCCTGTGGGCTTCACAGCTCTTCCTGAGCCTTCAAGTCATTTATGTAGACAGCATGATGGGCTTAAATCAGATTTAAGTCAGGAGATGGGAATTCATGGTTTAAAGAATCAATGTAAATTGTGTTCTGTAGTTCTATGCTTATCTTCAGAAAATAATTAAAATATGTTCAGTTACACTTAGTCAATAATTCCTAAATGTGTTTCTGCCTCGTCTTGCTTTGAGTACACTTACTCATATGCTTTACTTGAGGCTGTTCTAAACTTTTCTTAAAAAGTAAATATTTAATTTGTTTTATAATTGTGTATTGTTGATGGACAAAATTGGAAATTTATTAAAGATGCCCAAACCTCACATGATATGCATTTCTCCAGCAGGCTAAAGGATATGTAATAAATAGACTTTGACTTCTGTATTTGTCATCCTGCTGCTACAACAGTCCTAGTATCTCTTTCAAGAACTATTTCTAGTAATTCATTAGAGCTTCCTAGGGAACAGCCCTCAGACTCTGGTGCCTTATCTTTGTCATGAGAATGAAAAGATGCTGTTCTCGACTCCCAGTCTGGGCTGATGTGGTTGCTGAACTGAGATGCTGTTGGTCCAGTGCAGAAGGTGCACTGCACCTGAGCCATGACCTCTGACTCTCTTTGCCTTGGCAGTCACCTCTCCAGGGGTTTGGCTGTGTCTGTGTTCCCAGTTAAGCTTCCTGCAGCTGAGGGCTAGACATCACAGTGCCAGTCCTGTCCTAGAGCAGGATGCATCAATCTTGTTCCTTCCTTTGACAATTTTGAAAATAGCATTATTGCACGAACCTTGTTGGTGTCCACTTAAAGGAGTATCTGATTTTTATCTGTCCTGAAGAATGGAGCACATCAATCTGACAATATAATGGTGCTAATACGTGTCCAGTTCAGTTTTCTCACTGTAAAAATCTGGGGGATAGTGAAGGATCCTTTCATCCTTTTCAGAAACAACTATTAAAGCAAACTTCAGGAGTTAGTTGTGCAGATTTGGCTATGCCTTCTTTCACCTTTGGGATGATAGTTTCCGTGGTTTTCTCCATTGGTCCCTGCCCTGTTTCCTTCTGCATTCCCTGCTTTGAAGCTGCCAAGCTTCTGTTTGATCTTGCAGCCTTAATATTTCTTTAATCTTGTATTGTGCAGGAGTGTGTATATAAATAAACCAGGGAGGCATTTTACAAGAGATTTGTAACCTTCTTGCAGAGGTCTTTTAAACTATAACCTGAAAGAGTGGGTCACTGTGGGGGCTGGGTGGAGCAGGATCTTTACTTGTTCCTGTATTTAATCTTTGATGCAAGCTGAGAACAAATCTCTTTTCCTCTTTGCAGATATCAGCTACTGACCATGTCAACAGAGTTCCAGGATGCTCACCTTGCAGAGGTGAAACCTCTGGTGGAGAAGGAGGAGGTAATTATTTTAAAGCATTTTAGAGCTTGTGTTTTCTGTCAGGACTGCTGTTGGAACTGCACATAATAATCTTAGATTATTTTGAACATGTTGTATGGAAGAAACAAGAAAAACTGAAGATGGAATAAGACTTGTTTTTTGGGTTGTTTTTTTAATGATGCAAAACAGAGCCTTAATTATTTGTTCTTGTTGTTTGGTTTTGTGCTTTTAATATGATGGTGACATTTTTTCTTCTCTGAATAATGACAGCTCTGGGTGCCTTTAACTGTATCAAATGATGCCAGTTGGACAATCTCATGTACGCCCCTCTATAACTACAGACTTCTCAGCGTAAAGACAGACTTGGGTCTGTCAGCTGCCTCTCACAGAGAGACTTTACATTTCCTTTGGGCAGAGCTGAGTCCAGAGGTAGGGCTGAGCCCCCTCTAGTCCCCTCTGAGTGCACTGAGCCTTGAGTTACAGCTGGCTGGGTGTGTACAACCCATGGCCCCTTGCAGTCACTGGAGTTGCAGTATAGAAACATCCTAGCTTTTCTCTTTTTAAACCTTGTTATGCTACTTTCCACTCATTGCACCATTTTTTTTCAAAAACGTATCAACAAAATCTGGATTCAGTGTCTGACTCTTCAGTGGTAGCCATACTCTGGTTTGGTATGTTCATGGCAAAAAATTCACTGTAATATGTAAAAAAAAATCTCAACTTTTTTTGAAACAAAACTAAGATTTTTCTCTTGTTCCTAATGGCATTATTTCTTGACAATTTTGTATATAAATGTGTTGAGTTTTTTCCTGGTCTTATACACTAGAATCCATTGCTCTATCTGCAACTTTCTTTTTTATTCCCTCCCTCTTTTATGTAAACACTTCAGAAAATCATTTCCACTTGTGACTGCAGTGAAATGGCTAGAGAAACTTTAAACACAGCTCCTTTGCCAAGGACATTGCATGAAAGCAGAGCTTGTTTGGATACCACTGAATGCAGCACTCAAACTTTTCAGAGACTAAGACCCCTTTTTAATGCCCATATTGTTCAGTACTACCAAAGCAGAGCGGATTCTAAGCAGAAGTCCTGTTGGTACTGAAATATCTTTGCTTTAAAGTTCAGAAATATCTTAAAATACTGATTAACTTCCTGGGTTTCTGTAGCACATAGGTCAAAAGTTGGAATCTTGACAATGATCCCTATATGCTTTTGTTCGTGATGTTGCCTTAAATTTTGTCTGCATAGGACAAACTAGGACAGAGTTTGATTTCCTCTGTGGCCATTTTAACACAGATGAAGGAAGTTACTTAATGTATTTTGAGAAAGTGGAAAGGGTTGCCCTGAAGAATGCTCAGCCCATATTAAGGTGGACAGTGGAGCTGGTTTTGAGTGGGTTATTGGGTGATGCACTCTGCAGTTCTGTCCTGGCTTGTTGTGCTTGAGTTTCTGCTACAGCCAAGTCTTTGCTCCTGAGCAATGATCAGCCTTATTTCATATGCTGTTGGTACAGATGCCACATTGACTTATTCCCTTCAGCTCTGGGTCCCACTGGGACAACAATGGCTGAAATGCTGTGTTTAAAAGGTCGTAAAACCAACAGTATAGCAAGATTAAAACACAGCATATTGTCTAAAGCTAGGGCTGTGTAAAATTATTTCTGCTCAGTCAGAAATAAGTGGTTGTTTGCATGTCCAAGACTGTGCCTAATTGCCTAAGAGTCACAGCTGTGAGAACTACAGGTTGTACTGCAGTGCTTTGAGGGTCCCCCATCTGAGATGGTATTGCCTAAGAAAGCAGCTATGGTGCTTCTGACATCTGTCCTTAATTTACCTGGGTTTCTGAGGCTGAGTGACCTCCATGCCAGGATTCTAAGATTTCCTTTTTATCTCAATATTATTTTTCAAGCTTTGGCCTCTTTTGCGCTTTGCAGCATAAAGTGTTTGCTTGGCTGCTCTTCCCTCTGTTTTCAGCCCTGCAGTGGAAATAAGAGTTTGATTTCTTTCTTGCCCCTTAACAAAAGGAGGTAACTACAAGACACTTTGAAGCTATAAGCCTTATAGGCTCTTGGAGGTGGGGAGATTGTCACCTAACTCCTTTCCTGGTGGAGATTCTCGACTGCTCCTGCCCTGGTGCAGGAGCTTGTCGCTAGTAGCTGTAGCACCTGACAGGTTGGAATGGACCTCTCTGTGTCCATCCAGCCTCCCAAACACTGCAAAAACTAATTTTGGTTGGAATAAGACCCTTCCCACCTTCCACATCATGTTACCAAATCCCAGTAATGACTGCTTAACTGAGTTGCAAGTGTTCAGTGCATCCTTGAAGAGAGACTTCCCATCCCAGGCAGGACTGAGGCTGTTGGCTGTCCCATTGCTACAATAAGTGATGTAGAAAACTTCAGTGTTTTACTGCTCCTTTTGAGTGTATTGCTCAGAGATTTAACAATAACTGAAGATGCACCAGCTTTTGTCCTTCATTTTGCTGGTCTGTAATCTAGTATTTTACTGCTTTCATTTCTCCATGAAGATTAGTGGATTTAAAAGCTCTTGGGTGAATTTTGATGCTCATCAGAGGAGCTTTCATTGAATGGACAGAGAGAGCTCTCAGCTGCAGAACTGGTGGGCTAGAACACATATCCAAGCACAGATTTCTGTAGCTGCAAGTTACTTCCATTAATGCTTTCAAATCTCTTCACAGGCTATCACTCGCCTCCTTCCAGACTTCGATGTTCAGGCAAGTAAAGCTATTATTTTTTTTTTCCTTTTTGCGAGAGGGGAGATTGAATTGATGTTTGAGAAAACAGCAAGATGTGACCAGAAGGGACTGCCTGCTTGCCAGGAATGCTGTTACTGCGGGAGAGGGGTCTGAATGGGGCTGTGCTGGAGCGATGTGAAGGGGACCACAGGGGGCCTTTTCAGACTGGAGCTGAGAAAGTTTCAGTCAAAGGAGGTGGCTGGTTTGCAAGCAGTTCTATTCTTGCTCGGAGAATGAGAATCTTCGGCAGTGGTAGTGAAAACAATGTATTCCCCTCCCACATGGACACACACTTTCCCCTGTTAATTTGCTTTCATTAGCGGTGTGCATGCATTTCCTCGGAGGAAACGTTCCTCTGGATGCATCCCATTATGCTGTTGAAAATTTCCAAAATATTCCTGAAGCCTGTGGAGTGGTGCAAGGTGCTAAGCAATCAATTTTGTCAGTAATAGGAGTGATGATGTTTCTGTATTTTTATTTAAAGCCAGAACATACAAGTTCATAGCACACCACTAGGTCACACAGTGGCCCTTCACTTTCCCTGAGTGTCATGCTTTTGAGAAATTACTTGGTAACTCTCCTGGATCCTCTTATTTTATTGCTGTTTGGGCTTTTGGCAGAGAAGTTTGTCCTTAGCTGAAACTAAGGAATTGTATGGTTGCAGGAGTCAGGCTGGATTGAAGAGGGATGGAGAGCAGGGAGGATGTACCTGCCTTGACAGTGTGAGTGGTGTTTTCCCACTGCTGAGGACAAGGAGTATGTGTTGGGAAAAGAGGCTCGCTGGGTGTCTAATTTTTATCAAGGGGTGTAGAAATGGAGGCAAACTCTGCAGGAATAAGGAAAGCTATTAAATTGTTCTAGTCTCTGTTCAAGTCCTTGAAGGAAATAACCCTTCTCTGCTTTACTGCATGTTGCACTTTATTAGCACCTGTCTGTATTTTTATTCAATGTTGTGCCAGTTGCTTAAAAAATACAGCACAAATTCAAGTCTTTTCCTTGGAAACCAAGGGAGACAGCTATCTTGGACATTTTTTTTCATCTTTCAACGGTTCTTACTTCTATAGCAAAACTGAAGTTTACACTAATCCTGCATCTTCCCCCTCATCTCTTCTAATGAAATCCACTACCTGAAATCTTGATAAATGTAAGTTAAAGTTGTCACCATGCAGCTTCTTGCAGGACCGTGCACAGCATGGGAGAAGCTTTCTGTTTGGTCCAGATTGATCACTTGGTCTAAATAAATTGAATCCCAGATTAAGTCTGCTAACAGGAATACTGCAGTATTTTGATTAAGAATCCAGAAGTGACCCATATTTCATTTCTATTCTTAGAATAAACTGCTTGGTTTGTAAACCATGTGTATATATAGATTTTTTTTAACTTGCAAGATCAAATTCTCTAAGCCTTTTTGCTTTTTTTTTTTCTCTGTGTTGTGGATTAACTGTCGCTAATCCAGAGCAGTGGTTCTTGTCATTTAGCTCTGTTCTGCCAGCTTTTACTTTTTTTAATGATCTATCTTTGTTAAGAGTTTAATCTTTGGTTGTTCCAGTTCAGAAAGGAAAAATGTGGAAGAACAGTCTCAATGCATTTTGTTAAGAACTGTGACAGCAAAGGAGACTTAGCTTTGGTCTTTAAAGCCACAAGTGCCCTCCCTATTTTTCTTTGAGTTCTTTTTTGGTTGATTTGTGGAAAAAGTGGTTTGGAGCTGCTATGAGAGATTTGATTGCTTGGTTCATTAGAGAAGTTCACGTGTGGCCCTGGAGTGCACCCAGGTCACTCAGGACTGAGATTGAAGCTGAAGTGTGTCCTTATTGAGCAACCTCTGCCATGAAACACTTGGGAAGAGGATGGACTTGGCAGGGAAGGAAGCTATTGGTGCTTAGCAGGATGGAGCTGCTTATTTAATGCCTGTGTATGGATGTGGGTGTCCACCATATCCACTGCAAGTTGCTCCATCCTTCTGGGAACAAGTTAAGCAGTGTTCAGTTAATGACTTTGTTTCTGCCCCTGGACAGTAAAAAGAGCTGTCTCTGAGGTGTTTTCCTTCCAAGACTAAATTTTACATAGTTACTCAGATTTGCCAAAAAATAGATTCTTACTTCACATGCAGTTTTATACAGACTGGAGTTAAACATAGCTTTCTGTTTTTAAAGGCACTGTATAGTGGGGTATTGCCCTTCTGAAAGCATGTGTTGCAAGACATGTGAGTGGTTATTCTCTGGGGGAAAGTCTTTGTGAAGTTACCAAGGGATGGCCAAGACCAGAGACGAAAGAACTGACAGCTCTGAGCTATCTCTAGTCAGCAATTTGTCTGTTACTATGTCTGTCTGCGGCACCTACCTGAAAATTGAAGTAAAGGTCCCCTGTGTCTCAAGAGGGAGAGTGTTCCTGGCCAAACCTGTTTTAGCATAATTGATGATAAACCGGTGCAGGGCACTGTGCCCTGTGTGGCTTTGTTGTCTTCATGCCAAGCACATTTTAGTTGTATTTCCAGTTTGATGTATTTGCGTATGCTCTAGCTCAGTAGCACTGGAGCCAATGGAGCCCTGGCTCCTCAGCACTGTGTATATTCTCCCAGCTCTGTTTCAGTCCACCAGGACTCTGCTTGCTCAGAAACTCAGCAAAACTTGGAGCTGAGTGGCAGCTGTAGGTGGCAGAGATGAGTTTGTCCCTTGCAATCCATGGCTCGTGGCCATTTGTATCCATAGGCACGCAAGATCTGTTTCTGCTTTACTTCCTCCTTCCTCCTGCCTGCTTGGGGAGAAGGGAAGAGCTGCCCTGCAAGGGGAGATGAATCAGCTGGTGCACGTGGTGGGAGGGGGTGGGATTCCCGCTGGCACCGGTGGTCGCGGTTCGGGGCGTTACAGTGTTCTGTGTGGATTTCCTCATCCTTTTGGGACACTGAAGGAAAGGGATGCGTGTGGCTGTGGTTTTGTACTCGGCAGAGCAGGGTGACCCAGTGCTAATCGGACTAGGAAGAATCCCTGGGCAGAGCTATCGCAACAACCTGCGTCAGTTCCTGCACCAAAGTTTTTGTTCTTGGCTTCCACCTTAGCAGGGTCGCTTACATTTACATCTGAAGTCATCATCCTTGTTAATGTAACTGACTTCCAACGTGATTTGAGGAACCTTTTTCTTAATATTGCTAGTTTAGAATAGAAATGTTAACAAATAAAAAAAAGAAAAATAAGTGGAAATGTAGGCATTGGGGTTTTAGGAAAAAACAAGCGTAAGAGGAATTGTAATTCTATTTTACAGTAGAAAAAGCTAGGGGGGAAATGCTAAAGAACTTCAGGGCAAAGGGGGTTTGAAACTTGACATTGAAATACCACATTAAAAGCTCAAATAGTTTTCAATCTCCAAGAAATTGAAAAAGAGAAGTGAAAAAATAGCCTATGCAGGTATTACTGTAGTAAAGTTCTTAAGGAATATGAATTTAAAATGTACTGTCTCCTAGCAATTTAAAAGCTATTTAAATCTTCTTTAAAAGCTCTGAAGCTTTTTTCCCTCAGTCCTAAGGCAAGAGAAGGGAGTTGTGTTTAACAGTCATAATGTTATGAAATAAAATAAAAGCATGAGATTGTAATTGGGGATTACGTATATTTGAAAGCTTTAAAATAATTGTGATGGAATGCAGTATTTTACTTAAAATATAAAATATGAAGTATTTAACAAAATGTGAACTATGCATGTGCAGTTTTCCTTTTTAGATATTGGAGATATTTTGGTTGCATATTTCATACTTCAGAAAACAACTTGTTCATAAACATGTTTTTTAATCCATATCTTCCTTAGCCAGGGTAGAGACGGGAAGGAATAAATGAGCCCTCCTGTGTGATAACAAATTGTCTTCCCCTTAACCTCACGAAAAAATAAAAAGGTCACTTGAAGCAAAAATAAAATCTATTTTAGAATGTACCAGCTCCTTCAAACTGAGACAGCATCCCTTAAATTGCATGTATTGAAGATATTTTTGTGTGTGTTTAGTGCACTAAGATAAGACTGCACCTCTGTTGAAGTGAGAGATGTGAACAGATGGTGTGTTTGTCTTTATCCTTCTATCGGATTAGTGTACCTTGGATTTTTTTTCCAAGATAGTGTTTTAATACAAATCAGTTGGTGAAGAGCCTCTTACTATAATGTTGATGTTGATTGGGATGTGCTGCCATCTGTTTTCAGTGCTCTGCATTTTGAAAACATCCATCCCTACATCACGTAGACAAATCTCTTGATCTTTAATAGGATCAATAGGGATGTGAAGTTGTTGGTTTGATGTCACCAAACAAACTGGTTTGAATTGATTGTTTTTTTAGACCCTTATGTGTATTTCCCATTAAGAATTTGTGCTTCGGGAAAATAGCACAACCCTTTTGAATTAGGGGAGTCTCACTGTGATGCTGATGAGGAATTGAGCCAATTGTTAAACTGACTGCGTTATGCCAGTTGTTGGGAGCATGGTCACCTGTTGTCTCTGAACTATTTTTAGTTGACACTGAGTTTGAACTAGACTCAGGTTTCCAGTTCCGGAAGAATTAGCTGTGGCGGTCAGTGGGATGTGAAGGTTCAAGGGTTTGGTTTTATCTACCATGAACAGACTTTTTCTTTCATGCATGAAGGAGGAAGATCTTGAATCCTGAAGGTGCTTCCTGCAAAGAAAAGAGATTCTGGATTTTCGCTGTTGTTACTGGAAGGCTCTAGCAATAAAAATTCTGATTATATGAAATGCCTATTAGTCTCTAACTGAGGAGAAAATAATTTCAATATTCTACACTCAGCAGGAGGTGTGTTACACAATAATGCTTACTCTCATTACTGTGTTGAGGTTGCCAAATTATTTTTTTTTTAAATTAGCTAAGTGTAAGAGAGTAGAATGTGGAAAATATTAATTGCCATCATTATTAATTTCAGCTATTATTAATTGCTATGTACTGGCATTGCAAATCTCTTCAGGAGTATTGTATAATGATAATACCCAAATATATATTAATGATATAGAATGTTATTGGGGCCCTGAGCAATCAGATTTAATGGGTGGCATGCCTGCCCACAGCAGGAGGCTGGAATTAGATGATCTTTAACATATACTATTAAAATATAATTATAGAAAGGCTTGGGTTGGAAGGGATGTTAATGACATACCCAATATAACGTACAATACCATATTTTTCTGTGAAAAATTGAATTTGGTGACATTCATGTGCTGATGTAGGAATCCTTTAAATTAAATGTTGCTTATCTATTTTGGAAAATACTAGATATTGAACACTTAAAAAGCCTTGGTTTTGTTGCTCAGAATCATTGTGACTTACACTAATTTTTTAGTCTTTTGTGTTTACTGGAAACTTTAACCCTGGCTTTTAGGAAAGAACAACTGTTCTGATTTAATTTAGCGTAAGTTTGGGGTGTTCCAGCATTTCAGATGACAAAATGCAAAATGCAGCTAAACTTCTCCAAACCTGATGGAAACAGCAACAGGAAAGACTCTGCTAATTCCCAGGTTTGAAATTTGGCACTTTGTACGTTGTGTGGCAGGGACTTAGTTCATCTTTGATGTCTGACCTCTGTTGAGTACGTTCTTCCCCTGATCAAACCTGGCTCAAATCCTATTTAAGAATGACATCCTCGTGAATTAGTCTGTTTTGGTTTCCCCAGCTGGGTATTATGGGAGCCATAAGCCTATGTAGGAGAGCAGCTTGTCTATATAACCCAGTGCCGTGCTGGGACAAAGTAAAAACCTGCCACCCGTCCTCTGTTTGGCTTGCTGGATTTGCCACCCTGTTTTGCCTAAGGATGGTCCTGGATGTGGAAGATACAGCTTACTTGATAAGTAATGCAGTGAGTATGCAGAGGAATGAGTCTCTAAGGAGATACAAAAGCTGAAAATTAGAGTTTTGATGGAGTACAGTTCAGAGAGCAGTGATGCTCATCTCTCCCCATGTACAAGGGGCTTAGATCTTGATTCAATGCTTCAGTTGTAACTTAAAAGTGATGTAATTGTGTAATTAAAAGGAAAATAGATGAAATGTAGAATGGTGTTGCCTAGAATCCTTATTTTCAACAAAATGTGCAGTGCATTTCTTATATCAAATTAAGGAGCTGAGATTTAGATTGAATTATTACCTCAGATATTGAAAGAGGTTTTTTAAAAAGGTTTTTGCAGAGGCTGTACACCTCTGATTTCTACAGCATAATTTTAATAGATTTGAATTTAATTTGGATTTTGCCTCTGGGTGTTACTGCATGGAATAAGTCAAGGAAGCCCTACAGCAGCAGGCAGTGCTGAATGACATGGATCATATCTGTGTCCTGTGCAGTAAATAAAGGATTCTGGTGAGATGCAAAGACTGGCTGCTACCTATATAATTCTTTGATTGTTATGTGAGTGTAACTGTACTACAAATAAGTGTCAGAAAGAAGTGAGTTTGTGATTCCCTTTATACATGTTGGCAAAATACCAAATTGTTTATATGCATCTGAAATTCAAGTGCAAAAGAAACAAAAACTCTTCCATCTTTTGTGTAAGTCACATCTAACTTTGGTAGAGATCCAGAAGATGGTGCTCAGGGGGACTTTGGTTTGTTAATGAAAGTGTCCTTGACTTTAAGATCAGTAAGTAGTATAAACTCCAGTTATGCCAAATAATAGCAGTTTACTTCTTAATGTTGTTTTTCTGATGAGCACCACAATAATGTTGTGGTTATTTTGTTCTATTAGCAAACTTTAGACAGTTGGGTTTATGCTCAGGTCTGAACATCACAAGCCATAAAACAAACACCTGTGGCTGTCACTTTTATTGGGGAAGGCTACTGCAATCACAAGGCTTCACAGTGTAATAAATCTTTATGGCAAATAAGCAAATTCAAGCTACTTAGTGCTGCTTTCTTTGGGGAACAGTGGTTATTTGCTCAGCTAGAGTTCTTTTTGTAGAAATCAGAAATATTTTATCTTGGTGACTTGTACTTTTGCAAATGTTGAGAGTCATAGTTGTAAGCTCCTGTTATTTTAGGTGTCACTACAACAAACTGCTTTCTTTGTTTTCTTATCCTGCCTTTTAATGTGGTTAAAAAGTGTTTAACTATTCCCTCAGCATCTGGTTAGAGCTAGCAGTTTGAGTGCTTCTGTAGTTGTCTATGGGCTGGAGTAGGTGACAGTCAAATGTAAAATGTTGTCATGGAGCCCCCACCATGAGGGAGAGCAGGGGGTGTTAGCATGGGGTTGCAGAGCAGACCCTGG
This sequence comes from Lycocorax pyrrhopterus obiensis, assembly GCA_014706295.1. Taxonomy (NCBI): domain Eukaryota; kingdom Metazoa; phylum Chordata; class Aves; order Passeriformes; family Paradisaeidae; genus Lycocorax; species Lycocorax pyrrhopterus. The sequence continues at coordinate 144,984,188 of JACSVZ010000002.1, read as the reverse complement.
GATGGGGCAGGACCTGTGCTTGTGGTCGATCGGGGTCTGCTGCAGCAGCTGTGGAGCACTTGGACGATCCCTGACAGAGTCTTCCTGTTCTCTCCCAGGAGCAAGATGTGGAGACCGTGCACGGCTCAGTCCGTGTCACCATGTGTGGCACTCCCAGGGGGAACCGCCCGGCCATCCTCACCTACCACGACATCGGGCTGAACCGTAAGTGACTCTCTGTTTACCAGCACAGGTTCTGCCACAGCACTGCCATAATCAGAGGTGAGAAAGCAGCAGTAGCTGGGAAACCCTTCCCAGGTCCTTGTTTGTTTGTGTGCATTGGAAGCCATTTAATGGCACCTAACTCTCAGAGCAAGTGAAATTCTCAGTTGTGGGGTTTTTTTTCAGTCCTTGTGCAGTAAATAATTGGAATGTTTCAGTTAAAGGGGCAAAAGATCTCTGGTAGTTCATAGCAACTGTGTATGAATGCTGCAAAAAAATGTCAAGGGGAGGATGATGGTGTATTGCCATCAGGACTGAAAAAACAACCCTGCTGGGGCTTTGGGTCCTGTCTGATAAGCAGTCTTGTGCTGCTTGGATTTATATGAATTATATGTCAAGTCAGTATGAAATGAGTGCTGGCTTTGTGTCCTTAGCCAGCCTTTTATCTTATCTGTCATATAATGAGGTAATATCCAGACCTGGTCTAGTTTGTTCTTTTGTCAGTCCTATTTGTTGCACACAATTCACTGTTTCTTAATCAGCTATCAATATTTAAAAACATCTGCAGATCTTTAAAGTCTGGCTGTTGCAAGGGGGTGAATATTACTAGTAAGACAAAAAACAAATCTGCTTTCTTGCCTGTGTTTTGTGGAAGTGTCTTTAGTTTTGATTTTCAGTGAATCAGGGCAGAGAAAATCTGGAACTGAACTTTGAATTAGACCTTTTTCTTTCCAGAGTTATGAAGTTTTCCTGGACTTGCGTAGTCTCCTAAAGCTGATTTGAGCTAAAAGCATTTTGTATTCTGCCAAGATATTTTGCATGTATGTTGTGTGAGGACATTCAGAAACACACAGAATATTGAGCCATTTTCTAGGCATCTCAAAGATGGTGCTTTCCACACCAGAAGGAAAATATCCTAATGCTCTCCCCACATGAATATTGCTTAATAAGATCACCTCAAAACTTGGAGCCTACAGCACTGAGTGTCCCAGAAGAATGATTTTGTCTTGATCTGTCTGCAGCATCTGATCACATGATGTTTAACTTCTAATATTTGGGCAAAAGCACAAGCCACAGTCTTATCCTTGAATATTTTTTTCCTCCATTTGTTTTGAAACAATTTAAAAAAAAAATAAAAGGACAAGGAAGTTGATAATTTAACCTAAGGCAAAACCTGGGATGAATACCCTTGGCTCCATTTTGTTAGTATTTTAAGTTTGCATAAATAATATTTTTTTTGAGGAATTAGGTGTACCAAGCAAATACTTATAGTAGGTACAAAAATAACTTGGACAAACCTTAGTTGACTTGATCAATTCAACTTTTCATTAACCTGCAGGATAGGTTAATAAATTATTTTTATAGCTGCAAACTTAGTATTTCCTTCAGCATAATTATTTCATATTTTCTTTTCCTTCCCAAGATAAAACTTGCTTCAATCCTCTCTTCAACTTTGAGGATATGCAGGAAATCACCCAGCACTTTGCAGTCTGCCACATGGATGCACCTGGCCAGCAGGATGGAGCACCATCTTTCCAGGCTGGGTGAGTTGTCAGGGAAACAGCCCATGCTTTCATAGTTATCCTCTTTTTGGAAAGAGTCTTGATCTGCAATTTCATTAAAAGGTACTTGCAGCAAGCACAGTAGTTGGCTTTTGAACTTAAATCCTGACACTATTTCTAATGTACTGGAGTTCTGGGAGCTCTGTTTTGTTGTGCCAATTCACAGTAGACTTTGGGGCTGCAATTTTGTGTTTTAGCTCTGATAATGAGACTGCTTGTAAAGCAGTTCCTTGACAGATATCTACATCTTGTCAGTTCAAATGGTGAGTTAACTTGTTTTGTAATGACATCCTGAATAAAAAATACAAAATTAAATTATTACTGTAAACAAGACAGGCATTAGCCTCTACATAATGTCCTTCCAAAATCTGTGATCTTTGTGAAATGGCAGCATGGTAGATGTTGATAACTGGATAACACACCTGGAAAATCCAAGTTGTTGGTCAATAACAAGGTGATGAACCCTCACGGAAGGTCATAGCTGCATATTCCTGACTGTACCATGTCCGATGCTGTAACTCTTGGAAACCTTGTGTGCCATGAGCACTGTCATTGCCAAAAGGCTTGGCCTGTTTAGTTCAAATGAGACAGGTTTACCTTGAGATGCCCCTTGGACAGGAATCAGCTTGGCTGAGGAAGGGAGCAGCCAACATGCCAAGGGGAGGATTCAAGGCAAGGACCAGTTGTTCTGTGAGAACTATGTGTTAAGGAGCTTATAAGTACCCTTATTGCATGAGCCAGTCTATTTCCCTGCTTAATTTTTAAGCTGGTCTGATGCTGTTGTTAGCTGCAATGGCCCAGTTGTCTATCAGAGCAGCCTACAAAGCTATTTCAGTCATCCCTTCTTTGCATTTGTTTAAATCATGAGCTTTTAAGTGCCTTAGCCCTCATGTCCTGGACAAGTGTTATCGCTTCTGAGTTGTCAGCTGCAGAGGGCAGCCATCGTGATCTGTGGCTAGTAAAGACTTGTGCTTGATAAAATCGTGATGGCCGTGTAAGAAGCTGTGTTATGTTTACCTGCCCTTCAACTGGGAGGCCAGCGTGCCCAAATTAAGTCAGAGAATCATGGCTTGGTTTAGAAGGAAAATTTACAGGTTATGTAGTCCAACCCCCCTGCAATGAGCAGGGACAACTTGATCAGATTGCTCAGAGGCCTGTCCAACCTGACCTTGAATGCAGGGATGGGGCATCCATCCACCACCTCTTTGGGCAACCTTTTTCAGGGTTTGCCACCCTCATTGTAAAAAAACTTCTTCTTTAGATCTAATTTAAATCTACCCTCTTTTGGTTTAAAACCATTACCCCTTTTCCTATCACAACTGGCCCTGCTGAAAAGTTTGTCCTCTTCTTTCTTATAGGTCTCCTTTAAGTACTGAAAGGCTGCAATAAAGTCTCCCAGACCAAAGCTGTTGCAGTGACACCAGCTTTTGTCATGACAAGGTTTAATTTACCAACAACAACATCTAAGAAAATAAAACATTTTGCAGTCCTTGGTGGTTTTTGCTTGGTTATATTTTGGAGGCTAAACTGGAGAATAATTAGGTGTAATTCTGATGGGAAGCAGAGATTTAAATACATCTTAGGCAGATGTTTTCCCGCTCTGGGTAGATTTTTTTTTTTTTCTACATGCTACTCAGTTGAGATTTTGCTCAGAATTTCCTTCCCTCAGACTTTTGTTTCTGCTTTGAAGAAGACCAGGATCATTAACAAACAGCTGTTTTTGAGCCTTCCTCAGCAGCTTCATAGCCTTTCTTATGCCTTCATTTTCTCCATCAATAGTAATGGAAAGCTCTTCTCATTTATCCTATGGTAATGTTTGTGTCCCTAAAAACACACATGTAAGTTTTTTACCAAATATGTAGAACTCACTTCTGTAGTCCCTGATTCTGAAATACAGGGGAACTTTTTTGTGGTGGACCAGAAATACAAACCTAGTGAATGTGGCTGGAAACTCATCTCTCTGGTTCAAACTTTTTCATAAGGGCAAAGTGTTAACTTTCCTTGGGAAAGATTCATTGTGGTCTGTTTTGTTCTTAGACGTCCATTGTCCTGTAACATATAGAACATATATAGATTATGCTCCTATTTCTGCTAAATTACTTGTGCTTGCTCCTGATTTAAATTCAGCTCATGCACCCAATGATCTCATGACGACCACATTTGGTACTACATCTACAGTGCTCACTGTGTCTCTAAATATGCCAGTGTACACTGCTGGACGTGGTGTAGTAACTCCTCAAAAACATGCTTGTTGTAGGTATGTGTATCCCTCCATGGATCAGCTGGCTGAAATGATTCCTGGAATCCTGAAACAGTTTGGGTGAGTGCAGAATTGTTTACTTACTTTTCTCATTCTTCTCTCTACGTGGCTCGCCGAAAGAGCAGGCATTTGCTTCGGCCTGGCTGGCTGGCATTTTGTTTGCTAGAACTACTCTTGTGGTTGTTTTAGATTCCTGTGTTATAGATGGATTGCTTTTGCCTTGGTTTCTGAAAGAGCTTATTTTTTGGCCCTTTTTGAAATGTCTGTTTATTTTTAAACAGGAAGCAACTTAGCAGAAATCCCATGTGCCTAATTTGGGGGCTTCCTCCAGTATTCTCTGTGCATCCCCCTCACAGGGGCAGGGCACAGACAATCTGTTCTTCCCACTATAACAACCCACGTTTTCCTGTGTGGTTAAGCAGGAAAAAGAAAGAGCACTGTCCCATCTGAAGACATTTACTGTTTTGTTTCTGCGGCTTGAATGTCCTAGGGGGTCAGTCTGACCTCCCTAAGCCTCTTCTACTACCAAGAGCAGATGCCAGGTTACCAGTTGAAAGTCCTAGTGGCAGTGTTGTCTACCTACACCATGTTTGGGGGTTGTCTTCCCTTAAAGCCCAGCTTTAGCAGGAGCTGTAGCTGAGAAAGATGTCTTTTCTGTGGAGTTTGTGCTCCTGGTACACAGTGGAGAGGGCAGGTAGACACCTGCAAGGGGTTTTCAGAACAAGCAGAGAAAACTTGGCATTCAGGTTTAGGCAGCTTTGGAAAACAGAGGCTGAACCAGCTCCCCGATTTAGACATTGCTCAGTTGTAAGCAGCTCTTACTGTGGACCAGTTTACCTCACTACCTCTTTAGGGGGTGTGTATTTTTTGAACTACCTAATGTCAGTCACAGGGCTGTCAGTTCTGTTGCACTGCACAAAAGATGTGATCAATAACATCAGTATCTTGAAAATCAATTAAACTGGAGTGTATTTACAAAGTCTTGATTTAATATTGCTAATGAGAATGAAAACTATCCTCAGGTATTTTCCTAAAAGCATTGAGTAACCTGTTTTTTCTGAGTGGTTTTGTCTAGCCTTCCCTTCCATGTATTCTCTAAGATTTTGAAGGTGATGCTTTAAACCTGATTTCAGTTAATGCAAATATTTGGTTTGTCTCTGCCCTGTTTGGTTATGAAATTTAAACTTCATCACCCCAGTGACTGGATAGCAGGAGATGTTTCCCTGCCAGCCTCCTGTTAGAGAGGAACCAGTGCCCCAGTTGGATAGCTGTGATGGGGGGGTGCAAGGGGAGCCCGGGGAGAGGGGAGCTTTGTATTCAGGCTGCAGATTTCAGGTCTGTATCTTGCAAGTTTTTCTGGCAGAAATTAATCATTTCCTCCCAGGATCAGAACAGTACTGTGGTTGCTCAGTATATTTACTTAAAGATAAGTGAGGATAGCTGCTGCCCTGCAATGCACGAGGACCAGGGCCCTGCAAATATTACTGGGGCTGCTGATGCTGCTGAGGGCCCACAGCTTGCCCAGGCTGAGCCCACCCTTCTGTAGACACACACCGGCATGTGAAAGAGGAAGGCTACTGATGTACTTTATTTTCAGCACTCTTCCTCATTTGTCTCTTCTGTTTTATTGCTGTGCAGGCTGAAGACCATCATAGGAATGGGAACTGGAGCTGGTGCCTACATTTTAACCAGATTTGCTGTAAGTTTTGTGGAGCTTCCCTAAAGCCTCTAACCCAATTTCCCTTACACGTTGTTGTCCCCATAGCGTGCATGGAGAATTCCTGTTCTGCCGTGCCCAGTTAAGTATGCAAGCCAGGCTTTTAAGTGAAATACCACAATCTGCAGGATAGCTAATCCAGAAGACCTAGAGTTTCCATTTTGAGGCCTGGGCTCTACCCAGTTAATTTGCAGAAGGTTTTTATAATGGGAGTTCTCTATTTAAACTGAGGGTGGAGAAAAAGTTAAATCCTAATGTTCTCCAGCTGCTCAGTTGAATTGCTCTAATGAAATTTTTTTTTCCCATACATATACTTGTTTTCTGCAAGATAAAACTGGACCTACCACTTTCCTCCCCAGGACATAATTTGCTAATTTAATTTTTTTGCTGACTGTCAAGTTGCAAAGCATATCTGATCAATCTTGAATCTTCTCTTTTGCAGTTAAACCATGCAGACATGGTGGAGGGATTAGTTCTCATTAATGTAAACCCTTGTGCTGAAGGTTGGATGGACTGGGCAGCAACTAAGGTAAAGTAATCCTTAAGTTAGAAAAATAAATGTTACTGCAAGCCTGTGGAAAGTGAGGAGCTTGGCAATCTTGTATGTCAAGGCATGGCTGCAGATACAAAATATCCTGGGGTAACTCCTTTGGGGTTTATTCTTCCATTTGCAAAAATACTTCATACAGGGCTAGTGATAAAAATAAGTACCTTGAGAAAACAGATACAGATACATGTGGCACAACGGAGCTGCTGGGACAATTAAGAGAATAGCTGCTGGGGAGAACAGTTTACCTAGACATGGTAGTTTTGGAAACATCTTTCCTGTCCATGGCTTTGTTTACCAGCACAGTCCAAAATATGAACTAGAGCACACACAAATGTCCAGAACAGCATCTTCCATGTTTCAATCATCTGAGTTGTAGATGCCAAAAGGACTCAGAAAAGAGCACTAGCTACAGTAACTGTGGACAGATTGTTCATACAACCAGAAAATGTTGACATAAAAGAAACTCCTAGGAGAAACTTGCAGAGCTAGGATGTAACATTCTTTCAAGGCTTAGTTACTAAATATATTCCCAGACGAAATTATCAAAATACTTTGATAGACAAACTTAAATGAAATGTAGTAGCTTTTCTATGCTGAAATGAACTTCTGATCCATTTCAGTTCTCACTCAATGCCTTACTGCATTAATTTCTTACATATCTGTGCCTCTGCCTTCCACCTCTCAAGTATTGCTCACCTCAAGAGTATTGCAGGTGCCTTATATTCTTGTGTCCTTCCAAAGCAGGAGCATTTAGTGTGGGTTGTGAGCTTATGGTACCAGTTCCATTGCATTGTCAGGGTGGGTTGTTAGGGAGGAGAGTGGGCAGTGGGGTTAAATGACACCCATCTTGCTGGTTTTCTTGGTGTTCCTGCAGGGAGTGATTCCCTATACACCTATGTCCCTAGCAGTGTGTTCACTATATAACTGTGTTAGTGGAGACATCTGATGAGAATGACTCAAACATGAACCCCTAAAGGTGTTCTAGTTGGATGGAGGGGGCAAAATATCATTTTAGGATATTGTACATATAAAGAGAGCAGGGAAACATCCATTGGTCTATTTATGTGTAATTGGAAGGTGTCATTTGTTCAGGGGCTGTGTCAATAGCAGATACTTAGATAATCTTGCTGTTCAGATTTCAGGTTGGACAAATGCTTTGCCAGACATGGTCATTTCACATCTATTTGGAAAGGTAATGTTCAAAAGATTCCTCTGGTGTATCCAGTCATCTGTATTTACCTCCTGGGGCTGGGAGGAGGGGAATAGTCTGCATTTAAACAATAAAGGATGAAGTTAAACTGTGAGATAGGATTTGTACTTGTGTCCCCAGCATTTTGGGGGTGTGTTCTGCCATGGGTTTGCACTTGAGTACTCAAGTGCATCTCAGTTGTGAAAACTCTAGGAGGGGCAGCTCCCTGTCTAGGCAGCCAACACTTAAGCATGAGTATATGCTCATGTTCTGAGCTGAAAAACCCCACAGCTTTTTTTATATAATATACTTGTAACTCTGTGACAGCTGGTTATTAGTATTAATGGTGCTCTTCAGTGCAAGCCTTATGCAAAGTGCTGGACTGTTTTCTGAGGCTACTTCACTGTGCTCGACATTGTTAGTAAATGCAATGGAAAACTCCATTCCAGCAGAACAAGGAACTAATCTATAAAGACTTTAGAACCCAACTGTTTGAAAATGTTACTGATTGAAGTCCTCGAAGCTTAGTTATTTGCTATTGTGAAATTGAGTTCCACATTACATGTCTGTAAGCTTTCAACATCTGCTTTACCCTGGAAACATTTATTAGGCTTCTTACCCTGAATCTTCTTTTTTTTGTTTATTTTAAAACCTCACACTTGTCTGACTGTAACCATCTGCACTACGTGTTTTGCAATTGTGAGATTTTAACATTTCAAAATCCTGAAGTTTTAAAGAGAAAATTGTCGTATGGCAATCAGAAGCTAATATTAATTCTGGGTGACTTCAGTGGGTGCTGGAAGTTGTCCCTTCCCTCAAGGTGCCCTCATGTTGTGCAGATATGAGTCTGATACACAACTACTGTGCCATGTTTTCAGATCCTTTCAGAAAATAGTCCCTATTCTGAATGATTCTGTCTCCACTTTAGGAAGAGATTCACAGCAACCATGACCTGATCCATACTTACCGTCAGCATATTATTAATGATATGAATCAAACCAACCTTCATCTCTTTGTCAACTCTTACAACAGGTAAATACATTTACCTGATTTCTAACTGGAAACTGTTTTAAGAGGCTGTCCAGCTCTTTAGAGACAATATTACTTGTGTGGTGGGATTACATGTGTTCCCCCAGTATGAAGTTCTGCTTAACAGTGCCTTTAGGGATCTCAGGTGGTTTGCTTATTGGAGAAGGACCTTGTGCGTTTGTGGGGTGAAATATTGTGCACTGGGACTGAACTAAGACATTGATTCTTCAGTCTAAGTGTGGTTCTGTATCAGTTATGGAGACTACAATATAAATCAGATTAAATTAACATGAGAGTGTCTCTGCTTTCTCTAAACTAGAAGAATATAGAAGTATCTATAAAAATCCAGTGTATCAAAAGCCTTTGTCCTCTCTACTTTTTTTTAGTCGGCGAGACCTAGAGATTGAGCGCCCTGTTCCTGGAGTAAATGTTGTCACCCTTCAGTAAGTATTTTATTTGAGAGGTTACTGCAAGTCAGGGACTGCCATTAAGAACTCCTCTCTTCAGACTTGGCAAATATATTGAAATTGACAGTTAAGTTGTTCCTGTCACCGTGCATCCTGTCACTGTGCAAAATTTGGGCTTACAAAATACTTGAAAAGTTGATGTACTTAGCTTCATGCAGAAATATGTTGTAGTTAATGGAAACTATAGCTCTGAAGGCACTTGAGCTGTGCCTATACAACCAAAAAACCCCAACTTAAAACCATTTGAAAACCAACCAACCAAAAATATTCAGGAAGATAAAGCAGGTATGAGAATGACTGACTGTCAGATCTTCTCCTAATGGCTTTTTGCTTATGCTGCAACTTGTGCAACATAGTAGGTGTCAAGTCCTTCCTAGCTCAGCTGCTGGTAGTTATACACAGGAGACTCTGTTCCTCTGACAATCTGGTTGGAATTGGATGGACAGATCCAAAAGTTGGAGCTCAGGGGCCTGGAGGGTGGTAGGCGTGAGACTTTGATGCTGGTGCCCACATTCAATTTCTTATAAAGCAAGGAATAAGAGCACTGGCAAGGGCTGATTTGCTGCCAGCTGGGGAAGAGATCAGGTTCTCAGGCAAGGAATCAGAGGATGTCAGTAGATCCGCAGCTAATGCAGGATTTGATGTATGTTTAAGGTGTCTGGAATACAAACCAAATCCTTTCCACACACTTAACTGTCTCACCCTTCCTGAGACACAAAATGCAGCTCAGGGCAAGTCGGGGCTGGGTGGCAGAGATAACGCCACTTGTGTGTGCTTCTTTGCAGGTGTCCTGTCCTCCTGGTGGTCGGTGACAGCTCCCCGGCGGTGGATGCTGTGGTGGGTACCTCGAGCCATCTTTGCCACCCTGCTGAGGATGGGTGGGCGAGCCAAGGGGCTGCACGAGGCCAGCAGAGCTCCGGCCACACAGCAGCCCTGCTGGCTAGCAATCCAGCCTAGTGGCTCTCCTCTTCCAGACCGCAGGAGAGCTGCCATTAATTCCATGCTGTTTTTCCCCTCTGCTGTGCACCATTATTTAATAGCTACCACGTTAGGAACAATCACCACAGCAGTTCCAGTGAACCGCAAATATTTTCCTTTAGAGAGGAATCTGCTGCTGGTATTTTAACTTGCTGTGTGGTGCTGGAGCTGTGCCCTGGGTCATTCTGGAAGTGAAGAGCTTCTTTTTGACCATTATAACTCGCCCCAGATGACTGGATGACTTCAAATGTTGTGCCTTAATGGGCATGCCCGGTCTGCTGGCCTGTGGCCACATGGCTGCTCAGCACTTGGGACGCTACCAGATGACCCCAAATCACAAGATAAACATTACTTGTTGCCATTGAAGTCCCAGAAACAGATTAAAAAAGTCTCCAATTCCCAACTATGGGTTTGTACATGGAAAAAATGCAGTCAAAAATGTGAGGTGACCTACTTGGGTTTAAAGATGTGTATATGTATACATAGTCTTCACACAGAATCATAAGACACTCAGTTTAGTCTGTATTAAGCCAGAAAACAAGGTGTTAGATCTGTTTTCATGCAAGAGTTCATAATTAAAATCTTGTGTACAATGCCTTATGCTGTTATTCTTTTATACAGGTTGAATGCAACTCAAAGCTGGACCCAACAAGGACCACACTTCTGAAGGTAATAACAAAACCTGTACTTTTTAAAATAAACATTCTTCTCATATAAAACCATTATATTGGTTTGGATTAGCTGAAAAAGCAGAACCAGGGTGATGTGTTGCAATACCGATAACACAGTGAGAATCCAGTTCTGATGTGAAAAGAGAGCTCCTTCAGGGTGAGAGTATTTTAGTGGGATAAACAAGACTAGAGGCTTCTTGTCAGAGTTAACAGTAGGGAATTTCTCAGCTTCTCCATTTTAAAATAGTAAGGATGAGAGTTGAAATGTTCAGTATTTCACATACCCATAATGAATTTGACTAGAGCTGGCAAAACTGATCTTGAGATATTTTGAAAGGTTTGAAAAAGCTGTGAGCAGAGTAGGAGTGCAAACAAGTTCATTCTGTTCCTGTGCTTGCCTCTCAGCAGAAGTGTCAGGTGAATCGACAGCTAATCTATCAGTCAGTTTGGTCATCCTGCCTTTTATGAGGGTACAGTCCAGGATATCTTAATGCTATTTTCCCCAAAAAAATGATAAAATGCACTTCTAAACGGCAGAACATCATGCAAAGACTTTGGCTGATATTTGGCATTCAGAGTATGGGGGCAATCTTCAGCTTCCTACTGAGGAAGTAATAGCATGCAAACGGTGAAACAAGTTTGGTCATGCTTTGCTGGGAACTTCTACTGCATCTCTTTATTGAACTGGTCCGTGAAAATTATAATAAATAAAGATTTTTTTTTTCCTCCTAACATTGAGGAGTTACACTGCTGCCCTAGAGTATGGTGTGGCAGACACCCTAAGAAAGTTACTGACATTATCTCAGACCTTGTATCAGTGGCCAGCCTTTGCTCAGTCCAGGGATATGGCTGATGCCAGATCCTGCTGCAGGCCTGTTTTGCTGCTAACTAATCCTAGATATGATTTGGGGTTTCCTGTAATTTACAACTCTACTGTTTTCAGCTTGTAGTGTTCCTTGGAACAGGACTGTTTTTGTTGGGTTGACTTTGAGGGGTGGAGTGGCAGGAAAAATGAAATGCTCCAAAAATATTTCATGCACTCAAGATAGCTTTTCTCATTTGGCTTTCCCTGCTTCCCTTGGCAAGTCAGGCTGATGCTTGCCATCCACAATCTCAGCAAATCATTTTTCCCTCTCACCTCTGAGCCTTAGGTGTTTGTTTCTCTACCCTCTTTGTCATCCAGGTCAATACAGAGTCATGTTATTGTAGTTTGGAGCTGAACTTGCAACCTGGACTAATAGACTGGTTTCTAAGAAACTGGTAATCGCTGCCCAGCAAAAAGCATTTGTAGCTCCAGCTGATGCTTTGCCTGAGCGTCAGTCAAGACACTTCCTGGTTTTCTGGGGTGCAGTCACAGCTTTCATAAACATTTAACAGCTTGCTTTGGTACGTTCATCCACGTGTATGTTACTCACTCAACAAAAGGAAGTGTTTTTTCTGCCAGATAGCTAAAAAGGTCGTTTCAATATATCCTGAGCACAAGTGAGTTCCTCTGGCATTGCACTAACTGGCTGTTCTCATCCCGTTTCAGATGGCTGACTGCGGCGGGCTCCCCCAAGTTTCCCAGGTAGGAGTTGGCTGGCGGAAATCCTGCTAATCATGTTCTGCAGCGTGTCAGACTGCAACAAATGGGTGTTTTTCTGTAGGGTACTTGCTGTTCCTAAATGTCAGCCAAAAGGATGGTTATGATTTCATGAATAATGATGTCAGTTGGTCATCTGAGCTTTCTTTTTTTTCTTTAAAGAGCAATGAAGCACAAAATTAAGATTGGGAGGGGATATTATTTTCACTAATAAAGTCTTAACCAAGTAAAGACCTGAGATGGGAATGCAGAGGTATTATTTTATGCCTGTTTACTAAGATAATGTGAATTAAGGCTTGAGCCACTAGCATTTTAACAACATTCTTAGTTGGACTATTTATAGTATACATCAGAAAAGCAGGAGACAGGAAAATAACAATGCTGTGTTCTTGCATACACTGACTCAGCTTGACTGTGGATGAACTGCAGCTTCTAAACACATTTAGGCATAAGTTCCAAGCTGCTAATGAAACCAGGCTGGCAAAGTTAAAATTTACCTATACCCTTGTGTTGTCTCACTAAAAGAGCTGATTTGTAAATCAGCTTTGGAATGTGATCTAACATCTAAACAGATTTCTAAGCAATATAATGTAGTGTTTGTGAACTTAAAGGAAAAGCTAAGTTTGTAATTGCCCGCAACTGAAGCCCCTGTACAGGCAGTGTATGCTCCAACAGTGGGAGTTGGGAAGAGGCTTTTTTTAAAGCCGCACGGTAGTATGTGCATTGCTTCTGATATAGAGAGTCCATTCTTTGCAGTGATTCAGAGAATCATGCAAAAAATATTTTCACATGAAATAATTGCTGACAGTGGCCACATAAGTCTCACAGTCTCAGAGGAGAGAAACAGGGAGTGCCTCATTGCAAGCATGTCAGTTGTAGGCAGTTGTGCTTGTGTATTCCTGGTGAGCTTTCCTGCCCTATAAACATAACTATCAGCTCTGAATAGCTGAATTTGTTCTCTACTGATTAGGAATTACTCAATTACTGGTCTTGTATGAACTGCCTTGTACATTTTGTGAGGCCAGTTGTTTTACTTTGGTTCACCTGCTTCAGTAACTGCACAAGTAACTCGAGTTTGAGCCAGGTTTAGACCACTTGTGTTCTCTGGAAATGTCATTCTCGAATGCATGTATGCAATTTGTAAAATAATGGGGAGAAGACTAGGGAGAGGAATGGTGGAATTTTCTCGTAAATGAAGTTTTCATACAGTCAGTAGAACCCAGAGAATATTTAAGATCTCCCTGTTAAGATAGGGCATCTGTGGAATCTGTAACATTGAGATATAACCTACTGAGCACTGCCTATGATAACACACTCTCTCTGTTTTGCAGCCTGCCAAGCTTGCTGAAGCTTTCAAATACTTTGTTCAGGGAATGGGATACAGTAAGTATTGGTTTTATGGAATTATTTTGCTACTGAAGTTAATTGGGTGTCTAAGCACCCAGAGAGTCTCTGATCTCAGATGTGTCACCCTTTCCCTTTTGGATATGCTTTTGCAAGGGGGAAAAAAAACAAATGCTGTATCTGGGCAAAGGGTTTTCAGACCAAGTGATGTTATTAAATAGTAGAGAGCTTTGTAAATGGCTTATACCCACAAATACCTCTTTTACTTTATCTCGATGTTTTTAAGGTGGATGTCTGTAATAGTGTCCCCTCGTTGCATCACAGGATATGGTCCATCTACTGCACACAACATTTAAAACCTCATTGGCTCAGCGATTTCTTTGAGTTGTAGCTGTTTGTTTTTCCCATATTTGCTTCTGACAGCTGCTGTTGTGTGCTTGCACTGTGAGCCTGGGCTGCCAGCAAAGATTGAATATTGGAAAGTGATGGGAGGGCTGATGAGTCTCTTTAGTTTCCCTCTGGATTCTTGCAGCCACAGCAATGTGCTCTGAAGCTTCCTGAATCCCTCAGCCCTGGCACTAATTTCACTGTAGTAATTTGGTCTCCTTAACTACGTGCCTGGAGCAGGGGAGGTACTTCTGCCTGTGAAGGTACCCTGAAAAGTATCTATTTAACCCTGACAGCTTCTCCAAGGGTGGTTAAGGCCGAGAGGAAGGCAAGGGCTTCCTTGCAAGCCCGTGAAGCAAGGCATTAATGAAAGACTCTTCTTCCAGTGCCCTCTGCTAGCATGACCAGGCTGATGAGGTCCCGCACCGCTTCTGGCTCCAGCGTAACCTCTTTGGAAGGACAGAGGAGCCGGTCCCACACCGGGGAAGGCACGAGGAGCCGGTCTCACACTGGGGAGGGAACGAGGAGCCGGTCCCACACTGGGGATGGTTCCAGGAACCGCTCCCACACAGACACGCGAATCGAGCTGACGCCGAACTCGGCAAGCAACGCTGAACAATCAAGCCCCAAGTCCATGGAAGTGTCCTGTTAGATGGCTGTGGGAGGTTTTAAACTGGTCGCAGTGTGGAAAAGTAATGGATGCCCCCTGTGTATCACAAAAACATAACTGGTATTAATCTCTAGCTATTCTGTAGGATGAACTCTGTTCACCAGGGTCTGAGAGGGACCAAAGAAAAGAAGCATCTCATTTGCTCTGTCATTATTCTTTTATCTCAGACAGCTGCTGCTATTGTGCCCTCCTTCAGTGGATGCCAAATTCTAAAGGATACTTGCCAAAAGCTGATGTGGTTGTAAACACTTCAGAGTCAAACTAAAATTGCTCAATACCCTCCTTTAAAATCAAAGCTGTTACAGGCCCCTTTATCTCTTATTCTCTTGAAGTAAACTGGCACAATTTGAAATGAGTTTCAAAGTGGGGGAGAAAAAAAATGACTTTTAAGGATGACTTTAAGAAAAGGAAGTGAAACAAATGTGTTATGGCCTCATGTTGAAGCTGGAGTGGAATTCATTGTATATAGCTTGACTTCAAATGATAGAAAAGTTAACGTATCGTGCATTTATAGGCCTTCTAATTCATTAGTATTCAAGCCTGTTTTCCTATGTACAATAATATACTACTAAAATAGGCAATTTTAATGTGACTTTGAGATGAACTAAATCTTTAAGGTTTTTCATTTCACTTTTTTGAGATTTAGTTCCAGTCTTCCTTTCCTTCCCCCCTCCTAGACCCTAAAACCTGCTTAGCCAAATGAGGACAGGATTTAAATTTGGTAAGCAAGGTAGGATTTCCTGTTTAGGAACTTGGGCCAAAGCATTTACCAGACTGCAGAAGTTGGTGTAGTTGTAACGAGTTAGGGTAGCTGTACATGCCAGCTAAGCAGAAACAGCTTGATTTTTCCTTCAGAAAGCTTCTTATCTTTGCAGCTCAAGTTTTTTGTGTCCAGCACAAGTGTGATGAATTTGGAATTCTGTAAGCAGAGACAGATCCAGCTGTTCTTTGTCAGGAGAGATGAATAACTGTGGGATGGGCATGTAATTAGATACTGTACATTCAACTGCCACTAATTACTAGATTTGAAACTGATGAGATCTCACTGGTGCTGAAAAGCGTATTCCACTAAGTGGTGGAGCATCAACACTGTATCTCTGGAATACAGTGTCTAATGACTCTGTAAATGTCATGATCTGCTGGTTCTGCATCTTTGCATGGCCTCCTGATACCTTGGGTTGCTTTCTTTGAAGCTGATGGTTTGATATCTTTCTGCCACTCAGAATGTCGCAGTTGGATGTTCTTAAGTTCGTCCTTCCATAGCAAGTGGGACAGGATTTCCAGAGCTCCAGTGCATACCTGCTGAATTGCAGTCCTCACACAGACAAAAACTCAAATGCCGAGCAGTTAAATAGCAAACGTTAATACTTTGGGATTGCTTGTTCAGAAGAGCACCATCTAGGTTACTTTATATTGACTAACTTCAGCTCTTGTGTAGAATATCCATAACGTTTTGTGGGAAGAACAGACAATTTCCAGAAAGAATAAAGCTATTGTGTAAAGTCTATCAAGAAAAGTTTCTTAATGAAGTATTTGTATTTATTTCAAAACAAATAAATTTGTAACTTTGCAATGTCTGGTGTCTTCATCTTTTACCAGGAGTACAATAATCTTTTTCAGTCTAAACATATTCTTGCCATCCCTTTGTATCAATGAAATCTTTTTGGTTTTGCTCATATCTGTGTTGTTCCCTGTGTTTTTGCTCAGAACTTTCTCTCCTCCACCGCTTCTCACTGCAGTCTATTCTCAGAAAACACCACACACTTCAGCATTGTTGCTGGCTATTTTAGTACTAAAGGATATAGAAATATACCCTCGAAAAATACTGAGCCATGGTACAGAGTACTATTTGCTGTTTGAATTTTGTCTCCCTAGATAAAGTACTGTCTAGTGCACAGATCTCTGGTCTGACTTCCTCACTGGAGTTGGTGCAACACTGATTGCATCCTTTCTGATCCCAATCTTATCTGTAAATCCCTTGATGTGATGAGTTCCTCGTGAATATCTGGAGTTATTCAGGCCTCTTGACTGAAATTGCAGATGCCACTTGGAGTTTCTAAAGGTGGTTCCTTTTGGAGGTCTTAGAAGAATGTAACTTCAGGAAAGTAAAGATTAACCTAGTGTCTTACTTAACATCTGGGCGTTTTCAGGGACAGGTGCCTTGATGACTTTGCTGGGTCTATTTTGGACTGCTCATTCCTCCTGTATCTCAAAAAATCCTGTGATAGAAAGATGCAAAAGCAAATATTTGTCATGTCTGAGCCAAGGCGCTGCTAGATGTGATGATTCAGCAGTCATGACTGGACTGATACCAGCAAAGGGCTTGACAGCCAGTGCCAGTGAAAACAGGAGGAACCTGTGCCAGTTCATCTTACAAAAGAAGGGCAAAGTTACGTTCTTTGCTGAGCTTTTCTGGGAATGGCTAATCATTCCTTCCACAAGGACACCATGGTGTACCTGTCAAGCCTAGGCAGCTTATTTTGGTTTAATGGGGAGGAATGCATCCAAGCCTTATTGCAGCACAAAGGGATCTGCGAGCACTTCTGAGCAGCAAGGAGTTGCTAGGACCACTATAAATGTCAGCTTTGCAAGCGAAAGTGTGTATTTGGCAAAGAACGCTGTGTTCCTGCACATAAAAGCTGGAGGGCAGCGCAGAGGAGGAGTTATGACTCTTCTTGCCTTGCAGTACTGGTCTTCTGGCATCTTTAACTTGTGCTGTAACTGAAGAGATGCAAGTGGCTTGCAGATTTATTGGAAATTTTTATAAAAACCCAGGCCTTGCAAAAGCTGACTTCTGCGTTATTGTTGGAAACAGAATTAGCCTGGATATTGTAGTGTCATTAACCTGGAAAACATGAGCTGGGTTTTCACTTTTTTCCAAGTGTGAATGGCCACCAGGGAGCAAGGAGCTACTGTGGCATAGAGGAAATTCTAACTGGATAACAGGAGGTTTCCAGAAACGAACCAGTTTGCCCATCACAGTGCTTTTAAAAGAAAGAAAACAGAATGGGCTCCCAGGGACCATAAGGCTTCCTGATTGCATTGTTTGTATCTCAGTGCCAAATCTTCACTGCCGGGGTACTCTTTGAAACCACTAATACAAGGGATGTCATTGCTGAAATCCAAGTTATTTCCACCTCTGCCTGGGCCTTGATCTCTACTGTATAAAAATCTGACTAATCTTCAAGATATCTTTCCTGCTCCCTTGCAGAGGGAGAGTGGGAGAAGATGTGCCAATGCCAGGTCGCGGCAGCAGGACTTTTGTGCTGAAAGATGCTGCTGCTTTCCTCTTTTAAGAGTCTCTACTGACTAAACAGCTGGAAATTTTCACCCAGATGTGTTTTTGAGGTGTATGATTAATGTCATGTGTTGTGAGTGATGGACTGAGCTGGAGTGAAAACTGTTTATAGCAAAGCTGCTTATTTTTTCTCTCCAGGGCTGGAATCCTCTCCCTGTGTGCTTTTGCATCTTGGGCAGAGGATCTGCTGCAATCCTCAGTGTGCCTGTAAATGGGGTCTGTTGCATCCATCAGTGCAACATATTGAGCAGTGCTGCTTGCACTGCACATTGAGCTTGGCCCTCCCCCTTCCCACATGCTGTCTGCTTTTTTTTCTTTGCACTATTTTACACTATTTCACACTATTTCACAGTCACTGGAACAGAAAGCCTCTCCCAGTCTGTCTATATGAACAGCTGTTTTGATGTGTGGATTTAGCATTTCCACTGAGCCAAATATAGACTTTTTGTTGGTAGCTGATCGCTGCTATGCCTAATGTTTAAATAACCGACAGAAAGGATGTCAGGGTATTTTAAGAGCTCCACCCTTTCCCCCCAGCCCTTTGTAACAGACAGACACAGCTTCTCACTGTTTCTATCTATTGCTTCATTAAGGGCTCCATTCATTTTATAAACAATACAGCTGCTGACCAGTGTTGGGGGGAAGAAAAAAGGAGAAAAAGGCTTCTGATTGCAACTGCCAAACAGTTCAATGTCTGTTCTCTGCAACTCAGCATGGGGATCATTCCCTTACCCAGCACTCCTAGGGGCTGGAGGAGAGTTGTTGTTTTGATGTCATTAAAGAGGCAGCCCCACATCCCATACACCCTACATATTTTTGGCACTGGTGACTGTGGGATGTGCATCAAACACTGGGTGCAGACGTCACTGGACACGTCCAGAAGAGCCCAAGGGTTGGGAAAGGGGATAGGAAGCAGCTTTTCCTTTGCAAGCAGCCGCACCACAGCGAGCTGTGACCTGCAATAGAGCTGCAAAAAGTATCCCTGAGTGACCTGCCACTCTCTGCAATTGCTTATGGCTAGAGTGGATTATGGTATTGAGGTCAAGGTCAGTGCGTGGAGGGGGCTGGGGGAGGGAGGGCAGGGTTGTTTGCTGGGCAGCAGTACTGGAGAAGGGCTGGGGCAGCTCCTGGCAAAGCCTACATGAGCCAGGGCACCCGGAGAAGAGCAAGAGATGCCACCAGCCTGGGCTCTTCATCCCTTGGCTCTGTGTGTGTGTGTACCTCCGTGTGCAGGTCCCCAAGAGGCTCAGCACCCTACATGCAGCATGCTGAGCAGGGAGGATGGGGCTGCTGAGCTGTGGGTTTGCCCCACCTGTTGGACCTGGCACTGGTTCAGGGAATAGCCAACCTGCTTGTAGGGCTTGGCGAGCCCACCCCACGCAAAGGTGCCACCCAGCCCCTCACACAGCGGTGAGATGCACACTGTCAGACACACAGATCTCTCCAGCTAGGATAGTGTCATTTACCAAATGACTGCAATATGTTTTCATTTCTTTTCAGTGATAACGTGACCAAATCCAAAAAAATCTTAGTTCTTTATCACCAGCTGCCAATGTTTAACATTGATCTGATCCCGTGGTGATTCCCTCTCTGCTGCTCATGTGTGTTTGGGGCAAGGGAGTGCCTACAGAAATAGAGCCTCACACAGGGTCAGCACTCCATCTGGAAAGTGCAAAGTACTCAGGAGATGATGGGTTTCCCAGACTAGTGAAAGCAGCCAGGAAGCCCTTCGTGCAAGATCGTGTGCTGGGCAGCTGCCACATGGGTCAGCAGAGGCTGCAGAGGCCAGATGGGACTTCTGGTGCCTGTAGAGACAGCAGGGAAATATGGTACCTTTGTTGAAAGCTATTGCCAGAGGCAGAGTTGGCTGGAAAATGCTTAAAAATGTAGAGGACTGCCCTTCCTGGGAAAAAAAAAAAAAAGATTAAAAAAAGGCACACTGAAGGAGAAGGCTGGGGAGAATGAGGAGAAGGCGTTTTCTCACCACACACAAGCCTGACTAACTCATCTCAGTCCAGGATAGGAGGCCACTCAAAGTGCTTAAGTTCCTATCAAGGCAAGTAACATACTTCAGGCTGGAAGGCGAGCTCGATTTGTGGAAAAACACTACAGGTATTTTTTCCTAGAATTAAAAGGTAGAAACCTTACTGGGGTTAGCTCTGAGGATATGTAAACGAAGGGATATGAAACAATGATTCTTTAATTTAAATGCTTTTCCCCATGTCTTTAATAACCTTGTTTGAACAATTTCAGTTGGTATGGCTGTTGCAAACAGGTTACTCTTGCGACTTCTCAAGAGAGCTGATATGAAGACATGCTCAGGCATGTCTTGAGTAACCCACTCCAATTTGCTCAAAGACTCTAGACGTCTGTCCCAAGTCCAGTAAGAGTGTTGCAGAAAAAAATCCCAAATGTTGAGCCAGAAACAGACCAGCAAAGAAATGTGAGTTGGGAAATAACCCAATTTCCCAAGCTGCCAAAATATTCACAATGGAGGAAATGGTCTCAGACCATTGATTTTTACCACATTGCTGCCTCTTTACTTTTAGGTGTCCTCCAGTTCACAGCTTTGTCACAGGTTGCAAATGCACACTCAGACATTGGCCAGGCAAGGAGATTAGAAAAGCAAAAGAAAAGTCAGTCACAGACATATTTCACCTTCATTTGCTTGCCTAAACTTCTAAACGAGGTGTCAGTCACTGATTCATTGACCAGTTGCCACTTATTTAAGATCTTTAAACCACAGCAGCAACATGCCATCTTAAAAAACCTCATCATGATGCTTTATGAACAAGTAATGTGTTATATAGCTGGAGTAACTCAGACTGACACTGCCAAACCAATCTGGTTTTCCCATTAATTTTTCATGTATTTCAGTATATGAAGCTTACAGAAATAACTCTGTTGAAATGTTAAAACTGGAAGGTCACAATTTGAGAAAGTAAATGTGTGGGTATGTGCCTCTAGATAGTGAGAACACTGTCTCTATCAGTTTAATAAGCTGCATGTTTCAAAATTCCTTCAAGAAAGCTGGGACAAAGAAATCCCAGCGTTTAATTGACAAGATGACATGGTCTTTCTGAATGTTGTGGTTTTCCTGGAATATTACATATGCACAGCACAATGCTAGTGAACACATCAAAAATACGACAACTGCACTACACCCTCTGTCTAGTTGCAAGCACACCAAAATGCTGTTTTAAATTCCAGCCAACACTGTGTGGAAAGGCATTTTAATAAGTTTCATGCCTGCTTCTTCGGTGAGTAGATAACCTGCTTTCTGGGGCTCCCAAACAAGGTGGCTTGCGCTACTGTTCTGACTCTGGTGAAGCCTCCACAGAAGGCTAATGGCTGTGGTCACTGGAGATAGCTGGAGTCTTGCTGTTCGTACCAACATGAGCAGACCTTCAAAATCCCACCCTTCATACTTGACCCAGCCTACAGGACCAACAGGATGATTGCCATGAGCTGAATGTGTGCCAAACTGTCTTGGCTTAGGCTGGATTGAAAAATTGTCACTCTCATCCTTTCTTTAGCCTTTCACTTGACCATTGTGGCAGAGGGGTCTGATCCTGTTATCTCCTCAGTGCTATAATTGTTCTTCCTTGGATGGTGGCATCACTTTCAGGTCCCAGCAGAGACCTAGGCCCATTGCACAAATGTACAATGAGCATCAGTTCCTGCTGGAGGAGTTTTCACTGTCAGCGGAGGCAATGAACAGTAGGGCCTTGTTGTTCTGGCTCTGAAGTCCTGAGGAAAAGGGAAGCAAAGGGCTGGATCCATGAATGAAAGCCTTTGGGGATCTAGATCCTCTAGGAATTAAAACAGTAACCACAAAAGTACTTTTGTAAAGATACATGATTTCCTCAGGCACGGAGGGAGCCAGGGAACTGAATTAAAGCTGGTCTGTTGCCTTAGTCCTAGGGCTAATCTGCTTGTAAACATCCATTAAAACAAAGGATCTCAAATGCACCACAGAGTGCAGATCAAGTTAATTGGCTACAAGTGATGCTCTTCCCTGTTCAGAGCCACTGGACAGACAACCAGTTGCACAAGCAGAGTGGTAGAGCTAACAACGCTTGGTTTCCTATAGATTTGTGTCCAGTGTCCCCGCAGAACTCCTTTACAGCAGCGTAAAAACCACTGTTCCCTGTCCGTGATTCCTCCAGCTCTGCCTCCTCCACGGCTACTTGTTTCCAGCTGGCAAATCTGTTCAAAACCCCCTTTATGCTGCTGCTGGGGTGGTTGGGCCACACTGCAGGTGTGCTGGGTGCACTGAGTGCCTGGAAGGTGTGCATGGGCTTGGCAGGGACAATGTGTGGGCCTCTTCCCTGCCCTGCTCTTTGATTTCACTTTTTACTGCAGGAATTGCAATGCTTCTGAGATCTTTACACTTCTGTCTGCTTTGTTTGACATTTCCCACAAAGGGACTGCCTGACAGACAAACAAATGAACAGCATGGCTGCATACGCCCGGTTTCCTTAGGAAACCAGGCTAGAAACAGAAATATCTTGGGTGCATTGGGCAAGATCTGTGGTTTCCAGGCACCCACTTCACTAAAAACTGACACGCACTGGAGCTGCTGGTCATGCATTAGCTTTCAATGGCTTCTTTTATCTCGCAGTGAAAGCCGTATGTTGCAGCCACTGCAGCATTTGATTGCTGTGGTTACAGCATGAACGAATTGCAAAGCAAAGCAAGCCAGTCGAGGGACACAGTTTTTTATACATGGTCTGGTCCTGTTTTCTTGCTTCCTTATGTGTACACGTAAGACAGAGAAAGACTGACTGTAAATATAAACACATATTACACATTGCTCTTGTTTTTATGCACCATAGGAATACATATTTGTAAATATACACGTTTATATACATATTCATGGGCATGTTTCTATATGGTTTTATATATAATATTATATACAACATTACATAGGTGCCTGCACATAATATTTTATAGGTGTGTGTATACATATACATATAAATGTGTATATATGTATTTATTTTTTACATATACATATAAACGTGTATATATGTATTTATTTCTATATATGCACATACATATATGTATATATATACACACACACATATATATGGCATTTTTAAGATGGACAAGAATTAGAACACAGGGTTCCAAGCCATATTTAGGGGATCTGATTGAGAAAGAGGTCCTAGTATTGCTTCCCTATAGCATCTCAATACAAACCATTTTTCCTTTTGGAAAACGTTGTCATCTTCTTGGCCAAGGCCTCTTTTTTGTGTGTTCATATGGAACTTTTTTACCAAGGGATGGAGTTTGAAATGTAACATTCTCAATCTTGCAAGTGCTGAGGTCTCATTTGACTGAGACAAATAAGTCAGGTATGACCTCTGCTGTCACATCATCCAGGCCAAGGCAGTCATGAGGCTGAATCTTGCAAAATTCTGGTGGCCTCAGGTTCCTTACCAACAGAGAAACAAAGAAAAGAGGTGCTTTGCACCTGCTTTGGAACATGTGGGCAGGGATCACCCTTTTTTCTGCCACTGCAGATTTCATGGAAGTTTCAAAAAAGAAATAAAGCTTTAAATTCAGGGATGACCTAGCTCTATGAAAAATATTTAGACCAAATCCTTGTATACAAACTAAGATGCTGTTGGTGTTAACAGCTTTTGAAGATACAAAGCATTTTTCCTAATTGTTTTTACAGAGGCATGGCATTATTTTCAGCCCACTCACGAGAACTTTTAATTCACCGTAGCCAGAAAAATTTATATCTCCCAGAAACTAATCAAGCTTCTGCTGGGTTATCAAGATAAAGACAGACAATTTGCCAACTGAAAGTAAAGTGAAATAAGCAACTGCATCATCCCAAGTTCAGCCCTGTACTGGTCAGATCTCCAGATCATGTGTCACTCAGAAGTCTTACTGTGCCACCAGGGATTTTGGAAGTGGATACTTCAGTTCTCCTGTTCATGCAGAAACACAATTCTGCTCTCCCAAGTGAAGCAATGGCAAACGTGCCATGGGGCATGGCTGCTGTACTAAAAATTTATTGGAGAAAAAACTGGCTCCAGCATCCTTCAGTGATGATAAATTTCTTACCTGGAAGGTAATGACAGAGTTTTTCCTTTGCTTAGCTGACATTTGCATGTGAAACCACTTCTGTAGAAAATGTTTGCATTGCTGTTTGCTCTGAGCAGAAGCCCTGCTGGAATTAATGCACCAGAAGCTGTGCCAAGGGTTGCCTCTCTTTCTGCATCCACACATTCTCAGAGCGGATGGGAAGCCTGGGAAACACCAGTTTTCTCATTTAGCAGATCTCCTTTCCTCTACCCCAGTCATGTAAAACAATGATTTGTGTTACTGGCAAGGTGGCAGTGGGAAGAGGGACCAGCGTGCTGGTAACACCATGGGGAGCAGGAGGCAGTGGTAGGCCCCAAACACAGACCACACAACTTCTATCTGAGTAAATGGGTGCACGAGGTCTTGTCCTTCATCTCTTATCTGGCTCTCTACATTTCATCTGCAGAGATAGCCTATGCATCACCTGTGGATTAGATTTTCACTCTGGGGTGGCTGTTTTTATCCTGAAAATACTGTTTTCACTCTGGGGTGACTGTTTTGGATTCAGTCAGGCTGTTCAAGACCAGAGCAGGCAGAGAACTGTGAAAATGTTCCTGGCACAAGATACTTCAGGAGACTGAGGTGAGTCCAAGGAGAGCAGGACACAGAAGTTCTTGGACCCAGCCTGTTGTAGTGAGAGACAGGTTCATCACACAGAGATTTCAGGAGAAACGTTCTTCTCCCTAGGCTTTTCCCATGAAATTCACCACGGAGTAGGATCTGACTGAGAATAATAGAGAGGTGATTCTAGGACTGATCTCAGTGTGACAGATGCTAGACTTTAGTTGCAAGGGTCAGACCTTCAAATTCTGGTGTGTAATGTTGAATATAAAACATATATATCAGTTTTCCAGCTTAGACAACAACATTCAAGAAATGACAATAAGGATGTCTGAATCTTATGTTTAAGCTAATGACAGCCATACTTTTGTTGTCCTATTAGTGTACTGTTCTTTCCTATGGGCAATTAAACTGCTGGCCTAGTAAATGACAGTGCCAACAGAACTGTCATTTAAGTCTCAGTGTCTGTGCATAAAGGAATTTCGGGCTGCTGGTAATGGATGAAGACCTGTTAGAATAAAAAATCCTGTTTGTTTAAGGCATCTCCAAAAACAGTGTGGGAAAAGAAAGAGATTTAACATCCTAATTCAGGAAAAAAACAAATTGTACATTGGCAGTGGATGAAGATTCTCCTTTTATTTTAAAACCTCTGTAAAATCAGAGCATCAGGTCAATTCCAGCATTCAGCCAATTTAATTAGCGATTTCAGAGTAATCATGGTAATGAGCCAAGTCGGCAAAGATGTCATTGGGGTTCCTGCAGTTCAGGTTGCAAAAACAAGCATTGATCCACATGATTTTCCAGGAAAACTCAGTTCCATCTGGGCACTGAAACCTCACTTCAATAGTCTTGGACTTGTAGGGTGTGCAGCACCTGTTGTCTGTGCAGACGCCACAGTATTTGGGCCTGTATGGACTCTTGCTCACACATCCAGAGATGGTGTAGTTCATGGGTTCATTGGCCCTGTAGACAGCCAAGCACTTCTTCCCAGGCTAAATCACAGAAGAAAATAAAAACGAAGAGGTTAATATTCCGTGCTGACACAGGTAGGACATAAAACCCACCTTGCTCTCTACAACTACCTGAAAGGATGTTGTGGCAAGGTGGGGGAGACCGGGGGGACAGGGGGCTCAGCCTCTTCTAGCAGGTAAATAGTGATAGGAAAAAGGGAAATGGCCACAAGTCTCACCATGAGAGGTTCAGGTTGGGTACTAGGAAAAATATCTTCACTGAAAGAGAGGTTAAGCATTTGAACAGGCTGTCCAGGGAAGTGATGGAGTCACTATATCTGGAAGTATTCAAAAAACAAATAGACGTGGCACTTCGCAATGTGGTTTATTGGGCTTGGTGGTATATCGTCAAAGGTTGGACTTACTGATCTTGCACATCCTTTCCAGCTTTAATGTTTCTATTATTCTATTCTGTGATTCCTGTGTTTAAAGGGGTTTGTAAGTGTTAGGAAGACTTTTACAGCCCTAGGGGCTGTAAAAGATTTACATGTTTAGACATATGAACCCAAAAGATGCAAGTAGGATACTTGCGTAATAGAGTTCACAGCTGTTACCAGACATGCAGCACTGCTTTTCTGCCAGCTGAGTACAGGGCTGTCTGAGCCAGCATCGAGCACAGCAGGCTTGGCTTGGCTTTCCTTGCAAGGACCTTTTGGCTGAAGCTAAAACTCTCAGGGAAAGGTTTTCATACCAGCACGGGCAGGACACATGTTGGAACTCTGTGCAGCACAGTAAGTCCATGTACAAGTGCAGCCTCATGAGGACTGAATGCGGCCAAAGAAAGGCTGACTCAGTGTCCAGCTGGAGGGGTGCACAAAGAAGCAGTGCCCACCTTGATGTGCTGGGTTATATCCACCTCGCAGGGCCTCATGTTGCACAGGCGGCTTTCCTTCAGGAGCCGGCACTGGTCGTTGTCATTGGAAATCCTGGTGGAGATGCCCAGCCCGCAGGTCTTTGAGCAGGTACTCCAGGGTGAGGTGTGCACGATGCAGTTCTTCTGCCAGGCTTCATCCTCTCCCTCGTACGCTGCGGAGACAGATTAACCCCACATTATTCAGCCCAGGCAGCTTTACATATTAAACACCCTCTTCCCAGCTCATTGCAGATTCAGGCCACTAACCCAAACAATTAAACCACAGCGAAGTGGCTCAGCATTCCTGTGAACCCCCTCATCCCACCCCCTTTGTGCTGACCTACTTGTGTCAGACTCTCCAGCGCTGCGAGCGCTCGGGGCCAGGGCTCATTCCTTTATTCCCCCTCACAGCCTCGCACAAGGGGGTCCTTGTCTGGGACCCCCAGGTGCTGCCACAATATAAACAATTACAGAAGCCTGAGCCAGCGGGTGGAGAAAGGGGATGAGATCTGATCTCACCATGAAGGTTTATTTCTGAGCCCATTCAATTTGTTCCCTGTAGCAGAAAGTGGTCAACAGTCTCTGCTGGGTGGCAGAGGGCTTGGGAAGCAGCCACAGCCTTTCACTGGGAGGAAGAACAGCTTCAATAGCTCTCAGAGAGCTCAGCAGCCATTTGAAGAGAGGGTGGGCTCTGTTTTGAAAGCAGCCAACAACCCCAGTTCAGGTTCTGTCCCAGCCTCAGCCAAAGTCCCCACTGCTTTACAGCTCACAGGACAGTCCACAGGCAAAACTCTGGTAGAAACTGCTGTATTGAGCTTGCTGACTGTTATATTTATGATTATATTAATTATTATATTAAATGTAATAAATGCTATTCTGACTTCTATAAGACTTCTTACAGGAGAAAAGTCAGGAAAGCAAAGCAATATTTTGCCTATTTTGGGACACATGCCATGAGGACACAAGGCCAGTTTCAGTACATTTTGATGTTTTGAATGTGGACCCACCTCATACTTCAGAGCTATCAGGAACAGAGAAGCGAGGGCTAAACTCTGGTGGTTTTAACTCACAGAATGAAGAGCGAGGCTTTGTTTTGTGCAACAAAAGTACAGACCAAGGTTTGGGAAAAAACTCTTACCACCAAGGAACCAAAATCTTTGTTTACAACAACCATCCTGCCTCTCCTTGAACTCTGCTTTTGTGAGACGGTCTAAAACATGGAGCTAATGTGGCTACTGTAACTACAGTGCATCACAGGGCATTTTGATGATAAATTTAAGACACGTGGCAAGCTGAGTCCGTCTTAAGCATTTGGGACCATGCTTGAGGCAAATGATACCACCTCTGTGCAGTGGACTGTGTGATCATTACTATAAACATGAGTGTGAGGAAAGAAAGTTTAATGATGTCATCAGTTCAGAATTGATGAAAAGCTACACTACCACAAAGACAATTTAGCCGAACTCACAGTGAAACTTCCACACAATAACTGCCTTCAGGGTGCTGTGTATGTTTGAGGCTCCTAAGATACAGGGGCTTTAAAATTGCTCTACAATAGCAATATAACCCAGACATAAAACCTCAGTCCCAAATTAAAGTGAAAGAGAATGGTCTCTTTCCCAGAGGGTCCAGACTGAGAAAAAAAAAATAAAAATGAAGAGTTAAAAAGGACTTGTGACATCTTCAGAGTTCCAGCAGATGTGTCCTTCAAAGAGGGCTTTGGCATACAGAATTCCAGAATGGTTGCATGAGAGTGTTTGATGAATATTATATTCATAGACTCATGGAATGGTTTGGGTTGGAAAGGACCTTAAAGATCCTCTCAATCTAACTCCCCTGCCATGGACAGCCACCCACTAGACCAGGTTGCTCAGGATCCCATCCAGCCTGGCCTTGAACAGGGATGGATCCTGTTCCATCCATATCTATATTGCTGCTAAGGAGTTCTAGCACACCGCTGGCGTTTGCCTGTCCTGTCCTTCAGCGCGTGCTGTGTGGCAGGCTCTGTGCCCCTCACAAAGATTAGACCCCTGCCAGATCTGGCAGTACAAGCTGATACTTTGCTTGTAGACTCTGCCAGGTGGCAAAGGAGAGATCTGCCTCACTCCTGCCGTACCTGCAGAGGAGATGTGACGCGGAGATGTCTTCCTGATTTTCCGGGAGTCATCACAAATCCACTGCTCGCAGCACTTCCCTGCCATCTTTATCAGCTTGGGGTTTGGGCACCAGACAAGCGGAGGACGTGAGTTTGTGCACATGGGAACACAGCCCACAGCCCCATTAATGCACGTGCAGTTGTATTTGCAGTTGGGCTGAAATGTCTCCCCGTTCTTATACCTGACTCCATTGAGGACACATCCTACACCAACAATCTCTGAAAAGAAAGAAAAAGAGAGAAAAACACACAGAGCACCATTAAAATAATGCTGGCAACAAACAGCTCCTATGTGTTCCTTTACCAAGCTGATCTCTGGGCTGGCAGTGCTGCGGGGCAACGTGTCCAGCCTGAAGCTAACCCGAGGTAGTCACACCATCTAGGAAACTGTTTCCATTCTAAATCACAGCAAAAACAAGAGAACCTTTTAATGCTTCAATGAAAAAATAAGTTAGAAAATAAAACAAGTTTTATTCACAAATTCTTACTTAAAAAAAACCTAAAAAACGTTTAATGACATGGTGGTAGGAATTATTCATGAGGGAGCAATCAAAGTAATTAAAAATGTATTGAGTGAAATTTGAGGTTTTCAGAGACATATGAGGGGACTTCATGGAGTTGCACATATGACATAGCTGTTCACAACACTTGTGTATGTCTGAAGCAGAAGGGGAGGACAAACAAGGCAGCAAAGGAGCACCTAAAGGGCACTAGATTCCTACATTTAGAAAACTGGATCTTATCCAGGTTATCACAGAGCAGTTTTCTTGGAAAATGAGGTACACATTATAAAGCCATGAAAATAAATATTTGATGGGATTTTTTTATAAAATCCCTAAAAATGTCAAGCCTTTTTATTGCCCATGAAAAGGAATCACACAGTAGCTTTTTTGTTTGTGTGTTTTGTTTCAAATTATGGACAGTTATCTGGAAGTGGTGGCTTCCAATGGAAAATTCAAACTCCAGTTTCTTGTTTCGTCACATGGAGGCAGTGCACACGCACTGGTTGGGTTGCTTATGTTTTGACCCTGGTCAGAAATGGAGCTGCTTCAGGAAAACACAAATTGAACTGCTGGATTAAAATTCTGCAAAGACTTCCTATTTTTAGAATGAGCTGAATGAAAACATCAAGCACAAATCCCTTCTTCTGCACAAAAATGAGAGCTGCTGGAATTTGCAGCACAGATCTAGATCTCCAGTTCACGCTCAGCTCCAATTTTTGTAATGCTTAAGCCTTTGTACTGAAAAGTTATCACTCAGTGCTGGAGCTGGGCCTGAGAATTCAGAGAGACTTCTAGTTATGCACAGATTATGAGAGTTCAAGAAAATGCTGTATCTCCTGGTGTTTTCCTATGAGCATATTCCTCCTGGATTATGTTAACTCAGTCTCCTGCAGGTCTCATAAACTCAGAGGTTCACCATGAGAACATCCCCAAACACAGACAGTGGGGCTGCTGAGTGCCTTCATGCAGAACCTCGCTGAGTCTGCATCAAAATAAAGCGATTTGGAGGCACCCTTTTCCCAGCCCAACACGCACAACACCTGCCTCACCCCCTAGGCCTGTGCCTCTGCTTTGGTGCAGAGAAAAGCCAACAAGAAAAGGAGACCTGCAGTGACTCCCAGCAGGTTCCTATTTGTGGTCTGGGAGGTTAGATCCTGGGACACACCTCAATATGCCAGTCCAGATACAGCCTGAATTTCCCCCAGTTTGACCCCATTACCTTTCCCAACACCAGTTCCTAACTCTTTCAGCATCTTTAGTTTCCATAAATTATACTGTTTCTGTAGCCCTTCATGCCCTGGATTCTCTAGACCTAACCAAAAGGACCCATGTGCAAAGCCAATTCCTCACAGCAGTTAGTCCCCAACAACACCCAGCACAGGACTCCCACTCACAGGAGCTTTCAGACACCAGGTCAGGACAGAAGCTGGTGGGCTCAGAGTGGGGTGATGCAGCCTATCTGTGGCCCAGGGTACAAAAAAACCATGTCAGCAGACCCTGGCATGTGTGTCTACCTGGGTGCTGAAAAAAAGGGAAAGGCCACAGGTTTCTCTGGCAGTCAGAGACAACGTGCTTCACATCCTAGCCATGGAAAGACCTTCCTCTTGTTCCCCTCAGCTGTGCACACCATAATGCCCCTCACCAGATAACCATACATGTCAGATAATGGGGTGTATTGTCATGGCAATAGGGAAGCGAAAGCACAGACTGGGAACCCCTCCAAACCTCACTGGAAAAGCTGGGGGTCAATCTTCCTTCATCATAGCGCTGCTGCCACAGGCACACTGAGTGCCTGTGATGTGTGGGAGGACGGCAAAACACCAAGAGATATCCAACTAAAAAAACCAACCATTTTAAATAAATAAACAAATGCAAAGCAACATGAAGACCTTTAAAGAGGCCTAGGAAGGCTGATAGCTTTGAGACAACATCCAGCCTGTTTTCCTCTCCCAGCACAGGGCCAGCTGTAACGATGTCATTCTTGACAATGTTTGTCTGACCTGCTCTTACAGACCTCCCATGAATGTTCTACACACACTCCAGACAATACATTTGAATGATCTCATATCCTCTTTTCTTAACCTTAATCTTTTCTAATCTTGAAAATCACTGTTTAAGCTTACAGCTCCTAGCACGTAACTTCTCTTGTTGTTATTTTGCCTGTATGCTGCAAAAAAATCTGGTTAGACTGCACTTTTTGCATGCTTGCTATTTTTTTTTTTCTGTGGCTGAGCCAGTGTACAGACAAGGTCATTTCTTACTAGACTTCCCGCCCTTCTGCTGAGGAAGAGCAACGCCTAGTATCACTTCTGTGAGAATCTGCCAGCTACCCTGAACCTCTTAACTCCTCAGACCTGCCCCTTGTGTAACCTCTGCTCATATTCTAAGTTTATTGAAGCCCACAGTTTGCAATTCTTTTCCTCTTCTGTGGATCAGTTATTCGGTCTGTCCATCTCACAGTCAGCTCTCCTCCAGGTTTCCTTTCACCTTTACATTTTCTTTTAGATCACTTGTTGTTATGTTCCAGCCCAGAAGACCCTCCAGCTAAATGGTTTTCTCCTGTTTATGAACCTAAAGCCATCACCATATGTTCTAATAACCTGCTAAAAAGGAGCCTTCCCAATCAGCCATCTGTGTGGTTGTGCTCATCGTCCTTTTGCTTTTAATCATTCCTAGAGTAATGATTTTCGGTAATTTCTGACTTTTATGAGAGGATCAGATTCTCCCTCATATTCTGGAACTCAAAACAAGTGAATATACTCTCAACACACAAAACACTACCTAATTTCTTTTTGCACTTCTTCTTGAAGAGCATTCCAGTCACATGGAACCAAGAGTTTGTTATGGCAGGCAGGAAGAAATCCTTCTGCCTCATGGCAGCTAACCCGACTGTAACCAGTGTAAAATTAAGGCTTAGACCTCAATTTGTAACTGACAAGCTCTGATAGGAGATAGTTCATTCCCGATCCTCTTGACAGGGTATTCTACAGACCACATGCTATCCTTCCAAGCTATCCACTATAGGGAACAAGCCAAAAATGTCCCCTTAATGTCATGGTTTTCATGCAGGTGCCCATATTGCTTGTCTTTAAATCCTGTCCACCTATCCTTTCCCAACCCAGTACAGCACCTTCTCCTGTTACAGGGAGTACAGAATAATCTATCTGCACGTATGGAGACTTTCAAATGCTGGTTGGTCTTTGCTCATGGCTGCAGCCAAATCAAAGAGCAAGAATTCAGGTGTCATTTCTCATCCAGATAACTGCCCTGGGAACAAAGATGGCTACAAGGGAATGGAAGATGATGCACGGAGGAGCTGATGACCGTGCAGCCACGTATCTAATGAGATAAATCTCAGCCCCTGCTCAGGCTGACAGGAGGTGCCTGTGTATATCTAAGTCAAAAATATATGTACATCACTTACGTGCACATACTCCTATTTCGTACCTAGGTCTGTCTCCACTGTAGTCACAGTACAAGCCCCTGTGGAAGTCACAGGTGTCAGCCTCCGTGCAGCTCTCTCCACGCTGCTTGGCACACGTCTTGCAGCAGTCACAGCCATCTGTGACCAGGCTGATGCCGACCGCGCAGCGGGGTGGGGACTTGGGGCACTCGCAGGGCCACTTGCAGTACTGAGTCCGTGTGTAGGTCTCTGTCGTGGCTGGGACAGTGCTGGTCATGGTGAGGGAGGTCTGGGCAGTGGCCTGCAAATAAAGAAACACAGCTTGGAGAGCGTCACAGGGAAATGGAGGCTGAAAACCCTGTGGTGCTTAGTCCTCAGCTGACTAAAAAAACTCCAACAAACCAGCCTGCAAGTCAATTGAAAACTTGATAATCAGATAAAAAACCTGATCAAGGTTAATCAAGGTTGAAAAGGGATTTCATGTAGCACAGTGATCCAATTCCAGGTCACTATTACTGAGATCGTGGAGTACTGCGACACTGTAGTTCATATCAAAACCCACAGAAGGCAGAGGCTCATTACATTCTGTCAAACTCTGGATTGTTCTGCAGACCAAACTCTGGATGACATTTAACAGCACCAGCCACATTTGTGGTGCAGGAAGTGTGCAAATTAGGCCGGTGACAAAGCAAATATTTCACTTTTCTAAGAGGATCACTGCACAGAAAACCTGTGCTGTACATGGGGGTCAAGCAGGGCGTTGTATCTCAGGCAGAGAAACAAATGGCGTTATTCACATTCTGTCAACAGCAGATGGAACATGGCACTGCTTGGGCACATGTGGTCTAGAAGCCCTTTCTAGTGCTGCAAAAAATTAGTGTGTAACCCCAAAAACTTCAGACAAGGAAAGTCAGGGTCTAGAAATTGCCAAGGCAATTCCATCCATTGCTGCCTTCCTTGTACTGTGCTTTATCTCCCCAGTGTATTGTCCTCTTTGCAGTTCGAGATGTCTCAAACAAAAGGCTTTCCAACAACTCTCTATGAAGAAAATGCCTCACCCAGGAGTTTGGGGGGAAAAAACATCCCCAAGAATTATGACTCCACAGCTGGTGAGCTATCCATCAGGATACCTCTGCAAAGACCCTTTACTGTTTTTTACAGTTTCTTTGTTAGCGGGCTCAGATTTTATTAAAGTACATTTCTAAACCCACTACTGTTGTATCTGAAGGTGTATTTAAATATCTTGATAATTGGTTGTCCTATATTTAGAACACCAAATTGTGAACACATTGCTAATCACTGCGAAATAGACAATGTGTTTGCTCTGGGCACAATTCCCAATTCCATTAAGCCCCCTTTTACAAATAGTTGGCCTGAAAGTTGGCTTAAAAACACCTTTAAACTCATGTTTAAACTAAAACATACCAATATAATTTACTCCCACTTTAAGGCTTCTCGATGCTCTCAGAGTTGTTAAAAGAGGAACATTCAGATCGATGAAAAGCCCTGGCCTTTCAATCATAGGATTTTTCATTCCACTCACAATCATTTGAGTAGGTGCAATAATCTGCCACTTGAGAAGAGAGGCCTTCTCAAGTGCAATAAACCTATTTACTCCGTTGCTGATCATTTAAAAAAGTGCTTAATAATCAGATCCAGATGCACAGACAAAAGTCACACAGCTATTTAAAGAGCTCATTGCCACAGCCCAACCCTGTAAGTAAATCCCTTCACCATCCCTTGTTTCTATTGTCAACATGGGCAAGCAAACAGCTTCTCCCTGTGCAGATATGAAAGCGCCTGTGAGCCAACACACGTAGCAAAGAGGAGCTCTGATACTCCCGTGGGTTTAGTTAATATGTGAAGGACTGAGGCTGAATTCTTGTAAAGGACTGAATAGCTGGGAGACATTTGGTGGCTTGTGATAGACAGGACTTGGAGTATTTAACAGCCCTTCCTTAGGTCTGAAAGCTGAGCTGGCCAGCGAAGCCTTTCCAGTGTCCTTACAGTGAGGACCTGTTGTGGTTCTTGGATGTGCTGGCTGAAGTATCCAGAGGTGTGGCTGAGTCCATTGGAAGGACACAGTGTGGGCTACATCGGCATCTTCAGATAATCAGTGCAGACAGGCACAAAAGTACTGTCACTCCTGGGTTTTACAAACAGGGAATTGGCATCATGTCCTAGGCTCCATCACCATCCAAGCAAAACCTAGCCTTTGTAAACTGTTGTCCACTGGACTCTTTAAAATTGCACAACCTGTACAGCCTCCAGGTTCTCCTCTCTCCCCTCTTAAGTCCCTCAGACCTTCACTGTGGGAGAAACAATTCTGTAGATTTATAAAAGTATTGGCTTTCCCATTTCCATGGTCAGCTGTCATCACTGGAATACCTAAGTCCCTTTGGAAAAGTCATTCAGCCCTACTCCTTCAATGTCCCAGAATATTTTAGAAAAGAAACACTTCCTTATTAATGAGTATGTTGGTTAAGTCATCACGACTAATGCTTTCCGTAAGTGCTATCAACAGGAAATCACACTGCAAGGGCCTACCCCAATGGCCATCCTTCACTAGAAAACAACACCAAACTAACAAAAAAAATGCAATTTAAGGTTTCATGATTCATGTATTTACAGTCAATATAATGCATAGGAGGACAATGATTTTGTAAGAAATCTGAAATAAGAGCAAAGAGAAAATGAACACCAAAAGTCACAGTAGTGGGGACTTGACAAATCTATTTTAAAATGTCAGAAAGATAAAAGAATATGCCTGTTAGGAAATTAATTTTCCCAAGTACTGGTAATTAACCTGTTTCATTTAATTATTCTTCAATCTTGGAGTCTACAGATTTGTTATCTCGGATGCCAAGGAGAAAATATTCCACCAAAATTATTCATGAGTTCTAATTTTTCTGCTTCTGGAGGTACAAGCCCATTCTCATTAAAACAAGATGAAGCCTTTCTCACCCTGCCATGCCTGATAACTCTCTATTAAAGTCACTCCTGATTTATGCTTGGCAAGCTTCAAAGTTACTTTCTTTTTGCATCTGCAGAGCAGATTGCTAGCAACAATTTCCAGCTAATTTCTGTCTTCACATTCAAGAGGAGAGACGGGGAAAATAAAAAATTACCTACTGTCTTCCATAGCTACAAACTCAGTATTTTTATAGCCAGGCATTTTACTATCCAAATTTCAAGATACAAAAGGGATAGCAGCATTTTAGCAGCACGTTCTTCCTACTGGCAAAGTATATTTTAAATCTGTCGAAAAATACTGCAATTGTAAGTATGTTTTAGTTTTGAAAACTGGAAAAACCAAGCTATGGTGTTGACACTAGTGTATATAGCCCAAACTACAAGCCAGGCAGATTCATTGCAGCACTTTTACATAATACATGAGGAGCCTCTACCTTAGCTTTAAAGTAGCAAAACATCACAATATACTCCTTTGCTTCCAGTTTTTACCAATGTTTAAAAATATATTCATGTGTATTGATTTTACTGCTTCAGTACTTCAAGGTCTTCCTCTTAAAACCTTTTTCTTTCAAGTATTTTTCTCATCAGCTGGGTGAAGGTAGGGAGAAGCTAGCCATGTTCTACCCTTCCAGTTTATTGACGGGAAAGGTTCAGAAAAGATGATGACTTCTAAATTGGATTCCTCTGCCTATCAACAGAGCTGGAGAAGCGGTTCCACAGTAGCAGAAACTTCAGTACTTTATCACCTCTTGTTGTTTTCTCCTTGGTGGTAATTTGATCTCAAAGGAGAACTTTTTAGTTCACTCAGTGCTGCCCAAGCCATGTTTTGTAGGGTACATGCCATTGGGTGACTACATTTACTTTCTCACAGCAGAACACATTAAAGAAATATTTGTAACCTACATTCCTGATATTGCCTTTCTGAGCAAATGCCAGATGTCGTTAATGGAGTGATACGATGTGATCTGGATTATCCCCTGTTCTCTATCTCTGACATATTTTCACAAGTGAAAATGATTAGTGAGGAAATTTTATTAAAACATTCTCCGTACTACAAGGTCTGACAATGTCATCCTGTCACTGTTTAGAAATAACTCCAGATTTGGAGTTTGACTGTTCTAAACAGGGACACTGAAGTTAAAAACACAATTTTATGCAGACATCTTGGGATGCATCTCCTAGGAAAGGGTTGAGAATTTGTACATAAAACACATCTGCTTTCCCCTGGTTCCACCTACTGGCTGAACTATTGAGACAGCACAGGCAGAAATGCCTGTAGAGCCAGTTCCAGTTCCACGGACCACCCTAAATATTCCCATTTTCAAAATTATTTTAAAGGCACCCCAGGAGACTCATGCACATTCCCAGAGTTGCTAACACTAACCTGATGTAGCAGGTTCCCAGGGGAACACAGCATCTGGAGCTCAATAAATAAGTAAAAAATGAAAAGACAAAATGAAATATAAATAATCCATTAAATAAAGCCACATACCCTTTCATCCCTCAGTTGTATTTCTGGGCAAGCATAGAGATTGCTTAGTTTCATCCCAAAGCTGACAGAAGTTAAAAACTCATAATGCTTGTCAGAGAGATGGCAATGTAAAACAGGACCTGGCTTACATCAGTGGGCTTAAATCAGGCCCTCAGGGTAGAAGTTTGCTCTTGATTTTGCTCAGCTGAAACTTCTGTGCTGAATATTTTTGAATACTTGCACTATTATTATACCCAAAACAGATGTGTTAACAGAGAGCCAGTTCTTACAGGGAGATCAGCAGTAATCACAGTACCATCAGGACTTCCTTGCTGTTAAACTCCTGCAACAAATCCCTAAGTCCCCATGAATGCTCATAAACTGTCACAAGCTAATGCTAGGGACAAGTAGCATCAGGACAGAGATATAAATCAGATTCTGAAGGACATGTAATTTAATGGTCAGAGGAAAATATGATTATTCAGGGCTCAGCTTCCCCATGCATGAGGTTCTAGATACCTCATTAAAATTGATCCCAGACATGAAATCTCCAGGACACATTGTGAAATAACAGACTCTGAACCCAGAAAATATATGACAGTTTTAAAGATGTCAGGTGCCAGCTGGATTTATTCTTGCTGTGCATGGTAGGTTGAGCAGAAAGGAACATTCTGCATGAAGCAAAACATTCAATAGCCTAAGAAAATAAAATATCCCCAGTGAACCAACCATTATATGTCTCTGGATCCATGAATGATGAACAATCAGCTTCCCATAACTTTATTTTGGGAAATGTATCTGTGGGAAGAATGTAGACTATGTTTGGAATAGTTTTTTCTAACTCAGTTTAGACAATTACAGAGTAAAGATTACATATATTCATCTCTTTGCCAAAAAATTGCTTATATTGGTAAACTCAGCGTGACCTTCCATTTTCTTCATATTTTTCCATGGAGAGTACAGAGGGGGAAACCTTCCCTGTTAGAAACCAACCTGATGTTTCAAAACTGTGGCCCAGTAGAAGAAGCGCTTACTTAGAATAGGGTGACCTAAAAATATTTGGGCATCA
Source organism: Lycocorax pyrrhopterus obiensis (assembly GCA_014706295.1). Classification (NCBI taxonomy): domain Eukaryota; kingdom Metazoa; phylum Chordata; class Aves; order Passeriformes; family Paradisaeidae; genus Lycocorax; species Lycocorax pyrrhopterus. The sequence goes on along the minus strand of JACSVZ010000002.1, from coordinate 144,946,186 downwards.
TTAACAAATTGAGACTCCACAAACAGAGATATTAAACAGCACAATTTCTGTGCTCTAAGAGCATTTTAATGTCTTGTGCTGCAATGAGCTCATCCCGTGAAACAAGCTTGAACTGGAGTCTGAAAAGTAACAGGGAACATCTGGAGGAGCAATGAGAAAAGTCTCCAGAAGGTACAAGCAGACAGACTTCAGTTACAGGAAAGGGAAAGTGTGTGTGGACCATCCAAGATCACAGAGTTAGAAACCATCCTAAAACTGCCCAGTACAAAATATTGATGTATCAGCCAAAAGCTGGGTAGCAAAACCAGTATCAGTTCCAGCTGCCAGACAAGAGCAGACTGCTTTGGCAGAGGATTTACTTTGCAAGCGGCCTTGTTCTGCATTTGCTTATCTCCTTTTCAGTCATGTCTTTGAAATCAAAAGGAAGATACTTTGTGTCTTCTTACCCTCTTGGGGACACTCTTCCATGCTGAGCATAAAAAGTAAAGAAAAATTAAAAAGCTCCACTTATTTGTTTGTTTGGTTGAATGGGGGTGGGGGGGTTTCCCCATGGAAAGAGCAGTGCAGATTTCATTACGTTCTTCAAAATTATCTTGGTTTTCATGATTTTTTTTTTAATAAAAATATAAATCTGCATTTTCAAGTATCCTGAATTTTCTGTTTCTTTTCCAATGAAGAGAATTTTGACTTAAAATGATGTTTCATTTTTAAATTTCAATGTTATTTAAATTCTCTAATCTGAAACAGTTTGCTTGACCTAATATCTGATCTTCCCTAGAGCTGCTGACGAACTGATGAAGTCGTGCCTCCCTATTTCCCTTAAATAGCAACTTTCCCTCCATATCAAGTTTCCACAACTATGTCTCTCTAGCTCTGAATTTCTTAGTTGGTCACTTTATTTTCCAACTATGAAAGTTCCTTCCTCCTTGAAATCCATACTAAGGGCTAGGTATTTGCTCTCATTTTGCAATTGTTAAATAGTTTGTTTAGATGAAATATGGAAAAGAATCTGGTCTCGGTGAGATATTAATAGATCAATTAATTTCCCTGGCTACAGTCTTGAATCCTCACTTTAAATGATGTATCTGGGAGCTGGCAGGGGACGGCAACCAAGACAGTCAGAAACAGGAAGGAGAAGACACTGAGGGAGCTGGGCTGCTCTCAGTCCACTCTTCCCAGTGGTAGCAGAGGGCAAAACAATGGGCAGCAGGAACAAAACATAGTTGAGGAGGTTCTGAACACCAGGAAGGCAACTTCTTTACTAGCAGAGCAATGCACCACCAGGACAGGTCCTCCAGGGAGGCTCTGGATTCTCCGTCCTCACGTGTTGCACTCAGACCTCCAGAGGACACGGACAACCAGTGTTCCTGGCAGCCTGTGTGTGCACACCTTGCCAAATCCACATGAGGAAAATGCCCACAAACACAAACCACCAACAAGGCATCTTCACCAATTCAGTTCTGCATTGTGCTACCTAAAGTCTGCTTCTGGCTCAGGGAATAAAAACTAATCTATTTGTTAAATGGTGCATATAATGCAGGCAGAAGAATTCTATTTTTTCAGGACCATCCCATCCCCTATCATAAGCCCAGCCAAAGAAAAGCTATTTGACAGCTAATTATTATTTTATTTGATAACAGGAAAGCTACCATAAATCTGGTTTTGTAGCTGTAAGATTTCAAGATAACAGAAGGAAAAAGAAGCTGCTGCTACTGCTGCTTTAATGGCCCCTTTGGAACACATGGCATGCATGGCTCCATCCAAAAAACATAGCTGCCATTTGCCAGCGTTGTATCATTATATCAAAGCCACCTCAAGACTCTCAATGAAAGATGAGCAGTCTTTGCACTGCTGCATCCCTGTGGGTAAGTAAAAAATGGATGGAACCTACAACTTGTCTGAATAAACAGCAGCATTTCCAGATATAGAGTCCCACCACAAAAGGGTATTTTGTGCCAAGCATGGCATATTTTGGTTACTGTGGCTCATAGTATGTTACGAGATCTGCTAGACAGAGAATACAGATGAAAGATGTAGGTCAGCAACATCCCTAGGGCCAACAGAAGATGCCAGACTTCTGCATACTCGAGGAGGACCTGAAACTAATCCAGTGTCTGATTGCAGAACATTATGATCCAGCCTGAAGTCGTATACATTATCTTACCCTTTGCCAGGCAAAATCATGGCGAAAGTCTCTTGTGGCATCGGAAGTGAGCTGGTTCTGTGTGTACAAAAGGATCAGTAAAGCAGCACTCGTACATTTGAAGCAAAGGCATCCACAGCACAGTGGTTGTTCGCCTGATCTGGATGTGGTCTGGCCATACTTATGTGAGGAAAGCAGCTTCTCTTGACAGAATCATGGAATCCAAATGTTCAACCAGACTTTAACTAGTCCCTGAGGCTGTTTTTGGAAAACCAAATCAGGAAAGTAGTGAAACACACAGTGGGAGAGGAGTATCAGCAGATTTTATCTTACACCAAGCAGGGGAAAAGAATAATGGCAGTAGCACAATTCTAAGTATCAGCAAACCCCATCCACATGATTGCTGGGCTGTGCTGTGCTTGCAAGGACAAGACTTGCACCTTGTTCTCCACCACAGCTCAGCTCAGCTTGTGATACTTTCACATCTGTATTGTGAAAAATTCAGCTGATATTCCCCACCATAGGTTTCTCTGAGAAAAAGAAAACAGGTTAAATTCCAAAGATCAAATGAAATGGTATTTAAATTAAAGAAGGGAAACAGGCCTTGAAGATGCATCCAGACAGCAAGAGGTTGCTCTGATGTTCTGAACAAGCACCAGCCATCTGGAAATCCCTGAAAACAGGACTATGGCAGTGCTAATACATCTGGGAAGTGAATGAGTGTTGTCATCACACAGAAAGTGCAGAGGAAAAAGAGACTCACACAGAAGACAAACCAAAAAATCTCCCTGTGAGTTAGAGTCATATGACATGGTTAAGGCAGGGTGAGGGACGAACCACGAACCTGAGATAACTGGAGTGCCCAGGCTGTCACGAAGAGGAAAAGGGAACTGAACACCTTCTACCTTTTCCCTGATCTTCCCCCTGGGGGCATCTGATAATACTGACAGCAGGACAGAAACAGCGCCATGGCCTATGCTGCTTCCAAGGGTTAAACTTTCTGCCTTCACTATTATATGTCATAGAATCACCGAAGACAAGGGGCTAATGTGGATGTCTCAAACACCAAGAGCCAAACAGCTGTGGAGCCAACCATGGGTGTTGCTAATAACATACTGTGAGAAAGAACAGGATGTGGCTGGAGAAGGGATCACAGGCAGGTAGAGGCAGCACTTTTCTGGGATAAATGTCCTTGTTCTGGCTCCTGGAGATTGACACAATGCAGTACAGCACAAAGACAGGGATGAGGCTGAGAAACTGGCATGGACTGTAGGGGAAATCAAGACCACCAAAGACCCCCAAAGCCCTCCAACCCATTTCCAGAAAAGTTGAGAAAAACAGACTGTCTGTGCATGTTAAATAATTTCCATAGAAAGTGAGAAACTTATCTCCAGGGCAGGGAAGATTTATCAATAAAATAGTACTTACATGAAGCTGTGGTGTGTGTGCCCCCCAGGACCCTGGACACCCCATCAGATGGATCACCAGGACTGGTGATGTTTCTCTTCCCTCCTCTCTTCCTTTTTCTCTCTCTTCCCTTCTTTAATCCAATCCATCTCTCTCTCTCTTTTCTCTTTCATCCCTTTATCCAAAACCCACTGCCGTGTGCTTACAGTAGGAGAACAGGAACTAACTTATACCAATTTCCATGCAAAGTAAGCAATTTACCAATAAAACTTTGTCAACTTTCATGGACCCTTTGACTTTTGTCATTGTTTTCCAGCATGAAAACCAAAGAATCTTGGGTATTCCCCTTCCCTTAAAGGGTGGGACACCGTGTAAGTCCCTTCTCCCTCTTTGAAGATACTAAACAGTATTCCCATGACATTTCTCTATAATATACTGTGAAATTATTCACACAGACACACATCTAAACAATCTTCGGTTCAGAGATCTGAAGGAAAGTATGAAATGATACACAGCACAGAGCAGATGCTACTTTAAATCACATCCTCAAGGAACTGAAGTAGAGAATTCCCTGGAGAGACATTATCTTCCTAATCTGTTTTCTTCCTAAAGCTGGTGTCAAGCTTTTAGCCATATCACAGGGTACCAATGTCAAACAACCGCCTCTTAAAATCCCCCCAACAGATTTAATTATGTATTTTGTCACTGTGCTTTAGAATGTGCAGAAAAGGTTCTCCAAAGGAAATCTGAAGTCCTTTGCAGCAGTGACACCTGATGCCTAAAAAGAGGAGCAAGCAGCAGAATGCTAAGCGCACACTTCAGAGCATTTTTTTTCTGATTTGAAAAGCAGAAATCCACAAAACAACAACACACACACATGCAAAAATAGACTAAGGACTTTTAAATAAAACCAGTAGATTCAATAGAAATGTAGCTGCAAGCTTTGCAGGAGTTCAAATGTACAGAAGAACATGGTTGGAAGGGAGTCTGAGCCCATGCACAGCAGGGAGGCAGCAAGGCAGACACAGGGTGGTCCATAAGCTAGAGAAATGATGAATTGCTGTAAGCTCATATTAGAAGTTAAACTGAGATCAGCACAAACAACCTTGCCAATTTTATGGTGAGATCATTTAGCAGGAGCACAGTGATTAGCTAGAGGCCTGCTTTTCCCAAGCTTTGCTGAGCTTATCTGCCTAAATCCCTGGAACAAGCCCAGCCTATCTGAAGAAATTTACTAGCTCAACATGTGGAGCAGAGCCATTATGTGCCAAAACATGTACACAATGACCCTTCCCAATGATGATATCAAAGAGCATTAGGCCTAAAGCTACGAGGATGGAAAAGAACAGTAAAAAAATCTGTAATTTGTTAAATTTCTAGATGGTAGTTGAGACACTGAAGTAGATTGGAGTACAGGTTTTGTAAGCAGAAAGAGACTGTAAATTTCAGGTACTCGATGTACTCATCACCAGATATACCAGATCCAGGACACCCCTGTGCTGAGTTTTACATGATCTTTTACAAATGACAAACCTGCACAAGTAGTTTGTAGTCCACCAAACGAGACAATGTCAGAAAGAAGCATCCTCTTTCTTTGAAATCTAGGAAAACATCTGGTGATATTCCTACCCAGCTCCTCAATTCAGTCTCAGGGGTGGTCAGGTGTGAAATGTTGTGCTGTACCTGAGTCTAAGAACTATGTAAAAGAACTTCAGAAGCCCACAGACTGAATGCCATCTAGAATGAAAATAATCCCTTAAAGCTAGCACCAACCTGAGATGAATTCTTCATGAGGGACTTTAACCTATCTGAGGATCATGCTAGAAATCAACATCAGCACTGCATTTCCAAGAGAGCATCTAATAAGACATGTAAAAACATGAATTGCTTTTACATATTATTAATTTTCTTAATGTTGTCATAAACTTCATGTAAGCTACAAGCCCAACCACAAACAAACCAACCTCCACTTTTTCTTTGAGAAAGGAAAAGAAAATTTGCTTTCAAGACAAGCCCATCTGGAGGGCAAAGTTTTGAGGCACACAGCAATTTGAGGGTCAATTCATCCCAGTAGAGGTAGAAAACAAATATTTTCTTCTCTGTGGATGTAGAGGTTATTCATTTCTTACACAACCAAGAGGATATCTGACCAGCTTTCCCCCAGAAAAGGCAAGAATCCGCTAGACCAGGTTGCTCAGAGCGCCATCCAGCCTGGCCTTGAACAATTCCAGAGACGGGGCATCCAAAACTTCTCTGGGCAACTGTGTTAGTGCCTTGCCACCCTCACAGTAAAGGATTTCTCCCTAATATCTAACCTAAATCTCTTCTGGTTTAAAACTGTTCCCTCTTGTCCTATCACCATCTGGCCATGTAAAAAGTCTCTGTCCCTCTTTTTTATGAGCTGCTTTTATAAGTAACGGAAGGCCACAATGACTCCACTTGAAGATTTCTCTTTTCCAGGCTGAACAACCCAAACTCTGTCAGCTGGAGGGACCTAGCTGGAGACAGGAGGAGAAAGGGATGAAATTGGTTTTGACTGGGACCTGGAGGCAGTAAGATATAGTTAAATAGGACTACAAAACAGAAGTTCCTTTTCTAATGTAGACCACAAAGCCACGTGGCTATATGCATCTTGTTCACTTCTCATAGTCACTGCAAAGCATAAATGACAGGCAGAACAGCGTGACTAAATGTCCTGGTTTGAGACAAATTAGGGGAAATGCTCTGGGAGGAACATCCCCTACAAAGATGGCAGGTTTCAGCCGCCCCTTCCCCCACCAGGTTCGGAAAGAAAATTCTTCGGAGGAAAGTGAAAAAGGAATAAAGGTATTTATGTAACAAACACAGTGCACGCAGGCATGGGAAAAGAATAATAATGCTAAATAATAAAACCTCTTGCTGTGGAGAGAACCTGGGTAGATTTCAGAGTCCTTTGTGGGTGTGGCTTTCTTCTGTCCAGAGCTGGGGTTTTGGCGTGGGCCCCTCTGGGCCTGTTTGTAAGGTCTCCCAGCCGATATTCTGGTGTTGTTGAGCAGTCCAGGAGAGAAGAAGCCAAAGTCCCAGGGCTCCATACTTTAGCTAACGAACAAGAAACTGGCTAAAAAGCAAAAGGAATGTAACTCTCTTCCCCACTTCAGCAGCCGGGCAGGAGAAGCCAGAGCGCTTATCTCTGTTTTAGAGCACAGCTCTCCCCACTCTCTCTTAAAGGTCTGCCTTAAAACTACAGAAAAGGCACAGGATTCATGTCTGGGCATAGAGCAGGCAATAGGGAATACACATCATAAAGTCACCCCAAGACACTAAAATATCAGTGCCTTAAAAGAATATTTATGGTAACAAAAGTCAGATAATTTGCACAGCCAAATTAATTTGAGCTAGTCCATAAATAGATCCCCCTGGCAGTCAAATATATGAGCATTTTTGGCTCCAAAAACGTGCTGGAGCAAGTCACCAGCTCACTGTGCAGTGCTGTAGAAGATTTCAGGTTTGGTTATAAGCAGTAACCACACTTGTGAGACACCCAGTAGATCACTGGGATCTTTGGCACTGGTGAAATTATGGGTCAAAACCCATCCACTCTCCTCAGCTTCTCTGAGCAAGAGCTGCATTCACAGCTGCTGGGTGCAAACCCTGGGCCCCTCTCTGCTGACAGCAGAGGAGATCATTGCACTGACCTCACAGGAGACTTGACAACTCTACATAAAATGCCTGATTTTAGTGCAGCCAAAGGTAGAGAACATAAACTCTAGATTGGAAGACTAGGCATGACTTTGTTATTTGAACTCAGCTTTTAGCCCCTGTGTCTGCAGAGCAGGAGTGGTAACAATTCTTTTGCTACAAGGAACAAACTCTGAAGATTGTGAGCTGCCCAGACCATGTAGGAACATGCAGCCCCCAGGGAGACAGCAATGAATGAGGGCAAGGGAGATCCTGAGAGTTCCCCTATGAGGACGTCAGTATGGATAGGGAGAGGTAGAAACCCAGAGGTGCTACAAGGACTAGAAGCCCAGGGCTTTGCTGGTGCTATGCCTGGGAAGAACAAATTTCTGTCCACTCACCCACAGAAAAATCCATATTCAGCTTTTAGCATATGAATTTTTCTGAATATGACTTTCAATGTGTCTGGAAGGGTTCAAATATGGCGGAACACCACAGCTGAGCACCTCCAAGACATCTACTTTAGAAAAAAAGGGTTTCTCCGTTTTTTTCACATAAGGGGAACAATGATCTGGCAGACAGCATATTCCTCAGGCTGGATATGCTTGTAGCTCCAGTTGCAGAGAGGTTTCACTCAGGATGGCACAGACAGATGCAACCTGGGTGTGATACCACCAATGGCATTTATTAAATAGTGCACAGACCTAGAATGAAAACAGACACAGCTGAGGATTTTGTTCTGGTATGAAGGGCTGAAAGATCCCTGGCACGTAATTTATCCCAAGCTGAAGTCTGCTGGACACTTTCTCATCTCATACACTAAAAATTGTCTTTACACAATTCTGGTACATTGGTTTTCTGCTGGTGCTCTTGCCAGGGAATTTAATGATTTCAATTACAGTGGATTAAACGTAGAAGGTGTAATTATTTTCCCCTCCACAAACACAACATGACAAAATGGGGATTGTGAAGGACAGAAGTGTTTTCACCAGCAGCAAGAAGAAATCCTGTTCTTTTTGAATGAAGTGTTAAGCCACAGCAGGATGTGCCGTGTGTGGAATGTGCACAAAGAAGAAGGAGAAAAAAAAAGGATGCTCTGGACAGATAAGGGAGGAAATTTTCTTTAAGGAGAGAAACTGGTGATGCTGAAGCAACATAACTGCAAGATTTGAAGGGTTAAACTGTCTGTTTACAGAGCCATCCAGTAGGAAACACAGCTGTATCAACAGGAAGCTGGAATCTGGAGTCAGAAGGGCATTTTTAAACTTGTCCTTTTTTTTTTTTAAACCGACCAAGGAGATTAACAGTGGAGATTTAACACAAAAAAGAAAGACCTCAAGTGTGCAAACTCTGCAGCAACAAAGGACAGAGAGGGGAGAGGGCAGGTTCCTGTGTGCTGGCACAGCACTTACCAGCAACAGCATCCACTTTCCAGCCCACCATGAAGACATAAAGCCTATTCAAGGCTCAAGGAAGTCTCACATGATGGGAATTCACTGAGATGAGGATGACTGACAGGCCCTTAGGTCGAGCTGAGCCAGAAGCAGCCAAAGTGCTGCGGACCAGGCCTCTGTGACTGTCCATCTCTCAACATACACCTCCACATTTTGCCTGGTCTCCAGGCCACTTTTCTCCTACCTCCCCTACTCTCCATGGTTGAATAGCCTTAAGAAGTTATAATTTCAGTTTCCTATTTCTCAATTCCTTTAGGCAAGCTCCCAGCCTCAGAGGAATGTCCAAGTCTCACTGGTTTCAATATGAATTCAGACACAAAGCAGAGAAAAACAAAGAGAAGTTAGAACATTGGTGTGGACCTGTCTCGGGTTCCTGACCCTACACAGAGCTCCCATAAGCTTTCCAAGAAAACAGTTGAATTCAGCATTATAATTGTAATACAGAAGGACTTTTCTTCCTCTCCCTCCCCTCCCCCTACCCTCCATTTCTGATACAGCTCATCAGAACTCTACAAAAATGGCAGGAAGTGCATTCGCATTTTTATCAGAAGGTAAGTAAAAAACCTGAATTTTGTTACACAGCACTTGGAGTATCCTTCCTACTCAGTTTCTTTTACTAGAAAAAACAAACCACAGACACACAAGCAAGCCAACCTGTTACAAAGAGACTGATGCAAAATGAGAAGGAACAACATTTTATTTTTCCAAATACACTGATTTTGCAAGCCAAGAACTAATAATTTCAAGTCTGCTTCAAACCTGCTACAAGTGGGTAGTTGAGGGGAGTTTAAGGCTGGTCTTTAGGGACCAGGGTCTCACACCCCATGTTCACAGAGTCCACAACCATTAACACCCCAAATCAGAAGAGAAAACAGATAGTACCTGCTTGGTAGTAGCTGTGGAAAGAGGATGCCTGGGTTTTACACTCACTCTGCTACATTTTAACTTTATTTTCAATTGTTAAGAGGGACTTAAATCCATATCCTGTTTGTTTATTTGTTTGTTTGTTTTTCAGGTAATTACCCAACTCAAGGTAATTGTTGATCTATCATTTCATGCCATAGATTTCAATAGCACCACATAATCCACACAGATTGACCAAAAAAAAAAAAAAAAAGAGCAGAACCTGTAGGGAATGTGCATCATTTACACTTCAATAGCATTAAAAGGAAATAAGATGATCGCAAAATATTATGAGATTAAAAAAATACCAGAAAGCACTTAGGGTTTCCACAGGCAGAGGCTGAAAATCCAGGGGAACTGCCAGGAGGCAGCAGGTATGTTTATAACATTAAGATCATTCAGAATGACTACTATTCAAATATCTCAGAAAGATTTATTCAACATTCGTGAGAAGGGAATAAAAGAATGGTTTTGTTCCAAAACAGTATTTCCTCAGCACTGAACTGAGGTTCATGAGGAAGTTCCCGTCAACAGATGTTCTGAGACTGTCTCTGCAGCTCCGGTTTAAGGGAAATCTCTTTTTAATAGTTTGGCTACTTGATAGCATTCTTTAAAGAAAACCTTGAATTCAGATTCAAAATTTTCACCCTGATGTTCTCTCAGATTTGTAAAATTACTTTACTTTGTCATGGGCAATTTCTCCACATCTAGTCTGTGTTGGTCTGGATTTCCATAGAGCTCACATTTAAAACTCTACAGACCTGGCACAGGAAAGGTCCTTCTCTTGGCTGCCAGCTCATGGCTAGGAAAAGCATTCTTTCCTTATCTGAAAATCAGCAGCATTTGGCTGAGAATATTTGGCGTGCAAGGCTTGGCTAAAGCTGGTTAAGCCCTCGTGTCAGCTCACAGGGCCACTGCATTGTGACACAGGTCTGAGTCAGGCGTTTGTTCCCACCCTGGAGCCCCACATCAAGGCGAGGCCACCTGGGGCTGTGGGTGCCCAGGCCCCGAGGTCACTACCTGGGGTTCATCTGCCTTGGCAGCCCCACACTGTGGCCCTGGGAAGCAGCGAGTCCTTGGTGCTGACAGGACAACACCACGGGGTTCTCTCAGCCACGTTTTGGCTGCCCAGAGCAGCAGCTGAGCAGAGCATCAAGGATGAGAAGCCAGCAGGGAGAGAGAGCCAGAGGGAGCTTGGAGAGAAGATCACCCAGATAAGTCTCCCATGTGAGGCTTGGCTGATGGGCTGATCCAAACAATTTTTTCTAAGAGATATTTTTAATTTTTTTAGTGGGAACTGCTGTGGAGGAGCAGTCAGCAGAGCGATGGCTATGGGCAGCATCTTGTCCCACGTGCTATGAAAGAGAAGGAAGGGGGGGTGATGAGTCCCTGAACAGGGAGAACAGGCTGTTCCTGAAGATCTGGCCCGGAAAAAGCAAATTTGTGCAGTGGGAATGAGGGGGCTTAGAAGAAGTCAGAGCCAGCTCTTGAGCCAGCCTGGGCTTTGCTCTACAGACTGTAGTCCAGATATGCTTGAAGATCAGATCGTCTTTTAATACACAACAGAAAGCCCCAAAAAGCAGCTATACCTTCCCTACCACCCCTAACAAAAGCTGACACATTGCAAATGGGGAAGAAAGAAAATAGAGAGAGGCCTTGACTTTTACAAGACTTTGGGGGCAAAACCATAACTTTTGACTTAAATACAGTGGAAACTACAATTACGGAAAAGAGAACACTTCCTGGCACAAATTCATTAACAAAAAAAGAAAAGGAGTAAAATTATAAGTGTAGAAAAAGGATGAATTTAGCCAGATAATTAATCTCCTGGGTCCCAAGGTCAGTGGAAACAGAATTGAAATTCAGGGCTTTGGTAAAAGGAGACGCCAGAGAATGAACCTAAAAAACTCATGCAAGAATTAAATATGAAAGCTGGTATACTTAGAGGTATCAACTCTCCAACTGGGAATGCACACGTGTCACTTGCACAAGCTAGAAGAGTGTGTCACATTCTGTTTCTAGAAGGGATTACTCATGGTGGAATGAAGCAACTTTCATGAGGGTGATATTATTAAATAATTCTGTTTTAATCTGGGGCCCCAGAGGTGAAGTGACTGTCCCAAAGGCAGACAGGATGTCTGTGGCGGAGCCAGAAATAGCACTTAGATTTCTTGTTCCTACACTGTAACCATACCATGATCCCTCCTCCTACACACAGCTAATAAACCAAGTCACTGACTTCTTACTGGATGCAAAAAAGAAATCGTTCCACTGAGCTGCCTCTCAGGTGCTGTCAGCTCAGCAAAGCCACGTTCCTAGCGTTTGGGTTTCAACTCTCACATGCACCTGATGTCTGCAAAAGGGCAGAACTCGTTCACCTCTCCACCACCTTCAAATCCCACACATCCGTGGTGATCAGCAGTTTACAGCTTGATGGATCTGTGCAGTGATGAAATGGGTCTTTCACACATCATTCCCTCTTGTTTGCAGGCAGCTGTGATACTGCTGGGCCCGGGGCTAAACCAAGCAGTCGACAAAATTCCTGTTTGTGATCCAGAGACCTGCTGACACTATGAATGGCAAAACATAGAACAAAACAAAGCAAAACAAAATGCAACCTTGCTCAGGCCGTGGTATTGCTGCCACTTCCCCATCCCAAACAATGCCAGCCTGGAAAGTGGCAACATCTCAGCCCTTAAACAGTTAACGCTGCTGCTTCCAGCCGTAGAGGAGGACACCAGCTGTGTGGTCGGCCTCTCGGAGGATAAAGACGAATTGCTAATTATGTGGTTACTGACATTTTGGTCTCCCACACCCCCGACACGCGAGGGCAGTGTTGGTGCACAAATGGTGCTCCCCGGCAGCCCTGCACAGAGCTCTGCTTCTCCCGAGCATCCCCCTGGGCCAAGGCTGCTCCGCAGACACCATTTGTACCAGAAAAACCACATTTGAGAAGCGTATGGGGAGGGAGAGGGAGGTGTTAAGCCAGGATATTTATATCCTCTCAGCTCCCACTGCAGAGGCAGTTTTTCTAAGGAAGTTTCCCCTGTATGTTAGAGGCTGAACAAGGAAACCAACCCCTTTATAGTCATATGGTCACATGGGAATGAAACAAATTCAATTATTTAATAATTACTCTATAAAATGTTACAATTATCGAGGATGCAGAGGTTTTAAAGGAATCTCAGCTTTGCTGCCGTAATATTCATTTACTCCTCTAATCAAACACTCCAGCCTCCCAGATGCCACTCAAGCAAGCATTTTAATATAGCTGGGACAGGGAGAAACAGTCAAAAATATGGCGCAAACATCTCCTCAAGTGCAAGCAGACTCTGTATGATACGTATGGAAAAACTGACACAAAAAAAATACAAGGGGGGGTGGGTATATACATATGTGTATTTTATATATATATACACACATATGAAAACCACACAGAATTAGGCATATCGCATATCATCTCAAAAAAGCTGAAGCATCTTATTTGAGCCTGAAACTAGGCATGTAATGCATTGTTCCACCACAAACCCCGGAGCTCACCCACACCCAGGCAGCTTTGGTGGGCCAGGAATTCACCAGCCTTCATGAGCAGGATCACACCGCCTCTGTGGGGAACCCCAGTGCACTGAGCAAAATTAGCACAGGTTTTGATGCAAAATCTGGAGATATAAGTCAAGCAACCTCCAGAATTCCACTACCTATGACCCCTTTGTCAGGCTCACGGACTGCTGTACTGTATGTTCATTTCATAGAAATGTTCGAATAAATGTAATTTTAAAAGTGTACTCTTGGGACTCTACTAAAACAGTGAAAATTAATAGTGAACAGTCTCCATAAATGAACTGCAGTGTTAAATAGCAGGGATGCCATTTTATATTTAACTACTAGGGTCAAATGTGGAAATGAAACTCAGAGAAAGGAGCCAACTGAATTTGCCCTCATTCTCTTACATCAATGTTTATCAGCCCACACACAGATGCTGTGGGTATGATCCAGCCCTGTAAGTCCAAGGTCCAGCAGGAAATATTGCCAGCGGTATTTATCAATAAATCACCTGCTGAATGGCTGAACTAGTTAATGGAACCTGGATATTTTCCTAATTATTGTTTTCCACCCTTTTTTTCCCCCCTCATTAAAATGTAACCAAAGAGTTTTATAGTGTAATCCACTTGCAGATTCCTTGCACTGGCTGCAGTTTCTGTGGTTTGGTCCTTCATTGCTGAACAGCTAAAACGACCCAGCTGTTACTCTAAACGCAGGGAACTGGTAGCCTGGGGGCAGCCAGGGGCGTGTGCCAGGCATTCGGAGGAGAACTTAATTCTCCCCGCATGGATTTCGACTTCCTTGCCTGCCTATCAGCCCAGATACAGAGAGTTCCCTCTGTCACAGCTGACACCAGTTGGTGATCATAAATGTGAGCCACAGCCTGCTTGGTCATCACATACATCCAGGAATATACTGGTGGAAAAAACCAGAAAGGAGGATCTGCAAGTCCAAAAACCTCAGATACAGAGGGACCTCAAGTACCCCCAGCTGTGAGAAGGCCAAGGACACATCAGGCGTGGCAGTGATAATGGCACAGGGGTGTAGAACACAGCCAGGAGATGCTCTAGGATAGTCATGACACTTTCTAGGGAAGTTCCCAGTCATTCTGAAGAGCCCTGGTATATTATTGTCCACCCAGTGCAAGAAGGCTGGTCCCTACATGGATAAAACAAGTTAGGAGTCATTGCTTTGGGTGATTGGTGTTGTCCCCAAAAGGCATCAAACTGTGTTTCAGCAATGCTGTGCTCCATTTTTTTCTCTATATTCTTCTTTTCACAGGCCAAGGATATGTGTGTGGAGAAGAGGAAACTTCAGCAAGAGAAAAAAAACAACTCCCCACCCATCTTGTCATCACTTGTTACTCAAAAAGCTTCAGTAAGAAAACAACAAAAAGAAAAGCAGGATGGTAGTCTGGAAAACTGGTAGAAGCATGGAAGGAATCAAAACTTTTAAGTCACTCAGAAATTAAAGTGTGAGTTGCATTTACAGATTCTAGAAAAGGGGAAGTGCAACACTTCACATGCAGCTATAAAATATTGCTACCTTCTAATGAAAATAAAAAAGAAATGTTTAATAACAATATTCTGTGAGTCATTCAGAGCAATTTTAGCCAAAGCTGTGAAGCCTGTGTGGGCTGCACTGTTCCTGGTGGCATATAGCTGATTTTCTGTCAGGTATTGTACAGAACTACAAAGTTGGTTACTACTCCTGGCTTTACTGTGTTCTTTTCCTTATACACAGATACTGCAAAGGTGCAAGGGGTAATGGTTTTAAACTGAAGGAGGATCAATTTGGATTGGACATGAGGAAGATTTTTGCAAGGGAAACACTGGCACTGGTTACCCAGAAAAGTGGTGGATGCTCCATTCCTGAAAACACTGAAGGTCAGATTGGATGGCTCTGAGCAGCCTGGTTGAGTTAAAGATGCCCCTGCTCGTTGCAAGAGGGTTGGACAGTATGACCTTTAAATGCCCTTCCAACCCAAACCATCCTATAATTCTATGACTACACATGATATTTACATGTTTCTGAATCTAGTGTAAATTCTGAGTCAAGCTACACAGTTGCATGCTAGAGATGTAATAATAAAAAAATTATCAACCCATCGTATCTACCTGGAAGTCTTCCACTGGAGATTTCAAAATGTTGGGAAGGGAGAGGCCAAGTTCACTTTAAGATGAATAGGAGGAGTTTGTTTCAGCTCTAAGCAAAAGGTATTAAAGCAGCCAAAGCACTACAGGTGTTGTGTGTTCTCTACATGTGAGTGTCAATGAAATGCTGGACCAAGAGATCTTTCTGTGCCCTCCCATCACCAAGCATGAGACATTTTCTTCTAGGAAATTCTGTGAATTTGCAAGTCAAGCTCTTAGGATAAGGTCCTTTTGCAGTGCTGGAATTGCTCCATGACAGCAAAGACTTAACTGCACAGATGTCCAGCAACATCAAGATCCAGGTGACTCATAACCCTCTGTGGATGAGCCCACAATTATTTCTGCAAATACCTCTCAGGTTTCTTTTTGGGCTCATTGCATGCCATCCTGGATTTCACGAAATTTGGCCTTCCAACTTGCTCATCTCTTGTTTGCTTTATAGGTTAAGTGGAATGACAGACCCAGACTAATAAAACAGAAGAACAACGTGGGAGCTATTGAGAAAGAGAAGAGGAACTGAGATGATCACACAGTCCTGGAATGCATTACCAACTCAAGTATTAGAAATTCATTACTCAAGTTGTGCTGCAAAGCTCAGCTTAAGTGCTATCTTCTTCCACAGCTGTTTCAGCCTAAAGCCTCTCCTTTCCTTCCCCAATGACAAGAATATTTACTCGTGGGCCAGATACAGTGGCTGGCACCCACGGAGGTAAGAATGTGGTTTTTTCCCTTTTACTTTCCCACACCTAGCCCAGATGCAAGGATTACAAAGCCCAGCAGCAGTCTATGAGAAGATACAAGGGATTAAAAGGACTCCAGAAGCTTCACCCAAGATGCCAGAACACACATGAGGCTTCAGTACGGATGCAATAAATAACAGAGCACCAGCAGAGGAGGACCCATGATCCTCACCCACAGCTAAGGAAACTCAGAGCAGCACTGGAGAATATCTGCACAGAGCTGCCAAAGCAGCACACAGAGCCCCTTGACCCTGCAACACATCTGTTAAAATCAGATCTGTGATCTCCTGCCAACCTGCAGCAATGAGAAGCTGAAGACAACTCACCTCAGGATGCAGCAAACCCTGGGTGGCACAACACATGGAGAGGGAATGATGGGGAAATTGGGTGCTGGAAGACCAGTCCAAGAAACTGGCTCCAAATTCTTGGTGGACATCAGAACACAGAAAGGAAACAAATGGATATATTTTCTTTGGGCCTATCACTGCCAAGTTAGCAGCTGCCAGTCAGTGTTTCTACTCAATAGAAAGGGAAAATTGTGCTTTTAAGACAAGGACCATAAGAATGAGGATGCTTGAACAATATTATAAGAAAGCAAAGGGGGAAGCAAGAGGAACAAGTTCATCCAGGGTACCTACCAAAACCTCCTACTGACATCTGAAAGACTGAGGAAACCTCACCCTGCTTTGTGGGCCACAATATGAGACACTGTCAGGTTCAATACACAAATGTACCTTCAGCTGAAGCTGTGGGTGTCCAGCTTTTGCCAGGCCACAGCTGCCAAGGTTCACATACACAACACTATTTCTTGGGTTTATAAACAGCTTCAATTCCACTCATGCATGAGAGCCAGGGCTGTCCAGACAGGAATGCTCAAGACCCTTCTGGGACACTGAGACATCCAAAAAGAGCAGTTCTCAGTAAGCTGAGCCCTGGCAAGATGCTAAAGCAACTCTTAACATCCCGACATGGGAGCTCAGAGCTTCTGAAGAGAGAAGACAAATGTCCCATGTGGGTGTATGGAGGACTTCTGAAAATTTTGACCATAGCACCTGGGGAAGGCAGGAGAAACTAAACATGCATGACTCTTTGAAAGGACAGACACACAGAATCATCATATAAATCTCACACTTTTGCTAAAATCCATAGCTGTCACTTATAACTTATGCCTTTTCCTGAAGGCAGGACAGATGCAGTGTGGAAAAGGGACAGGACCTGCCCTAGGGGACATAAACAGGCAGTGGCACAACTGTGAGGAGGGTGAGGAAGCCAACCCCTGTCCCCAGCTCCGATGCTAGAAATGAGATTGTTTCACACTACCAAAGCAAATTCAGGAGAAATTGGAAGAAAATAAGAGAAATTATGAAGAAAATGCACCAGGTCTTGCTTCTCTCAGCAGAAACTCTGTGTGTGTGTGTGTGTGTGTGTGTGTGTGTATGTACTTAGGAAGCATCTTCATCAGAAACAGACTTGGGTGTGGGTCTCTGATCCGTGAGAAGAACATTGAGTGCTACCTTCAGGATGTTGCCTTAGCCATGATTTCATTCTGCAAGTGGACGTGTGAGGGGGGACTGCCAAATGAAAGATCAGCTTTGGGAAGGCCCTATGCACGATGCAGCCATTCCCATGGGAGCTGTGTGTGCCAGCTTCAAGCCTCAAGACACTACTTTTCATAGCTGAATCTTCAGCTGCTATAACCAGAGTAATTTTAATTGACATCTACAATTTATGGAAGTGTAGGGTAAGAGCCCTTCTACAGAGAAGGGTATCCAGTCTATCTCTGGTAACCAGATGTTGTCAAGCAAGAGGGAATGGTGGGAAGGTGTGAGGGACAAGGCACAGCAGCTTTGAACCTGTGCTGCCTGAGATTATCTGTGCCTCATCAGCCATGGTGCAAACCTGGAGCCTTCTGTTAAGAAGCACTTAACAGGTAAACCTCAGATCATCCTCCCTGGAGAGCCATGGGATTTTTGCAGGTAAGAATAAAGATGTCATTTTTTCTTTATGTTATGTTTTGCTTTGTTTAGGGTTTTTTTGTTTACGTTTGGTCAGAACGTAGATTTTCCTGGAAGAGCCCAAAGAAATTTAATATTTTTTTCCTGCTACCAAATCCAAATATTTTAAAGATTAAATTCTTGGCTTTGTATCTGTCGGGTAACTCTCATAAAAGAAGGAAAAACAACACATTGTGGCTCTTAACATAGCCTGAGGCAGCCCTGAGCCTGGATCATTGTCAGTTACTATGTTGTGAAATAGGTGCCCACAAAGGAGATGGTGCCAAATAAAACCATCTTTGAGCATCTCTCTCTTCTCTCCCATCCACCAAAGCCAAAATCTTTGTGTTTGTGTATCATGACTGCCATCACATCAAATAAATCAATACTTGCCTACTAGTTGATGTGATGAAGAACAACTTGATTCTTTGCTTTTTTCTTTATTTGAGAAGTCTGCAGGTTTGCATTCACCCTATTATTTTTTATTTTAGATTTTCAGTTCCACACACCACCCATTCCTCCACTTCAAATGTTTTAGAAAGCCCCAGTGCTGTTCCTACATAAGCTCCTTTGCTAATTTTCTACAAAGTGCAGAATAATTTCTTTAATCTTCACCCTGGTTTAGGACATTTTGTCCATTCTGAACAAGTGGTCTCACACTTCTGAGTCATCAGGACTAGAGACTGAAGATGCTGGCTCCAACTCTTCAATGTGCAACACTGAAATGAGCCAATGTATCCACTTTTAAAGTCCTTGCTGCAAAAATGACTCAGGCACTGAGGAATCTCAGCCTGGTTGAAGGGACTTAGGCTCCCATGGTCTCTGTCCTTATATCTATGTAAAAAATAAAATATTTCAGGACATTTTTCAAAACTTTTGCCTGAAATTCCAGCTATGCTCAGTTATTTTTTTCTTCATAAGCCCATCACCTGTGCAGTTTTGCCCTAATAAAAAGACCCTATTGATAAAACTCTAAGAACTCAGTAACCGCTTGTAGTTTCAAACATTACCAGGGGATACAGAACCTGAGAGCTGCCTTCAGAAATGCCCTGCCTGACCTTCCCATATTATCTCCTTTGCACTTCTCCCTGGAACAATATCATATCTAACCCAGAGAGTCAACCCTCTTCTTTCCCAGTGGAACATCTTTTTCTGTCCATAGTTCTTCCTATATGTGAAGAGTAACAAGTCTCCGGGGAGACCACAGGGCTTTGCAAAATGTGCACACTGACCTACCTGGTGCTACCACTCCACGGATGTCACTGCAGAGTTGGAAAGATCTTTATCACTGTTGTGATGATACCAGCAAAGACAAAAACTATGGATGACGAGGTGGGGCAGTGTTGGAGCTTTACCAGGACTCATCTGTTCTGACTCCCATGACTTAACTAAAATATCTCATGAGCAGAGTGGCCATGCCAGCTAAATATTCACAATATACCACAATAATTGCTTGTTTCTCCAGACATCACCCTTAATCAGACCAAACTAAGCCTTCTCTGCTTCCAAAAGTCCTTTAAGTACTACATAGGCTGATACTCCCTCCCAGATGCTCTCCCCAGCCCCTCTCACTGATCCATGCTCTGCACTCTTTTCATCCCTATTTCCCCACTCCCTTATATATGACAAACAGGAACCTGCTTTTCATCAGCCTACCAATCCCCCATCACATCCCAGTTCAGGCATGGAAAGGGTCCAGAGAAAGCCAGTTCATTACTGGGGAGGAATTATCTCTACTCAATAGCTTCTAAGCACAACCTTCCAGGGTCCAACCCCATGGGTGTGTTCAGGAGGTGACAGTGTCCCTGAATGCTCCAGAGAGCAGTTTCACCTGCTCTGTTCAATGGAGAGATTGAGCTGGAACTCTTGAGACCCAGGAGACTTTTTAGGCTATTTTTTATACTGTTTTGAACTCTTTTTAGATACTCTTTAGACCAAACATGCTGCTAGCAATATCTGGATTGTACTCACTTGCCTACCCCCTCAGCAAACACATGTGCCTGCATGCACTCACACATATTTTCATGCCACAGCAGGTTTTTTACAAAAATCTTTGATATCAAAGGAACCCAAGACAACCACTGTACAATTTACAAAGCTTACACAGATCTCCTCTAGTGACAGTGTTTGGGGGACGGGGGGCAGCTCCCTCTGTTTAATTTTTTCTTGCTGAACAAAAATCATCTGTGGTAAGAACCAGCTTCTCTCAGGAGCGCAAGAGGTGCAGTTTGTTGGTTGTCAGTTTTGTGTTGTGTTTTATTTCCCAGAAGAGGTCCTATTATCAGTCTATCTCGGCATCCACGCAGGACTTATCGCTGTGCCATCTGCTGTCACACAGGTGTGCCTGCTGTGCCGCACCACGCGTGCTTTCCTGGTTTAAAGTGTCGCTGCATCTCACAACACACGAGCCAGCCCCCGGTGCCGGCAGCCCTGGCACGCAAAATCCCCTGTGCAGAGCAGTTGATGTCCCCCCGCTCCAAGCAGAGCGATGCTCAGACACAGCTTACACGTGTCTGCCTCAGGGAACACCCCACTGTAAGCTGGGCAGCCCAAAGGGGTCCCTAACATCCCCCTCGGCTCCCTGAGCCCCGAGTCCAGCGCTGGCTCCGGGGATGGGGGACAGGGACCGCTCCCCCTCCGGGGATAGGCGCTGCTTCTCCCGTCGGACCCTCACCGCTTCCCACGGCTGCTCTCAATCCAGCCGCTTCTCCCGGGAATTCTGCCCAAGCTGCGGCCACGCACCGGGAAAAGCAAAGCAAAACTCCGGCACCTTTGGGAAAGAAGCGACTTCCCCGGACAGGTTTTTCCAGAGAGGAGGGGGAGGAAAGCGGCTGCTGCTGCGTGGACAGGCAGCTCCAGGAGATCGGGTGGGGGATGAAACCCTTCTCCCTCGCCGGCCCCGAGGCAGCGGCGGGAGCGGCTCCACCTGCGGGAGCAGCCGGTGGTACCTCCCGGACCCGCTCCCGGCCCCGCTCCCGGTCCCTGCACGGCTTCGCCCCCGCTCCGCCCCGGTACCGCACCGGGGCTGCTTCGGTTCCGGCACCCCTGGGCACCGCCGCCCTTTCCCCTCCTGCCCGATCCCCTCACAGCCTCAGCCGCGCTGCTTCAGGCAGCAGTGGGGGATCTCCTCATCCTTCTTTTGCTCCACGGTACAAACAATAACAATATAAAGAAAAAAAACCTCTCCGTTTTCTGTGCTGATCCACCTGGATGCTGAGCAGAGCTCAACTCTGAGACATTTCTGCATCCTTTCCTTTCCTTTCCTTTCCTTCTTTCCTTTCCTTTCCTTTCCTTTCCTTTCCTTTCCTTTCCTTTCCTTTCCTTTCCTTTCCTTTCCTTTCCTTTCCTTTCCTTTCCTTTCCTTTCCTTTCCTTTCCTTTCCTTTCCTTTCCTTTCCTTTCCTTTCCTTTCCTTTCCTTTCCTTTCCTTTCCTTTCCTTTCCTTTCCTTTCCTTTCCTTTCCTTTCCTTTCCTTTCCTTTCCTCTCACCTTTCCCTTCCTGCTCTCACACCTCCCACCTCCCCAAAACTTTCCAGTGCCCACCTTCCCACACGCGCCGCACTCTGCTCTCCCAGCCCCCCTGCACTAAACCCAAGTGTGTTTGCAGAAGACAGATCTCCCCAGCAGTTTCCAAACTCACCTGCAAAATGCTGCTTGCTGCTAGAATCCAGGGCAAAAGCCACTTCATCCCTGGAAGCCGGGATTAAATACATTTGATTGAACCCAGATTTAGAGCCGTTTTGAACAAAAACACCACTTTGGGGAATGCAGAGCAATCCTGAACTGGCAACCTAGCCTAGGCACTCTGCCTTTTTCTCTTGGCTCTTTGGGGATTTTATTAAAGACAGATCTGACGTCACGGTGAAGGACAAGCCCTGCATTTTTCCTCTGGAGAAACTTTTCCTGCCTTCACTTCTTCATTTTTGTGTGTGGTGTTGTCCCACCTCCTGCATTTCAGTGCATCGCCGTGAGCCAAAGGGCTCTTAAAGGGAAAGCTGCAGCGCCGGGGTCCAACACGCTGAGATTTTAGCACAGCTCCAAAAAGCTCAGAGCTCATCCCTCATGTTGCTCATGGCATTCAGACTCTTGCAATGTAGCTAGTTCAGCAAGAAATGTTTGATCTGGCTTTACTGGTTACACTCAATGACATGACACGTATACAATTATTCACAGATGTTTGATTTATTTGATTTTTTAAAAGAGTGACTTCATCTGAAGAGCAAAAGGACATTTGTCCTGCAAGCACACCCCGTGGGAAGCAGTCTGCTGACTCCTTTGGGCTCCCCTCTTTACAGAGCAACCCCAGATCACACAATCCCCCGCCATGCCACACATACCTTCCATGATTTCAGTGATTAGGAGTGTGCAATACTCCTGGACCCAGTCATACTTCTATCCTGTGCCAGCAGCAGGCATGACAAATGTTGTCCAGGTACATGGCAGTGAAAACCCCACCCTGAACTCAAACCCCACCCCAAACTCTCTGATCACCTCTAATCCTGCTAATGTATACCCTGATTTTAGCTGAGGCATCCCTGATGTATTTTTCTCCTTTTACCTAGGCACAGGTATAGTATTTTCCCCAACTATTCTAATCTGAATTTGAAAGGATTTAAAGTCTCTTTCATCCTTAAACTGAAGTAGAATATTATAAGGAAAATGAGTACTTGCAAAGGGAATGAAAAATCCTGTTAAACAGTTTCACAGAACTTAAACACAAGAAAGAGTTGATTCATGGGCTAAAATAAGTGTCAAGGTAAATTCAAAAGTAGGCAAACCTTTCTGCTTGATGTGACAGGCTGGGCAGTGATGAGTGAGTGAATCACTCTGATGGCCAAACTAGAACTGAGATGTTTCCTTAAATTCTGCTCAGCTTTGGTTGCCTCCTGGAACTCAGGTGTGCCAGGTTGGGTTGGGATAAGCCACTCCCCGCTCCCCACCCTAAGCAGCCATCCAGCATAAGAAGGACATGGAGCTGAGTTGGACTGAGTCCAGAGGAGGTCACTAAGATGGTCTGAGGGATGGAGAACCTCTCCCGTGAGGAAGGGCTGAGAGAGATGGAGTTGTTTAACCTGGAGAAGAGAAGGCACCAAGAACACCTTATAGCACCTTCCAGGACCTAAAGGGGCTTCAAGAGAGCAGGGGAGGGTCCTTTGGTCTTCATGTGGTGACTGGGCAAGGAGGAATGGCTTTATGCTGAAAGAGGATAGATTTAGATTACGTATTAAGAAGAAATTCTTTCTTGTGAGAATCATGAGAGACTGGAACATGTTGTCCTGTGAAACTGAATTCCTTGTCCCTGGAAGTGTTCAAGACCAGGGGCTCTGAGCAACCTGGTCTAGAGGAAGACGTCCCTGCCCACAGCAGGAGGGCTGGAACTAGATGATCTTTAAAGTCCCTTCCTACCCAAACTATTCTATGATTCTATCCCAGCCCTCCTGGGGATCTGGTGCTGTGTGGGGTTTGCTCCCCAGACTTGGCACAGCTGAATGCTCAAGGCTGGGGCTGATGGGTGGGGTGGGGAGAGTGAGGAATCTGTGCTCCAGTAACTTCTGGTCACACACAACTTTTGGTCACAACTTCTATCCCTTCATGCTGTGTGACAAGACGCAGGCAGTTTAAAGGTTTTCCGCCAGCTGGATCAGGGGACTCTAAAAGCTCAGATTATTTGTGTGGCAGTCTGGACAGACAGCTGCTCTGGGAGATGGTTCAACTGGAATTAAATGCAAACTGAAGGAAGTTCCACGCGCTGTCTTCCTCCTCTAGCACTTTCACCCCTACCACAGCCCCTTCCCAGGACTCACAACCCTGAAGACCAGGCTCAGGATCGTGTTTTCTGTCAGGTTCCTCCAAGACTGTGTCTATTCTCCCTCATCTATATCCATCCCTTTCTCCTCACTTCCTCCTCTGTTTGTTCATTCCAGCTTTTTCTATCACAATATTTCTCTCTCACCCTTCTGTCACCAGCACATCCTTCCTCATACATTGATGATATTCAGCCACGGGGATTCTCTTTCTCTGCTGAGTAACTTAGAATAAACCCTGCTCTCTTGGTGTTGCCCAGGTGGTGTCAATCTGTATGTGGATGCCGCTGAGTGCCAGACTTTGGGGTCCAAACCTCTAATACTTTGTAAAGTGAAAGGAGCATTTTGAGAGTGCTATTCCCCTGTCCTAGGCAAAATGGCCTTTAAAAAAAAAAAAAAAAAAGTGAAACTGCTTGGCTTATCCTAGGGTAAATGTCTCAGATGTAAATCTGACAGTTAATATTTAATATTTCATACAAATTGTGATTGCTGGCTTGGAGATGAAGGAGCCATGATAGCAGGTCTAGCAAAAATAACTTCCCAAATGAAGGAGGAACAAGACTTCAAAGCTCCTGTGGTATCAGATGACAACATTAAGGGAAAGAGCACTTCAGAAGTGACATAAAAATGGCATTGTGTTCGTTTGGGCTTTTTCCCAAGGAACATTTGATTATCTCACTCTCTTTGATTATTTCCTTAGCATATTTCATTGCCTCAGTGAATTCCTTAGAAAATGCTGTGGTCACGTGTGTCAGCAAGGATGAAGTCAGGGAGATGTGGACATCTGGCTGTTTGAAGCTCCACAGCCCACCTCACTTGGCTTGTGAGCGTCTGTCATGTGGCGATCATAAACCAGACACTGTCTTAGCTTGGACGAGACAGGGCTCAAGGACTGGGCCTGCAGCCCCAGGGGAGGAGTGCTGAGACATCCATCTGCCTGAGCAGCCTTTCTGATAGTGATCCCTGTGTGGATATGGCACACTGGTGCACTTTGAGGTGTGTCTGGGTGTAAGGTTATTTCACTAAATCCCAAATGACAGGGACATTTCAGCTCTTGTTGAACTCTTTGATAGGAGCAGTCCAAACCCGGTTTTCTGTGAGCTCTCAGGGCCCTCTAAGGATGACAATGCTAAAAGACATCACTGCAATCCTGGTATCAACCTGCCTTGATCCTGGGGAGTCTTGTACTGACCCCAATAAATGGAGACTCTAAAGACGCTTCTCTGTCTAATTCAAAGACTTCAATTTAAGATCTTCAAATGATGGAAAAACCACTTAATGTTTTGATGAGTGCAGTTACATTCACTATTAAACATTTGTGCCATATTTCAGTCTGAGTTTGCTGGTTTCATCTTTCTGCCAATGTCTGCTTGGCTGATGAGGATTCAGCCCCTTCTTCCAACATATAAATATGCAGAGGTTCCATAAATCACTGCTGACTCTTCTCTTTAATAAAAGAAGGAAGCCACATTGCTTTTAATTCTCAGTGTTGAATTGGATTTTTGGACCTTGAACTTAATAGTTTTATGATTTTTATCTCTTTACCTTTCCCTTTCTGTGGACATTATATCTGTGAATGCCACTATCCATCACTCTACAGCCATCCATAGTGAACAGGAAACAGGCAGCATGTCCCAGTTCAAGCTAGCTCTGATTCTGTCAGGCTAACACTTTGATATCACTTCTTCCTCAATACATCCCTTATGCCTCTTGAACACATAAGCAGGTTTCTCAATTTGACTTCATTTTATAGTCTTCTTAGAACAAATAAACTGGAAAATAGATTGATTTATTTTATGTTGTTTGATGTGTCTGACACTTTTACTGAAGGCTGTAGCCAGCCAAGGAACACAGGGACTACTAAGAACAGAAAGAGAGCTCAGGGAGGATGGGTGCTATTTTCTCTTGCAAATGTGTGTCAGGAATAGCTCCTTCCCTGTAGCTGATTTCCTTTGTAAATAAGTGAGATCAGAGTCTGCCTACAAGTCCAAGAAAAAAAAAAAAAAGAACACCTTGGACTTTCCTGACTCATAAAAGGTAAAGGCTGCGTCATGAATCTGACTTTTAAATGAGCCAAACAAGTAGCTGTGTTAGTTTCCTATCAGGAAACTGCTTTTTCTTCTGCTTTTCTCCATGCCAGGGTGATGAAGGTGACAGCCCTTTCCATCAGCAGGAAGGCTGGGATTCAGGAAGAACATACTGGGATGGAAAGGGAGGTGAAGTCAAACTACGGTATCAATTATTGTTGTTGTTATTGTCACTACTTAGCAGATGGGAAGGAGAGTTACATCGGCCTGAGCCTTTGAAATATCAAAGGAGCTTTAGAAACAAGAGCATGAAAACTTCTGTTTTAGCTGACTGTCAATAACATCAAGCATCTGATCACTCTGCCAGCCCCACTTCAGCACAGGCGAATATCTCATTTTCAGAGCTGCTGGCCTTTGCAGACGAGACCTGACACCTGAGTGAAAGAAGCTGCAATACTGCAGGAGGACTCACTCTTTTCCTGTCTAAAGAATCTTCCCAAAGAAGAAGATGGACAGGAATCACACTGTGGATAGAGAGCCAAAAGCTCCTTTACTCCTGTTCAGCCTAGTGTCCCCCTGATACAGTGATGCAGAAGGTTCCAGGAGCTAAGGCAGTAAATCCAGCACTGAATTCCCTCAGTCCTTTAGAAAATGCCAGATGAAGGGGTTTGCCTTGGAATGTTACTCAGCCCAGGTTTCCATTACTGAGTGCATATGCACCATGCTGTGTGGTTTGAACTCCTCACGCCAGAATATTTGTGAGGCTGATCATACACCCAGCTGCTAAACAGGAAATCAGCTGGTCCAGGTAAACCAGCCTGACTGTCGGCACTCCAGGACCAGCTGGTCATTTCTCCAAAGAGCTGGTGTAAATCAGCTCCACTGATTTAGGTGAGGCGGCAGCCAAGTCTGAAAAATGGAACATTCAATATTTAATTCACTCATGCAGCCAAAACAATTTATTCCCGCCATTTGAGTGAGACTTGCCATTGAGGAGACATGACTGTGGTTTCATCCCCCATAAATAAAGTCAGATTTATTAGGACAGGTCTTCAGCTGGTGTCAATCTGTGTGACTCCCTTGATTTCAGCAGTACTAATCTGGCTGACAGCAGCTGAGCTGTTCCACTGTGAGCAAAACTGTACAGGCATCAATGACAGTAGCTAAGAAACAAGTCATTAAAATACTGTTTTCTGTAGTTTCCCATTTAAAAGATTGTGGAATGTTATATCAGGTTGCAAATCTGTGTTATATTAGATTTTTAGCTACTGACGACAGTGACATATTGTATTTTCTTCATTGCCCTCAAAAGCAAAGGCTTCACTATTGTGTTCATTTATTCTTAAATTCTCATAATTTCCTGATGGACATTTATGTGGGCAAAACACATACTTTGATGGTTTTGAACGAGTACCAGGCATTTGTAACAACAACAACAGTACACTGGAGTATCCACTGTTTTTCCTGAGTAATTGTGTCTTAATATCTGCACTCAAACCCCCATCAATTTCCTAATTAAAGCTTTCAAATAAAACTTTGAATAAAAATTAATAACAATAATTAAAAAAAAAAACAAATGAAGAAAAAAAACCACACCAAAATAAACAAGCATAAAAACAAAAACACAAAACCATCACACAAGTAAGATACAAAGCTCAAAAAATAATTAATGACCAAAATGAACAGGCCATAAAGGATGAGGAAACTGCCAGAAATTTGAACAAACTCTTAATAATTCTTGCAGTAGAAAAGTAGTCTTCTGGAAATAAATATTTACATAATATTTACTAACCAGTGAAAGAAGCTGGCTTAATAATACATATTGAGTCTGAGCCTCAGCTGGTTTAAGCATGAAGTCCTTGGAGTTGCATTGATTTGTGGCATTCATGGGTGCAATGAATTATTCATAAATATTAGTTCAACTACTTGAACAAATGCAGGAAGTGCTGGGGAGGAATTAATCTTTGGGCTTGCCTCTTGCAGATGCTTTTCTTGATGCCCATTAAAAGAGAGGTAAATATATTGGCTAACAAACTGTGAAAGGATGAAGAACCCAAACAAATACTGCACACATTCCTCAAAAGGCACAGCCTGCTCACTTCGGTTTGTCAGCTTCCTATCATGGTCTCCTGGACAAATTATTTTTTTAAGTGCTCCAAAAAATTGTGTCACCCACTGCAGATAACGTCCACATGCTGGAAATTCTGTTCTGTAGATCAGTGACCACAGAATTGCAAAATTATACATTAGTCTGGCCCTTTTTCTTTCTACTAGCGCTGCAATATTCTGCAGTCTCTGGGATGGAACTGGCTACATGAGAAGGGAAATCTCCTCTGTTCACCTGGAAATTCTAGTCTAGAGAAGACTAGACTTAGATTTGAACTTTTCACTCACGCACTGAGGCTTCCCAGAACTGTAGATAAGTCTGTGAATTTCCAAGATTGGGTTAGATTACACATATATTTGTTTGGGAAAAAGCCCAACCAAACAAGCCCATGAAATTGCCTGAAGTGTACAAGAAGTAAATGAAGCCTATAAAACAGAACCATCTCCTGTCTGAGATATCCTTGGGGATTTTTGGAAAGCAGGTTTGCTCTTCTAGCCCAAGTGTCGTTTTTAAAATATTTTGTTGATAAATGCAGAAAAATCATACTTTTCTCTTATTAAAGAAAATAATAATGAAACCATGTGGGATGTTTAGAAAAGTTATTAATAAATTCCCAAGAGATCAAACCTGTTTGAAACATGAAATATTTGAGGACCAAATATTTTCCCTCCATGGCCCAAGTATCCAAATTCTGCATTCTAACTCTGGTAACATTTTATTCAAAGTTTCCTGTGGTATTTGGTTAGTAAACGTTTCCCTTTCAACAGAGCTGCTTTCAGTCTGTGTTTTCTGGGGAAATGGAGCTTATGCAATCACTTTGTACGTGTTCATGTCTGTCTGTCTGTGTGCCCTTGCAGTAATTTTTAAGCATTTTGGGCAAAACCAAGCCAAATTTTGTGTATAAATTGGGTATTTCACTGATGATGGCATTCCTGTTTTGTGAAAGGAGGCACCGAGGAAGATAAGAGAGGCCACTGGAGTATCACACCTTTGGGAAAAGTGGTGTTTACTCACACACCCTTAGAGACAGAGAAGCCAACAGCTGAGACCTCTCAGACTTCAGGAAAACAGCTTCAGCTGGAGTTTGCAGTCAGCCACCAGACACAAATCTGTGGGGAAAGTGGCTTTATTGATGTAGTGCTCACAAAAATACTTCTACTTTAGGCACACATAGTCCACACGCTCTCAAGTTCTCATATTTTTATTTTTTATTTCTTGCAAGCAGAACTTTACACTTCCTCTTCTCCCACCCCATGCCAATATTTGTCCTTAATTTGATCTTGGTTATAAAAGCAAAAGAGTTGAAAACAAAGGTATCCATTTTCACACTACCACCTTAGGAAGTAAAATACTAATTCCGTTCCAAATTCCTGTCTGGACGCTTTCAAAGTGCAAAGATACAGTCATTTTCCAATAGATACAGAATGGTTTTGCCTCAAGAAGATGAATAAATTGAAGGTCTGACGATATGAGCTCTTTTAGACCTCTTCTCCTTAGCAGAAGGAGGTCTCACATATGGAGAGCATTCAGAATATATACATTTTTATTTCCATTGATAATTGCATTTGAAGAATTTAAAAAATCTTATAATGAAGATAATAAACTACTTTTCCATGCCCTGGAAGGTGTTCACCACAACGTCTGATACCATTCAATGCCAGGTTTAGAAAATTAGGAGCATTATGACTCTGTTTCCTAATTTTGTTTGGACACCATTGCCAAAACAACAATCCCGATGCAAAGAAAGGAAACAGGGCACAGGAGGTGATGTATCACACCTGGAGTGCCAGAGCAGATCACTGCCCTAAGCTCTGATCTTTGTGATCAATTCTACTTTTTTCCATCCCTGCCCAGCGTGATAAAGCGTTCCACCTTTCCTGGACTGAGGGCACCACAAACAGTGATCACTGTTTCCCTCTGGACTTATTTTTCCTTCCTCTTCTCCTGTCACCCTTTTGGAGCAGAAGACATGATACAGACTTGAATTCAACCTGAGGGAAAAGGAGAAGAACAGGCTGGATCAAGGCACTGACCCCACATGCTCAGGGAAAGGCTGGAGCAGTTGATGTCTACCTCGATCCAGCAAATCCTTTCCTTCTTCATCACGTGAAAAAATGGATTCTCGCAGTTCTTCTTTCCCTTTAATATGGCTTTGGTCCATCTCCCTTTAATCTCACCTGAAGCTGTTGAGTCCCTGAGGAACTGCTGGGCTGCACATGTTCAGCCAGGACAAACTTCCAAAAAGTAATTTGGACAAGGAAGATATATTTTGGGACACCATGTGAGACCTCACAGGGGATCCACAACACTGTGCTTCTTAGGCTGCATTGGTTATCTCTGGGTTTAAGCATCAGAAAAATATACAGAGGGTAAAGCCTGTAGTCCTCACATGGAGCAAAAACTGTGGCCAGCATGGTGTCTGGTTTTGGTTGGTTGGTTGGTTGGTTGGTTTGTTTGTTTGTTTGTTTGTTTTCCTCCAGGAAAACCACCCTTTTATTTGCACAGTGGGGACTGTTGTCTTCATCTTCTGTTACCTCCCAAAGGCAGCTCAGGTAGAAAAATATCTGACCCATTTAGTAGGCTTAAGGCAGTTGCTGAGATTACAAGTAAGGTGGCCAAGTTAGGAGACCTTTCGTATGTTAGAAACCTCTTGGCATTATGTATCCACCATATGTTGGGTCAGGGTCCTTGAAATGTGCCCAGGGAAAGGGTCAACACAGGTGAGGGAGAGTCCTGGCTTCTGTCAGGGTACCAGTGACAGAGCACAGCTCCTGGCAAGGGATCTCCTCAGGTGGGAGCCATCACACCCTCTCTCCTGCCTCAGGACTCCAGAGTTTTTTTGCAGCAGGGAAGGATGTGGGCTGAGAGCAGGGCCAAGGTCCTGAGCCTCTAGCGAGTAGACTCTGGAGATGAAGAGAAAAAATGGGAGGGAGAGGGAGGCAAGGGGATACATCTGAGTACACAGTCAGAGGGCTGGAAGAGACTAAAGGGTTCCTCTCATGTCTCCTCTGCCCCAAGGCACAACCTGCATTAACTAAACTCTTGTTGACAGATGCTTGTCTAACCTTGTCTCTGGTGAGCACAGCTCCTTCCCTCTGCCATCTCTGCAGTGGCCTGTTCTAAGCCTTTCCTCTCCTCAGAGAGTTAAGCCAAATCTCTACCTGAAATCTCTTGATGCAGTGTAGGTTCACTGTTTCTTGGGCACACTGGGAAAAAAAAAATCTTTTCTTTGTTCTTCATTGCGGAATTTAAAGAATTTGAAGAAAACATACATATATCAACTGCAGCCTTCTGTCTTTTCCTTTGAGGTGCTCCAAACCAGAGCTAGCACTGGGACTAGACAGACAACCCCTCTTTATACTTCCTAGAGTTCACTTCCCACTTCCTTCTTCATGGCCTAGACTATTTCTGCAGGAAGCCACCTATTCCCACTGTAGTGGTTGCTCCCTCTGAGGTCAATGACTGCCAAGCCAAGACAGGCCCCAGCTGAACAGCCACAACCCTGTTGTTCACATCTGGGAGAGCCAGTCTGGTCACCACTGCAGCGGAAGAGGGAGGATGTCTGCAACACCACTTAAATCTGCTGGGATAATGTAGTTGACAAAAGCAACAAAATCTCAGCACCAGCAGCCATCCCCAGATATGCCCTGGCAGGACAAGTAATCTGCAGGGCCTTAAATCTCCCCATCTCTGTTATTTCCCCTATGTTAATTTTTCATATGATAAATGCACATCAATCCTGTTACTGCATCCTTGGAGAAAATAACTAAGTCAGTGTTGTTGATACAACTGAGGAGCCTGAGGCAACCCCATGCCTGCTGTTGTCCTGAACGCCTTTATGAAATAATTATTTCATAGGATCTCTGTGGTATCTTTTATTTTCAAACCTAGACTTGCACCATCAGCAGATGTAGCCCCTATGTGCTGCTGTTCAAGACAAATATTTTGAAAGACCCCAGGCTACATTCCAATGCCCCTCTCCAGCTTTTCCTCCAGTACAAGAGAGCAGCACAGAAAACCCCTACTAAGGATAGCTCTCCTACCAGATAGCCATCCACACTACAGGATTGAATCCAGGTTAAATTCCCAACTCATCTGAGCAAATTTCATGTGAAATACTCACAAAAGCTTTCCTACAGTCAAGGTAAAATCACATTACAGCAACTTCACCGTCTTCTACAGTACATACTGTTTCCCATACCTTCAAGATCTATGTCTGGTGTTCTTTTTATCATCATTAAGTTTTCAAAGTGTTCCAAAATGGTCTGTTCCACTTGTTTCAATGTTTTTTCTAGGTGTTGACAGTATGCAGATTGGTTGATAATTCCCTAGCTCTTCCCTTTCCTTCAGAACATCAGACCCATATCTGCCCTTTTCTCTCCCTCCTAGGACTCACACATCCTTCAAGAGAGTGGCTAGCCAGTTTTGCAATTTGAACCTAAACAAAAAAAAATCTGTGTTTTTAGTGAAATCCCTTAGCCTGCCTTTTGTCTGCTGTCAGCTGAATTGCTCCTCCCCACTCCCTGGTATTACCATGTTAGTTAAGGGCTCTCATTGCAGTTTTAGCGAAGGCTGAAAGGTGAAAGGCATTAACCACTTCAGCCGTCCAGGCATTATTGGCATTCCTCCCTCACTAAGAGAAGGACCAGCTTCTTCCTTCATCTTCTTCCTTCTGCTGAAATATTAATGGGAAGCTCTTTGCTATCTTTCCCTTGTTAGTTGTGTTTCATTTTATGCTTTGGCCCTTTTATGATTTTGTGCCGACATGCTCCAGCAATTCTTTTACAGGCATCTTTAGTAAACTGACCTAATTGTCACCTCTTGCATATCCTCATTGAGCATCTGGCTGATGCATGGAATTGCCATTCGATACCAGCGCAGGCTGTGATTCACCACCAGGCTGGAGACTGGGAGAAACCGGGATCCTCTAACAACTCATTTTCACCCGGTGAAATATTCTAGGATTGTAGCTTCTGTGAGCAAAGAGATACCTCAGTATTGCACTGGATTGAGAAGCAGGTGCCTAACAAAGAGTTGTGCCATCAAATGACAGAAAGATGTCAACCTTCTGTATTCCGTGACAGATGCCTCTTTCTTACACTCTCCTTGAAAACTGAGGCATGGGAATTCTGAAGAGAAATGGGTTATTAAATGGTCTCGAACTCACACCACTGTTCATGAATCCTCTCCCACCTTTTCTTAAAATTTTGCTCTTTTGCTCTAGAAAAAGTCAGAATGGCAACACGTCTGCATCAACAAGCCCAACTCTGGCATTTCTTGTGTCATCTCCCCTGGGAGCTGCAAGTACTTATTGAGGGATAGCTGTTTCCACTGTGTGTTCCTGTGGAGAAGCGTGGTGAAGAAAGTGCTGGAGTAAATTATCTGCTCTTTGAATTATTGTCATGAATGATAAAACAGATGTTTCTTATGCATGAACTTTTCATGATCTTGGGCTGCTGGCTGGTGGGATAATCAAATATTATTACAGCATGGAACAAGGAGTTGTAATGGGCATATAAATCCCAAATCTAGCTCCCGATGATATAGTTTTTTCCACAGCTTATCCCTTAAACCACACACGTGCTAGTTCTTGCACATCCAGCAGCATTTTCTGTACCAATTCTTAGCTGGAAGTGAGACTTTTGGCAAATTATTTGGAAAATTCCATAAAGTGTATATTCCTTCTTCCTCAGCTAATGCTAAGCTCAGTGTACTTCACTGTACTTGAGGTCTCTGGAAGGTTCTTGGGCATGATTGTTTCTGTTGCCTTGTCCCAGGTGAGAAGGTCTGTTCTTACACCTCCCATTAGCATGCCCTGGCTTTGCAGGAGAAAATGCATCAAAGCCCTTTGCACTGCCCCAGGGACACAAAGCAGCTATAAAGCAAGCTAAAGCAGTTAATTGCTCTGCTTCCCCAAAGCAGCATAAAGGAGTTGGAGTTCCCTGGAGAACCCAGCATTTAGAGAGTAGTTTCTGCTGTATGAAAGGCACAACTCTTAAAATCATAGACACAATGCTCAAAAGGATTTTAGATCACACAGTCCAACTTTTCACACCGAGGTGGGCTCAAGGTTAGAGGTAGGTTAGAGGTGATGATGTTTGCTTACACCTTTTTACGAACTGAAGGTGTTTATACAATATGTGTCTGGAGACAGCTTTGTGCCTGCCCATGCAGAATGGCTGAGAGCTCAGAAGAGATTTGCACACCAAATCCTCAGCCTACTCTTTCTGTTTGCTGTGCAGTTTTCATACCTACTGTAGAGCAGCTGACAGGAGCCAGCACTGGAGACAGCAGCAGAACTCCCTTTTCCCAGGAGATCCTGGGACTTGAACCAGGACTCAAACTTGCCACCGTATGAAAGATTGTGACCCTGCATTTGGGATCCAGGCCAAGCCTTTCTCCAACTGCGTTTCTGGCAGACAGCAGTGCCCCGTTGACAGCTGCCTTTCCAGTGGGCTTGAGTACACGTAGAAGGGCTGAATATCCCTGACATTCTGCACATGCTGATCGGAGATCAGCCCTAGATTATGGGACTGCCATATTCTCTCTTTGTAAACAGAAAAAAAAAGGAGTTTTTGTATAAATGACTCTCATCTTTAGCAATTCCTTGCAGTACTTCCTTGCATTCACCCTACTAATCATGAGGTTAAGGAAATACTGCTTGAAAGATGCGGTAATGACTTGGAGTCCAGCACAAGCAATAAAAAATTGCACTGTTTTAGGAAATATTGTCATTATCCTATAAATATGGCATATCTGCGTAGTCTCTGTCTTAGCACATATGGACCACGGAGAGGAAATTTTATTACATCATCATATTATCATGTGCAGTTGGCCAGAATTCTGGGAGCTGTTCCTTAACTCCAGGATTAGATGAGAGCAAAAAGAGGAAAGAAATAACTGACAGGCAGAGCTGTATCAAGATAGAATGTTCGATTTTTTAAAATAATTTTTAATCTGAGACAGTTGTACAATGGTAGAAATATAAACCCAACTTCCCCCAATTTGGTCATGGTTTCCACGGAACGAAGTCCAGTTATGCATGTGTTGAAGTCATTTGCTTGGCTGTATCCTAAAAAAAGCAGAGATATCTATTTTCCTTTACTGCATAACATAAAAGTAATTGCAACGTAGGCCAGAGCAATGCATTCAGTTTGGCCCTATATCGTACTCATATCAAAGCCTCAGCAATAGGGAAGGTCTGTAGGACCAGTAAAAGCATATTCATCACCTCTGCCATGGCAGGAGACAAACCTGAGCTGTCTGTCTGGTCTGCAGTCACAGCCAATTGAGCCAGAGGAGTTCATGGGTTAGTTTATCCACCCATACACAGGTGTGGACTTCTGAAGATGAACCATCCCCTCAACCCCATGGACACTACTGCTTGGTTCTCCATGGAATCACAGTCATAGAATCACAGAATGGTTTAGGTTGGAAGGGACCTCAAAGATCATCGTGTTCCAGCCCCTCTGCCATGGACAGAGACATCTTCTGCTAGACCAGCTGGCTCAAAGTTTGACCACACAGGGAACCTGCGTTGGTTTGGCCACATACAGACATGTGCTCTATGTGATCTCAGAACTACTCACTGACTTCTGTGGGAATCTGCAGAAGTCACCCTTCCATGGAGCTGAACGGTTTAGGGGGTTGGATTTGTGTGGTTTTTTCCATGAGGAAATTTGCTGTGTGGTGGAAATGACTCATTGATGGCTATGCAATGCCAGATACATACATGGGAGTCTGAGCTACCAGCCAGGTTTGATGTGCTTGATTGCTAACAATAAATGAAGAAAAACAGGTCAAAAAGAATAGAGAAAATCTGGGGAACTCATATATCCTGCTTCATAATCCTTTGTTAAAAACCAAGATGTGCCTACACATATGAGTGAAGTGGGCTCTGAAATCTCTGTACAGTAATATACAGATACACCTTATGCATTACCTGCTCAGAGCAGGGCCATTTTTACAGGATTTAAGACCACCTTTCTTGCATCCTGTGAATTACAAGTCACAGAATATCACCCAGTTGCCTGCAATCACATAATGCTGAAGGATTATTTTGAAAAGCATCCAGTCATGGCTGGAAACAGCAGGAGACTGAGCAGCCACCACTCACTGACTTGTTTCAGCAATCTAATCAATCTTCCTTTGGAGAGACTGGAAGATCTTGCCTCCACCCTAAGCTTGTCTCATGTTAACTGATAGTTTTTGTATTCTGTAAAACTTCTTGTGGTGTTTTCTCCATGCCTCCAAGAAGCACCTCATTCTTCTTACCTAGTAGCTTACAGAAGTCAAATTTTCCAATAACTTGCTTATTTCATTGTGAGATATTTTCTTGCTGCCCTATTGTTTTTGGGGTTTTTTTCTATGGCTTTTCTTTGCTTCATGTGCAATTTTTCAGCATCCCTTTAAAAAGAGTTATCAGGCCAAGGTGTAGTACTCCAGTACACACTGCTGCTATAAAACCACGTAGAAATCATATCCCTTCTCTTACTCACTTTCCTCCTCTCTGTATGTCTGATGATGACATCAGTGATGTCATTTCCTCCAGCATCATTCTTAAAGTTCAAATTCATCTGTGCATCCAATATCATCTTTAGGTCTGCTTTGGTCTGTGCTTATAGGACTCAGCTGCCACATTTATTCACTTGCATTTACTTTGAATTGGCTTAATTTACAAAGTGTTTCAGCCTCTCCTTATTATTTCCTATTCACAAGAAAAATGTAGAAGTCTGACAAGCTTTATGCCATTGGGAAGCTCTAGGTTCAACCCCAAAGGTGCTGATAAAAACTTGGGTTTGGACCAGTCTCTGTGAAATCCACTAAGAGATCTATTGCTTGATAAAATCTACTCACTAAAAAAAGTAAATAAATTCATAACTGCCAGTTAAGTGGTTCTTTAATCCATTTGGGCTTCAGTGTTGTACAGGGCATATTTTATCATAGTTTCTTTAGAATACTATGTGGTACTACAATCCTAAAATGGCTAGAGCATGTTCAAGCTATGCAGTCTCCTTATTCAGTCAGTTTACTGCCATATACAAAGCATCAGTTTCATTAAATAAGAGCCATTTGCATATTAACGTGTTATTAACAGTCATCAGTTGCAGTCCTAGCCTTGAGCCTTATTGTTGATTTATGAACATGTCTCTTTTTCATACAAACAGCTCATTGGCTTTGAGCCTATCTTTGCATTGTCTTCTTTGTCTTCAACAAACATTGGCAGAGAACTAACATTTTTCCAGTCATTTGTCGTTTCTCCAGTATTGTGAGATTGAAAGGAAACATCAGGGAACCAGACATCACACCAGCTTCACTTTAAGATGCCTGAGTCAAAGTTATTCAGGTCTGCTGTCGTTTCTTGTTCTCTGAACCACTACAGGTTCAGAAGGTAGTTTGTCGTCCTCATGTGATCTCAGGGTATCACCCTGCTTGCTCCCAAGTACAGACTTGAAGCACACTACCTTCATTGTTACTGGCATTTAACTTGTTCCTGATATGCTTAAAAAAACTCTCTTTCTTCCTATCTTTGGCCCTTTTAACTCTGGATAGTCTCCAGCTTCTCTTATCAACCACCTAATTAGAGAGAAGTCCCAAAACATATTCCCAACCTTTTCATTTGTAATATTATCTTATTTTTAAATTATTTTCACTCACTGCTCTTACTTGCCAATTGCATTTTTCAACTAAAATTAGAGCGATTTTTTTTTCTTTGCTGATGTTTTAACACCTTTCTTATCAATAAAGTCCAACTGCTATCCCTGATGACTTTTCTTTCTTTTAGTGCATTTTTAGTTGCAATTCTCGAGTTTATGGGCAAACCTCACTGCTTCCATTTCTGCTATGAGAAATGATGAACAAGTGATAAAAAGAATTTGAAACTTCAGGAGGAGATTCCCAGCATACAAACATATGGAGCATCCAAAAATAATAACTAAAAAATGTAAATCAGTACAAGTAATCTATTGGTGATTTTGTTAAAGCATCTTCTTGAGTGCATCAGAGCAGTTCACAGTTTGATTATTAGGATAATTAAGCCACTGCCTGGTTGTGTGACCACTGTCAACTTTTTCTCTGCATTTGTCCTTTGAAAATGAACAGATAACAATAAGTAAATTGTATAGTAAATATCTATGTTTAAGAAGAGTTCAGTGAAGGCTGCAGATGCAATCATAAATCTGATGTTCTTAATGTTTTGAAGACTTAACTTGCAACGATAAACTTTTCATCTGCTTATTTCGCCTTGTTTGTTTGCTTTTTTAATATGCAGTTTCCCAGGAATTTGGTTTTTTTTAACTGAAGGAAGAAAGCAGCTTTCTTTTCATACATTACTGTTTGTTTGCTTGGTTTTCTAATATACTGCTCCCATGGATTTCTCCCTTTTTTGTGGTAAGAGAAGAAACCCACAATGTTTTTGCATCAATCTCCATGCTCAGCAGCAGCAGCAGCACAGCTCGAGCTGTGTCTCAAGCTCTGGAGCAGAGAGCAGAGACAGAGCTGGTCTGAAGCGCTTGCAGGAAACCTCTGAGCCACAGCCTGCCAGGTGTTAAGCAGTGCTGTGCTGCTGAGCCTGATGTGGTGGGCACAGGTGAGTTTACAGAGAGATCTTGTCTTTTTTTGCCTCCTGCTTTTATGTCTCTGTACTCCTGTCAGTGGGGTTTTACTGACATAGTCCGTGCTGTGTAAAACACGAATATATGTGGCCACACATTCGTGTTCCAGCATTGTTAACAGGTTCACAGAATTTTCTTGAGAATCACCTGTGACAGAAAAATGATGGTTTTATGACTAAACTGCAGCTCAGGTGAATATATCTGGAATTCCACACAATAAAAGAAACAGGCAAATCTCTTAACCCTAGCCTTCCTTGAACTGAAATTTTTAAGACCAGCATACAGAAAGGCTCTTCTAGCATTTCTCAGAAAGATCGGAAGAGTGCAGGAAGTCTGACAAATGTCTCTATAATTCTCCCCGTGCTATGACAAGGTTAGGTTAAATATTTGGGTTGCTCGACTCTCATGCTGCATCACCACTGAGGCTGTTGCTGAGCATGTTGTGACCTACCAGCTGTGAAGGCAGCGCAGGAGACACAGGGAGCAAAGGAGGCCACTGAAATCTGTGGAGGATTTCTTTGCAGATGATGAGATTACTCCAGGCAGACCACGTTCCTCTCCATAAAGCCATCACTGGCTGCTCTTTCAAGGGCTGAGTGCCACCAGCTGTGATCTTCCACTCTGGAACACTTTTTAGGAAACTACTAGAAAATGTGATTTCTGTAGTCATTCAAATTAATTACAGATTGAACATTTGTATAGGAAACTTAAACTCATGGCTGTATTTCCTGACTTTCCTCAGCATTTTTTAAAATGGGTTTTGCTCTGAAGATGCTGGAAAATATGTTTTTATTGGAAATTCTCTTGAAGAGTTGCAAACAACATGTTTGCAAGTCAAAGTTCTGTGCTTATTTCTCTATTGTTTTTCTGAGGCCGCTTACTAATCTCACACTTACGATCTTGTTTTGATTATTTCAGTTTGCAGGATGCAAAATATGAATGGCACCAGCAAGAGTCACATGACCTATTGGTTGACCCCCGATCTCTGAGTGAAGTACTTCTATGTTTTCACTCAGTAAATACTGGGGGATAAATTCCCACTGTCAGATAACACCACCCAAAATATACTTTCAGGTCTGCTCCCTTGATCATTCACTTTGACTTAATACTGATTGTAACTTGTGCCTTCTTTTGGAGTGAACTATCTCTTACTGAAACACAAAACCTGCCACGGGGCACAGTTCAGCTTAAGGGCTCTTCCCACTAAACAGGACGAGTAAGTCAGTGTGTTGGTTTTGCATGGCCTGGTTTTTGGTAGCTGGAGGGCCGCAGAGGTGGCTCCTGTGAGAAGCTGCTGGAAGCTTCCACCATGTCCGGCAGAGCCAATGGCTGATGGCTCTGAAGATGGACACGCTGCTGGCCAAAACTGGGCCAATGAGAGAGGTTGGTAACGCCTCTGTGCTAATATATTTAAGAAGAAAATCAAAACAAAGTGGACGCAGTTTTTTCTTCTAGTCAGAGAAGAGGAGGAGGTGAGACCATGGGAGGGAAACAACACAGCAACACCAAGGTCAGTGGAGAAGGAAGGGGAGGAGGTGCTCCAGGCGCTGGAGCCGAGGTTCCTCTGTAGGCCATGGTGCAGACCCTGGTGAAGCAGCTGTGCCCCTGCAGCCCCTGGGGATCCACGGGGGATGCAGAGATCCACCCGCAGCCCGTGGGGATCCACGGGGGATGCAGAGATCCACCTGCAGCCTGTGGGGATCCACGGGGGATGCAGAGATCCACCCACAGCCCGTGGGGGAGGTGCCCGTGCCGGAGCGGGTGGATGCCTGGTGGAGGCTGTGATCCAGTGGGTGACCCGGTGGAGAGAGGGGGCCCTGCTCCCAGGCTGGAGCAGCCTGTCCTTGGAGGACTGCACCCCGTGGAAAGAGAGAGCCACGGCGCAGCAGTTTGGGAGGGCTGTGTGCCCGTGGGAGGGGCTCACACTGCAGCAGGTGTGGTGTGGCTGCTGCTCCTGAGAGGGGACCCAGGCCGGGGAAGTTCACGGAGAACTGTCTCCCATGGGAGGGACCCCACGGTGCAGTAGGGGAAGGACTCCTCTCCCAGAGCAGCAGAAGAAAACCTCGGATGACGAACCAAAACCCCCACGCCCTGTCTCCCTGAGCTGTCGGTGGGAAGGAGGGAGGGGCTGGGGGAAGAAAAGTTGTTTTAAGGGCTTGTTTTTACTTCTCATTATCCTCCTCTGACTCTGTTAGTAATAAACTCACTTTGTACCTCTAAGTTGAGCCTGTTTTACCCTTGAAGTGTTTTCTCCCAGTCCTTATCTCAACTCATGAACCCTTCATTGAATTTTTCTCTCCTCTGCCCAGCTGTGGCAGGTGAGGGTGAGTGAGCAGCTTTCGTGGGTGCCTGGCATTTGGCCAGTGCCAAACCATGACAGTCTGCAATGCACACAGCTCCAAGCATCACACCAACCCTCCACCCCTGCATCCTGCAACACAAACAGTCCTCCAAGGCAGGTCATGTAGTTTGAAGGCCCATTCCATCAAAATACCTCTGGTCCACACAGTGGTTATAAACTGCTTTGAACAGCTGAAGTAAAACTAATACACATAAGTTGGTAACGATATCTCAGAGGCACAGAGCGCCTGAAGCCAGGAAAACACCAGTGCCAAGTGCTGTGCACCATGACAACCAGAGAGTGCCAGCAGTGAATGGTGTGGGCACAAGGTTTCTGCGCCATTTGACTGTGGGGTCATATTCACCCCTTGAATGGCTATAATAGGCACATTTAATATACATGCAGCCTGAAATGTCCTTGCCCGTGCAACTTATGAAGTCTTCCCATTTGACTCTTCTGTGTTTACTTCTCTAGGCTTAAGAGAGATTTAATCTTTCCGTTCCTCATAAATTATTCATAGTAAACATTTTAGAAGTTGAAATAACCAAACAATATTTTTCAATCCATGTCTAACACACTCAAATAACCCACTTGATCTTTCATTAAGCTTCCCCCTCCAGTACTGTAGAATATACCAGTATCCATAAATGGTGAAAGAGCCCTGGAATCCCCAACAGCCGTCCAAACACCAAAAAAATGACTGTTATTTTCACAATGTGTAATGAGAATGCTATTT
This sequence comes from Lycocorax pyrrhopterus obiensis, assembly GCA_014706295.1. Taxonomy (NCBI): domain Eukaryota; kingdom Metazoa; phylum Chordata; class Aves; order Passeriformes; family Paradisaeidae; genus Lycocorax; species Lycocorax pyrrhopterus. The sequence goes on along the minus strand of JACSVZ010000002.1, from coordinate 144,904,565 downwards.
GAGATGCATCATACTCTTTACACACTGCAAGAAGCATCCTCTGTTACTTGAATCCCATCATTTCTCTTGGAAAAGGGTCATGGAAATGAAACCCACAAACCTTATGTTTAAATAACATTGTAGGCCTGGCTGCAGCCCAGGACCATAATGAAAATGCCTAATTAAGGCTTCCAGTTCACCTCTAATTCACTCCACATTGCTTAAGTATTACAGCATATGTCTCACATTGTGCTTACAGCGAGATCCCTCAGGGACTGAAGAGTCCCTCCACACCCAGGCAGTTTGGGTCAATCAGAAAATATTTTATTAGCTCTGAGTGATCTTTAAAGTTATTTGAATACTGCAATCTGGGTAGTAGACTCTGGTTTTTACAATAACATTCAAATAATTCAAGGGCAGCCTAAATATGGCAATGTTATTAGCAAAGCTGTTAAACGTTACTGCTTGATATTTTTCCTTCTATCTCTACAACATACAAAGATAAAGCACTAAACAAAGGTCTCAGGAGACAGAACTTTCTCACAAGGTTTCTAGGTGACTTTCAACTATTACTTAGGTCCACATTTAGCCTAGCTAGCTTTAATTTTAGGCTACCTACATTGTCAAAGGATGAGAAAGATAGAGAAGGAAAAAAGAAGGAGTAGAGGCTTTCAGACAGAAGCTCATTACGCATTAATGAGGATTGTCCAGGTGACCGACCTTCTCTGAAAGCTGCAGGAACCTTGGCCAGCTGTTTTCCTGCTTGAGGATCTTCGGTCCAGCAAGTAAATTAAATAAAAGACTTTTGGCTATATGTCTCCAGGCAGCCGATCTGTAACTGGTAAATATTTGCCTTTGTGTAATGGGGAGCATTGTAACAAATATTCCCTAGAGATCAAGAGATGCTGCATCCACAGTAGCTCAGCTGCTCCAATGCGAGTCCTGTCAGTAGGCCATGATGTGCACGTGATCCTGAAATTCACACAGAGCGCACGCTTTTCCCTGGCCTGTGTGCATTACTTTCATAAGGTGATAGCTCAGATCAGTTTAAACTGAAAGAGGGTCAATTTAGATAGATATTAGGAAGAGTCTTTACTGTGAGGGTGGTGAGACATTGGAACATGTTGTCCAGAAAAGCTGTGGATGTCCCATGCCTGGAGGTGTTCAGCATCAGATTGGAAAGGGCCTTGAGCAACCTGGTCTAGTGGGAGGTGTCCCTGCCCAAGGCAGGAGGGGCTGGAACAAGAAAATCCTTCTGTTCCCTTCCCCCTCAAATTGCTCTATGATTCCATGATGACCAGCCTGACTCTGGCATTGCTCTGATGAACAGTACGTCCCAGAGAAGCACAGCAGATCAGTTGAAGAAGAGCTGAAGTTTTGCTGTTGCTGTTCTTGTTAGTGCCTGGTTCATCTGGCCTTGTCCAAGATCACAATTTATCCACTGGCACCCTGCTGCTCATTGTAAATTGGTATTTACCACACACACACACTTCTTTAATAGCAATCCAAGTTTATAGCAAATTGAACACCGTCTAAATGTGAACTGTTTGGCTTTGTAAAGTTGCTTCACTGCTATTTTAGCTTTTATTGACAATTGTATTTATTTTTACAGGGACAGTGTTTTTCTTTTCCCATGTCTTGCAACATGACTAAGACAGAGGCAGAGGATTAACCCTTCTACATCCAGACCACTAAAACCCAAAGCACATCAAGCCAAGCTTCAGAGCTGTACACAGACTGCTCAGGGGAAAACCACTAGACCTGTGAGGGTTCCCAAAACCAAGGGCATCTTTGTACAAAGAGTACACATTTTTCTAGGAGAAGTTTGTGCCCTCAGTGAACTCAATGTAATAAACTATTATTATAGCTAAGTTATCACATCTTGATTCTGGCAATTTCCTCAGTGAGTGGCTTTTCCTGCCACAGACCTAGTGAGTCTAGAAACTAATTTCAATTTTGAAGCTAATTTCCATTTTGAAGAGGTCTGTAAGCTATGTCTACATCAAGCGATAACCACATAGCCTGTAGTTGTTCAGATGTGCTTTAAAAATAGACTAGGACAAGAAACAACAGCCCAGAACTTTAATGTGGATTTGTTTTCCCAGGCAGATACACCAGCCCACCCCTAGGCCATTAACAGGCTGATACTAACACCTGAAGGGAAGTGCTGGTTGGCATGGGACAAAACTGGAACAGCTTTGGTGCTGGCAATTAAACTTTAAGTATGACCACAGCACAGTTAGGCCTATTCTCCTATTTTAACACTACAGCTATAGCCACACAAACAAGTCTGAACCCAGCTTGATGTTCCTAATCCTGATGAATGCCTGCAAATTAGCATAGACACTAAAAATTCCAGAGGGTCGTACTTTATTAAGACCTCATGTTATTTCATGAGGCAGTGCAATTTCATGGCAGTTGAGGCTCACAGTTTTACAGGACATAAGACAAAGAGAGGCTGGTTTGCCAGGAATGGATGTGTTCATTCCCCCTCCATATATGCATCACAGATGTCTCACAAGACAGTAATCTAAGACTGTTCTGCAGCAGCCCAGATAATTTATGTTCCCCTTCCACAGCTAACTGTCCTTCCATGATTACAAAATATTTCCTTCTCTTTCTTACTTAAAAAAAAATAATAAAGGCACTGGTTGGGACACTTGGTGGGATGATGGAATGTCTGTTACACTGAAATAGGGGACTGTGCTGGCTAAATGCTGACGTGTGGAGTGTAACATTTATGTAAGTTGTCATCTTTAAATGTTTAGCAGCTGCTCCTCACATAAGATGCCCTCTGTCCCTGCAGAGGGAACACAAAACAGAGACTGTGATGCTGAAATATTCTGCACTCTGGGATTTAGGATGTCTCTTTTCTTAGGGCAGGATGTAATAAAAAATTAACCTATGGATGATTAGGAAGTGTTTATCAAGTATGGGAAGGCAGGCAGTGTTTTTTTCCTTAACTGAAGCCCCATGATGGCTAAAATCAGCTTTTATCCTAAAATGAAATACAGACTTGAAGTTCAAAAGTAGAACCTGTGTTGCCAGCTTGCATTTCTGAGACAAAACTACGGGGGTTTACTGGAACTAAAGCAGCTCATGTCTTCCAAAATAAAGCACAAGCCCGGTCATGGGATGAGAAGTCCATCATAGACTGAAACCATGAAAGATCTAATCATCAGATGTGATGACAGGGGGAAACATCCAAGATTTGGTTGCTTTTTTAGTAAAAGTTTCTCTTTTTTTCTCATTATAAGACCAGTTAATGGGAAATCTTTTGTGTCCTCTTTTTATTTTTGTTTCTGTATCATTGTTTATAGTGAATAGGATGGAGAGGTTTTATATATGATTGATTTGTTGTTCTTGGATTTGAATTTATTGGGGCAAGTTACTCATCTGTGACTAATTATATTTGGTTTAATGTCATAAACATGTTGTTCTAGAAGAGATTTTCTGTATTTCTTTTGTCTTCTTTACTGTGTGGTGAATATAAATTTTTCCTAAAGTAAACCTATCCAGAATCTCACAACTCTTGTTACTGAGTATTTGTTAAACACAATAATTTGCTCAAGAATTAGGGATAAAATCCCCTCCAGCTAAATATCACAGAAATAGGCAGAAAATAAAAGAAGATATGGCTGCAATCTGCATTGTTGTCCATGCTCCAAGTGCTGTTCTTTAATAACACAATATATTTAATAACACACTATCTCAGACATGGCATGGAGGACAAGCATGTTACAGTAAACAGATTCTTTTTCTGCTAGTTCTTCACCAGCAATCCCAGTTCCACCACTGACTCAAAAACTACAGGACAAGGCTAACATGGCTTCGCACTCAGAATTTGGAGCTGTTTTCATTTGCCTGCCACATTTTTACTCAAACAAATTTGCCTTTTCAACCGAACCGTGAGGGTTAGAAATGTACTTTTATTTGAAAGAACAAGCAAAGCCTTGCAAAATCACATGACCTCAAAGCTGTCTTTTGAAGAAAAAACAAAAATTATGGGTCTTTTAATGATATCATTCTTCTTCAAGGTCTGTTCTTACCAGAGTGAGAGTCTGATCCTGCCACTCTTGGTAACTACAACACAGGATGGGAAAAAAAGGCAGAGTTCATCAATTTGACTACATAAAAGTTAAGATGGCTGAGCTAAGATAATCATACTGTGTCAACATTCCAGAGTCACCAGAAGAAGACAGGGACTGGGGATTGAGCCAATTTATTTTAAACACCTATCTTAGTATGAGAACAATTTCCCTCTGGGATTGACTGAAGAGGGAGTCTAGCTCACCATTTGGAATACAGGCATAACAGATGTATAATCTAATTATTGTAGGTGACCCTAATTATATTCTGTATGCCCTCAGTAGAGCCCCCACAAGTCGTGGCGAGCATGAAAATGTTCTGAGAAAATGCCAACCTTTGCAAAGGCCAGAGCAGACACTATACATGAAAGAGTGCTCCAAAACAGCATTGAAGCGGACATAAACAATGTGTGTCCTCTGTGCAAGGACAAATTCCACCATCTCATTCCTGTCCTGTTCCTGAACTTTGGATGTTAAGGCCCTCTGGGATCTGATAACGGGGCTAAAACATTTCACTTATGAAATTACTTCTTGTAACACACATGGTCATCTTAAAAGAGCCCAGTGCTGGAACAGTACTGGAAGGGCAGAATACCGACGAGGGAAACACCTCCTAAAACTGAGGATTGATTTTCTGCCCTGTGCAAGTGATTCCTACTTGCAGTACATACACATGCCAGTATCTTTGGGAAACAGAAACCCGCTGAAAATCTTCACCACAATCTCCCCTGGTCTGATGCTGAGGTATAAATAGAACATGTGCTTTCTTTCCTCATGCCAACCCACAACAATACACAGTAATGGGTGCTTCCCATGTTATTCTTGCTGTGGGACAGACAGGGTCTAGCTCAGAAGCACCATGGTGAAAAAGCACAACCCTAATTGCCTTGAAATTGGGTCTAGAGGGAGCAGTTTCCTGTCTAAACCTGCTGTGCTAATTACAGTCCTGCAAAACGAACATGAACTTTGACCCATGTTTGCGGACATAGCTCGAAGACAGCCCTTGGCCAGGATCCAGTGGCAGTCTCCAGGCAGTGGGTCCCAGGGCTCATGAATCACCAGGAGAGCAGATCCTCCATGCATGCATTGACAGAGGAGAAAAAAATTTTGGCCGGACAAAGAGATTAGAAACAAAAACTGTAACAAAAAAAAGGTGGGTGGAAATTCAAGAAGAGTAAAGATGGCAAATGGACCTTGTGAAAGTGTGTTTGTCTAAGCACAGCAAGGAAAATAAAGATTGTTTTATGACTGAGATATGAAATTGAAGGGAGTCCAAGTTCCGACTCTGGTTCTTGTAGACACTTGTTTCATATTTTTCATCATGTCACTGATTCTATGCTTCAGAGCTTAGAAAAGGCTTTGAAGAACAGTGTGCCAGGTGCCCTTCTCTCTGCAAATGGGAAACCTGCAATTCCTCTCTACGTGTCTCACTTTTTTTGCAGGAGCCCTTTGCCCCACCCCCTGCTAGAAGGATAGTTCAAATATGCAGACATAGCTACAGATTTCACATTCATGACTTGTAAATAGAGATCACCATAAAACTCTAGGTTCTCAAGTAAAGAAAAAGTATGAAAAATAACTTAGAGAAGTCACTTAAATGTGTCCAAAGTTTAATTTCCTGGGGATATTTCAGCAGTGGCAAAGTAAGCTGAGCCTTCTTGGATCCTTGGTAATTATCAGGCATCCTGAAACCATAGTTTACTTGATGATTTAGATCCTATAACTGAGATTCTCTATTTGAAATATAAATGGAAATTATGTTGTTTAAAAAACTTGAATGCAAAAAATAATATCTTAGAGGGCATAAATGAGTGAAGAGAGTGTCTGTCAATCCATAAGAAATCTGTCTTTCCATATGGGTCAGCACTGGCATGTAAACTGTCCTCAGCAAATTTTCCCGGAAGAAAAAAGAAAAGTGTAGTAGAGAAATCATCATTGGACTTGTTCACTAGGACCTTGGGGAGTGGAAGCACTTTTCATAGAACTGTAGAATCATACATTGGGTTGGAAGGGACCCACAAGGGCCAATAAAGTCCTGGGCCTGCACAGAACATCCTGACAATCCCATCATGTGCCTGAGAACATTGTCCAAACATTTCTTGAACTCTGTCAGGTTTGGGGCTGTGACCGCTTCCCTGGGAAGCCTGCTCCAGTGCTCAACTAACCTCTGGGTGAAAAAACTTTTCCTAATATCCAACCTAAACTTCCCCTGACTTTTCTTCAGGCCATTCCCTTGGGTCCTGTCACTGATCATCAGAGAGAAGGATCAGTGTCTGCCCCTCTGCTTCCCCTCCTGAGGAAGCTGCAGACTGCACTGAGGTCTCCCCTTGCTCTCCTTCAGGCTGAACAAACCAAGTGACCTTAGCTGCTCCTCCTATGACTTCCCCTCCAGACCCTTCGCCACCCTCACAGCCCTTTGGATACTCTAACAGAGTATAGCCTTCCTACTTTGCAGCACCCAGAACTGCACACTTTTTTAAAAGAGCATTTATAAACAAGTCAATTAATCCACTGCAGTCAGTCACAAATCTCATTTAGTTTTACTTCTAAGCCTGGCAGAAGCCTTTGTAGGCAAGGTTAGACATTAAGTGTTTAAGGACAGTAGACTTTTCATCAGGAGGATTTTCTAAAGCATCCAATTTCAAACATGGTGTTGAGCCTCCTAGCTACAGCTAAATTACCTAAAACATGCGTAGGTTCGTGCTTTTATTGATTAATCGATTTCAGACAGAAGTAATGAATGGAACGTGTTAAACCAAAATGAGAGCCTGGCCTAAAATTCTTCAGTCTTTAGTAAGGAGGGCTGATCATTTTGTCTTCAGCCTCAAAAGGGTAATTGTTATTCAGTTCCAAAACTCTTAGCCCTGACAAATCTGAGCACTGTTTATCAATTCACTCAACCAAATACATCTGACAGCGGCACGAGGTTCTGAAAGGTTTTGCAGCCAGGATGGGATTACTGGTGTCTCGCCTGTTACCAAAGGTAACTGGGTACAACCATCAACACTGGTGACGTGATGACAAGGGGAAACATCCAGGAGTCGATTGCTTCTTTAGTAAAAGTTTCTCTGAACTTGGCAGTGTGAAAAGTTGGAGTAAAGGGAATGTTCAGCTTCCAGGTTTCCAGGTTATGTTAGTCACACTGGAATTAATAACACTTAAAAACAAAATGCCTTATTGAAAAAATACAAATTTAGCTCTGGTAAAAATGAAAAACTTTTCATTAATGCAGGCGCTGAACATAATTGAGAATACATCTGTGTTTATCACATGGGAAGCCCACAAAGCATCCAGCATTTTTGGGATTAGGGAACAAAAGGAACATATGGCCATCAGCACGATGGAATTTCCATCACAGCAGACAAGAAACCCATGTTTTCACATCTCAACACGAAAGAAAAAATGCACGCATGCCTTGGAATTATGAAACTGTGGTTGGATTTCCAAGAAATATTAGCAGCTGTGATTGAGCCAAACGCCTCAGGCCGGGAATCCTGATGTGAGCACATTAGATGAGGAGAGAGTGTTTGGGATGCTTGTGGCAAGGAATGTCTTCAGGCTCAGAGAGGTCGGAGGAGCTGCTCAGAGAGCAGGTCAGGCTACTGTGCCTGTGAGAACGATGGGGAACCAAGGCTCCTCTCAAAGGGACCACAACAGAAAACAGTCAGAGATTAACCAAACAAAACAAGAACTCCTTGATATCATGCATTCATAACTGGCTGATGTTGGTGAGCTGTAGAGTAGTCAGGTAATAGAGAATCTTCATCCTGAAGAAGAGGCCCCAAAACTGATCTTCAAGAGAAAGCCTGAGTTGGAAATGTATCTTTCAGCTGTGTTTTCAGTAATTCCTTGCCCCTTTCTTAGCGCCTTGTCTGTCTCAGACAGAGATAGTCAGACACAGCTCAAAGGAAAAGTAACTCTTCATACTAAAAAAAAAAAAAAAGACTAAGATGAAAAAAATCAAATCGTGATAAACCCATCACTTCAAATTTTTATTCAAAATGTATGGAAATCTCTGTCTTCGGGATGAGTGAAGAAAAAGGAGAGTGGGGATAGGTAACATTTTGACTGGTATGTGGACAGTCCTTACAGCAGATGGGACTGTTAGGATCCCACTTTGATGATTCATCCCAAAAGAGAGACAATCTGAACTAGGAAGTCGCTTGCTCACAGGAACATTTTAGGATCATGTGAGAGTCCTGGAGCCAGATTGGGATGTCTCACAAGAATCCCTTAGTAGCTGGTAATCAGTTGGTAGACTTTTAGGCCATGAAACACCTGACCCATGAGGTGCATCAGCCCTGGAAGAAGTCCTCAGTCTGTGCCCTAGGCTGCTCTGTCTCTCCTGCAAAGGAACCTGCTGAGCTGGAGGCACATCCTCTGCCAACACCTGTGGGTGCTCATTACCTTCAAAAGGATCCAGAAAAACTTAGTCCTGACATTTTGTAAATTATAGGGCAAAGAAAAAGAGAGATGTTATTAGTAAATCTTAGAAAATGTAGTTTTCTGTTGTTACTTCTTTCCATTATCTACAGTGGCTACAGCTGTATTAGTGAATTAAATAAAGCTGGAACTTAACTCTGATCCCTACCCTGATGAATCCTCTGTGCAAGACAGGCAATTGCTCCTGTGTTTCCTGGCCCTGGATTGTCACCGTGACTTCACATCATTCTCCCTTTCAGAATGATTAGTTCTGAGGGACAATAAATAATACCAGGGAACACAGGAAGAGACAACATAAATACTTTTTGTCAGGATAAAACATTTCAAATTACTCTGTAGATGAAGATCAGAAAGGATTGAAGTCATCCAGATGTATGGAGTAGTAGTGAAACACCTGGCCCCAGATTGTTGGTGATTTCTTGAGGAGTGATGAAATGAGGACCTTTGAGTAGCTTGCAAAAGCAAATGATACAGGGACTCCTCTTTGCTGGACAGACTTTTCCCCCATTCAATTAAAGAGGAAAAAAAAAGAAACTCACATTTTCTATTGTGCTTTTTGCCTTTGGAACTGAATACAGAAAATATTCTACTATTTCAAATTAACAGTCTGAAGACTGAAAATTTCTGCCTTGGTCTCTGTGGTGGAAGAGTGACTGCATCCTCCACAACAAAATCTCCCCAAACGGCCAAGGCCTTATGCAAAAAGGAATACACTGCCATATCCTTCCTCTTTTTTTCTCTTTTCTGCATTTTGTGCAGCAATTGGTTCTACCAACACTTCATTTTTCTTCATCAAGAATCAACCTTTAATCCCAAAGGAACCCTGAATGGTAGCCTGAGCCTTTTCAGAGTTCTGAATGTTTTGATTCCTTCAGCAGAGAAGAAAAATGAAAGAAAACTTCATCTCTTCATCTTAAGGCTGTCTGACTCACCAGCTACTGGATGACAATCTGGAAAGTTTTAAACTCTCCTGACAGTTTTGGCCATTAATAACTGAGATGATCCGTGCTTTTTTTGAAACTGCCAACAACCTCATCTGTTCAGGCTTTAGTCACAACTCTTTTGATTATTTTTATGTCACTTAACACTATTTCTACAGAGGACATTTCATTTAATAAAGTTGTTCACAAAAAGACTCTGAAAGGTAATAAGAAAACTCAGCAGAAGTCTGTAGAAGGATGTCTGGCTCCATAGCCCTTATCAGCTCACCCCAGTACTGGTGCAGAGCCTCCCAGTTCCTTCACTGGGATTTTGCTGTGGATCCATGGATCTCTGTGGCGTCTGCAATTTCTGCAGGCATAAGCAAGTAGAGTAGTGCTGTCTAGAAGAGTGACAGAGAAACCTGCCACTGCTAAATGCTTTTAAAGATTCCCTTTAGCTACGAATGGTACCCTGTATTTTGGGAGTTTAAGATAAGAGGTCTTGATGCAGCTCTTAGCATCTGCAACTTATTTCCATATTCATCATATTTGCTGCCTGTCTGCAGGGATTGCCCCAGAGCTGTAATAGAAATTAATGTCCCTCACATGCCACCAACTCTACAGGTTCAGACCACAGCCAAATAAACAGTGCCCAGTGAAAGCTGCAGCCACTGGGGCAAAACAAACATAAAAGAGTAAATTTGATGGTCTGGCATTGTGAAAGGTGAGGAGATGATGATGCACAAGAGAAAGCCTTCAGAGTGTTTCTGGGCTGTTAGCTGGGCATTTAAAAGTGGTGTAAAGGCTTCACAGCCACGGGGACCAATTTACACTGTGTCTTAATAGGGTGACAAAATATTGTGGGTATGTGTGTATACGTAAAAAGTAGTTTCCTAACAGACACTAGCACACTCTTCCTGCCCAGGATTCGCTGAAAATGGCTTTTGTTTAAAAGGTGCTAGCAAATGGCACAAAACATGCCTGTTGCACATTGCACTTGGAGGCGGACTTGGCAAATAGATAATTATTTATATCTTCCTCTGTAATCATAGAAATATTTCAGTTGCATTGAGTCTCTGACTTGTCTCATGGTGCACACCTCTGGAAGGAGACTTGGACTGAAAAAGGGAGAATTTTGTGTTCAACTGTTCACCCTGATTAACCCTGACCCTCCTTCTCCTGCTCCTCCTCCTCCCCGGCACCACCAGCTGATGCTCTGACAAAAGCTCTACTCATTCCCTGAATGTGGACATCTGTCCCCCTTTCATTGTCCCTGCAGATCTCTGGTCCTTCCTCTTGCAAGAAGTGAACACCCAAGTTAGTTATCAAATATCATGATCTGATGTTTGATGCTTTTGCCTCTTGTCCTGGTTCTGTCTGCACTGCAGCCACAGGGTGTCGGGGGGTTGGAATTTTGCCCCAGTTGTTTCTAAATTAGCTGTGGACCAGGTTCACCCCTGCATCACTCCCCCTTTCTAAGGCTGGAGCTTGGTGGTCTTGCAGTGTCAGCAAGTTTGTTTTGCTCTTCCCTGTCCATTGCTCTCACCAGGGAAGCCAGACTTGAAGTCAGAGAGATTTTAGCCGTGGGCTTCCGTGGGAGGAGACCTCGGCTCTATTTGACTTTCTGTTTTCTTTCAAAGTACCAGGAACTTCAGGCTGCTTCCAGGACCAGACATTTTCCTGGCCAGTTGCAGGAAGCGTTTCTGATCTGGCTGCAGTAGAAGTGGCGAGAATTTCACTTGGATGAATTGTTCTCAAACAACGTCTCCAATGTATTAGGCAAGAAAAGGGCTTTTCTTTTGCTGTCAGCTGTTATGCAGGTTCTTTTATCTCAGCAGACTTTCATTCACAGACCTATTTACTGTGGTCGTTGAGTGAAAATGCTGAGTGGGAATTAAAGATACTGTGTCTCAGGCAGCACTACAGTGCAGTTTTAATTTGGTGGTTTTTTCCTTTATACTATTACCATTAGCTTTTATCTGCTACCCCTAAATGCTGCTCTTAGGGGTTGTGAATCATCTGCTTTCTGCAGAGCTCCATTCCTTTAATCAGCACTAAACTAACTCCCCAAGCATCTTTTAACATTAAAAACACTATATTAATCTGATTTTTTTTCCTCCCTCTATATTATTTTTTTATTCAAATTCATCATCAAATGTGAAGTAAATCTCAGGAAAAGTGGAAGTGGGATAGGTCCGAGTTCCCCTCTTCAGAAGCTTCTACCCACAGCAGGTAAAAAAATTCTGTTAGTGTTTGCTGCAGTTAAGGACAGAATCTCAGCACAGAAACCAAAATGGGCAGGGACTGGAGACCTTGATAAGTGAGGACTCTCACCTGGAGAGTAGAGGAAATCCTTGCTGGGACTCTGCAGTGCACCCCAGCTGTCAGCTTTGAATCAGAGACTCAGCTTGAAGGTGAGGGAGAAGAGTTGTATGAAATGAACATAGACAGTGAGAAGAAATGGGACAGAGTGGACATAAATAATTTGGTTGTATGAAATGAACATAGACAGTGAGAAGAAATGGGACAGAGTGGACATAAATAATTTGGGGTTAAAGAGAAGAGCAAAAGCACCTGCAGAGGGCAGGAGGAAGAGGGGGGAGGAAAGAAGCTGTGTGCTGGCAAGCTCAGCCTCAGCAGCCCAGGAAGGGCTGCAGATGTGGAGCAGGACTCTTCCAGGATAGCATTTCCTGTTGGCTCAGGGGCTGTAATGATACCAAAATCAGCTGGAGAATGTGGATTTCTTGATACACTTCTGTGCTGGGAAAAGCACCACCATTATAGATGAAAAGTGCTTTTTTTTTTCTTGGTGGGGGGGGGCATGGTTTGTGGGATATAGAAGTGCTTCTCCACTAGTAAAAGCTGATTTGTGCAGAAGGATCTGTCCGGAATAACTGCCCCAGTTCCAGTGTCCTCATAAACAGGACATTTTTCTCACACAAACCTGACCTATGGCAGCATCATGGGCAGGGTAGGAAGGTGGTCTCTTCTAATTTACCTTTTCCTGTGGGTAATTTCTTACATTGCTGTACCCTAAAATCTACCTGCCCTTCTGCTCCCCACCATCCTGCAGCCCTCACGAGGTGACAGAAAAAGAGGACTTAAGCAAATGAAAAAAGAAACCCATTTGGGTGTGTTTGAGGTCTTACTTTGGAACAGCCGGCCTTTCATTGGAGCTGGAATGAAGCTAAACCACTGTCACCAGCTTTGGGTCACTGACAGGTACACAAAGGGGAGCAGGAGATCCTGCACCAGAACCAACCTGGTCAGCTGTGGAGAACTGTATGCACGGGAGAGAGTAATGGGAAAGGCAAATTTCACCCAAAATAAAAGGTGGTGGATTAAAGGAGTAGGTTAGATTTGTCTGGGCAGATCCTAAGCACCTGATCCCTGGGAATCATACTCAATATTTAGCTTTCTAGTCGTCCACCAGGCTTCATTGAGATCCAGTCTATGAGACAATGGACTTACTGAGAGCTAAACATAGCCCAAAGGGTCTATTTTTAGCGCGCTAAAATATTCCAAAAAGGTGATAAAAAGGCTGTAAATCTGCAGCTGGACTCCAGGGTGGAAGGTTGTGGGGAGGTGGTTGATGAAAAATGGCTTCTCAGAGAGAGCGCTTCTTTTGGAGCACTTGTGGCATCTTGGCAAAGGAATAATCCATTCCCTCATAAACACAGTCACCACTCCGAGTGCCACTGGTGTGAATCAGTGCAGCTTGCAGCCTCTGGCTCTGATGGCATTTTTGACTTCAGCTGAAAGGCAGGCCCACGGCTTTTGAGAGAATGATCACTGCCAAATTCAAGAGCTCCAGCCCTTGTTCAGGCGTTTATTACCAGGCATGAAAGGAGCAAACTGCCATGTAAGTGATCTGAAACAAACACGTCTGTCAGAGTCTGCCTTCTCTCCTGCCAGCCAACTGCTGTCTTTGAAAGCAGTCAGGCTTGTGACAGGGTTTTTGACTGTGTTGGCTGGGCCAGAAACAGTTTTTCAGGATGATCCTTTAACTGGCTCCATGGGACCCTGTCTCCTGAGAGTGCTTGTCCTTGAGTGTTCCCATAGGTGGGCATGCAGCCCTTGCATCATCGTGTCCAAGGGATTCAACCTTTGTCTCGCAGCCACAAGTTCTGACAGCCCGGGAGGCTGCAACAAAAACTGTGAGAAAACAGAGCTTTGGAGTCACAGAAACCAGGCTGTCAGGCACAACTCTGGCTGATCTTGAAAGTCTTATTCCACACCCACATCTTGTAGGAGTTACTGACAAGAATGAAGGTGTTAGGCTTAGCTCCCAAGGTGCTAGGTTAGGTGCCTAAATAGCTTTGTGAATATGGACCAAATGGGGACATGACACAGGGCTCTCTTCAGCACATGGTGGGAAGTGACTGCCTCCTTTCTGGATGAAAGGAAGAGACAGGTTGAGGTCCATCCCTCCCCTGCAGCAAGCATTTCTGGAAACACCTCTACTGCTTCTGCACAAAGTGCTGTTGGTCACCACCCCAGGCTGACCCTGTGAAACAGGATCTGTAACTGCCCTACACCTTACCGTGCTACAAGGTAGCATTTTGAATGAAAAACACCCATCTGGACTTTTTTTGCACTTTAGGCTGATCTGAGATGCTGAATATAAATGATGCTGCTTCCTACAATAAACCAACCAGTCAATTGTTAGTTATTTGACTGATCTTTCACCTGAACTTGGGTTTTACTTCAGAGTTGAATCTCCCAGGCAGTCAGCATCCTGCCATTAACTTTTGAATTGACACTCCAAAGGGCAGCTATCAATGCAGACTTGTGTTCCCTGTGTTTTAGGATACAAGTACTGAGTAAACTCTTCAGAGCCAGAATAAATCCTTGCCTTACCTAGGTATCCTGTTTTCAAGGTATCCAGACAAAATCTTACAAACAAAAGATTTTTCACTGAAAAGTCATCCTTCTATTATTTAAAATTGACATATTTGAGCAATTGTGACTGCATAGTGTAGAACATCCAGTCTCTTTGCTCTTGAACTGGGGCTCTCATTTCACTTAACTGACACATGCAGAGCAGATCACTGCTTTCAGTGGTACGTATAAAATGCTGCTGTAAACTGATTGTGAGTCCTCTGAATTCTTTCCTGAATTTAAAACAGGGATATGTGGGTCCCTTTGGAGGTGTGCATTACTTCTGTGTGGGAGACGGTACCTGTGTGCTAATAACGGTCATGAAAATGCTGGCTGCCCCTGAAAACTGGCCACTGCCTTATTCACACGACACAAAAAAAAAAGCAAGCTTTTTTTGGTCTGTCTTGCTAAAGATCTCAGTCTTAACCAGGGAAGCTAAACAACAAGCTAAATTCTCCCTTTGTGAGTCAATGAACTGCTGCCAATTGCAACGGTGCTTTTGTCTGTGGCCAGTGCTCATCATGAAAGCAAAAAGGCTCCTAAATGAGCACTGACCACTGTACAGATGTTGGGCGGGGTTTTCAAAGCCATAATGGGAACCGGGCATCCAAATTCCCTACAGGTTAGTGGGATCTGACTTACAGAGTTCCTTAGTCAGCTTTGAAAAACAGCTGTAATGTTTAAAAATATCCAGTCCCATCTGACTTCGATCAGAGGCCAATAAGATACTATCAGTTATATTGGCTTGTGCTCACCAGACTCTGTAGAGTGATTGTGTAAGAAGCAGGAAGGATAAACTCCTGAGGCATTGTCTCCCATGTCATGGTGGCAGAATATATGAGGAATAACAAGAGCAAGAAAAAGGAGGTCTCCTTAAAAAAAAAAATAACAGCTTTTGTAATGATTCAAAATCTGTGCTGTGGAACACAGCATTCTCCACACACAGTCATACACCAGCCTCTCAAAGAGTGAGTAGATTTGTCAGGAATCCTGATGCAAAACTGTCTTATTGTCCTTGAGGGCACATGAGCTCTCAGCTGAAGTTCACTGAGTTTTAGCCAGTGCTGGAATCCAAGGGTCTTTTCTGGGCAGCTGGAAAACTAGGAGAAGGAGCAAACATCATCATGACCAAAGGCCATGCTAGAGGATTCACATCTGCAGGGGCAGGAAATAGTGACCCCTCAGCTTTGGGCCAGATCAACCTCACATAAAAACATAAAGCCAGAAAAAATAGTAAGAGTTGAAAGCTCTGACTATCACACTTCCGATTAATGAAATTCTCTTACACCTGAAACTTATATGAAATCCCAGCCAGGCTCGTGTCTGTGTTTCAAAGACCAAATGAGAACCATGTGGAGGATCTTTGGCTTTGTGATCAGGTTTATTTTTTTTAGCTTCACATAGGGAGGAGCACTGGTCATAAATATCTAATCACTACTATATAAGGCACTGCTATAGAGTGTAGCTGGAGCAAGTTGGAGAGAATGTGAGCTTTTATATAATACTTAGCATTGGCTATGATGCTGCTATGGTGAAAGACTGAGTCCTTAATTTTAGCCAAGGGAATTATATGATGTGTGTAATAGCAGGATGACAACTGTGAGGTTCCAGCTCTATGTGTCAAGTGCTTAGGGAAACAATCAATGTTCCAGCATTTCCATTTAGTCAGTTGTTTTCTTTCCAATTCTGCATGGTAAAATATTTCTAATACTCCACATTTTTTCTCTGTTGCCCAATATCTCCTGTGCAAAAGAATCACACAAAATGCTGTAGGTTAGATATTCAAATATTAAAAGAAACATATACAGAAATGTTTTAATGGCTTGTCTTTCAAAAGTTCAGATTAAATAACTTAAATGGCATTAACTTGAGCTCTCTGTGTGTGTGCTCATAGGAAGTTTCAAAGAATGCTTAGCTCTCAAAAAATTATCGCCATTTCCAGTAGGAAGGAGGAAAGCATGGCTCCAGTCATCATGCTTCTGAGCATCGCTTCAGTACCAGATCACTGCAGTCTTTGGTATTTCAGTTTAAAGAGCCATGACCTAAATAGTCTGGGAATGTATTTTTCTTACTAGGAATTATATGTGGGAGCAGACTGGGCCTCTCAGTATCACTAAGGCTAAAGTTTCCTGACCTCTCTCATTCAGTCCACATGTACGCTTTTCTAATTAAACCTCCTGTTGGATTTGACCAGGATATTTCTAACAGTGTGGTTCCCCATAAGAAAGAAAAGTCAGGAAGGTGATGAGACTCACAACCAAAAAGACTGAATCACTTGTCCTGCTGCAAAAGTTATCTCAGAATTCAAAGATGTTTGGGCTTAAGGATACGGGATGGAAGATGTGGGAAGATGAGGAAATGTGGAATTACAGGAACACAAGGGATCATGAGACTGCATTTGTCTGCATCAAAATGTACCTTGACAGAAGCAAGTTTAAAGAGGTATGGAGACTGAGCAGGACTAGCAGAAGGGAAGAAGAGGGAAGAGCATTTCCATGCTTCTTTAAAAGAGGAAACCAACAGTGGGCTATAGAAAAGAGGTTTCTAGGAAACTTGTAGAGAGACAGAACAGTCTAAAGAGCTGCATCCATTTTAACAGGGTGGGGATGGGGCAGTTAGCCGTGTAGCTTCCTAATTACAGTCTTGGCCATCTGGTAGGATTGGTAGATAGGCAGGTCTGACTGGGCTTTTCGGTCATCCCTCCTGAGATATCCAGCTCGACTGTCAGTTTGGTAAAAGAGACTCTTTAAGTACAAAATTTTTGTAAAATATCTTTATTTTACTGACTAAGTTGCTGCATTCCTAGCTCAGAATGAAAATCTTTTCTCAAATTCCTGAGACATCTCTGGGCTTAAGGTGGAGCTGAATAGTGAGTGGGAAAAGATTATATATTTGGCTTTCATCAGCATGAGTCAATACTGAATCCTTTTAAATCTGTCCTCTGTTTACCAGTTCCATGCGCAGTAGAATAATACTGGAGTTGCTGTGACCAACAATTAGCTCTCAAATAGGGCAAAAATAAACCCAGTCTTGCCCAAGGAGTCAGAGCTGCTGTATCTATAGTTATTGCAAAGAAAGCCCCCTCTGTTGATATACGTGTTTAAGATCTGGGCTTTTAAAAAAGTTCTTAAATGGTTTCTTTTTTTTTTTTTTCTTTTACCAGTTACCTAGTTTAGGTGAAGTTAATGATGGAAAACACAGTTTGAGTTCTCCATCTTTACTCCTTTATATTTATCCAGTTAACAAGTTTCCTGATTCTTCCAATTTTTTTACTGTTTATTGAACGGGATATAAGTATAAGGAGTGTTACACAGGTTTTTTTTTTCTGTCTTGGTAGAACCTTTGGAAACCCAGATACAGGGCAGACAGCAGTAGCTGTTCATGTGCTGGCAGAGGGCTCAAGCAGCAAACAAAACCTTATGAGTTGTTTTAATTATTTAATCAGTTGGTTTGTAAATCATTTCACCACTGCACGAGAAATTTGTGTCCTACTGGGCAACCTTGATTTTACTTTTTGTGAGGTTTCATGGACACGTGTATGATATACCGTCAACTGAAGATTATCTGCTGCCAAATGGTCCCAGCAATGAATTAACAACATGATCCAAAATACCTTCAGAGCCATTAGAGGTATCCTATGATTTTCCTTACGCTTCCAAAACTATTGTGTATCTCAACTTCTTCTTAAAAAAAGAGAAATGTCCCAAGGACAGTGTTATCTAAGGTGTAATTAACATATTCTTTATTATCTCTGCTGTGTGCTCTGCCTTACCCAAATGGTCTTGGATATAATTTCACAGGGGATCGTGAACTGAGTATAGCATGTGCCTGACGTAATGTGAACAACTCAATGCGTACTCGTGATTCCCTTCCTAAATTGTTCTTCCTTCCCATTTTAGAGTTCTTTAGTTTTCTCCAGAATGCCAAACCAGGCTCTCTCTCCTACCAGCAGCTTGTGATAGGATGAGTAATAAAAAAAGACAAAGATACGACATCTAACAAATCTGAGCCTCATCAATGAGGGACTTCTAAATGTTTTAATGTATGCCCTTTTCTGGCTGGTGGTACCACAATATGCTGGCATTTGTGTAGTTGCAAGAAATAAAGACTAATTGTATTTGCTTTGGTTTTGCAGTTTTTATTGATACTTTATTTTTTCAAAGTACAGTCTTTTTTGATTTAAAACAATAGATGCAGCGCTTATTTTGGGCCATAGTCACTAATTTTCTTGAAAACTACTTTATTGAAAGGTCTGCTTTACTGGTTGAGAAAGTTAACTAAAGGAAATGTTGGTCATTTGGTGTGAGATGGTTGTGTGGATGCACAATTGTGTGACAAACCCACCCCACAGCCCCGTGATTCCCTATCTGCTGTAAGCCACCTCAGCCCCCAGGGGCTGGCTCTCCAGGGAGGTAACTGCACTGGGACCTTCACCAGGGCTGTTTTCTGCAGATGGCTCTCCACTACTTGCACCTCCTGAAAAGACAATACAATTAAGATTAAAATAGATGTCATATCTTTGAGGCAGCAAGCTACGAGGTACACACTTTATCAATGACATCTAAAAGCCTTTTATGCAGCTATAAATGATCAGGAAGCTATTTTTCTCAGTTTGCAGTCCATTTGCAAAGTGCTTTAGAGTAATGGCAGATCACCTCACAGTAATTAAGTACTGTGCTTTAAATAACTGCCACTGGAATACATAATAGTTTTCTCTCCACTCATGCAAGACTTTAGTTTTGTATTACCTCCTGATACTTCCCTACCAGGTAGGAAGTGTGTGGAACAGTAATTTTTTGTCTGTCTGTAATACAAAATGCCCCAAGCACGCACCTCCAACAGACCTTTCCTTTGTTATCTTTTACCTTTTAGGCTTCAACCCTATTTCAGTGATGCAGTTGCCTCAACACCACAAAACTGTGTCAAGAAAGTGTACTCAGGGTGTTTATTTAATGTCTCATAGCCAGAGTGTTCTCATTGCTGCACAGATGTCCCTGATACTAAAGGAATCTGTTTTCTACTTGAGATTTCCAAAAAGGTGTGAATAGAAAGGAAAAAAGACGAATGCTAACCACAAAATTCCTGATTCAGTTTTGATTTAAGTCTGAACTGTAAACACTCTTTATTTGTTTGGACTCTTGTTTTGCTACACGTGGCATCCCAGAGCTCTTGGAGAAGGCTCCAGCTTTGCTACCTGTTGAATTTTCTACATATACAGCCCAATCTGGCTAATTTGGGCATGTAAAATATGCCTAAAGGTCAAAATTTAGGCACATGAGTTAGGCAGACAAGATTTCAGTGAGACACTAAAGGCAGCTCTTTCTCCCCAGCTGCAAGGCTGCTTACAGAGGCACTTACTTTAGGAGAACTGGTTCTTTTTAGATACCAGCTAGAGGAGTAAGAGATGTAGACTGGATCCAGCTCCACCTGTTTGGGATGCAGTGAGAGGCCCTTTATAAAGGGACTCACTGTTAGGCACACAGTCCACCACACTATGCAAGGGGAATGTTAGCATTCAGACATCTGTCTGAATATACATAAACATTCTAGAGCTCCTGTTTTTAACTGAATTTCAAGTTATTAACACATTTCCTGGAAAAAGCCATCCACAGCTCTCTTTTTCCACAATTGCCGCTCTTCTTGTTTCTCATTTAGATGTTTCCCATGGAAACCGTCATAATTCAAAATATAAAGCATGTCTTTGAAATGCAACCAAGGGAACTTCATTTAGTAAATCCAAACGTCTTCAAGAACCATCCCTTTCATAATTCCCCAAGTAAACTCCTTCCCAAAATGTCAACTTTACAAATTGGTCTCAAACAAAACTTCAACAGATTTTTAGTTCATCTGCAATGAAACAGATTCAAACTTCCCTCCATAGTTTGTAAAGGCACTGCCAGCAAATATTATGATGAATCATTGCATTTATGATATGAATTTTGTTAAATTATCTTCAAATGCAACAACACACATTCCAATTAAGTGCCAGGAACAAATGATACATTCTGTCATTAAGTATCATGGCCTGACCACAAAATGAAACACCAACTCCTACGATATTTTTACTAAATGGAAAGAAAATTACAGGTAACAGTTAAGATTGATGTATAAACAACAGCTTCTAGATCCAGCAGTGAATAATCTAAAAGACATCTAAGATTCTAAATTTGAGAGGTTTTATTCCAGATACTGAAATTTTTGAGTTTAGCTTAAACCACAGCAAGGAATGCCTCAGTTTTCTGTTGGACTGAGATATTGAGCTTTGAGCCTTTAGTCATCCCTAATTTGACATTTCCAAGTCAAGACATTTGCCATGGAAATATACAAAGGATCAAGAAAAATTTCTGAAATGCCAGTTGCAGTTATATTTTATGATCACTGGTTTGTCCAGTTCTTCATTTTATTGAAATATGTTGGAGTTTTTTTGCTTATAGATCCCAGATGATATATGAAGCTGTAAAAATATTGATTTCAAGGAAAAGATGAGATGGATAAAACAGGATTCATCACAGCTGGTTGAGATTGCATCAGACTAGATCCTGTTAATCTTTGTGCTTAGATGTGGAAACTGGAATGTTTCATTATCTGTGCTTCTTGCTGGTACACTTGTAAACTCCACCTACTTGGTGTGAGGCCACAAACTGCAATCCACAACAACAATCCAAGTACACTATCATGAACATTTATAATTACTGAAAGGCAGAAAAGTGATAGATTGGATCTCAGGGTAGCTGACAGAGCTGACAGATCCCTCTCAGGAAAGACTACAAGGTACAACATCCAAAAATGGTTTGCACCATTGTTCTCTCAAATCTGGTGTTCAACATATGCCACGGTCCCACAGGATAGAGAGCACTCCAGGAACAGAGGCTGGAGCAGTCAGGGAACAACAGAGGTTCAGTGCTTCAGTTCTGAAGGGAGGTACAGCAAACTACCTCGGGTGCAAGGAGACACATCAAGGAGGTAGCAACATGATGCATAGGGACTCCATTCCTGCAGAACCCAATTTTTGGGAGCAATGCAAGTGATGAACTTGTACTGATGGACTGACACTGCTTTGGCATGAACTTCAGCACAGCATCCTCTCAAAAAGAAATTGAAGGTGTTCAGCCATCACCATCTGAGTTTTATGCAATCTTTCTAAGTGAACCAATGAACATTATGAATCTTTTTTCACAAGGAACTGCTCTCAGATTGTCATCAAGAGACCCACAGTGTCTCTGTTAACATCCCAGGCTAAAGGGTCTGGAGCAGGAAGGGGTTTGATGTGATATCTATTTAAATTGTATGAGAAATTTTAGTATTCCAGGGTGAGAACAGATCAAAAATTACTATCAAAGCAAAGTGTCAAGCCAACATTGCTGTGAGATGGAATTTAGCAGAAGTCAGCCGTGCAACTGCATTACCATGGTGCTGAGGCCAAGCAAATACTGGCTTAAAGAGCCAGCTGGGTGTACTCAGCTCTGCTTGAAGATTAACATGTACTTTTGACATGTACTTTTTAAACCTTTTCTTGACAATCCATACTCCATAAATTTCACACTTTATGGCTTGCTTTCAAAAATTTTAGTCAACTTTGTGAACTCTTCAAGCGTGTTTTTCTCTCCCTCCCTCTATTTTTACGTTTAAGATTCAACTATTTGGCTTTGGCCACTGACAAGGTCAGGCTACTGAGCTAGACAGATCATTGGACTAACCCATACATGAATACTGTGTTCTTATGCCAGTTTGGATAGTTTTAAATCTTGTCTATGTCAAAAACAATATGCCCTGGTGGATGTTTTCCCACCTTTGGGGGGAATTTCCGCAGGTGCTGGGAATAGTCTCTGTCCGTGGTGCTCGGTCAGCAGTCCTTCTACCAGAGCTGTGACGTCAGCTCAGTCTGGCATTACACAGCCACAGGGCTGTGAGGTGAGGTCTGAAAAGATCTAGAAGTTATTCCCAGGACTGTTTAAAGATCAGAATAAAGCTTTGAAAATTAGCAATATCTCAATCAGCACAAAGCCATTGGAGAGATCAAAGTATCTGCTCTGAACCTGGAAGACATTGAAGGATACCAGGAAATCGAGAAAAGGCTGAAAACAAAATCTTGACTCCACTTTGGAAGAAAGACCATGAGTAAAGATTGAGGATGTCTATTGAACAGGAGAATTACTGCTATGTGTTTGCATCGGAGCCACCAGCTTGATGGTTCTGAGACATTTTAGTTTTGTGTCACTCAAATATCAGCCTCAGACCATTTGAGGTCTTGTGTGAGGCATAGACAGCCTGGGTAGCTTCGCATCTTGGAAAGTACATTTTGTTCTCAGAAATACAACAGCCCCCAAAGCAGAGAGAGCCTGAACTGTGTTCACTGTGAAGATGAATCCTTAGGACATAAAAAACACATGCAAACTTGCAGGCCTCCAAGAACAATTCAAAACATCTCTGCCTGCCAAAGAGGGATGGTTTTGTTTGCTTTGCTTGAGGCTATCCATATTTATTTACAAGATAGACAGATATGAAGGGGAGTTTATTTACTAGCATAAATTCAGGACAGGCAGCAGATTGAAATCTCAGCAGAGTTGGTTTCACTGTCCTAAGCAGCAAGAAAAAATTGAAGGGCTCTGATAGCTGCATTGAAATTTATGGCAAATATAAAAGGAGACATGCAAGGGCCATAATCACCACAGCTATTAAAAAAGTCAAAGAAACTAATCTAGTGGAAAGTCAAAGCATGCAGGAACCATAATGGGATACAACTAAAGCCTCAGCTGCAACTTTACAGTGGATGGAAATGATTTGTGCTTCTCCTGAGCATAGGAATCTCAACATTCTCATGTTAGGTGCTTCCAGCAGACAAAAGAGGCCTGTGTACGCAGCCTTCCAGTTTACTCAAAGTCTATATTATGACTGTAAATAGAAAGCAAACTATTAGAAGATATGGCTTTTTCATATCTTCTATCATCATAACAGGAAGATTTCTCTAGCTAGTTAAACTTCAGGACAATTAAACTTTAGTACATATTATCTGCTATAAAGTAAATTTGTTTAGTGTTACATTCTTAACTATATACCCCGGACATTGCAAGATGTTTAATTTGTGAAATGTGTTTTTTCCACGTCGATGTAACCGCACTACACTCAGACAAAAACATTAAGTAGAGAATTAAGGGTTTATTTAATATCAGAAAACACTCTTCTCACCTGTGGATGCTTTCAGCCTCCTGATATAATCAGACCAAAAGGAACAGTCTGCTTTTTGCAGTCCTTTAAGAGTCGGCAAAGATATGGTGAATTCCTTGTAGTTATCGCCATCATCACTTGACAGATACATAGGCCAGGCAGGCATCGCCCCCACCATTCTTCTCGAGAAACTGTGGAGGTAGTTTGGATTTCTAAGGGAGTGGCAGAAATTATCATTAGAAAAGAATGACATGAACAGTAAAATGGTAAGAAGATTGGCCGGGTCAGGGAAATGTGTATCCAGTCCCTCTGACCAGTGGGGTTCAAATGCAGCCCAGATTGGTGAATCATTCATGATGCCTCATCTGACAGTAACTTTTTAGTCTGGTTCACTTCCTAAGGAACAGGTAGACAGAACCTGTGTAGACACAGGCTTATGAACACCCTCAACAGCCTTCGATCCCAATCCAACCCAAGATACTGTAAAAAGCACATTAAGTCACTGTTCCCACCATTCCCACATTAGGTTTCCAGAGATACTCCTCATTCTCAAACATGGCCACAGCATAGCAGCACAGAAGGATGTCCACAGAGTAGCTGGTAAAGGGTGCACTGTGTCTTCCTGTGCTTTCCCCTTTCTTCTGGGAAAAAGAGAACTCTTAGCCAAGAGGTTTCAGAATTGGGGCCCTAGAACTAAGCTCTGGAAACAACAGCAAGGCCTTTGAAGCCTGCATGTACTTTAGTAGAATTTGCAGCTGGTCAATGGAGATAAAATGTCTATTCCTCCTAGCTAAGTCTCATACTATAAATCTTTGGTGTCTGCTCTGCTTGATAACTTGGCCATGACTTTCCAACCATGTGGACTAAATCTCATTGTAGGCTTACAAGTTGTAGAGGAAATGGAGAATGATTGAGTGAGGTTAGGGTCTGGAATGACTACACTCCCTCTATTACTCACCATCTCCCCAGTCACAGCAATTCTTAAATATCCCACACTTACCCTGAGTTTATGAAATTGGAGATATACTGCATAATTTGCAAGGAAAGGCCCTTTTCTTCCTCAGTAAATTGTACTTCATACTTTGGGTAGAACGGCAGACCAAATGCGTACTGAACATCCAGTAGGAGCTCCTGACCTGAGCTAAACCAAATATTTATAGAAAGATAATTAACACCATCATTTATTTATTTGTGGAAGAAAGGGAAATAAATTAATTCAGAGAATAAAGCAAATTTTTAAATAATTAATGACCATTAATTAGAGTGTGGTGAGCTGTGGGAGGTTTTCAATCCAAAACATAAAAGAAGAGCAAGCAATAACAAGGAGAATTTGCCATTATTGTTAATGCAGGGTCTTTAACCTTTGTTACAAAAGTAAACTGTGGAAGGCATTAGGGCACGTTTTCTAAATTAACTGGGTGTATAAGAAAGAGTGATAGAGGGAGAAAGTCACTTGGGTATTCCTTAAATGCCTCTTAAGTTTTGGACAGATTTTCACTACAATTAAATTCAGAAAGTGGAAGCAAGTGGTGACATGGATTCTGGCAGCCACAACGGAAGGTTAATTATGGCTTATTTCACAGACTTGGAATAAAATTCTGGCCTTTCTTAGCAGCAATTGGAGTCTTTCCATTGACTTCATTGTGGCCAGGATTCTGGATAAGAAAAGATGTAATAGGAGATGTTTATGAAGATTTCTCTTAGACATAGCTTTAATCTAATTTCTCTGCTGGCTGGGTGGTTTTGGTTTATACACTCTGCTCTCCCCAATTTTTATGTGGAGACAAGTCAAAACAGCTTGAGATAATCAACTAGATCAGATTTAAGAAAGAACAACTGCTGTGCAGTCCCATGTAATATGTAACACATATTATAAGGAATATTTCTACAATTCAGAGACAAGACTGGCCAGGTAAGACCCAAACACTTGCAGGACCTAATAGCAAAGGTTACACACCTCAACATTGTCAAGTCCTGCAGAAAACCAGTGGCCAACTTCTACTAATAAAATTATAACTAAACTATGTTCGACACATAGCTTTGAACCACAGCTCAGGAGGAGATATTTCTGGCCTGGTCCAACTGTGTTTTCCATATTCCACATTTAGACAAAGGTCTTATTGACTTGGTTTAATGCTGTATGAAGACAGCATCAGGGGACCTGGGAGAAGGAACAGATGTCTGTGAGGCAAGAATAAATAAATCCCAGATCCACTCAACAAGATTTCATCTGCAGTGGCATTTGTCAAAAGGTAGCACAACTGAAACTATTTTATCTTTGGACATGAAATGCAGCAGCACTGGTATGACCCTGATACTGCCTCCAATGAAACAAGGAGAGTAGTTCAGACCATTATGGGCAGGTGGTCTGAAAGCAAGATAACTGCTTTACATTTTATGAGTGGTGGCACCAAAGCCTCTATTTTGAAAAGCAAACACACAGCCCTCTAAATGAAATACATCTTTGGTTGTGTTTTCCTTAGTCTTATCATAATACCTCAGTAATACTTTGCATCTGGAAAGTGCATTATTCACAGATTATTCACCAAAAAATGTAGAACTGAAACAAGATTAAAGCATATTTTTTCTTCCCCAAATGTTTATAGAAGGATTAAGCAAGATCATAGTTTAATAATTTTGCCTTAAAAATAATTTGCTTGGCCCAGTATATAACAGCAATTTCTAGTGTCAGTATTGCAGCAAAGGTACTATATACTTAAAGAGGCAATTTTCTTGGCAAAGAGTCACTTTTGATTAGATTAGAGGACATGAAATTAGTTGAGGTGCAATGAAGAGACAAATGTACTCATTTAGGGAAGGCATAGCAGAGGTGAACTTAGCTGTGAAGCTAAAACAAGTGAGCTGGGATTGAGGGTTTCCCCCCAAATGAGACTTTGTTCTCAGCTGTCATGTTTCTGGAGGTGGAAACTGTTAAGGTCAAAGCCCAGACTAAAAATTCAGCAATCTCATAAATAATTTATTTGATTCAAAATTATTTGTATGACTGTACTTGGTTTGATACAGAGACATAAAGTGGTACAAGCCCCTACAATTTCACAGGCTGCTTTCAATATTTCTGGTTGATGAGAAAGAAAACATGAGGATGAGAAAAATCCCTAAGCTTAAGAGGGGAAAGAGGCACATATATAAATGCACAGAATACCAGGAAAGAAAACTGGGAAACACCTAGATGTCAGCTGGATGGAAAATATCAGGAGAATATTTCTGTCTCCTTCCTCAAACTGATCATAGAATCATACAATCACAGAATCATAGAATGGTTTGGGTCAGAAGGAGCCAGAGGGAAGTGAAAAATGGCCAGAAATACCCAAACAAGGATTTTGGAGTCTTGTAGGAGCTCTGAGCATACTCAAGGTAGCACCAGGTAGTGACACTGTTTTCACTGGAAGAAAAGTGGAGTGACAGAAAGAAAGGGACACAAATAAGTATTTATAGCTTTGCTGTTGTACACTGCCAGCGCTGAAGGGAGGTTTTTATTTCCTGAGCTGCTCCAAACGGCATTCCCAGGACACCATGCATGAGCTCTACAGCAGCAGCTGTAAATGGAGATATGAAGGCCCCACAACTGTTGGACTTCAGAGGACAGTTTGATAAAAGGGAGGATTACAGAGATAAGGGCAAGAGGGGTTTTTAAGGAAACCAAAATAATAGCAACTAACTTCCTCTAGAGAAGACCCTTTTCAAGGAACAGATCTGTTATTTTAGTAAAGCAGTGAATGCAATTATGTGAAAGGATGAAATCTTGGCTTTGGTGACTTCACAGGAATAGTACTTTGTGCAAAGGTGTCACTTCAGATCTTCTCTGCATAGCTTTGCTTTTTAAGATGTCAATATTTTAAAAAACAGATTCACAGCTCTTCTTCTTTGGTGGACCAGTAAATTTAGCCATGGGGAAGTTAGGAGCCAGATTCTACAACTTTGTTCACACTAAAATGAGCTCTCCATGGGGAATTCTTACTTTACCTCAGAAGAAGGTGCTACTGGAGTTCAGTTTACCGAAAAACAGATGGTAAAATCAGAAACTTTGTGACATTCATAACCAATGATTTAACAGCAGACCCTGAAATATCATTTGCTGGGAATTTTCATTATCCTGTGCCAAGCCATTTAATTGGGAAGGTATAGGTTCTGAGAAAATTTTCCTTAAACCTAAGATGGAGTTTCCATTTAAATTTCCAAGTGGGAAAGACAGAAAACAACTACTTAGGCATCAGATACTCCACTGTCCTCTCTACAGAGCTGTGGCTACTTTCACATACAAAGAACAGCTTCAATAGGGAAGAGTAAAAGATGAGTAGATCAGAATTAAGAACAAAAACCACCCCGGTTATGGTTTATTTGGTTTAAATTCTAGTTCCAAATCAAACAGAGCATAGATGTAAGCCCCCATGTCCAAGAGCTGAAGTTAACATCTCAATCATAAGCTTTTGGAACAGAAAAAAAACAAGCCAAATCAACAACTAACAAACAAAAACAGCCAAAACCCCCCAAAACAAACTGCCTTACCACCACCACCCCAACTCCTCAAAAATCCTCAAAAATTTTGTTTGCAAAATGGAATTGTCATTACTGGCAATCCCTAATCGGGGCAGTCAGAACAGAAGAATATGGTCTGGCAGACTACCATGCGTTTCTATGTTAGGACTGAATGCACAACTCAGAGCTGGGGCTGCAGGGACCTCACAGTGTGATCCACAGAAAATTAGGACACAGATCTCATTTGGAACCTTGTCCTTCTTCTAGGTCTGGCTAATTATTTCATACTGGAAACTCATTTTGATGATTAATGACTTACTCTAGCCTAATATTTCTCTTTTCTTCCTTTCATTTAAAAATAGTTCTCTCCTTTCCAACTAATTTTAATTAATCTCAAAGCATTTTGAGTCACCCCTTCTATTCTTAGTTGCCTTAGTGTAGTTTTTGGTTCTTTTTTAAACCTCCACATGCAGATAGAAGCCAACGTAAATTAGCTCAAAATTCTAATGATATCCAATACAATGCCAAAACACCAAACTTCCCCCTGCTATTCAATCATTTAAATTTTAAAATAACAAGATAAATATAACTAGCTAGAGTTCAGCCAGAATTACCAGTGATCATCTGAGAAATGGAGAAGAAATTTTGTACTCAAACTCATGTCAGTCACCAAACCAAGCAGATGTTGGCAATCTGTGACAGATTGGTGAGATAAGAAAATCATTTATCCTTTAATGTAAACTTCTATGAGAATAACTGCTCATTCTAACAATTCTGTCAAAGATTTTGTGCTGGAGAAGGGATCATGGCTTGGAGTTCCCAGCCTCATAATCAAGGCCCTGCTCAGTATCCTATTGGCAAGGACAGGCCTATCATTGGGAGGTAAAATAATCCCACCTCTTCAGTGTCACTTGGCTTTGGTGAGAACAGGTTATTTACATGCTGAGTGAGTTGAACAGCACAGGTGAAACCCAGACTCATAGGTTGCTGATGAATCTCCTGCTGATTTGAGTTGAAATAGGATTTCATAACAACTCAGTCCCAGGAGAAGATGATATGATCTATATAAAATGTGCCACTGCCTGAGCGCTCTTCTGGCCCCATTCTGTGTTTATTTTCAGTTAATGGATTTAAAATTATATTTTGCATGAATTATTGGAAATATTAAATATGCTTATTTGCACCCATCTGCATTATCTTGACATTAATACCAGCAGATTTTTCCAGAGTATATTTGCAGATCCAGTATCCTGAGCTGTGAACACACATCATCTCATCCATGTCATGGGAGAGGAGCAGCCTACCAACCCTGCACTTTGCCTGAACTGAAATGTTCATTTTGATGCCAAGCAAAAATAATTTAAAAAATTATATACATCCACACATTTTATGAAAGGAAATGGGATGTGATTGCAGGGAGAAAAAAAAAATCAAAGGATAGCTGGATATTTATAGAAATTCAATGAGCCAATGTGAGGCCTGGTGTGACCTCTGCAGTTCTAGGCATGCATTTGGCTCCTTGGTCTCCTCTCATTATGAACTGCTGCCAAACAAATAGGGGAAAGGATGTGAAAAACAGATGAACATTTTGCTTTCTTCTTTTCAGGAAAATCAGGGCATATGGAAAAAGCTTAACTCCTAACAGGATTAAACTGCCAAGTTTATCCACCTTTGTACCAAAAAAGCCCTATAGATGCATGTGACTTACAAAAGTATTCTGGAGTTTGCTGTGTCTTTTCCACTTGAATTACTCCCAATACACACAATGTTCTACTTTGCATTATAGCTGTGCCAATTAAAGAAAATAAAATTGAAGTAGCAGATAGTAAATTCAAGAGCCTGAAAGCCCACATTAATTGAAAAAAATTCATAGATCTTGAGGCAGGAAGAAAGAAAGCGCTTTTATCAACTTGTCAGAACTCCTAAAGAGCATAGATTACACAAATCTGTCAGGGAATTGCTGTATTTAAGATCTAGTAATAGGAACACTGACACTTGATTGGACTTTTGGGAGACAGAAATTCATGCATTTGTTCAGTATGGCTACTCCTAACCTGAATGAATGGATGCATTTCCAGAAAAAGGTGATGTGTACCTCTAAAGACCCCAGAGCCCCAAGGAAAACATGGTGCTCAACATGCATCGACTTTGTGCTTATCTTGTAGATTACATTTGATGGGAACTGCCTGTCCCAGTGCAGCACATGCAGCTCCAAAATTGTTTTGTACTTTCCTGAGTCTTTCAGCTGAATTTTGGTTCATTTAAAGCTGTTTTCCGCTTTTTCTGAGCTTGGTACTTTGCCTTTGCATATTTATGGCTAATTTACAAGATCTGGAAAATCTACTGAATTCCAAAGGCCTCTAGTCTACTTCATGGGAAGAAAAAACAAATTGTCCAGACCCCAAGCCTTTAGAAACAGAGAAACTTTGCAAACAGTTGAGCATGGCATGATGTGGCTGTACCAGTGGGACAGTGTTTTCATAGCTTCAGCTGGCACAAGGCAATGGATAAGGCCAGAGGAATGAGAGGCACTTCCAAAACAACAACTTTTAGGAGATGACTGGGAGTAGAGCTTAACAGAGCACAATGACAAGCTGTTGTTGCAGCAAGTGGACATAGCTGCCTAAGGCAATTGTGGTGCTTGCTCAGCTACGGAACAACATGCATCTTGTCCTTGTCACCATCCCACTGGTAACTTATTTGCCCTCCGTGTTTAGATCATTTTCTTCAAAGCCCAGAGGCAACTGTCTGCCTGCACAGCACCCAGTTTAGACTGTGTCTCCCAGCCTGTGGGGTGTTGGTGCTCATGGACTAACAGCTACAGACAGGAGGAGAGCATCAACTGGACAGCAAGTGGTGGATGGATTAAAGGACAGGGAGATAATTGTTGTGAAATGAAAAGAGTAGAAAAATCTCCTTTAATTAAAGAGATATGAAGTATAGCCAGAATTCCCGCAGCATCCATAATAAATAGAAACCAAGAATACTTCACATAGTTGAACGGGTTTATACACAAACATTTTTTGTTTTATCAGTCAGGAGTTTTCTCCTTCAGTTACAGGACTCTTAAGAAGTGTCACCGAAACACAGCCAACTATGTGAGCCTTGGCACAGAGCACCCTTTTAACAACTCACACCAACGTACACAGGAGTGCGTAGTCAGGAGGTAAAGACAGCCCTGACTAAAATGACTCAAAAAAGACAGCAGCTCCTTAATCCTGGGTGAATCTGTCCCATGCACAATTAAGAAAAGTTTTTATGACAATTATTATAGTCATGTTAATGATTAGAAGATAAAGCCTCATTAAGTCTCAGTTTAGACTGTTTCAGTGACAATTATGATGCTTTTCCATCCTGCTGCAGCTGATCAGACCCCCTCAGTGGGCAGAGTACTGATTCTTAACCACCATCTTTAAGACAGAACATTTGGCACCACAGTGTGACTTGGAAACTGTGCTGGCATGGCAAGCAATGCTTCTCCATGTAAGGTGCAAAAATCCCCCAGAAACCTCTTGAAGGGTTAACAAGGCAAATCTTTCTACAATTAATAATATCCATGTCAAAACATACTTCTCCTATCACACATTTCTTTACCATAACTAAAGCTATCCTCCAGCCCTCCCCATTAATCCTAGGCAGTGCTGAGCAGTCACATTCCTCCTGCATTGTTTAGAATAAATGTTTACTCCAAGGCCTAAGTGTTCTCAAAGAGAGAGTGAGAAAATGGCAGCTGGGTCATGTATATATTTTTACCACAGATTATTAATGTGGGAGTTGGCTCCTCATTCAATTGGGAACTGAAGACTAAAGCAGATGTGGTGTAATGCCAAGCTCAGGAGAATGCTACCACGTGGAAGGAGGTATTATTTTGCTCTCTGCAAGATCCATTTATCTATACAAAAACTCTCAGCTCATGGTTTTATGTGATTTTCCACATATGTCATAGACATCAACTTAGAGCAGGCTTTTTAACCCTACTGCTGTATCTATGCATGCTTTAATGTGTGTGTGTGTGTGTCTTAGAAACATCCAGTTGAGAGACAAACTTTGGCTAATGACTTTTACTGGTAAAAAGTCCTCCCTGTTCAATAATTTTTTGTCCACTTTGCATCATTGAGGTTGAATCTGTCTTTACTGGCTGACGTCTCCCTCCCTCTTGTTTATCTTGCTGTTAGTTATTAAGTGACTGCTCCTTGTGAAACAAGAGGAAATACCAGTACTTTTTCACCCCTGCGTTTTAACTCTCTTTTCTGTTGCACATTTTGAGAGACACATAAAGTAGGAGAGAGGTGACAAAGTAGAAATTGAAGAATGGGTTGTTATGTGGTGCCTTATCTTAATTAGTGAATGGCTATTTCCCCAGACAGAATATTTTGTCCAAGAGTAAATAGTCTCCTATTGTTGTAGTTATCCGAACATTATTTTTATGTACTCTTTCCAATACTCATGTGAGGTAGCCATTAGCAATTATTGTAGATTATATATAATTATATTATCATCATCTTTATGATACAGATTGCAAACAGAGAGGGAAGGGCCATCTACTGTGCAAACTGACTTCTTAGGAACAATTTAGTAAAGTAAAAAACCCTCATTATTTTATCTTTTATGTTACCCTATTCCCATTTTTACAAGTGAAGGTTTATATCTCAGCATATATATATTATTCTATCAAAAGCCTATAAGTGATAAGGAATATCTAAAGAGGTTTTCCTCCAGCTACAATGCACAAGGGTCTTCTGATCCAGTGTGTGCACTAACATAGTATCTTGTACACGACCACCGTGTGCAAATCATACTTTGGTTATTGCATTCTTTAACACAAAGAAATGGCTGTAACAGGGTTCCTCTATTCAGGCATTTAATAGAATGTTTGCAGGGTTCAATTCTCACTTCTGCTGAGTAAGTTCAAACGCACACATCCTGCCTTCCAGCCTAAGCTGTAGGTTATTTGGGAGAGTTTATACCTCTGCTACTCCTCCCAGGAGCCACAGTTCTCAAAGAAGAACTTGAAAACTGCCAGGACTCAATTCCAGTGGTTACGGAAGCCCCTTGGAAGGTGGGGACATGGTTGCTAGATCTTTCCCCAAGATTAGTTTGTATACTCTACTTGAAGGCTGCTTCATGGACTTCATTGGCTTTAGTCTGGTAAGACAAATCACCAATAATATTCCCAAGCACTGCGTTTTGCTGGTTCCAGATTCCTGATGGTTTCCCAGTTTTTAGGAGTTAAAGCCACCCCCCCACACAAAGCTCCTTCTCTCAACAGCATCACAGCACTGGCATGAGTGAGGCTGCTGGACAGCCTGCGATGCACCTACACTGCATGGAGGGGGGAATGCTCTAGGGAGGGAGTCATGGCAAAACTGGGATGAAGAATAAAGGAAGATTCATTTAGAAATGAATGAATGAATGAATGAATGAATGAATAACAATATTTAAACAAAACACTAGAAGTGTATTCAGTGGAGGACCTAGTGTGGGGTCCCTTGGGAAAACGAGGGTATCACTTCATAAATAGCCACCTTGTAGTGTTACATGACATCCTCCCATACATAGACAAGCTGAATTCTGCAACTTCTGTTAAAGTGTTTGCTTTGCAACCTAAACAGCATTTATTTTAATGGCACTTAAGGATAAAAAAAGACAAAAAGAGTAAGAATGTCATACAGCATATCAAGTTGGGTCATTTCTCCTTGCAAGTGGCTTAACTTAAGGCAATTGAGCCTCTGCCTTGCGTTCCTGCAAGTTTCAGATATCATTCTGGCTTTGTTTGTTCTTTTAAAGAGGGTTTTGAAAAAGCAAACTAATAACTTTAGCACTAAAGTTAAAGTAATTAGCTTTGAACACCAGTGTCAACATAAATATGATTAAAATGTGTAGCTACATGCTATGTAAACTATTGTTGCACAGGAGAGCATGAGAGCTAAATAACATGAGCACAAGAAAAATCTTAGATAGGGCTTGATAGAAGAGAAAATTTTTATCAATTGAAAATCACTGCCTCAAAGCCAGTGAGTCTAAGCTGTATAAGTACTAATTAATCTACTTACAAATAAGATCTAATCATAGATGACTGGGTCACTGTCATTCTCCAAAGAAAGAGAAAACTTGCTAACTTATTTGAGAACACATCTTTTCTTTTTGTGTGGCTGGATTTTTGGCATACCATAGCTCAGCCCTGTTTGGAGCCTTGTAAAAATCACTTATCTGGGCCTATCAGTAGCCAAATGGAGCGCTGTGAACATTCCCACTGGAGCTGCCAGAGAAATAATGGCTCCCTGAGGATTAACTCCTCAGCTGAAAAGAAAGCAAGCCTGTGTTACCACAGCATAATGGCCTTCATCTGTAACCTAGATCTGGGCTGGCTTCTTTCAAATGCTTTTTCACTATGCTATCAGGAAGGGAAAAAAACGGTGCAGTTTGCAAGGAACTTCACAGGATCAAATGGTGCCAGTAGGAACCCACCGTCCCTCCCCTGAGCCCTTTTGGAGGAAGCCTGAGAAAAAGGAAAAGGTCCCAAAAAGCCTTTCTGGAGAGAGATGAGGGGCTGTACAGGGAACAGAGAACAAGCACAGCTTCCTCATAAGGAAGCAGTATGAGGACAAGCATCCCTGTCTGCTCTGCTGCCCTGGGGTGTGGATCCAGGGAACAGGAGCGGTGACTGCCGCTGCAGTTTCTGGTCACTGAGCCTTTGAGAGCAGGAGCCACAAGGCACCCCAGAGTGCTGACCACTGCCTGCAAACATCAGTGCCTCTTCCTGACTTCTGCAAAGGGCTGGGTCTAAAACACAGCCAGGGAAGGTCACTTTAAAGGCCTCTGCCTACCAGATTGTTCTGCTCTCGACAAGACATTGCATCTACCACAGCCATTTAGACCCTCCTGCCTAAAATATAATTTTCCTGCTGACAATTATTCAAGTAAGCTTCTAAAATGAAGGATGACACAGAGCCTGAGTCCACAAATGCTTGTGTGCAAAAATATTTTTCTTCCCATGAGACAGTCTGCCGGCACCAGTCACCAGTCTGGAGTGCTGGAGCAGGAAGGAATAAATCCCAGAGCTCATCCACACTGAAGGCCAGTCAGTACAACTGGGGTACAATTGCACTGACCTCAAAAAAGGGCAGCGTTATATTAATGTTCAGTTATTTGAAAACGATATCCCATTTATCTTGAGAGCTGTGGGCTCCCGATGACTTGGACCACATTCTGGCTCTTTGTGGGAGATTTACCAGATGCAGAATAGGAATCTGAAAGGCTGACTTTGGAACTGGTCAAGGCAGGTAAGTTGGAAAGGGGAAACTCAATTTAGACATCTAACGGGAAGTGCCTCAGTTCAGAAGAAGCATTCCTGTATAGCCAAAGAACTTATTAGAGACCAATCCCTCCTTTGCTCATCTGAACTGTTTATTTGAGATACCTACATCTATTTGTTTACTCCATAGCATGCCCAAGCAGACAGCCCTGGTTGTACAAACTCTAAATAATCCAAGAAACATAATAAAATCCATCTCCTTACCTGCTCTGTGAGGAGCCCTCAGGTACGTGGTACACGAAGACATTTCCTCGAGAGGCAGCAGCCCAGTGACTTGCCATGTTTATGATGGGACATGTGATAAACTGGTCACTGATAAAAAAGGAGCAGAGAACAGACACAGTTGCGTAAAGGAAAAAAGGGAAGAACCCCCACAAGCAACAGACCTCTCTCTATCTCGATAGTTTTCTTTAAATTTTCCAAAACAGTTCATATCTCTGCCTTCAAATAGTCTGAAAGAAACCACATTCACCCTCTATGAGACCAGTACTGCTTAGAATTCACTAAAAGTGCTGTTTTATGGAGTGTTGAACAGTGATAGTAAATAAACCAGATCTGACATATAAGAAATATCCTGGCAAAAAAACCCAATCCTACTTTAGTCTAGTTTTTAAGGGCTCATGCTTATAATAGTTTAAAGTTATTTCTGGCACCGCTAGGTTGCAATGGCATCTAATATAAGGTCTTATATATTTCCTGTGTTAAGAATAAATAATGTAATTTCTGAATTTGTGTCTGTGTGATTTTTTGGGTAGAGTTTCCAGAGCTGGAAGAGGTAAGAGACCACTTTTGAAGATAACCTGCAGGGCTCATCAATATGGAATTCCTCGTGCAACATGTCTGGGAGAGAATGATTAACCAATAAGAGCACAATGAGATAGTTAAACGATCAATTTAACACCAGGTCTAAAAGGTACGAGTGGAGCAAATGTATCCAAACCTTCCTGCCTTCCTTTGCCCCAAGAAGGGGGGCTGGAAGGTGGGGTGAGCAGTAGCTGGAAGAAGCACAAGCGGTTCAAGAGAGGCAGGTAGCAGATAGAAGACTTTACTGCAATATATCTAGATTCCTCAAGGCAATATTATGTATACACATAGCACCACTCCCCATTCTTCATGTGCCTGAGGACTCAGCACATGCTTTGGGCGTTTATATACGTTTACCTACATGAGTGCACACAAACATATCTGCTGAGGAGGTGGGAGGTTTCAATTCCCAGTTTAGTGAATCTGAAACAGCAGCTTCTCCTTCAGACTTGGTAGGTTGAAAAAAAAAGAGCGGTTCAAGAACGAACAGCATCAGAGAAGCATAAAAACACGTTGCTATTTTTAACTGGTATGGTTATGAAAGGCACTGTTTGGGTAGCTATCTTGGTTCAGCAGAGTTTATTTTAAGCTCATCTGTGAGACCACAATCTTTGGGTTGACTGACCACAGGGCTCTTTGACAGTTATGGTTGACAACTCCCATATGAAACAAAAATTACTGCTCTTCACGTGCCTACCAGCATGGGGCTTTAGAGGAGCAGATGGTCTTTGAAAACTAGGGAGTCTGGGGAGAGAAATAGCTCTCAAGAAATGCTTTGAGGTACATTGCACCATTTAAAACTGATTCTCAGTTGGTGCTATGAGGGGAAAAAAAAGTCAGCTATTCTGAGGAAGTAGAAAAAAACTCTAAATACATAGTAACCGCAAAAACGAAAGGTCTGTCTCTTATAGGCATGGAATACCAGAGTTAAAAATAAAATAAAAAGAAGGAAAGAAAAAAAAATGAAACTAATTTTACACTTGGGAAAAAACACCAGAGAATTGCAGCTAAAATAAATTTAAAAGCGGAATTATTTTAAAACCACAAAATACAAACAATGTATGTAGTTTATAGCAACCACTTATGTTGCTTTATCACACTTTGTAATCCTGTTAAAACTTTAGCAGTTAATTCCTGACATAAAACTTTTCTTGGCTTACACATCTATGCTGGTAGTAAGTTTTTTGTTAAAAAGAACAAAATTAAGGAGAAAAAAAACCCAAAACCAAACCAACAAACCAAACATCAAAAAACCCAGAACCACTTCCCTGTTTTCTCCACCATGTATGGGATGCTGATACAGATGACTCTCATTCTGTACCTACTGTTTCCCCTCACTTTCTGCTGTAGCTGGAGTAATTTCCAAAGCATTTAAAGCAAAGTATTATCATCAGATGCCCTGTTCTCACTACTCAGCTTTCTGCTTGCTCAAGAATAAGCCATTCACTTCTTTCCTTAGCCAAGGCATTTTGCCTCATGTCATTAAGGAGCAGGGAATCCCTGCACCCAGGAGGCTGCTGAGCCTGAGGAGCTGTTGGTGGATCCTATTCCTGCTGGAAGTGAGTGGTGTGCCAGCCCTTGCAGCTTTGCAAAAGTCAATGTTTGCACCACACTGAGCGCTGGGAAGAATGTCAATGATCAAATGTGACAGCCTTGTGTTGTAACAGCTCCTTATAGAAGGGTCTTTGGATGGGAAGAATGGTTAAAATGTAAGACCTACAGTGGTTTATTATGGCTTAAAACATCACTGATCTAAAGAATTACCCCCATGGGTAACAGTGCTGACGGAAGGAGACTGAAGACAAGTTCTGGCTTTGATGCCCATGAACCACAGTGCTTCCACGTGTACTGCAGGCAATGGCCCCAGATGTCACGGTGATGGGAGGCCCATCCCTGGGACAGGCTGCAGGGGAGGCCAAATGTGGCAAGATGTGTGAGCTGATAAATGGCACAAAGCTCAGCCCACAACCCTCTGGCTTGTTTACTCCACAACCTCAGCGCACCAGCACACCTGGACCACCCAGAAACCACTGTCCACTTTCTGGATCAGCTGTTTCCAAGAGAATCTTGGCTCTTGTTCATCTGCTCCCTGAGGCTCCCCCAGAGCAATGCTCTGCAGCTCTGATGGAGGAATAAAAGGGAAATCCTGTCTCTGAGGTGTTGTGGACAGGCTCACAGTAGGACAGAAAACTTAGCTCTGAGAGTGCAGATACGAGGAGCCTGTAGCTATTATGTCTCAATTCAGAACAGAGGTGAAACATCTTGGACAGGCCCATTAGGATTCAAGCCACCAGTTTATAAACCACATCACATTAGAAAAGTAAAGACTTTTCATAATGTATCTACTCATGAAGCAGAGATAGGAATAGGGAAAGAGTTTTTGATTCATTTCTGGAAAATTTGTTCCACTTAAACATTCAGTCCCTGAATTTGCTCTGAGGCAGGAAATGAGAAGGAAGGAAATTTCTCCTCAGTTTGTCTCCTTTCAGAAAAACTGAACCACTTCCCCAGTTTAAGATCTGTAACTGGCTGAAGCAAACTGGCTGCCCATGGGGAAGACAGCAAACTCCAGTCTTCTCCACAGACCAAACAAGCATGTGACCCAAGCTAAAGACATCCACCAGGCTCTGTGGCTGACCAAAAGAGTCATGACTGCTGTGAGTCCTAGTTCAATGGACAATGGACTCTGCAGACTGACTTATCCAGAACTGCTAGACCCTGATGTCATTTAGGCATCAAAGCTATGCACATACATGAGGTGGTGTGAACATGGCCCACAGCTCAACTTCTACCTTTCAAAGGTCCATGCAAAGTTTCAATGCAAAGGATAGGAGTGCATTTTACCGGAGGCAA
Organism: Lycocorax pyrrhopterus obiensis; assembly: GCA_014706295.1. Taxonomy (NCBI): domain Eukaryota; kingdom Metazoa; phylum Chordata; class Aves; order Passeriformes; family Paradisaeidae; genus Lycocorax; species Lycocorax pyrrhopterus. Next base: position 144,865,620 of record JACSVZ010000002.1, on the reverse strand, counting down.
GTTGCTCATTCATCTGCTGACATGCATGAGGTGCTGGAGCATGTCCAGAGCATGGCAATGGAGTGGGGAGTGTTCTGGAGCACAAGCCTGATGAGGAGCAGCTGAAAGAGCTGGGGTTGTTTAGCCTGGAGAAAAAAAGGCTCAGGGGGAGCTTTATTGCTCTCTATAACAGACTGAAAGGAGGTTGTAGTGAGGTGAGGATTAGTTTCTTCTCCCAAGTAACAAGCAAGAGGAAATGGCTTCAAGTTGTGCCTGACATTGTGAAGAAATGTATTTTGCACATGTCATTTTAAAAAAAAAAATATATATATAATTGCTGATATCAAAGGTTTCAAACTTGACCACCAAGGAAAAGTATCTGACTGCATAATTAGGGTACTGGGAATAAAAGGCAATCTATTAATTCTACTGTCACAGGGATGAGACAACTCAATGAACAGTTGGTGCACAGTGTACAAGCAACCCGGACATCTATGACATGAAAATGCAAAAAGCATTAGTAGTCTGAACTCAATATACAATTCTAGAAAGACATGTCAAACTTTTGACAAGGCATAAAAATCAGTTCAATGACATTGGAAACCTCAGAGAAAATGAAATCATATTCCCCATTTTCTGTTCATTTGCATAAGAATTTTTAAAGTTTTTCAGAATATAAATGCGCGTTTGAGATAAGCAAAACAAACCTTGCTCAACCCCAATCACACAGTTGTACTAGCACGACTTTCTTACCGGGTGGCATTTTCCAATGCCCTGGAAAAGGACGAATAATCATCAGTTGAGTGTTCAAGGGAGTAATACCATGTAGCTGCATCTTCAATGAACGAGTTGGACTCTTCTCCTCCTAGAGAATTTTGCAGAGCCTGATAAAAGGCTGTTTTGCTGTTGGCTCTTCCTTGACTTTCTTCAAATTTCTGAGAAAAAAGTGCATACATGGAATTCAGAAACAAAACCAAAAGATAAATTTTTTAGTGGAACAATGTAGGCTCATATCTCCCTCTGCTGGAACAAGTCCTCTCTGCTGTGATCTCTGATTCCTAGGGGATTGAGTAGGGGACAGTCCTACTTTTGCTTTCCCAAGACAGTCACCAACCAGAAATATTGGCTTCCTCTGGGCATACTATAGGACAGAAATCCTGATATAGTAAGTCCAAATCATAGGTGCCAAGCTGTGCCAATGGATCTCTCAAAGAACAGAAATCCTGGCTCTCACAGAAGTAGTTCCAAGGGAAAGTCCTCCATTGCACGTGTGTCCAACTCGGTCTTTCTGATGGTCTCCCTGAAGGAATACTAGAAGGGAGAGAGGGAGATACTGATCTTTTCCTTTGAAAATTCCGGAAAGCAAACATGCTGTACAGGCCATTTCACGGCTATGTCACTCTGCCTCTTCTGGGAACACCTACAAAGAAACATGGCTGCTCTAAAGTTCCGTATTTAGGTCCCTTCTGGAATAACAACTGCCTTAGACCTGGAAGAGAAATTCAATTCCTGCAAATCCCAATGCAGGGAACAGCCATGATCTTCAAACTTCATAACCCTTAGGGCCTTTCAGAGAAACCAAGAGAGTGAAATGCCCTTTCCCTGAGATCTTTCCTAACATAAAGGCATGTTCCCCAGAGCAAAGTGCCCATGTCACAGGGACCACCTTCTATGCCAAACTGTGTATCCAAACACATTTTTACCAAAGCTAAAAAATGCTGGAATTTTTCAACACATCTTTCTTTAAGGAAGTTTTTTATGTGATCAATTCAAACTTTTCACTCTTTTAAAAAATTTATTTCAATTTCAGAAACAGAACGACTTCACGAAAAGAAATATCAACCCTGAACTTTCCTGTGCATCAAGTCCTTTCTAAAGAGGGCACTACACAGGTGCATATTGGTTGAAACTTGGATAAGAGTTCCAGAGAAAAAGATTTAACAAACCACCTCTATTATTCTGGGCAGTCAGTCTGATGCAAACTAGGCCAGTGTCTGCCCAGTTTAGTTACTGTAGATGCTTTACTTAATATATTATTTTGATGGCCCACAGCTGGTTTTCATCATGCTGTTAGAAGGTCTTTCCACAACCCTATACAGAAAGTACAGATGGAATAATAACTTTTCAGTAGATTCACAGAAATGAAAGATGGAAAATAAGTTCCCATGTGCTGAGGATGAGGTTTGTCCTTAGAATACTAATGCTCTGTGCATTTTGATTAAGTGACTTCAAGGGATTTCAAGACTCTACCAAGTATCCCAAGGTCCAGGAAGATCTTGGCAATTTTCCTTGCATTTGTAATAGATTCTTCTTTTGCTAGATTTTGGCCCATGCAATGTGAAAGAGTCATGGGGTGCCAGCTTTAGTAACACAGCTGTACTTCAAAAAAGATGGGGAGCTCACTCCTGACACGTCACTTCATGTGCACAAATGCCACATATGAAACTGCACAACACTCTTGCCTGCAGAATCATTCAGCTTAAAACCAGCAAGGACACGTATATTCTTCTGCAGGAAATAGAAATTATCACTGAAGACCTGACTGCAAGTTCACTGAATTCAAAAGCCATTTTTCCATCACAGCTTCAGCACACATCAGTTCAGGTTCCTACTAACCAGCAGAAGCATTGCTTTATCTAGCTAAGAATCTCTCGTTTGGAGACTGGGGTTAGCAGTTGTGGGTAAGAAAATATGCTTTTCTGAGGCAGTGCAAAGACTGATCTCTTGTGTATAAATCAATCCGTACAAGCAACTTTCATTCAATACTTTCATTTTGTTGGCTTTTTAAAAATTGTTACCTTATTCTACACCTGTCATGGATACTTAAACCAGAGAGAAATAAAGTGAAAAAACCTTATGGTATTGATTATGTAACCTAGGAATTGATCCATCACTGTCTCATCCATGGTCAAGTATCAAATCAAAGTTATGGTTGAAAATCACAGAAAAGGAGATGGATCATCATACAACAACACATGGTTAAGCTGAGGAACTCCCTGCCACATGGTTTTGTGGATGCCAAAAATTGGTGAAGTTTAATGAATGAGTTTTTGAATTTAAAAAAAAAAAAACAAACCAACAAATAATTTGATAGTTTTTAAATACAGGAAGATCAATTCAGGATAGGAAGTCCCTGAGCTGCAAGGTGCTAGAGGTTTGGAGAGCATTTACCAGAAGTATCAGATTTGCTTACCCTATTCTTACAAAAAGCCTATTTTAACCACTGCTGAAAACAACATATTGTGCTGAACAGTCCTTTGATCTGAGTCAGTGTGGTTTGCCTTAGGTATTTAATGTCAGAAATCAAGGAGAAGAGGCAGGAGGCTGGCTTGGCTGGACAGGGATCCTCTCTTGGAAATAAGGCAAAAAACAAAGGTGTATGCCCAGGGGAAGCAAGGCCAGGTGACATGGGAAGAATACAGAAATGCTGCTTGCCACTGTAGGGAGAGAATTCATTTGGCCAAAGCTCAAGTGGAGGTGAAGCTGCCAGAAATGTGGGGGGCAATAAAAAGAGTTTTTTCAAACACATTAATGGCAAAAGGCAGTGTAGAAATAACATCGACCCTTTACAGAATAAAGACGGTCACATCACACACAGGGACGTGGACAAGGCAGAGATGTTTAATACGTTCTTTGCCCCTGTTTCAACATGGCTAATGGACCAAGGGGGTCTCAGTGCCCTGAGCTGGAAGACCGTGACTGTGAGAAAGATCCACTCCCAGCTGACTCTGAAATTGTGTGGGATCTCATGCTCCAGCTGTATCCCCACAAATCTATGGGGCCTGATGGGATTCAGCTGAGAATCCTCATCCAAATCCTCACCAGCCAGCTGGCTGATGTCATTCCAAAGCCTCTCTTGACGATTTTTGAGCAGTCTTGGGAATCCAGAGAGGTCCCAGCTGACTGGAAGCTGTTGAACATTGTCCTGATTTGCAAGAAGGAGGACCCCAGAGACTACAGGCCTGTCAGTCTCACTTCAGTACCTGGTAAAGTAATGGAGAAGATTGTTCTGAGAGGTATTGAAAAACTCCTGAAAGACAGCGCAGTCATTGGTCTCAGCCAGCACAGCTTCATGAGGGGAAAGTCCTGTTTATCAAACCTCATTTCCTTTTATGACAAGGTAACCCACCTAGCTGGTCTGGGATAGCCAGTAGATGTAATCTCTTTGGATTTCAATAAAGCTTTTGACACTGTCTCTCACACAATCCTTCTGAAAAAAAATGTTCAGCTTTCACCTGAATAACTGTGATACATGATTGGTGAGCAACTGACTCATGGGTGGGGCACCAAGGGGTATATGGAATGGGGTGACATCAGGCTGGTGATTGGCCACTAATGGGGTTCCACAGGGCTTCATCCTCAGCTCAGTTCTTTTCAGCATCTTCATTAATGACCTGGACACAGAACTCAAAGGAAGTTTGCTGATGCCACTAAATCAGCACAGCATCACCAGCCAGGCAAGGGAGGGGATTGTCCCGCTCTGTTCTGCGCTGGGACGGCCTCACCTCAAGAACTTCGTGCAGTTTTGGGCACCACAATATAAAAAAGACATTAAGCTTTTAGAGAGCATTCAAAGAAGGATTACAAGGATGGTGAAGAGTCTGGAGGGGAAGCCGTATGAGGAACAGCTGAGGTCACTTGGTCTGTTCCGCCTGGAGAAGAGGAGACTGAGGGGAGACCTCACTGCAATTACAGCTTCCCTGTGAGGGGAAGTGGAGGGGCAGTCACTGATCTCTTCACTCTCATGACCCGTGACAGGACCCAAGGGAGTGGGTCCTGAAGTTGTGTCAGGGAAAGTTTATGTTAAATGTCAGCAAAAGGTTCTTTACCCAGAGGGTGGCTGGGCACTGGAACAGGCTCCCCGGGGAAGTGGTCACAGCACCAAACCTGACAGATTTCAAGAAGGCTTTGGACAATGCTCTCAGGCACGTGGTGGGATTCTTGGGGTGTCCTGTGCAGGGACACAAGTTGGACTTAATGATCTTGAAGCGTCTCTTCCAACTCAGCGTATTCTATGATTCTGTTCTATGATTCTATGATTCACTGGGCCTAGGTACTGGTTTCTGTGGTCTTCAAAATGCCCCAAAAACTCTGCAATGTTCAGTTTTCTCAGCAATAACTTATAACATTGTGGGGCCCCCAAGACATGTTGAATCAGATGAAAGAGGGCTCAGCAGGCAGAGATGGATGATAAACAGAACTAGCATTTGTAAGAGATGGTGAGAATTTTCATCCCTCAAACAGCACTAAAATAGCACAACCTGAATCCATTTCTCAAGTGTTGCTTTGGCTACAGTATAATTTAAACATCTGATTTAAACATGATAGCCAAAACCAAAGCAATATGTTCAAAATGAAATTCATTAAACATCAAAAAGACAAAATGTTTTAACTTCTCAAAAACAGATTCAGTTTGACTGATTTTCCATGTCCAACATACGTTCCCATTAGAAAATATATGACCAAGGAACAATTTTCAAATCACAGTAGATACAACAGCTGCTACCAGATTAATAGAAACAGCTGCACATTATGTAAAATAATTTACATTTTGCTACCCTTTAAAGGGGCATTAGGAATTGGCCTCAGAGTTACAGTGGGGTTTTCTAAGAAAGTATGTAAGAAAATAATTAAAGGCAGCAGGTGCACCCCTTTCTACTCTTTTGATGATTCAAAAACATCATAAACATTGCCTAAATGTTGAGTTAAATAATGCTTGCTGTTCTTGTTGCTGCAGGATAGCTTATGGAGCATACGGGTGAATCTGGCCCAGGGTTTTACTTAAAAAGAGATTGTAGCAGTAGGTAGACCAAATATTTACATCTTCCAAGGGGCCAAATGTACTTTTCCGACAAACTGAAATAGTGACAACACTAACTAACAGTGTATGTACAGATCTCAGGCCTTAAATGGCTTTTGACAAACACTGTCACAAAAGATGGTGAAAGATCTGCCAGCCACTAGCAGAGTCTTCCAGGAATTCCAACTTGTTTCAATATGAAGCAAAGAGCTGATTTCTCCTCACTGATGGCATTTAGGAGAACACTTCTCCCCTGGTCATTACAATAAATATACACATATCTGCCACCTGTTGTGTATTGCTGAATGCCTTTTTCCATAAATAAATTAACTGACTGTAATGTAGTGCAGGATGGAAATTCTGTACTGCACAGATCCGTTTGCTTACATGAGGTAAATAAACCAGATTTCTATCGACCCACTCCCCTCTGTCCTGAATTTGGGTTCTGCACCCCACTAGATTGTACTAAGGAGGGAAAGAAAAAGAAAGAAAACACATGAAGTACAACCTCAGTCTTTCAACTAAATCCTTGCAATGTGGAGATTCCATAGTAGGCATTTAACATATGGGGGATACAGCCTGGGCTATACTGACCTACATGCACGTACAGATAAACACAGACATAGAGCAGCATGAGTGAATCCATAAATTTAATGCCATTAGGTCCTCACACCTGAGCATCACATAAAGGACAGGGATAAAATTTTGTCCAGTTGGGAATTGAAATCAACCTTTTCAGAGGTTTCTGCTCAGCTGCCCTAATCTATGACTGCTCACAGCTAATATTCCCTGAAGATCTGCCATGGGAATTGCAGTGAATGGGTTCAGGCTTAACCACTCCATATGTCACATAATAATGCATCATGGTACCACTTGCCATTCCCTTAACAAACTCTGCTTTGTTTCTCACTTAGTTTCAACCATCTGATGGCTGCACTGGGGATGAGTAGGAAGTGCTCCAGGAAGTGATGAATCTGTCTCAGTTCACATGAATAAGCATTTCAGTGAATGCCATAAAATGGACATTTCATCGGCATATTCTCTGCTGCAAACGTCACTGAGAGACCTCAGCCTTTAATTGTAAGCAAATCGAACATAAATATTTTGCTAGCACATAAGTGCTGCCTTCTGTCTTTCTGTTTCATTTTTAATAGCAAAGACCTTAATAGGCACAAGTGCAGTGTTGCAGTGGGAGTACAGAGACACCCAGCACAACCAAATTCCAGTAGGATCCCACAGAACAACATGGTGCCAGCTGGATTTTCCACCTTCTGGTCTGGAGGTTTCACTCTCACTTCTATCTGAAGAGTGCGAAGAGTTTATAAAACTTGAATGCAGCTCCAGTCTAAGATGATAAGATTTGCATCATGTCTCAAGCTTGCTTACATCCAAATGGCTGAAAGTGTCTCCTTATCATTTACAGGATCAGTATTAACAGAGATTAGGATTAGTAGAGCAAGTCCTTTACTGAATTTCCTGATTGAATTTCCCAGCACAGTTATTCCCAGAAACCAGTGGGGCAAGTCAGAGGGGTTAAATGTTTTTACCCCTCATTCTTTGCACTGTCTGCGCTGAAATCAGTCATCCTAAAGAAGATGGAAATTGAGGACTTTGCAAATTCCATACACTTGCCAGAGCACCTTTTAGCTGTGTTTGTCTACTGAAATACATGCATGGTTCTTCTCTCTGCAGAGCAGGAACACAACCATAGGCAGATTTTCACCCCAGGGAGGTTTGGTTCCCTCTGTTTAGAACAGATTAAATACTTTGGTTGTAGTCAATGACAAACTAGTAATGCCTTGGTTCCCCAAGTTTAGTTCAGTGCTCTGTCCACCAGCTAAGCCTTTCCACACTCCTTAGTGTACCAGTAAAACCAGATTTTGGTATTCCTAGAGAGGTGTAAGTCAGATTTACCTCACAGAAACCCTTAAAATTAATAATGTAGATGGATGGGATATGGTGTGGGTTGTCTCAAATCCTTCTTTGAAGTCTTTTGTGGAGAGAGGACGTTTAGCACAACTTAAAGATCTCTTATGACACTTGTGACAGAGGAAATGGGGCACAGACTTCAAACAGGTAACAAACACCATCTGCACTATTTTCTGTCACTGCAGCTAAATACATCTGTGACTTATTCAGGACTTCAGCATCAGACTGACTGCAACCATACATGGTCATGGCTAGCACCTAGAAACACTGCTGAGGGCCTGGAGAATGCATGTTCTGAAATAGCTCAGTGACGGAAGGAGCATTACCGTTTCCCAGCAATTAATGCCCCAACCGTGTTAACAAGGATCAGGAAACTTTAACCTTACTGCAGGTCCTTAAGAAAACAACCCAGACAGGAATACAGAGTGGTCAAAGCATTCACACTCCCTCAATGCATTAAGCCACAGGAGAATAGAAATAGAGGAAAATGTGCATTAAAAAAATCATCAGTAGATATGACCCTTTCTTATGGCTGAGTTGCACCAGCATACTGAGTTCCCTTCCAATCTTATTTTCTGCAAGCGTTTAAATAAAAAAAGATATTTCAGATTTTATTTTTGGACAGGCAACATTTTTCTGCAGAACTCTCAGTTGCAAGTGTTTCATCTTGTCATTTCAGTCTGACAGTGCTGGGATTTAGCAATTTAGCACTTGTGCCTTTCACCAACATCATGATTCGTTGCAAAATTTTTAATACATCATGGAATTTCACCTCAATTTTGCAGACAACGGTAATATGCAGAAACAGTGGTAAAGGAAAGAATTTCACTTCCTAGTCTTCATCACAGAACTTGTAATGAAGTCACAGAGGTTTATTCCCCTCTCACAGGGTTTGGATCGTTATCTGCAGGCCTCCAGCATCACACTATATCTTCTGTGCCTTTCTCCTATGACTTTCTCTTGCAATTGATTCCAAAAGAGAAAAATACATGAACTAAGAGCAGGAAAGTTCTGATAGAGAATAAACAAGTAATATAAGCTTCATTTAGGTGGGTCATTAATTCTGAATTAAATTGGTCTATGTGCTATTACTACCAGCAGAGAGAAGCTGGGACTGACCTTTCACTGCCTTCTAAGAGATGAAATCCACAGAGTTATTTCAAGATAGCAACAGACAGTACAGCATGGATGCAATTCTTTTTGGTTTCACCAGTTTATGTCTGGAAACCTCAGACCACACATTAGGCCAGTGCTGTTCTTTGTTACAGCTAGTCCATATTCAGAATCATCTTTACAAGAAAATGTATTTCTAGGAGGCAACAGAGGAAACAGGGTGCTAAAAAAATACCCAAAATGCTGACTTAATCCTGCTGCGTAGTGAAGAAATTAATAATCAAGTTGCTTTCTTCTTTGTGAGATACTACTGAGACTGAAATATAAATAAGATTTTAAAGACAGTAAAACATAAATGCTAAATCACTTCTGATCTCTTACCTTTTCAAATATGCCACAGAAATGTTAATCAACAAATATTATTATGCCATTAGTCATCCTGACCATGACTGGCTGGAGAAGGACAATGCATTTGCATATTTCCATGGAACATAATTCACAACTTGTAGAAATCAAAAAGCATCTCTCCAGGCTGCATATGATTACTGTCATCACCGTAATCACAGTGATAGCATCAGTTCATTAGCAAGGAGTGTCTTCCCACCTTAATTGCCTTGGCTCTGCTGATGAGCCCATCTTGCTGAGCACTTCCAATGAGCAGATCTACTTTCCGAAGCCGAGGGCGCTGCAGGGCCTTAGCCAAAGATTCCTGGAGGTAAATTCCATCCATCACTGGACCCCAGTACTGGAATGGGCCACTTATAGCTAGCAGCTATGTTGGCAAAAAAAAAGCAAGAATCGTACAGTTAATTTAGCTTACCCTTTAAATACTATTTTATTTATGCTTAGTTCAACTGATCTGATACCCTTCAAGTGAACAAGTTACCAAGTACTATAAATGCAAACTCATCATTGGCAGGAAACAATGATTTTGCTGACAGTCTCGGTAGGTGAAATGAGCTGAAGAAGCCGAGAGAAATGATGGTCTTACTGTCATAAAAATGTTATTTTAAACTAGGGATTGACTCTATGCTGGTCCTCATGAGAAAATTTTTTGCCAGTGGGTGTTTTAACTTGTGAGTAAAGGATCCATCTCTAGAATTATTTATACTGCACCTTTCACAAGCCTCCCACTTTAAATACAGAACACTGACATCCCACCCTGCTTAGTTTTCTGCATAAATTCTGTTATTAAAGCTACAGATATTTGACTCTCCTCTCAGGTAACACCCAGGGGCAGACAAGAGGCAACTGAAGGAACACAAAAAACTATATTTAGATTTATTTTAGAAGACATGATTAAGGTAGTTTAAAAGGAATTTAGTCTAAAGGAGAATCAAACAGTGAGTATTCATAGCTCAGAGCTGGATGTCATGGACAAAAACTTCCCTCCACCAAAAATAGTCCAGTTCCTCTTTCACAAGGATTCAGAGTAAATTATTGTTTTAAGCTTTCTCACAGCTTTGTATGAATGGAAACTTTTTGATTTCTTGTCAATGGCATATGTTTTGCTCTGCTGTACCTTAGTCTGTGCATCATTGAGGACACGAGCAGGCAACTGGCGAAGGCAGGCTACAATTTCCTCACTGGTGGATGAAGGGCATCCCACATCTTCAGCCAGGGCTGCTGCTTGGGTCTGTGCTCTCCTTGTAGTAATTATGGATGATGGAGAAAAAGCTGAGCCTCCCTAGAAAAAAAACCCCACAGTATCAGTCAACATGGGTTGCCAGAACACCTGGTTCCCTGGTGAAAAAAGATGAGAAGCAAAATCTGTCCACCTACAGAAGGCAAAACACTGGCTTTTAAATCAAAATAAGCAAGTTCTAAAGATCAAAGCAAAGGTGTGAAGGGTTGGTTTGGCTGTTTCCAGCTCTGCCATGGTTATTTTGGAAAAGCTCTGAGAAGTGTCTACAGTATGTCTCTAACCAAATCACAGATCTTTCTGAAAACTTTGCTGGAAGGAGAAACATTGAGACAGGAACAGATATAAAGAAGGTGCTGTGAGGCACATGAGGGAATGGACAGGCAGTCTTACAAGAGGAGACTAAGTAGAGTTTTATCATAGCTCTGATAAACAAGGACTGAGAGCAGGCATGATGTCCATAAAGAAGAGTTATTTCTACCTTGGGACAATGCTGGTACAAGGACTCATAAATGAGCACTAAGTATTCACACTGAGTGTAAATTATTTTGGCTAGAAACCAAAGATAGCTAACACAAGGAGCAGTGAGGGTTTGGAAGTGCTGTGAATGGAGGAAGGAGGAACAAAAGGCTAAAGGAAACTGCAGAAGATTAACCAGAGCATGAAGACCAAAAACAGAGCACAGGCTACGATCTAGTCTCTACCTCAGACTCTTCATATTTTTCCTACAGCTGTGCCAACATAGAAAATGTTCTTAACAAGAAAGGATGGCACAACATTTTTGAGTAAACAAGAAAACTACCTGTTGAAAATGAAGACAAATTAGCTTAAATCTGATAAGATCTGACCTAGAACAGAAAGGCTGGAATAGCTCTGACATGGTTCAAATGACTAATTTCCAAACATTTGCATCAGTTTACTATAATAGCTGCTAAGATTAGCTTCTGTCCTCTAAAAAACCCCACACCCTAGATACACGACATGAAAGACCCTGATCTATTGAACTGATTAACTTCTTAATGAATTTGCTCAAAGCATAACTACAAGTCTGCAGAAGCAAGTTAAAAATAAACAGAAAACAAACAGCAAATCCTTAAATTGAAATTGTCGCAAACGTCTGAGCCTGCAGAACTCTGTGCAGCCCTGGCCAGCACCCAGGACATTTTTTATATTTCAAACAAGCAGAGCCATTGATACTAATAGGATACCATTGCTCACAACTGGAGAAATTGGTTTCCAAAAATAGTGAGAAAGAGGTTATTTTTTGGGTGTAGAGACAGTCTTTTTAGTTCGCTGCATGTAGAATTTCCAGTGCTACTACCTTCCAGAAAGGTTTCTCTTATTTTTGAACGGATTTGGAAAACAAGCACTGTTATTAGCTTAATGATTGAGATGCAGATGGTTGCAGATAAGCAAAGGAAAAGCTTATTTCTTTAATCTGGGCCACTGGAAGAGCCATCTTGCGTTTTAAGAGGGTGGAAGAACTAAAGAAGAAGAAATAAACACCACTTGGTCTTATTCCTCACTTCCGCACTCAGTTTAGATGAGAACTCAAGTTAGCAATGGGCTTTATGCTCTCATGGGATTTGCAGTGGCCTATTTTGTGTTTGTAAGGCACGATATTTGCCAGCTGCTGACTAGGTGCACTGACTCAGCTGGTCATGAGAGAGAAAGAAAAATATCTTTGATGAGAGTATCTTGTCTGTGGGTGGGTTCCCAGTACACGGAGTGAGAACCATGTATTTTAACCTGGCCTTTGGAAGAGCATGTTTGTCAGAGCTACGATGAGTGAGACTAGAAAAGGGATAACACAACATGTCAGCTTCCCTCAGAAGAGTAGTTTCCTTGCATTTCATTTGGAGTGAGGAATTATGAGCCCCCTCAATATAGCAGAAAATTTGAATCCAGGATTGCACAATATTTACCCACTAATCTGGCAAACATATTCTTCCACATCAGATCTGAACCTGACCAGCATGCTTTATCAAGTGTCCAGTACCTCCAAACGACATTCATTTAAAACAAAGCAAAACAAAATCATAACAAATTAAAGGACTTCAGTTTCCACAACACCAGAAGTTTCACAAATTTTGAAAGTGTAAGTTCCTGTGGAAATTCTGTAGTTGCCCTATTAAAAGGCCAAGTTTGGTAGGGAAAGCATACTGAAATCAGATGATATATGGAATCCAAAAACTCACTGGGACCAAGCAAAATATCCAAAGCTGTGCAAAGTTTCCCTGTCTCAGATACCTACAACCTGAAAGATTACCCCGAGATCATGTACTAAGTAAAACAGAGACTACAAAAGGTTCTGGATAGAAGTGTCCCACAAGTTCTCTACTGCTGGGGCAGAAGTAAAAGCCTGGGCAGGCAAATCTTCATGTCACAGCATGGGATGCGTATGGGCTAGCAGTAGATATGGTCGAAGCTTGACGAGTAAAAGAAAAACCCCAAACTTCTGCAAATACGTTTCTGAGGGGAGTAAAGCTCGATGGAGCCTTACTCTGGCTGTGGATATTTCCTCTTCTTTCTGTGAGTGGTTACAACAGGTTTATGTGCTCTTTATTCTGTGCTTTTTCTTCCATTTTCCATGTTAATGGCCACTTCCTCAGTTCGGTTTTTTTGGTAACACTCATATTCAGGAAGCAAGTCTGGCATTTGGGGTTTGAAAGAGACCAGATCTTTGGGGTTTGAAAGACATGTGGTATCTACAACTTCCAATCATGTTTAATTTTTACTAGGACTGAAAGCAGGTGATAGAAAAACACAAAGCATCATTCAAGCAGTATTTGAAAACAATACCATTATGTTTCCTTCCCAGGTGCTTCCAGAATACGTTTCAGGCTTTAAAAACATGGCTCCTCTTAGGGAAGAAGTTGTGCAAGCAAAACTGTACCAGTTCTCTGCTTTTAAAATTCACATAAAAATTCAGGGTCATTGTTTCTTCATCATTGCCAAAAAACCCCCTCAGGAACAAAGAAGTGAGAACAGAAGCCGGCATTGCCCAGAAATAATTTTCTTCCTTTTTTGAGCCTGCAGTTTTCACATTAAACAGAAATCTTCCCTAAACACTGAATCCACATTAGAGGCTGGCTCAGGACACAGAGAATACAGAGCTTTCCTTCTTTTCCTATAAAAATATAATTTATTTGTGCGGTTAGTCTCAGCAAGCAGTATTAGAGGACTTGAGTGTTTTAAAAAAATAGGACTATTTAGGCAGAAGCAGAAACAGTGGAGGGCCTGTTTATTTCCATTACATGACACCCATATTACCATCAACATGACAGAATCATGAATCAGAAAACCAAAAATCATGAGATCAGCTCAAGAATAACAAACACTGTGTTCTTTTTGTTAGTCCTCTGTTTTTTAATTCTCCAGGAATTCTCCTGTACCTACGAACACAAGAGCTAAAAAATTCACTTTTAAAACTAACAAGTGAAATCTTCAGATATTCCTGCAGAGCTGTTTTTTGAAAGCAAACTTCTGAAAAAATGACATTCACAATAAAATTGTAGTCATTAGCCACCTTGTCATCACTGGGAATTTCCTATCTTAGCATCATTTAGAAGGGATTTACAGGGAACTGAAGCCACACACACTTCTTGTTTTAGCTGTCCTCTCAGATGGACCCACTGTCAACAGAGGAAGTTCTGATGACATTTTTGACAACGACCCAGTAGAAAGTGTTCAGTACTGAACTGCTAAGAAGAAGCAGTTGCAGCCGTGTTACACAATCCACAACAGCATTGTTACACTGCTCTCCGAAATTCATAATAATAGGAGGAACTTTACACTGTTGAGCAATAGCACCTGCTGCAACAAGTGATGGCATTGAAAATGGGAGGCAAAGCCTTCAGTACCATTTAGTTCAGGGACCAGGAGCATTGTCAGCATTTCTTAATTTCTCTTTTCAATATTAGAGGTTCAGCTACACGTTAGAAATTCAGATACTAGAAAATGTTGCAGCTGACAATAGTGAGAAGCTGATAAATCAGTATTTTGTGAAGGTGAATTCTCACTTTGATATCAGGCTGTGACCAGCTGAACTGGGGCTGGTGCCTCTTGCAGACTTCTCTTTTGGGACATCATAGCTCAACCGATTTTCATTGGTGCTATCCTGATCATCCCAATTCTTCCTCCACAAGCTCTTGCTGCTATTCTGATGAGATGATAAAAAAGAACATATGGACCTGTGCTTGGTTTGTGTGGCCAAGTTTTGGTAGTGAGGGAGTCTAAATGAAATAATTGCAGTGTTGTGAGGAAGAGTGAGAGTGGAAAATTCCAGAGAGTCATAATCATGCTTTACTTCTCATTATCCTGCTCTGTTTAATTGGTAATAAATTAAACTAATTAAATTAAATTAAATTAAACTAACTTCCCTGTTTTGTCTGTGATGGTAACCAGTGGGTGATCTCCTCCTGTACTAATCTTGACCCATGAGAATTTCATTATATTTTCTCTCCCCTGCCAGCTGAGGAGGGCAGTGACAGAGCAGGTTTAGTGGGCACCTGGTGTCCAGCCAGAGTCAACCCACTGCAGTACTATCACTGTACTCTGTACCTTTGTCTCACAACATATCTGGAAAAGACAATTGCCATATAAGCTGCAGTGCTGAATGTCTTTTGATTGCTCATTTAGTTTGGAAGCTCGCTTCTGCAAAATTTTTTCAAAAATTATTCAGAACACATCTAGTGACTAGAAACTTCACTGGAACTAGATTTTATCACCCACACTCTGCAAACCCAAACCCAGCTTCCTCTCCTCACATCATGACCTCTTGTTTTTTTCCAAACTAACTTGAAAATGAAATTCTTGCTTGAGCCACATTGTCTCCTCAATACATGCACTCCCTGCAAGTGAGTGCAGTTTCTCTGAAGGCTGCCACCAAAGCAGGCTTTCTGTCTGCCCTGAACCATGCTATAGGCAATGCAAACAGCAATTACAGTAACACCACCCAAAAATGAGATCAAAAGACAACTAATGCAAACAGACCTGAGAATTCTACTTTCCCAAAAGAGCCAGCTGTACAGCAATATTTTATTTGTTAAAAATAGGCACTCTCCAGGCTCAGATGCACACAGTTCCCAGCCAGAAGTATCTGTCAGACCATCTGGTTTGACCTCCGGGACAGCCAGGGCTCTTCCATTTCCTGACTGCTGAGCTCAAGTGCTTCCTATCACTTAAAGCATGGCTTGTGTTTGACTAAAGCCTGATCTTGTGTGAAGCATTTAAGCTGGGCTCAGAGACATGGAGAAATGGATACCACGGCCTTCTCCTTGGCAGTTTGTGCTTAAAAATAGTTACTTCATGGACAGACAAAAGCACCTTATTTCTGTTTGAGGGTGACTTCAGTTTCAGTTAAAGATAGTGTTTAAATCTTGTTTTTTCTCCCTGCAAAAATAAGCAAGATGCAAGCGACCACTGACTCATTTTTCCAGTGATCTTAGGAGATTATTCTTTAACAGACTGGATTTAAAATATTTTCAGAGGTTGTTTTTAATTTGGAGCCTTTCTTGCAGGGTTATTTTCCAGTATCCTGCACTGTTTTTCCTTAGACATCTAATTCTGCATAGTGACAAGTGCTTACAAGACACCAGGGTTGCAGTGCTCTATGTGATGACGTTAATGCCATTTTTCTAGGCTTTTATGAAGTCAGGCTTCAGGAGCCTGAAGAAGTAGAAAACTTTGGGACCAGCTTAGGGAGTCTGTCACAGCTAAGAAGACATTTGGCAGACACCTGGCAAACACCAGCACAGGGAGTGTAACAGGGAATTGGCAGATCAGTCCAGAAATGGAAAGGGAGACTGAGATACAAATGTTTTTCCCTCCATAATTGTCTAGTCGACTGTAATTTCCATATTAGAATGGGGGGAAGACAAGGGTTTTCTCTCTTATATCAAACATAACATTTTGTAGAAGGAAGATTTCTTTTTTGTATATTAGCCTTTGCAAACCTGTCTTTGCTGACATGAGACGCAGCCCTGCAGGGGCAATGTTCCTCTCATGAGTGACTCACAGAGTGCCTGTGTCAGGTTAGTGACTTGAATAACAGGATATGAATACTTCTAAGATGACATACAAAGCCCCATTTCATTCATATAAGCACTTTCTTCCATTTAGATGTAAACACAACCTTATCAATTATCCTATTTAAAACATGATATTAGCTAAATGCACTGAAAGGGTAGACCAGATTTCATCACTACCCAAGAGCAGACAGCCACCAGCAACAGGCAGAAATAACACAGAAACGGAGAATTCTATTTACCTCCCTCCTCTGCAAACTCATCTGCTCCTCTACAAGCACGGTACAAACTATGTCTGTGATTTGCTGTGTTTCCAGCAGATCACGTTCTATCAAGCAAATCCAACCCCTCCTTTAGTGTGACCAATCTTTCCTGCTCAGTCTGAGACCTGCCCCATTCCCACGTGCATCTTAGGATGTAACCTTACTTCTTGTAAAGGCACAAAGACTGTCAGAGCCAGCCTAAGGCAGAGGGTGGTGAGAAGGATCAGGAAAAGTCTCTGCCTCTGCCTATTCCCACATGCAGACATCCCCTAACCCATGATATTTTAGTAATTCCAGAGACACTCTTCATCAATTTGGTGAATGCCATTAAGGGGCATTCATATCACATCCTTGTGATTTGAAGAAAGCAAGAAGGTCCTAAACAATCAAAATATAACTGGCCAGGGTAACCATGGAACTGTGCTATGGACTGATTAGCTTATCAAACTCCCTAGTGCTTTCCTGTCCCTTCAGACTGAGGACTGCTGGTACAGTCCATCAAAGAGAAAGAATATTCTTCTGAAATTAACAAATTACCAATTTTGGCACAGCTTTGGGGATTTGATCACTGTTTCCTGGTTTCAATAACAGTTACACAACAGCTCCCACATAAGCACCTACTTGGAGCTACTCTGGTGTGAAGTTGGAAATCTGCATGGGCTTGTTGGGTTTTCTGGTGGGTTATTTTGTTTTCTTTGGGTTTGTCGGGGTTTTTTTTTATATTTCCCTATACAACGTTAGGGATATGAGTTTTTCAGATCACATCTTGATTATAAAAGCAAAGGGCAAACCTCAATAAATCCCTTTGACTTCTCTATTCATATCCACAGTACAATATTCTTCAGTGCCTTTACAGAGGTTATTTAACAGGCCAGCATCTTGGTTCCTCCATCTCAGACATTGAGATGAGGAAGGTCCCCAGGCTTCTGGACTTTTTACAACTAATGTGAAAATGGGTTTCATGGACAGGCTTTCAATCCATATTTCTTCATTGCTGATCTTAAGCGTCAAATATTTGCAGACAGAGATACTTTGGGGTACAGAGTGAAGCATAATGCAAAGTCTGCATTCCTATAGAGACTCAATAAGAGTGAAAACAATGTTTTGTGCCTCTTCCTGTCTGTCAGAAAAAAAATAGCAAAACTGCATAAAACAAAACAGTTGGGGAATGAGCATTACTGGATAAATAAATTCAGAAGAAGAAGAAAATAAAATAAATCCTTTTTGTGTAAGTAATGTAAACCGGGTTATTTTCCTCACTTTTTATATCTGCTAAAACCAGCCCTGATGCAATACATTGAAAACCTCCCTGTTTTTCTCAGCCTATAGATAAAAAATGCCTTCAGTAGTGACTTGCAACAGGAACCTCATCTGTTGCAAACACTTTGAGCCTTCCTTATTTCTCAGAGAGGAAGTATGTGGCCTGTTTGGCAAATGCTGCTCTACATGACAGCGTGAACTTCACAACACACTCATTCGACCGGCTGCTCCTCGACTTGATCAGCTAAACCTTGCTGGCAGCACGGGAGCAGTACTATGACTACGGCTTTTTTCAGAAATACTGCAACCTGGAATGCCATGCCTAGCATTTAAAGGTAATCACTGCTGCGATATATTTTAGATTATCTGAGTACGAGACCAAATGTTTCAATTTTATTTATATACAAGGGTGTTCTATTTCATTAACAGTGGCAGTATTCAGACCGTGGATTTCAAGTACCACCGAAGGCAGAAATAGAAGAGCCTGCCTTGATCCTTTTCATAAGGAGTGGTACTAAAGATAGACAGGACAAGGAGTATTTCTACTCAGAAACCTCAGAGTAAGATAGATGCTTAGGACCTTATGCTGAGGCAAAGTGCATTTTACTATAACAAAAATATGAGCCCACAGATTAGTGGGTTTTTTATTCAAAGTGTTAGAAGTGTGCATAGTGTGGTATTTCTGTGTTGTTTCATGTTTGCATGTGTCTATGAATTACTTTGATGAGAGTATTATGTTATTCTTTCTAAGTGCAAAGGTATAAGAGAGCCTCAAAGCTGAAATCATTTTGATTAATGATAAAGTAAGGAATATTCACCAAAAAAAAAAATATACAGCTTCTGAAATCTAAGTTGTTTTGCTTTTTCTTTCCCCACATGAAAAATAACAGGATGCCGGTGCTTTCATATTCAAGCTAAATGAGATTCAGACATTACCTGTGAACCTTATCGAGAATTAAATCATGAAACCTTGGCAGTATAGATGTGAATACCAGGAAACAAAAATAACATAGGGTATAGCATCTCAGGAATGATAAATGTTCTAATTTTACTAGTCTACGGTATGCCTTGTAGGAGGGCTTTACTCATGTGCTTATCTTGCCTTTTCATTCCTCTTATTATTTTTGTTTCTTTATATTTACTAATTCTCAACCATATTAAACATAACTTTGAAAAAAGTTCTCACCAAGCGGCAGGCTTTCTTATGTTCCATGCTATTTAACTGCTGCAGAAGCATGTTTTCTCAGAGAACAAATTCTGCAAGAGGAAGTTATTGCTACATGTGCTGCACACAGGAACGGAAGGGGAAAATTGTACCACAGGTTTTTGGGTCACACCATGTAGGTCAATGGGATTCCAGTCTTGACAGGTGAAGAATTCATATCTGCTGAGAGTTCTGATAAATAGGACACAAAGCTGGACTGGGACTGTAGATGTTTCCTCACCTTCCTTTCGGCACCAAAGATCCTTAAGCCCTGATAGCTGTGTGCAAACAGCCACGGCTGCAGCGGACGCCTTTCCTTGGACACCATGTGCACAAGTGGAAAAGGGAAAGGAGGAAGGACCAATGCTTGCAACACTGCAAATGTGATCTTAATAGCTAAAATCAAATTTTCACTGAGGAGGTGGCTGGTGAACAGAAGAGCTGCAGGCAGGTTTTGGTTTCAAGCAGCCTAGTGGTTCCTCCGAGCTGAACAGCAGCTGCACTCCATGCAGGGCTCGGGGTGGATAAGACACAGTGAATTTAGAGTCCATCATTTCTCCTTAATTCTTCCCAAATCATCCTCAGTGAATTATTTTCTTTGGATCTGGCATAATTATCTGCTTCTGTGATGGAAGGATGGCACTTCTACTTGTAAACCAAACTCTGCCATCAAGTTTAGATATAAGGAACAAATTTTTCACAATGAGCGGAGTGAAACACAGGTTGCCCAGTGAGGTGTTAGATGCCCCATCCTTAGAAACATTCAAAGTTAGGTTGGACAGGGCTCTGAGCAACCTGATCTAATTGCAAATGTCACCGTCCATGGAGGGAGGGTTGGACTAGGTGGCTTTTAAAGGTCCTTTCCAACCCAAATTATTCTATGATTCAATAAGGTCAAATGAGATGCAGTGCCCAGAGCAAATTTGCTATTTCAGATTATCACCTATAAAACTGCTACTGTTCTTCTATTGATTTCAATGAAAAAAATTGGTTCACAAGATCTTTAAAGCTTCCAGTAAGTCCGGTTTTGTCTCAAAATTTCAGAAAACCACACAAGAATTTATCATCCAGTGATGGAATGGATTTGTATTGTGCTGACAATAACTCAACACAAGCACAAGATACTTCAGCCACCAAGTTCTATCACTCACTTCAGAGTAAATTGTTTTAGGAAACAACATGGTTTTAGAAATATGAGTCCGGTTTGTACACTCTTAGTCTAGAGACAGTCTAGAACAGATATGCCATTGCCAGCAAGCAAGCAGAAACTATCTTTTGCCTGCCCTATTTCAAACAAAACTTCCAGTTCTTTCCATTTTAACCCCATTTTCAGACATCTGAAGGTTGAGTCATACCTCAGAACATTCACTCCACCACCTTTGACTGGACTATTAGAACCTTCACTTTGCCCATGTGCATAATGACAAGGGGCCTTAGTAGTGAAACCTAGTCTGATGCCTCATTTTCCCTTTAATCACTTTGGTTAAGTGAATTAACAGCAAGGGTCAGATCTTTCCATATTTTTATATTTATTGAGTGCTTCTGTTGTGAGTCTGGAGGACATCTTGAACTCTCTGTCCCTTTCACGACTTTATGCTACCAATGGTAGTGACAGTAAAAGAGCACGGAAAATGCAACGAGACTCAGCAAAGTGCCACGTTAGTGACGGCAAAGCCCAAGACGTCACTGCTCTTCACTCTTACTGAAAGAACACTACAACGTTTGCATTTTCCACACGTCAGATTCTCACACATCTAAGGCAGCAGCACGGAGCTGCACGCTCTGTCCTGATGACTTCAGAGGTCCTTTGAGAACAACAATGCCCGGTATGGCAGAAGTGAACCAGGCTGTGCTCTGCAAAAATATGAAGTAGGAACTTGCCTGTTGTCCAGTATTTAATCCCTCAGGACTAGACAGTGGCTTAATTGCAAACAATGTACAAACAACCCTGAAGAAACACTTCAGGTATTTTTAAAGCAATGTTTAGAGTTTAGATCCTTAAATGCCATCTATGAAAATGAAGGTGTCTTGGTGAAATGTGCTGTGCTTTCAGAAAGATTGAAAGCCTAAAGTAAAATTTTCATAAGTCTTTCCACCATGCATAAATACTACGTATCACTTTGCAAAGTGACTCAGGCACACCTGAAATTAGGAGTAGGAAAAAGGCCCTTGGTCACAACCCTGACACTTTTAGGATGACATTCTCCCCAGCCTTCAAATTAAAAAAAAAACAGCATGAAGTGGTACTTAGAGGTAGGACTCTTTTTTTTTTTCCCAGACTTTTAGGACACAAAATTCAAGCAATTCTCATCTAAATATCAATTGCATGTGTCAAAATTACAGATCAACATAAGATGTTTATGCTGTCATTCTTGCCATCTATCTGGACTTGCACAACATTTTTGGTAACTGCAGCTTAGATCCTATACACTGAGCAGGATTTGAGCTTCCCTTTTAAATTACTGCGAAAATGCATCTACAAGAGCACAGAGCTCAGCAGAGGTTATCAGTCCAGGTATTTATCTCACTATCCTGGCTGACTTTTTCAGCCCTGTTGAGCTCTATTCCTGTGTCCAGGAAATTTTTCTGGCTAATTTGAAGATGAGCCAGGAACATCTATAACATCCGTAGCCAAAGTACTGGCTGCACTACTCCTATGGGCTTACCTCTTATCCTTCATGGGATACAAGTAAGAAAAATATTAAATAAATTAAAATTGAGTCTTGCAGAAAAATATTCATAATTAGATCAGGAATTTATGATCTTGCAAGCAGATAGTGCCTGACAAAGTGAATTCTTGTTTCAGTTTTAGAAATTTAGGTGCATTTACAAGGAGAAAGATTTTTTTTTTCTATCAAGAGACCTTGTTTTTTGAAAAACATGAATACCCAAGTACTTTATTTAAATTTGAGGGTGCTGTTTTATTCAGCTTCTAGGCTTCTTCTATCAGGCAATGAAACACATTTTTGTTCTTGTGAAAGTAGGTTTCAGATGCTCGTCAGAAAGACACTGGCACAGCTGCACCCTCCAGATGTGCCACAAGCCAGTTCTGAGTGCATAAAGAGAAGGGGTAATGTGCCATTTGGCCAGTGAAATAGAGAATTCTAGCAAAGAGCCTTTGGGAACAAGCACTAAGAAGCTTGGAAAGCAGATGAGGTGGAGTCAAACTGTGCACTACCATCTGTTCTAGCACTGAGCTCCTTGCATTTGATAAGGGACAAATTTTCTTTCCTTTGAATGGCATTTTATTCTGTAGGATGTCTTCCTAAACTGTCTGTAAGATGTTAAAAATGTACGGTATTAATCAACATACTGAAATTCTGCCAATCTTATTCCAAAAGACAATTAGCAATAAAGTCTTGCTGATATCAGCAGTTCTACTTCTCAGCTTGGACACCTCTCCAGCTGACCCCATCAGGCTCTAGCATGTGCAAGTGAAGAGCAGCACACCAAAGTCAGTAATCATCTTTGAAATATTTAAGCTAGAAAAGGCCACAAGATGCAGAATACTCACACGATGCTGCTAGAGCTCCTGTTAGCATTTTCACAGGGCAATGGACAGAAATACATTTTTAAGAAATAATTGCCCATCAACTGGTGGTGTCATTTTGCTTTAATGTACAGTTTTTAAATAGATATAGCTTATTGTCCTCTGCCTCTGAAAATATACTGTAGCATGAGACACCTTCCACATTCAAAATGTGTTTCTCTTTGTCCCCTGTCAGGGAGAATTAGGATGGCTGCAGCAAAACCGTGAGAAGGAACTGTTCCTCTCACAGTATTTAATTCCACAATTGTCTGATACTTTTTCTTGTACAACCACCAAAACTGTTGAAGATAAGTATCTGAAGAATTTGCACAGCTGGCTTTATGCAGGAGGACTGTTTTGAGAGCAAACATTTTTTAGGCAAGGTGTTACTTAAAAAAAAAAAAAATGCCCACATTTGCTGAGGGCACAACTGCATCAGAAAAAAAGCCCAAACCTACCAAGCTATGTTCTTTGTGTTCAGTAGTAAACCAACATAATATACACACAGTGCTGAAAACCAGGGACATCAGTCTAATTAGATCCTTTGTAGCCTTGGAACCCCAAATGCTGAAAAAACATTTTGTATATGAGATGCCCATATGGGCACAGCTCTGCTGTTACTTCTTATTGTGCTGACGTACTGGTAATGGAAACTTTTACTACATCATGTTCTTCTGAGCAACTTCCCTAGCTGTGGTTTTCTGCTATTCCCCTGATAAAAGCACCAGAGTGGTGAGAGTTTAGCGAGTATGTAAAACTCTCGCATGAATTTGACACAAGAGCTCTCAAAAGCAAAACTGTGCTAAATTGGAGACGCCCAAACGAGGTCATTTCTCATCTGTTGGCACAGCAGGTGTTATTGTGATGTTAAATTTCAATGTCTGCTTTGATTTAGTTCCGAAGAACTTCGACGGAATTAGCGAGCACAATGGGAAATGCTGTGAAAATTCCAAGAGCATCTGAGGAAACAAACATGCCGAGCCAAACGGGTAAGCACTCATTTCATTCCTTTTGAGAGAAAAAGATGTTCACGATACATGATAGACTCAGCCATGTGTCTGTCTTCACCCGCCTGACAAGAGCAGGCAAGTGCGTGGCTGCTCTGGGAGAAGGAGGGCACCCACCAGACAGTGCTTATATTTAGCTGCATTCTAGCTCATTTTCCAAGAAGCACTTTAATTAAAAACCCCAAATGTTAAACATATTATTTGCTGGTGCTCCTTGAAAGACATTCCTTCCAAATCAGAAAGCACTGAAATGCTACTTCAGAAACCAGGAATGCTGTGTTTTGACATAATTGCATGTGATATTTTACACAAATTTATTCTTGAAATTTGGGGTTCCTTCATTTAAGGTTAAAAATTTTAATTACGTTATGCTTGCACTGAACCTCATTTCCTTCCACTGTCAGATAATTGCATTAAAAGTAGCACACAGCCAACCTGTCACCAGGTTTATCCATAAAGGCTATAGAGGAATACAAGTTTCATAGGGCAAGATGACAAAGCAGAATTTGGCACATCCGCCCTCTGGATCCACACGTGAATAAATCAGGTTTCAAATCCCTCCCTGCCACCTATCTGGGCTGGTAGAGGTCATGCATCAGAGGGGGAAAGAAAGAGGGATTTGGTGATCTGTTACTACAAACTGGGAGTGAGTGGGTGGAGAGTCAGTACAGCCTCAGCCCTCATGGTGCACTAATTCAGGCAGCTGGCACAAGAGCTGCAATAAATCACTCCCCAAAGGTGAAGAAGAGAAAACAGTTTTGGGTTTTTCCTTTTGGGTTTGTGGTGGGGTTTTTTAGTTGTCTTTTTTTTGAATGGGGGAAGGCATTAATCTAAATTTTTGGGGTTTTCCCTGAAAGATTTTCTGATTGGATTGCTCATAATAATAAGGATATGGAATCAGTCTGGTTTCATTGTTGCTGCAAGGAAACCCAGCCCTGCTCTTAGTATGGTAAGGAACTAGCTGAGATGGGCAGCCTTGCAGCCCTACAGGTCCTGATATAGCAGAGACCAAATACTACTCAGCATATTACTAAATTTATTTTTTTTTCCGTGAAGAAGAGTGCCTTATGCTGCTATTCCAAACAACTGCTGACACAAATACCACATATAAACACCAAAACAGAGACATGCACTCAGAGCAGGACCTCACTGATGAGCATGCCATGGCTGTGATCAAGTTTGTACTGCTCCTGCACATGCTAAAAGTCAGAATTTAGCAGGGCTAAAAACAGCTGCAACCCTTTCTGTGATGGAAATAGAACATACCCCTAAAAGACAACTCAGTAAAAATTGATAGCACAGTGATTACAAGGGGAAAATATCCATTTAGGAATTCAGGACTCAATCTACTTGAACTCTCCTATACATCTAGCACATCTAGAAAGGTGTGGTGTTAATCCTGCCTGACCTCCTGCTACCATGTGGGGACAGAACAAGTCTCCTGTAGCTGCAGTGGCACCTGCCAAGGGCATGGGGAAATCTCAGATGCTCTCACAGCTGAAATTGCTCCAGATACCTATGTTTACTCATCCAAAGGCAGGCATTTTGCCACAAAAATGATCAGAGTGATGGAACACCTCTCCTATGAGGAAAAGTTGGAAGAGTTGGGGTTATTCAGCCTGGAGAAGAGAAGGCTCCAGGAAGACCTTATTGCAGTCCTCAGTACTTAAAGGGACTTATCAAAAAGATTGGGATGGACTTAATAGCAGGGTTTGTTGTGATACAACAAAGGATAATAGTTTTAAACTAAGATGGGGTAGATTTAGACTAGATATAAGGAAGAAATTTTTTACAGTGAGGATGGTGCAACACTAGACCAGGTTGCCCAGATTGGTGATAGATGTAGGTTCCCATCTGTAGGAATTTTTGAGGTCAGGTTGGATGGGGCTCTGATTAACATGATCTGGTTGAAGATGTCCCTGCTCATTTCAGAAGGCTGGACTAGATGGCCTGTAAAGGTCCCTTCCAACTCAAGCTAATCTATGATTCTAAGATAGATCAGCCTACATAGCTCTTTGAATCCATCCATGTCTTAGTCTGGATCAGACAAGAATCTTTCATAATGGCTTAGATATTGCTAATGAAAGTTGGGAATTCAAACATCAGTACTGTCATTCAAATCCAATGAAAAAAGATTTCTAAAAATGAAACTGGTACTAAAGTGTGTGTTGGGGTTAATCCAGTGAGCTTGTATCTGTTTGCCTTCCTGAGCAGACCCAACTCCAAATTACATCACAAAACACAGAAGATTTCCACCAGGCCAGGAACAGACTTGATTTAACTGAGGTGGAGGATCCAATCCATGGACTTTAAATAGTCAAAATAGTCAATAGGAGATGTAGGTTTGACACTGGCTCATTTCAGTGAGACTGAATAAAATGAAGGACTGAAACAGAAGGCAAAGAACGAAAGGAGTGTCGAACAGAAAGGGGGAATAAAACACATAATTGGAGCCTGCAGACTTGATCTGCAGTGTGAATGTGCTCATCAGACCCCTGTGAGCCCCTTGTGCTACCTGAAAGCTGCACTGAAAGCAAAGCCTTGTGCTTTCCTCATCACCAGTGTGCCAGCCTTGGTCCTGAGAAAGGGAGCAGTGTATAAGCTGCATTTCCCAGGGAGGCATTTGGACCCCAAAGATGACTGCACCCCACCTGCCAGCACACTGTACAGGCATCCCTGGCACAACCCAGGGACTGATGGCAGAGTAGCCAGAGCAGCAAGGGGTCATCAAGGATTGTGAGACCTCTCTGTCCTCCTTTGGGATCCCAAATCAAGGGTTAATCCTTTTGGGCTGCACCTGCATAACTCTGAGTTCCCAAGCTGGCTGGTTTAGATCTAGCTTGGGTACCAAAATGTGACCCTGCAGCCACACCTTGTGGTGCTGCACAGACTCCCAGATGCACATGAGTGCCCTCCTTCACCCCCTCTGGTGCACACCATGCCATAAATCATATTTCTGCTGGACAGAAAAGCTGGATGATGCATGGAGCTGAACTCCAAACAGCTCATTCCCACTCTGGACATGGACCACATTAGTGCACATCAGATTTTTGAGGGTGATGAGCTGGATCTGGATGCTCTGCCTGTGCTCTTCCTACTCTCTAATAATGCTTCACAGTCCATTCTCAAGGAATAATTTGAAGGATACAATATTCAGTCTCACACTTTGCAAGACATGCAGGTGTGAAGACATCTAAAATTAGCATGTAACTCACATTCATTTCCTGCTCCTAAAAAAACCACCCAGAATTAACACCTGATTCAGTGGAAATGATTGTGCTTCGCTCTTTCCACTCTAACTTTTGAGTTGTTCCATTTCAGACGTAACCTGCACTTGCACTGCGGAGGAGAGCTTATGTTAGATAAACTCAGGCAAATCTTTTTTTCTTTTACATCTTGAAAGTGTGGGGAGCTCACAAGATCAAATCTATTAGATCACTGTGAAAATTAGGTGTGGAGAAAGAGTGTAATTTGTTTAGTTCCTGTTTCCAGGCTTTTGTGTTTGTAAGGAGCTAGTACAGGTTCTGTGAAATGTTGTAGAGTGTGGGGGGATATTTTGCATGACCAAAAAACCCAGTGAGGTTTGACTTAAATACCAATCAAAATGAGGTGAAGAAGGAGGGGGTTCTCTCCTTTCCTTACAGTTTTATATAACTGTATGCAGTTTAAGAGGTAACATTTGCATGCATGTGGAAGATAACACTGATAAATTCCTTCCTTTTCAGAACAACAAATTGGCATGCAAAATTGAAACAAAAATTAATATAAATATGAAAGTGTAAGCCAAGTAACACAGGTCTTGCTACAGTAGAGAAAAAGTCATGTACCCCACCGTGCGTAACGAAATGCAAATAATCAGTACGCAAGGAAGGAGAGCAGAAAAGCACTTGTTTTCCACTCTTTCATTATGGAAGCAGAATATTTATAAATAACCAGCATAAATTAAAAAAAAAAAAAACAACATTGCCAAAGACATTATCCTTAAGCTAAAAAAAGTTATATTCCATGTAGTATTACATGTTGTATTACAACCTGCAATGAGAAATTAAGTGATGGCACTTTATCCTCATTTTGCTATTTTTAAAATGCACCTTCTGGCCTCTATTTCTTGTAGCAGCCCTGAGTAACGATTTTGTTTTTTGAAAAAAGACTCAGTGTTTAGATCTTATTAGCCTCAGGTACTAAGCAGTTTCAGAGACAGGAAGGTGCCACTAGATTTTCTGTGCAGAACAAGGAAGCTATCAAAGGCTTAACACAGAATTTTTTCAGCAGGGTTGAACTAAGTGTATAAGAAGTTGTATTAGACAAATCACAGTGATTGGCTGTACTGGACTAGTCCTGTATAATTTGGTGACACTGATCAACTAAGAAAACCATGGCAGTACTAATATTAAACACACTCTTAAAATAATCATGGAATGGTTTGGGTTGGAAGGGATCTTAAAGATCATCTAATTCCATGCTCACTGCCATGGGCAGAGATGTCATCCACTAGATCAAGTTGCTCAGGCCCCATCCAACCTGGCCTTGAACACTTCCAGGGATGGTGCGTCCACAGTGTCTCTGGGCAATCTGTTATGTTTCTTTTCTGCATTCCTTCAGCCTTTTATTGTTTTCACTGGGGGTTGTTTCCAAGGCCCTGAGACACACAGGCTGAAAACATAGACCCAGTTTCAGCATTCATTCAGGATGTTGCACCTAGGTTTCCCTAGAAAGCTGTTTTTCTTAAAGAGAGGTTGGCAAGCAATCAATATTAAATGAGAAAAAACCTAACAAGATACAGATATCTACAGAGAGATATGTCTATCTCTCTAATTTCTTTCTCTCTTACCCTGAATTCACACCCATTTTTGCACACGTGGGGCTGCACAGAGAGGAATGTATGGAGATCAAACCACCTCTGCAAATGTATTGCTAGATCCCGTTCTGAAGGATCAGGGCACTGACCCTGGTGGAGGCAGAGGGAAGCTTTGTCTCCTTGTGAGCTGGTGGAGGGTAGAGCAATGTGCAGAGGGAAGGAACTGCTTCCGGAGAAACGCAGGCAGCTGTATCACACAATCCCTCTTGCCAGGACTTCTGCCAAAGAGCTCAAAACACACAGCATGACACACATTTCTGTATCTCCCAGCTGTCAGCATTTACTGGGCACCACAGATTCCAGCAGGATGAGGAGCATTTATGTTTGATAGTCCCAGTCTTGTGTAAAGTTCCTCGTTTTCTCAACCGCAGAAAACGAGGAGACCCAGCACGTATCCTACACAGGGCTGCAAGACCCAGGGTCATCCCAGCTGATGTAAAAGGTCTTCTCATCTCTTTGCTGATCTCAGCTCTGCAAATTGCCATCATACAATGCTTTAATCTTAAACACTCATGTGCCTCTTTTCTTTCATTGAAGCTCAGGGCATCTTGGGCTACCACTAGTTTCCACACAAGGATGAGAACGAAGTGCAGTGGATGTTCATCAAGCTCCTTTAAAAAGTAATGGAAATGGGCAATGATGGCCACGCTCTCATTGACCTTGACCTAAACTAATTTCACACCTTTGAAAAGTATCAGTGGTGTTAAATGATGGAACAATTCAACATGCATCTTCCTTTTCTTAAATATAATGCAACAAAACTGTGGCTGGAGGCAATTAGAGACAGTGGCATTAATCAAACTGGCTTACTTCCTAATACTATAAATACTTACTAATTTTTCACTTTCAAACTGAATATGCCCTTTAAATATGGTAATTACTAGAAAAAAGGGTCTACATTTAGTTGCTTACAATTAACCATGTGACTTTTTTCATTTCTAGTATCTTCACATTGCTCTTATACATTTATAGGTTCACTGTTAGCTCTTTATGTTAATTAAGTGACTTTTCAGAGATTTTTTGTTCCCATTTGACCTACTACATAAAATCTATCATACTTAATGAAAAATCCATGTGTGTTTCAGAACTCTACCTTTGTTTGAAGTGACATTTTCTTTCTTCTTTCACAGGTCAGGAGAGTGACTTCCTTGCTGTTCTTTATGACTATCCTTCAGCAGACATAAGCCAACCTATATTTCATGTAGGGGAAAAACTACGGGTGCTATCAGAGTAAGTTGATCCATTTATTTTTAAATTAGATTTTATTACAATTAAACAAAGCTCTGTTTTCTGCACCTGGCCCAAACTGGATGCAGTTCAGCAAAATGAACTGAGTTCAGAATTTTCAAGGAAGGATGCTGAGCCATAAGGTAAATTTCCATGTAGTTTAAGGATTTGGGATTACAGATCGTTCTTGGATCCTTAGATTTCTCTAAGGTTTCTCAAGTTGGATTCAGACTCTATTCTAAAATAAGACTCAGAACAGAATTCTGCTTTGAAAAATGATTATGAGAAAGTATTCTCTAAATGTTAGTGGAAAACAGAGTAAGAGTCAAAATAGTTTGAATATCATAGAAAAGGAAAATCATTCTGAATTTCTTTATGTCAAGCATGTCTGTCATTTTCTCTCTCCCCCTTTTTAATCTAACAACTCCATTATGATTAAGTCTTAGAATTTCATCTTGCTTTAAGGCAAATCTAACAAAAATAAAATAAAAAGTGGTGGTTTTGTTCTTCTTTTTCTATTTTTTAATCAATTCTGCATTTTCTTAGTGGGGAAAAAAAGAAGTCAGCAATTTCTCAGCCAGTTCCATTCAGAAAGTTTCAGAACCCCAGAAGGAAGTAGGCTTAAGAGCACTAATTCAGACTGACCTTAAGCATAGCGCAAATATTGCCAGACACATGAATGAGAGCACTTCCTGCAAAATGGAAGTCAGCAGCTCTGATGTTCTTCTATGCACAACTTGTATCAGCACACAGTGACCTCTTGGAAGTTACTTGGCCCCACAGCCACTATTTGCACTGCTCAAAATCAAATGAAAGACTTCATTTCTGCAGCTGGTGGAGCAGACGGATTGAACGGGAGACCGGACACATTAACAGCAGAGAAATCCTCTGAGGACTTCTAAACTCATTTAAAAAAATTCTCAACCAGAGAGTCAAGTGGCTGGAGGAGAGAGGTACTCAAGAGAAGAATCACAGACAACTGATGAATTCTCAGACTCTTCTCCAGGCCACCATGACCTGCAGTGGCCTTTGTCAGTCACAAGACACAGGCCTACGTGGACCTTAGGTCTGACCCAGAATGGCTGCACTTGTGCTCTGCTGACACAGTGCTTTCCCTGCCTCCCTGAACCTAAAAGTCCCAAGGCTCAGACAATACCACCAGATAAATTTTCTGCTGATGGAGAGCTCCTCTAAACCAGGGGAATTCTTCTCTGGTAGCGTCTAGCAGTATAAACCTTGCTGCAGTCTGCAGAACATACATGACACAGTACAACAACTGCTTTAACTTGGAAATTCCAGCTTAAAGCCTCACTCTCAGCTTTCATCAGCTACAGGCCCTCACACCACCACATGACTGCCTTTGCCCATATCAATGGGAATTATATGTGTGGCACATCACGTGCATACACGTGCTGCAAAGTGCAATCTACTGCAGGAACAACTTCCAGAAGAACAGGCTTTTGCAGCAGAAGTTTTTGACATATTTGTTGTGCAGTGATCAAGGACTTCTCCTGATGGATAAATAAGAGCCAAAGCAAGCCTTGATAGGAACTTTCCTCTTCCTGTTTTGAATCATGAGCTTGTTCACAGAAGACACGACAGTCCAAAGCTCTATGCAAACCACAGTGTCCTAATGAAGGACCTGTTCTCCCCTATTGGGGCACATGCTGATGCCAGTAAGAATTGCTTGCCTGCAGCTTCTTCCTGCTCATAAGCTGTAATTCTTTTTCCCAAATCATTTAAAGAAGTAAAATACAGTAAAAAAGAAGAGTAGCATGGCATGACCAGAGCACAGGTGATGAGGAGTCACCACAGAGGAGTCAGCATACACAGGCAGCACCTGCTGCTCCTACAACAGCAGCTTTTCAGCCTTCTACCAAAGTAATCATGTGTAGTGGTAATCAGCCCCACCAGCCCTGCCAGGAACCGGACATATGCAAACTCCACAGGAAATGCAACTCCTCACAGATATTTGTGCCTGCTCTGGGTTGGCAGAATTAGATAAGCACCACTGGCACAGATTCTCACTCCTCACACTGGTCAGGCACCTTTCATTACCAGATGAACAACAGCATTTGGTTGGCAGTAGTCAAACCAAATGTCCTCCAAGATTCGCCCCAATCTACATAATTTCTGTAGTTCCTGCCCCAGGAGAAATGTGATGCTTTGGGATTTTTAATCATCATAGGGATTTTTCAGGTTTAGTAATATTAAAATTTGGAGGGAGAGAGATGACAAGTCTCTCTGGTTTTTTTCTTATTGCAATTCTTGGTTCTGTCTAGGAGAGTTCTGGGGGAAAAAAAGACCAAAATAACCTAAAGTTCTTATAAATAAATTTCAGCTTATAAATAAACTTCAGCTGGAAAACCAAACCCAAAACTTTTGAGGTTTCCTGGAATTTCCAGCTCCGACCAGTAGATGCTTCCCTTTTTCCCTCAGCACAGACATTCTGGACCATGGTCCCAGCAGTTATAACTCATGCCCTCTAACCTAAGTGATTTCAGCTCAGCTGTTTTGACACACACTGAGACTCTGGTCTGCAGTCTGGACATTATTTTGGGATCATTTATATGAACATCCACAAAAACATCATTCAAATGCAAGACACTATTATTTGGATTCAAACTCTTAAAGTGAAGGTGGAGAGAAGCCATCAGTCATCAGCATCCTTGCACAATGACTAAAGCTCTACACATCGCTGTGAAAATTTCCTGTACCCTGTATTTCTGAAGGGATTCAAGAGCCAAAGGCAGCATTCAGAATCTCAGCAATAGCCTAAGATATACTGGGGAAAGTACAAATGTCTGCAGCTTCAGCTACAAGGTCTTTTTTTATTGGAGTCTGGTCTGCAACTCATGGAAGACAAGGAAAAGAGCAAACCACGAACGAGGTTCTGTTGCACTGAAAGCCTGTTCCCAAGCAGACAGGCTCCATTTCCCAGGAACCTCTACCCTGGTGTCACAGGGCTGTCCAGACACAACCCACTCAGCTGTAAACCGAATATCTTGGACACCAGTGCAAGTCTAGCTGTGGGAAGGCAGAGCACAGCATGGTTTAACCACTGAGTATTTACCCTTCCCCTTTCAACTACAGAAAAATATTTTATTTCTTACGTAATTTAAATGGAACAAATGTAGCTTATTTCTGTGTCCAAATTTAATTCTCAAGTAGGTTTAGAAATGGAACTACTCTAAATGAAACCAAACTGTGTTCCTTTCTGAATACATAGTTTCGGGAGCACACACAGAAGACTGCAGGCTAAACTGAATGTCTTCTCTGATTTCCAAACTGATGACAAACTCTGAAAATACATCTGAAAATATCCCTTCTCTTGTTTCCACACAGTGAAGGAGGCTGGTGGAGAGTCCATTCCCTTACAACGGGTCGAGAAAACTATATTCCAGGAAAATATGTAGCAAAGGTTTATCACGGGTAAGTAAATGCATTTCCCACAGCCTTTCAACACCACATTTTTACATATTCTCCTCTGATTACTCAGAGCTGTAATCCAAACAATGCCAATAGTGACTTGACAGACAGAAATTTTATTTATTGACAGTCTAAAATAGCTCTTTTGAAAACTGAGAACATCAAATCCACATATAAATTTAGACGAAATGGAAAGGAAAATCCTTCTTTTAAATGCTGGAAAGAGCCAAAACCACCTCAAATGGCATATAAGATATTTAATATACTTCTGTTGCGTGGACTGATCTCTAACTTTAAGACATTGATGAAGAGAGCCTATTTAGAATGGATTTTTAATATTTACATAGAGTAAAATTTAAGCTAGGTTTGCTCATGAAAAACAGGCCAAAAAGAACAAATAGAAACACTAATAAGTCATTCAAGAATGTAAACTTTCTCACTGGAAGAACTAAGGAAATTTCAGACATTTCTTGTTGCCATGACACCACTCAGGAAAAAAAAAAATTAAAGCACACACTTAAAAGTTTTCTGGCAAATGTTTTAATACCTGTTTAATTTTAAGGATATGAACTGTCAATGTCACTGTGAACTATGCAAGTGCTTAAATTTTATCATGCTTTTACATCCTCCTGAAAAAAAGATGCTTTCCCAAAGGCAGGGCAGAGATGGGGGGTAATGGAAGCTACTGTCTGAAGCTTCAACGACAGCAGACTGGGTCAAAGACATGAGAAGAACTTTAAAATAAAATGCCAGTAACTGTAGACCAGCTGAGCAAGCCCAGTTGCATGGTCAGACACCGGCTGTGGCAAAACACAGCAGTGCACCAAGCTGTGGTGAAAATTTGTAGGACTAATTCCACTTTCCCTTATCCACAAAGCCCATTAACTTAAATGGCTGGACTGTTCCCTAGAAGAAGCAAAATAATTGCAACTTATTTGAGGTTTATTCATGATACAATTTGGGGTTAACAAAAGTGGTTTAAATGAAAAAGAGAGATTTAACTAATGCCACAGATGTCATCAACATACCACACAGATCTGTCCCCAGTAACTCAGATCAAAGCAGCTCAAAAAGTTTTGTTTTCCCTAACAAGTCCAAAACTTATGACTCTTCTCTTAACCTCACAAAGGTTAATGGAACTCAAAACCAGCAAAATTTTCTCCATAAACTGGGGAAATATGCCTGAACATAGTTGAGAGAATAACTATAGAAGGCCACAGTGTTATTTTTGCAGTCACTTTTCCTGGCTAATGCAGCACTTTCATAGCCACATGCTGCTCTCTGTTTCACTGGTGTCCAAATTTCAGAATTTGTTTTTTCCTGCTTCACAGCTGGTTATTTGAAGGGCTGGGAAGAGAAAAAGCAGAGGAACTTCTACAGCTACCCAACACCAAGGTCGGATCCTTCATGATTAGAGAGAGTGAAACTAGGAAAGGTGAGACAATACAGATTCTTTTCCCTCTTGATCTCAGGCACTAACAGTTTTCATATGGCTCAGTCCAAAACCAGAAAACGTATATAATGGGAAGGTGAAGGCACCCAGTGCAGTGTGCCAGCCTTCACCAGTCACCTACTGGAAACAGGGTTATTGATGGCCATGGAAAGTTCCACAGGCATCAGCACAAACAAGACACAGTTGTTTAAACACTATTATTTACTTTGGTCACATGCAAACCTCATGAGGCAGTGCGACTTTTCAATGGAGGAAAAGTCACAGCTTTGCCTTGGTCCACAAAAGATTGATTCAAGAGGCTGGAAAACACACACCTAGTAGTGGGGGTGGCTGATAAGTGCATTTCTTATAAAAACAGGGGGGGTCTTTTATTTACTTTTAAAAAATGACAGGCCTTCAATTTTATTTTCTTTCTTTTGCTACATGGGAATTATACTGTACCAATGTTATACTTTCATTTTCTTCAATGGGGACATAGAAACAGAATCTTAGAATATCCTGAGTTGTAAGGACCCGCAGAGATCACTGAGTCCAACTCCTGGCCCTGGACCACCCCAAGGATCCCACCCTGTGCCTGAGAGCATTGTCCAAACACTTCTTGAACTCTGTCCAGCTTGGTGCTGTGACCACTTCCCTGGGGATCCTGTTCCGGTGCCCAACGATCCTCTGGGTGAAGAACCTTTTCCTGATATCCAACCAAAACCTCTCCTGACACAACTCCAGGCCATTCTCGGGTCCTGCTACTGGTCACCAGAGACAAGAGATCAGTGCCTGCCCCTCCACTTCCCCTCATGAAGATGCTGAATACATCTCTGAAGTCTCCCCTTAGTCTCCTCTTCTCCAGGCAGAACAAATCTCCCATGTTCTATGTGCTGTCTTCCTTTTCTGAAGCACCAGAACACGTCCTAATATCATAGTACTACAGATGAAAGGGAATAATACATCATCTATTCTGACATCTTGCATACCATAGGCCAATAGTTTCTTAACATCTATACAAAATTCAAAGAAATTTAGGATTAGCATTCAGTCCTTGCTAATAAATGCTGCAAAACTGTTCTAAACAAAGAAACAGAAAAATCCAAGTGGCCATTTCCTGCCAGGTCTGCATTATCAGGTCTCAGCTACTGCATTACTCGAAGCTGACTAAATCAGAGTACCAGCCTGTGAGTCTGATCTCCCTATTCAGTGGAAGGCAAACAACTTCTGTAAAGGCCTATTTCCTTTAAGCCATTTCAAAAGGTCCCATACCAGCAAAAATAAAGGGAAAGCACACCAGAAATTTAAATTCAACCAAAATCCCAGGCCATGTTATACCCTGTATTATACTTACCTATATATATAAAGTATACTATATAGTATGAATTAGGATGGCCACTCAGGTTTTTTCAGCTCTTTCTGAAATGTTTTGGGTAATGGCACCACATCTTACAGATACTCTATTCTGCTACAGATCCCCAACCAGAATTGCAGCCCTACTTTGGTATAATTAGTCCTTCTCTCTCTCCAGGGTTATATTCCTTGTCAGTGAGGCACAGGCAAGTGAAACATTACAGGATCTTCCGCCTTCCGAATAACTGGTATTACATCTCTCCACGGCAAACCTTCCAGTGCCTGGAAGACCTTGTCAACCACTACTCAGGTAAAAAGAAGTGCAGAACAAACATATTTTCCACTGGCAACTGTAAAACTATCTATCTATCAAAGGTCCAGAACAAAAAGTTTTGCCTATGTCCAAGACTTGCAAATACTGCCACAGAAAAAGCAATGGAAAAAGTTTTGGGATATACCTTTTACTTTATTTTTCATCCTAAGTAAAAATATGCTGCCCTTAACAGAATAACTGAAATCAATACAAGGACTCAGCTAAATAAAGCCAGATAGGCTCTGCCCGTATCGGTACAGGATATTGTGTGGCCACGTCAATAACACTATTTGGGCCAAAAACCAGGGTCAAGCACTTCCCTAGAGAACTTCCAAATGCAGTTTGGAGGTCAGCACAGGTCAGGGATGCCCAGCCCCTCTCAGAGCACAGCTAAAGTCAAAGCGTGAGCACACAAAACTGTTCAGCTGTGCAGATGCCATGTACCCATAGTTCTGGGTTCCAGACTCTGTTTGCCAACATGAACGTTTGCCATTCACTTATTTGCCATACAGACAGGCAGATAGCACCAGGGCATGCAACACCAGGTTCTCTATGCACATTTCTCTTAAGAAACACTAGAGCACACAACCTTATACGCAGCAGGAAATGTTCAGAAATGTTTTAAGCTTCTTTCCTGTCACTTTAGAAGTAGCGTATGGCTGGAATTTATCAGCAGAACTTATATCAAGGGGCTCATGCTGTTAGCTTAATTATAGATTCAGCTGTCACTGTTACTAATATCAGTCCAGTGGATGACACCTTTTTCAATGACAGTTTTCCAGATTTATGGCAATTTAACCTGTGTCAGAGAGGTAACTTGAAAAACGACACAATTAAGTGGCTGCAGTTACCATGCATCATAATGAGAACATTCCAAAATGAGGAAGGAAATTGCAAAAAATGAATTGCCTAAAAGTTAACAGAGAACAATAGGTTCTGTGCTTTAACAAGCAATGGGTACTGTG
Source organism: Lycocorax pyrrhopterus obiensis (assembly GCA_014706295.1). NCBI lineage: Eukaryota > Metazoa > Chordata > Aves > Passeriformes > Paradisaeidae > Lycocorax > Lycocorax pyrrhopterus. The sequence goes on along the minus strand of JACSVZ010000002.1, from coordinate 144,828,288 downwards.
TAATTTTAAGCGTGAAGTTACTATAACTGAGTATTTCATAGGTAAAACAAAAAGTGTGCTGGCCAAAGAATACACTGATAAACTGAGGAGAAAAGTCATATTCACATACAAAAGAAGCAAATAAAACTTTCAAGTCCAATGGTATAAAGAGAGGAGTAAGAATTTGGACAGGAGATATATATGTATTTACATGTTAACTAGTTGACATATTTCACCATCTAAAAATAAGCAAACAATCGAAGCCTAAAATCAGGGGTGGGGCAGAACCCAAAACTTGTAACAATTAACATTTTTACTTGAGTTATAGGTGTAAGAAGAGACATTGTTAGACTTAGCTCTCCTTCCCCCACCATGAGATGATACAGAATCTCACCCTGAAATAAGGCTCAGAGATGTAAACACCAGCACTCAGCCATGATGTTCTCTTCTTGGGCAGAAGAAAATCTGTGGTGTTCCTAGTGGAGCAAGAAGGGTGTAGAGAGAAGAAACCTCGATTCATTCCACAGTCATGTTCCACAGAAGAATAGGTGCACACACAATCCAATCTGATCTTTCTGCACTCGTGGCTGAGACAATAAGAGGCAAAAGCAGAACTCACTGAGGGCTCAGAAAAACTGGGTTTAAGTTTCTGCTCCGTCACAAACTTCCTTCTAGTCTTTGAGCAAGTCACTTTGTCTTTCTGTGTCTCAGTTGCTCACTTGTACTGCATGAAATATTCTCAACAATAAACTAAAAAGCAAATATATGAGGAAAGGAAAATATTAAGCCTGTGTTACTGTGTCCTTGCTGAGAACAGACAATTTTTTGACTGCTACTGCTGAGTTCAAAACTGTTTATTTGAGCACGCAAGTATTAACTGACTGTGCATTCATTTCCCTGTTCAGAAGTTGCTGATGGTCTCTGCTGTGTCCTTACAACACCTTGTCTTACCCAGTGCACTAACAACAACACCGTGACGAATCCAGTTCCTCCTGTGGTGATGCGGAATAAAAATTTCAACTGGAGAAGCATTCACAGGTACCACATACAACACAGGCTGCCAGAAACAACAGGGGTGTTTCCCAGCCTTGTATATACTTGTACTTGCAACACAGAACACATAGCTATTTATTTCCTTCTCCTGAAAGCAGTTTTAAAGATTGGACAATCTTCTGACATCAAGCTAACCCATGAAAACCGAACGCCCAGCTCTCTAATTGATAATCTAGGTTTAACTTTGAAAGATAGTACAGTTAGCATTCAATCATTTCTCTCATCCAGCTACCCATATATTCATTCCCTTTGGGACTCCTGAGTCCTTTCACCAAGGGGCAGGAGTGAGAGCCAGGTCACAAAGTCCAGTGACATGCACCACTGCTGACCCATCCCCACTGATGTGCAGTGGCTCACAGGTGAGCCCTGGCAGCCAGAAGTGGCTGCCCCTTGTTCACACACCAGGAAGCAGCACAGGTGCACTGAACACATTATCCCAGAATAAACCTTTCTTGTTGTGTCTCTCTCAACACACAGCCCAGTTAATGAGTTTTCTAATATCACAACTGCCACAAGAGAAAGTAGGTCAGGTTTCAGAAGCTGGGGAAACAACCACCCTCAGAAACAAAAGCACCTTTTACTTTTGAAGTGTAAATTTCCCTCTACTACTCTTCCTTCACAAAACACTAATGTGCTTACAAAGGCAAGAAAATTTTGTGCAGTATTGAGGTAATTTTTCCACAGATTAAGAAGAGACTATAGATGATACTTCCTTTTCAAGTGCCAAAAAATATTTAGATATAACTGTTGTACTGTTTTTTTGAGAAATGCTAAGTGACAGAAATGCTCGGTGATTTATGAGGCAGGAATGTTTTTATACAACAAAAATAACATTATTACATTTAACAACTGTTAATGTTATCCCAAGAGGTTCAGTCCAAGCAGCTGAAATGGTAACAAAATTTTGTTCTTTTAAAGGCTGGAGGTGACTGAAGATACCAAAAGCACCCTGGCAGCAATGGATGACTCTTGCCTCAGCTATGGCCTGAGAGAAAGCATCGCTTCCTACCTCTCCCTAACAGAGGATGACAACGCTTCTTTTGCAAGTGCCAGAAAGAAGAAATCCCAATCTCTCATATACACAGGGAGCAAACGTAAGAGCGCCCTTCACTTGCCATCTTCATACTATGAAGACTAAATACAAGATAAACAGGAAAAAACCACAAACTGATGAGCTGGAAGAGAAACCAGAGCATCCTGTGGCCCTGCAGTCCTTTGACAGCTGAGAAATACAATCAGCCCAGCTGGTGACCAAACCCCAGCAGTGCTTCTGCATTTCCTCTTCTGAATGTTAACAAGAGGCCTTCTCAAGGGTGCTATCTCAGCCATGGCATATGCTGGGAATGTTCCCAGCGCACAAGAACTGGCTCACAAGTAGGATAAAGGGAGAGAGACTTCAGTCAAAAGCCAAGTGGTGCAGGTGACTCTTCAGCAGGGGCAATGCCCAGCATTATACAAAGGTGACTGCATAGGGAAGGATGAACTACAGCTCAAGAACTTAATTAAGTCTTACTCTGGTATTCTCCATAAGGCTGAAAACCTTCTTTACAGAACCTATCTACACAGAAAAAAGAAGCCTTTTTCTTCTCAAGATAGACTTATCCATTGCCATCGAGAATGGGTCAGAAAGACGTCGATAACCCCAAGAAAGTATCTAACATCTGGCATCCAAGAAACACCTGATTACAGTGACGCCATACTTACCTTTTAGGACAAAAAATTAAAATCACTGACTTTACAAGTAGCATTTAATTAATCTGCTGGCAATGGCCTGCAGTGTCATAAAATAGTCATGAAATTAAGAACAGGTTTGATTCACTGAGAAAAGCAGTTCCTGCTTATCCCTGAGTGGGAGTTCAGGCATATCCAAACAATGTAACTCAGCTGCTCATAATAAAGCAGATAAAACAGAGAAAAAAGGGGTGTTTAAGTGAAAAGTAAAACGTGATAATATTGTGCCTAACTGCAGAGGTTGGCTTCCAAAGGTGTGACCTTTTATGTGTACAGGAAGATATTTTAACTTCGACTTCTAAAGTCAGCCACATATTTATGTATAATATTTATATTAATAGTAGCTTTTTAAATAATTAAACTAAGAGAACAAATCAGTAACAGTGGATGTTAGAGATTTTTCCTAATTTCTTGTCTGAAGAGAGTTATGTCAAATTGTAATTACACTTTCCATCAAAGCACTTAAGGATTAGAGGGTTTTCTGAAATTTCATTTATTTTTTTACATGTATGTACCCTTTTCTAAGTGATAAAAGAGCAGGTAGCATGTTCCTTTGAACCTGCCTAGTGATTGTTTCTAAACTGAGCAATCATTCATGTCTGCTGCAACCTATGTTCTCGAGCTGAGTCGGTTTCAATCCAATATTCTCTTGTACCTTTTTGCACAGATTTGGATCATGAAGGTTTGGAGAAATAGAGTATTGGAGAGATTATATAAAAATATATTTCACCTGTAAACACCTCTTAGGAAAAATCTACCTGCTCTTTAGGTCTTGTGTCAGGTCATTTGCACTAGCAAGAAAGGTTCAGAGATCAAAATATTTCACGGCTTATTTAAACATATTTCAGAACTTAAAGGATGAATATAATTTGGCCAGTAAACATTGAACCCCCAAAAGCAAAAGAAGCTCAGGAACTCTAGGCATTTGTATAATCTAATTACTGTTACTGATTATTCATACATTACGGTGACTGCATTTTATCCATGAAATGTATATGGGGAGCATTACAGATTTCTAAGTCATGACTTGTATTTATTCATTAAAATATTATTCAGTAGTTACTTTGTGTTGCTTTTGGAAAATGGAAAACCTAGTGTGCAACTGGTACAAGCACCCAGCCTTGCAATGCCAGAGCCAGAAGGTATCTTTGGTGGAAGGTGACAAAAGAATCCCCGAGCCCGCACAATTGGCAGGGCTTGGACACACTCTGTGAGAAGGGGATAAGACATGTTCTGATGTTGACAGTTTCAACAATCACAGACCAGTTCAGCTTGGAAAGGACCCCCAGGCATCCTCTGGTCCAACCTGCCCTGTTCCAGCAGGGCCACCTTGAGCCATTTGCCCAGGATCATGTCCAGATGGCTTTGGAATATCTCCAGAGATGGAGACTCCACAACCTCCCTGGGTGACCTGTGCAGACACTCTGTCACCCTTACAGTAATTACATGAGAAAGTGACAAAAACTAATTAAATGTGCCATAGGAGTGGCTGGATTTCACAGATGGTTACAGGGAAATTCTGAGAGGTCTGGCCATTTTTACAATTAACTGAAAGACTATATTGGGAACCTTTTGGGAAACATGAGTTTGCAAGGGATGACAGCCCCAAGGTGATTTTATACAAATCTGACACTACCTACCTGAAATGGTATCAGAAATGCAAAATTTGGGTAGGGATGTAGCAAAACTGGGATCATGAAGAAAAGTAACCAAGAGAGGTGGTTGGTTTCTTTGAGAGGGACTGAGACTGGTAAAGGAGGGAAAAAGGAGATGGGAAAAGAGGGAAGAAAGGGGATCTAAAGAATAGCTAATTGCCAGGATCAGGGATATTTAGGGTCCATGTCAGACAGCCCTGCATCTGACTGCAGTAGTTTCAGAAGGGAAATAAACCTTCTCTTTCCGCTATTGTCTGATCTGCTTCCATGGCCAGGAGGGACCTGGCGTCTTCCCTTGCACTGGGTGGAAGAAGGCTGGGAGCTGCCCTTGTCACCCACCAGGAATGCCAGGAGAGGATACCTAACACAGGAAAGTCCCTGCAATCCATACATTGATCCAGTCATCTACAGCAAAACTGCACTGGTAAATAAATCAATTAATCAAGAAGATGAAGTCGAATGCCAGGCTAATACTCTTAAACCATTTAAAAGAAGACCATAATCACCTATACCACTTATTTCTGATCATACTACTGAAAGATGAAATAAATTCTAAAAAGTCCCGATTATAGCTTCGCACTGATTTGTACAATCTGTTTTCAGATTTGTTCCAAACAAAAGCTATTATAGGGCAGACAGGAAACTCAAAAACATTTTGCTATTTCACTTGCACATTTTCTGGTAAAGAAAGTTTCATACACCCCACCTCTCTGCATGCTCAGGAACAGCATGGTTTTATCATGCATAACAAAGACAGAAACAAGGAGCACAAAGCTGACTTTTGCAGAAGAGCTGTATTGCTTCATGAGATTTTCCTTCAGGAAAGCTATATCTGGTATATATTCTCAGTTTCATTATTCTTAGTCTGTGTGCATGTCCTTTTTTACAGTAAAATTAAAAGTACTGAATGATGTTGGTGTCGTGGAACAAAAGCAAGACACGACCCTTTACAGGAGCTGTAAGTGAAAAACCAACTCTGGCACCACTTAAAAAAAAAAAAAAGAGAGATCAAGTATATTTTTAGGTTACAAGGTACTGCTATTGCTGCTTACTTTTTATTTTGTCAGCGTATTTCACAAGAAAACTAAATCCACTGTGAGGCTGTCAGGATAAATAATTAACACTACTCTGAAATCTGAAATTAACACTACTCTGAACTCAGTGGAGATGCTGCTTTTGCCAAGACAGTGGTCTGCACAGTCCTAGGAAGAAAATTGTTATAAACACTAGAAAAGTGGGAAGAATTGGTGCACCTGTCTGCTTATTGCATTTGCCAGGGTTTTCCATTATTCAGTGCTCTGCTGTGGAAGAAAGAATGAGTTTAATTTTTTTTTTTTTAATGAAAGAAAATATAGAATGTGGAATTACTCTCCAGAAGCAACAATAAGAAAATAGGTCCTTGCATGTCTCTTCCATAAGTGGCTCAGTTGTTAAATTGCACTGTGTCAAGGCCCCATCCTCAGCTGTGTGAGTAAAGGGTTTGTGACTTCAAAGTAGGACGAAACTGAGAGAAAAGGACTCTGGGTCTTCTAGCAAATTAAATTCTATTCCAAAAGCTGACTAAAAATCTAGGAACTGTGTGAGGAATTATCTGAGAATTACACAAAAAACCCAATTAATAAGCAGCAATTTTCAAAAACTGTCCCCACTAGACTTATGCAATTATAATAAACTTATATCCATGGTGATGCAAAAGGCAAGTTATATTTCCTGAAGCAAGGGCACAGTGAAGAAAAATTAGGTACTGAATTAAGATGTCATTACTTTCAAGGCAAGATTTTATTTAATTGGGCCCTCAGCTTCCTGAACCAAGAATCCTATCCCACTGCTCACTGTTCCAAGGCAACACTGCTAGCAGAAATCATTTTTTCCAAGTATCATTTCTGCTGGATGGATAACTTCCTCTGGTGATTAAGCCTCATTTCAGAGCACACTGAGCTTATCTGAGGCTGTGAAGATAAATGGCAGTATTGATGCTGACAAAACTGATCTCAGAGTCCTGAGATTCAACACAGGAAAGGCTGTAAGAATATGGATCACTTGGAGTGACTGAAAAATGGTCTAAGCTGACAGGGAACAACCCCATCTGTAAACCGATTTTTACTCTTTGAAACTTGGTTTTTCTTTTAAACGAAATCTGTCATAAGATCCAATAAAAAGACTGGATACTTAACATGTGGGAGTTTGGCTCATCAGTTTCAGGGTCTAAAAGCTGCTGACCAGCAACCATATTTGTGGAATGGAAACTAAGCTGTTGTACCTACAGGTTATGAAACAAGTTTATTTATATAATACACAAAAAACCACAGTGACGAAAACTGGATTCTTACTATGAGTAAATCAAACACCAAAATGCATCTCTTGTACATCCTGGTGAAGCATCCAGCTCCTGGAGATAACAGTCACAGGTGAGATGAAAAATAACTACAGCAATAACAGCCCTGTTAGTGCTGTCAAGGTACGGCAGAAATAAAACCAGCACCCACACACTGCAACATCCTCGTCTCTGTAACAACATCCTTTCACAATGCAGGTGGAGCTGAAGCAGGAATGGAACTTACCATCAACAGCACTCTCCTGAAAAGGTCCGTATCCGCTGTCTCGGTGAGCAGGTGGATGCTGGTGACATCCGCCCCGCCGCGGTCGGCTCCCAGAGAAACCCGGCTGGGGTCTCCCCCGAAGCTGGCGATGTTCTGCTGCACCCACCTCAAAGCTGCCAACTGATCCAAAAGGCCAGCGTTTCCACTCGCCTCAGCAGAACCTGATGTAGAAAACAAAATACAGCTGAAAAGAAAACGATAAACACTGAAGTTTTGAGTAAATGTTACATTTTGAGCAGCTCTTGCAGCTGAAACTTGACAAAACTGATACCAGAGTTTAAAAGTCTGAGGTGGTCGCTTTCAAGGTAATCATTTCACACACCAACTCCATTTCAGTTTTTACCACTCCACAGGGCAGCCCTGGAGGTGCCTCTTTGTCTGTCCCAATGACAGAAAGATAACACTCCAACTTCTAAGCTTCACTAGGACACATCATGGCAGGAGACTTGAATCCAGGCTCAAGTATCCACAGATTTAGCCATAAGATTCTTTTTCTACATAAGTAGCTCAATCTTAAAATGAATTGAAAGCAAACAAAAAAAATCTATGTGTTTGCCAAGTTCTCAAGTTGGAAGGGACCTATAAGAATTACTGACTGTTTCCCTGGAGTACATCTGATTATATGTTTCCTTCCTACATCCCTTTTACACTTGCCCTGCCTGACCAATCATAAATCACAACATCTTGAATTTTTTTACACTCTTCCAGATATTATTTTAAAACTTATAATATTTCTGTCTATATCCTTTGAGACTGTCCTATGTCTATCTGATAGAAATCTGATATATATATATATTCATATTTTTGTAAACATAAAAACAAACGAATAATTAATCGTGTACTTCTCATGCCTAAGTATGAGCACTTCCTTTTCAACACCAAGAAGTGGTAAGCTGATACTTTGATTAATAAGAAACTTATGCTGAAAGCATCTAATGATGCAACCCTGTAGGTAAGATTGATTTTATGTCAACAAAAGCAGAAATAAGTCATTCCTCCATGGTCTGTAAAAAAGGAACAGAAAATGATCATTCACTGTCTACTTCTTTTTAATCCACAATGAGCCATTCATTTTCAAAGTTTTAAAATTCTTCACATTTAAAACTTGGAAAAAACCAAAAACCCACAGGATAAAACAGAAAAGCCATGAATAGAAAAACAGCTGAAACTATTTGTTTCTTCCACTGCCAAGACAAAATAGTACAAGTTTAAAATAAGGGTAGGTTCAGAAACTAGTGAATCAAAGTTAACAGAGTATGGAATAAAAAGTTGCCACTTCTTGGACAGGTCTTGGGCAAAGAGCAGTAAAAGTGCACATCCTTTGCACTGCTGTAATGAATTACTGAGGTATCAAACACACCAGTTTACATAGCAGAATAAATATAGAGCAGAACAGATTACTGGTAACCTTGCAGGGCTTAGAGATGCCCACACTACAACAACCATTGTTAGGAACAGCCTTTCGGTAGGGCAGCCAAAAACTGAATGGCCCAAAAAACTATGACCTATAGCCATTGTTTCAGATGATCAGTCCAAACCACACCAGTGAAGCAATGGAGGAAAAGCTTTCCCTGCTTAGTCTTTTTGGTTCTGTGGTTGTTTTTTTGGGGTTTTTTTAGTTTGTTCTGCACACCATGACCAGTTCCCAGAGTTCTCAATCCAGCAATAAACCCACTCTTTAAAAAGGAAATCTCATTTTAAGGGCTTGCTCCACCCCTATTGAGACTACTCCAAAGGAAGTGAAATCACAGAATCCTTCAGGTTGGAAGAGACTCTTAAGATCATCAAGTCCAATTGTTAACCCAGCACTGCCAAGCCCACCACTAAGCCATGTCCCCAAGTACCACACCTACATGTTCTGAAATATTTCCAGGGATGGTGACTCCACCACTGCCCTGGGCAGCCTATTCCAAAGCTTTACAATCCCTTTGGTGAAGAAATTTTTATGTGCAGATCCATGTAAATATTTTAGCCACACGATCTGCCTTGCTACCAGTATACCAAACAAAAAGACCTAAGAGGGAAACATAACCAGTTCCTTTTTCCCTGGCAAAAACCACAACCGGGTTGTGAAATACACCCCACTGGAGAACAGATGCATGCATGGACATTCATAGGAGTTAGACTGAAAGAAACATGTCTGCCAGGAATCTTTTCCACTGCCTTTTTGTAGGAAAAGATCACATTCCTAAGGACCACAGGAAACTGAAAGAAACCAGAGTCCTTGTGTGCTTCCTTCTGTTATTACTAAACAGGAGAAGAACAATAGTGCTAAATAAAAGCACGAAAATCATTCTGTTTTATATGACTTCATGGAAACTTAAAAGAATAAAACCTAAAACCATGACTGTCTTCTCCAAATTCTTACCATCCATATCACTGGCAATTTACCTTAATTTTTCTGAATGCAAAGCAAGAGGTGAAGGCACTAGTAAGAATGTGCATCACTTTTTGCCACATTAATGGGTGACAGCAAATTAAATTAAACATCTTTTTACACTTAGAAGAAGAAGAGCTCTTTCACTTTTTGCAAAAGCCCTGCCACTGGGAGATCAGAACAACTGTAGAACTAACAAAAACTCCATTCAAACAAAAGAAAATCTGTTGTTTTCACTACCCTTCAATTCCCTAAAAATCCATTTAACTTCTTCCTTTCTAGTTTTGTAATTTATAACAACTCAAGAGGATTCAGCACTTTGGACAATGAAATTAATATTATTCACAGATTCATAACTTTTATTTCTAACTGTAGGGCCTTCTAACAGTCCTGCTTCAAGGTCCTAAGGGTGAACTTCTGTCCCCTTTGAACCCAATTACAAAAGTTCCAAAGGACCAGGCGAGAGACTGGAAAATTAATGGTTAATGACTTAAATAAGCAGCCATTTGTTGTCACAGCACCAAGCCTGACAGAGCTCAAGGTGTGTTTGGACAACACTCTCAGGCACATGGTGGGATTTTTGAGGTGTCCTGTGCAGGGCCAGGAGTTGGACTTCCATGATTCTTGTGAATCCCTTTCAACTCAAGATATTTTATGAGTCTAGAACTGTACAATTTTCCCAAACACACATAAAGGACTTCCCAAAGAGGAAGAAGCCAGGAAAGACTGCACTTTTCCTTGGCCACAGCTCCACAGTACAGAGGAGCAGGAGAAGATCCCCAAAAAGTCCCCGCTTGTAATGCATCATCTCTATCTGAAGGTTTGCAGGAATGCCAACCACGTACACCAAGCCCATGTATTGACAGTTTTGGACATGCAGGCAGAACCCTGTGAAAAAGAGACTGGATACTTTCCCTGATCCCTAAATTATAGACCATCATATAAATACTGCTACATCATATTCAGCCCAGCCACCAGTTTCCAGTTAAGAAGAAACCTAGGTGAGTTTCACAGGGCTGAAGGAGGGTGGTGGGTAATGTGTGGGCAGCGCTATGTAATGGAAGCTCCCACAGCACATATCCACACTGCATTTGGCTCTAGACAAAATGAAATGATGGTATCACTTTCATAAACATTGGGTTTGCACTGATGAAAACAGTGATTTTTTTCCCCACATACACCCATAACCAACCTCTTATCTAAATAAGTAAGGAACTTGTAGTGCCATCTCTTTATTTACAGAATGAAAGACAGGCTTTGCTGGAAGTGAGCTTTGAACAAAACAGTAAGCAGAGAAGGGCAACAATAACCAATAATTGCAACTCCAACCCCAAATTAGGCAAAATCAACATCACTATCAGTGAACACTCAAAAGAATCATAAGTCTGTAGGTCAGGTATTTTCAAACATGGCAAATATGACCTCCTAAAGGTCATAAATGTATTAAAATGCACACTAAAGAGACCAAAGATTGCCACCAGACTGAAAGAGTTCCACTTGAAATTGTTGCATTTTTTCTCCATGAGTCTCTACCTTAAGTTCCTCTGCCCCAGGCAGAAGTGAAAGACAGTAGAAAGAAAAGTGTTCCCTACTTGCTTAAAAAGGCAAGGCTAAAAAAAGGCAAAATAAAAAAAAAAAAAAAAAACAATCCCCAAGACCAGATGGCAGAACTAAAAAGGTTTAGGGAGATTGAATACGTTTTCATGCGTACATGCCTCTTTGTACAAGACAAAATCCTTTTTGTAATGGGGATTTGTATAATTTTTAATAGCAATTAGTATTAAGAGGCAAGAGAGGAACAAAAGTCATTTACACTGGAATGTGGAGAAGGGTTGCAAACAGAACATGCAAATGTACAGTCACATCCAGGACAGTATAGATTCAGATTAAATGTTGCAAGTCCTTCAGAGAAGTCAGGCTGAACGCTGAGGAACCAATCAACCACCTTTGTGCCATACTTTTCATCCTTTCACATCCTTCTTTCCATGGACCTGAAGTTATCTGTCTCTGCCTCTTCCCCACTCTGACATGGGCACAGGAGAGCATCAGTAAAATGTCATGGATGGAACAGGTTGGAAGTTGGAGCCATTGAAAACCGTACCCACAATGGTAGACCACTGGAATTAGCATGAATTTTGATGACTAACCTATCTTCACATGTGTCTGCAAAACTCAATATACAGAATCTCATCTCCAATCAGAAGTCTAGCCAGTGCTTTGATATAGATACTTGGGTTTGGTTTGCTGCTGTCCCTGTTCCCCCAGCCTCTCCCCTTTCTCTTCTGATCAAGTCTCCACCATTTCTCAGTCGTACTTTTTCAAAAATTAAAATAATTGGTGAAATATATAGATTTTTCAAGTTAAAAAATAACTTTAAAAAATAAAAATCAGAAACAGAAGTGTTACAGAATGCATAATTGTGTTTGCTCTGGGAATCTATGACTTACCAGTGCTCAGGAAGCCAAAGACACTGACCCGGTAGTTTGCCATCACGACAATGACGCTACCAATGGCAGCCAGGTATGATCCATCTAGGGTTGTCTTTCCCTCCTCAGCGTTGTAACTCCCCCCATTGTGGAAGAACAGCAACACTGACATGTTTTTGACCTGCCATGACAATGACCAGATCAATATTCCTGTAGACAACTTTGGTACGTCACTGATGAGAACACAAGCAGCTTCCTCATGAACATTATCTAAGCCTTTTAAAGCTCTTTAACAATGATCATAAAGAGGGGATATCTGCCTATCTGTCTGGAATTTAAGGGGTGTTGTCCACAATTGTCCACAAATCATCCACAATGACCTATATATCATTAAAGAGGGCACCATCTCCAGTATAAAGAAGATCTAGCAGCTCCACTTTGTTCCACCAGCCAACATCTTCTCTAGGCCAGCTCCTTCTGCCTTGGCCACTGAGCATGTGGTGTGCTTGTCTTTGCTAGACCACATCTGCTTTACACAAACATGCAGGAAAACTTCAAACAAGTGAGAAACAGGAGAAGGAAAAGGCCTGTTGGGTTGCTCCATCTTGAGTAAGACTAAGTCAATAGCTGTGCATAGCTGCTTCCTGCTCTCAAGTCTTCAGCACTCAAACACTGCTTAGCCTCAAAAATGTCACTTGACATTGATATTGATAACACTGCATGCTCCTTCAATCTCCATGAAAATTATCCCCTACCAGACACATAGAGGGATCCTTCAGAGAGGACTTTGTCTCTGCAGAGGAGAGACTCACATCTCACAAAGCACAGAGGGACTCTGCCACAAAAGAGCCCAGCAGGATTCCTGGAATGGCAAGGAGTCCTGGTCTGCACCCATGTTATCACTCCTGGCAGAGCCACCTGATTTTGCACAGAAACAGAAGCTTTTTCCCAAAGCAGCACCAGGTGTGGACCCCCTGCGCGCACACAGCAGGGCTGCAGCCAGGCTGCTGCTGCATGAGCAGCAAAAAGGCAGAACAGCCCCAGGACACCTCAGCACTTACCAGCAGGTTATAGGTCTGCCAAGATGACACTCAAAAGAAATATCCTTCAGTGAACATAAGAGGGGAGCTTGGTTTAGTTTTTTCCTTTTTTTTTTGTTTTTTGTTTTTTTTTGTTTCCTGTAGCAGCATCAAAGTACATCTGGGGTTGGTTTTCCCTGCACCTAGAGGGCAATGGGCTCTCTTGCTGTTATTTTCTGGATGGAGCTTAGCTAAACACAGCAGTCCCATCTGTTCTGGCAAAGAATGTCTCCAGCAAAAACACAAATGGCTGTATGGGAGAAGCAGCAGAGCAGTGATGGCTGCAGCATCCTGCAAAATTACAGGTTAGAAGGCAAACTACACTCAGCTGCCCTTAATTTGCACAAAATTGTGTGCAATCCTCACTTATCTCTCTGATGAATCATTTCAGGGGCTTCTTATGAACATGACAATGTTGCCAAGAAAACACAAGAAATTACAAGCACTGAGACAGTTGTTTTTTTTCTCATGAACTTCTTTTGAATTGAAACTGCCTAACTTGTAGTGCCTTGTCCCTGGTTCCCATTTCTGCACCGCATGCAAGACAGAGAGAGATGGGGGTGAAGAAAAAAGTGAAATCATCTGTTATCACATGGAAATTCATTCTGAAATACAACCACATCGAGTTGTGTCAGCTAAAATGGTATTAACCATTATTTTGAGCCTGCTCCATCCCCTCAGCTCAGCATGGTTAAGCCTGAGGCTCACACTAAGCATTTCCCAAGTGTCCACATCCTCAATAGCACTATGACCTCCAGCTGACCTGTAAATTGCATATTGCATTACTCTAAGTGACTTCACACAATAAAAAGCTTAAGAAGGGCAAAGATGGGCAGTAAAATTTGGAAATGGCAAACCAAAACAACAGCTGCAACAGATATGGAGTAATTCAGGGGAAGATTGAGCACTGGGACTGTGCACAGAGCCAAGTGTCTGGATGCAGCATTACCATTTCTGGTCTGCACCAAGCCCTGGTAAGCCCAGCAGCTCCATCATGGTCTCATGACTGCGGGGGCTTAGGTCCCATGTGTAAACCCTAACGGGGGAACGAAATTCAGCAGCCACCAGGAAGCTGCAAGTCAGCTGGAAGTCTGAAAATCTTCATAATATTCACAACCATCTTGTCCATCACAGAATGACAGCATGGTTAACCTTGAAAGGGAACACTGTAGGGGCCATCTGATCCAACCTCCCTGCTCATCCTTCTGTAAAACACTTGATGAGCTACTTGGCAGGGATAGATTTAAACTCAAGCAAGACTGCCAACCTCCCGTGCTTTTACTACTGTACAATATTGCTCTGTAAAGAATTGAGTGCAATGGGGATGATGCACTAAGGAGGGGAATGTGCAGGAAATGGAGTACGAAGAGACATGGTTTCTATTCCTATTTAATGGAGATTTTAAAGTCTTGATCTTACAATTGAACCCTTTCTAAATAAAGGCAAAGCGCAGCTTTGCTTTGCTAGTGTGACAGGTGGTGATGATTATAGGAGGGAAAAAGTCAGAAGTGCCAATTTAACTGTGGTACATGTAGCTATGGAAGCAAAATGATGTAATTCACCTTCTTCATTGCTTGACACTTTGAGAGTCCTTCAGTGACAGACAGCAGCCCCTGCACAGTGCTCTTTTTCAGGCTCAAAATGCTCCTGAATGACCTCTGCATTCACTTCTCTCTGGGAGATTTTATATTCCATATTTACTAGCTAATTTAACTTTCCATGGGCTGAAAATATATAACTATCTCTCTGTATGTGAGCAAAAAATAGAGCTCGCCACAAAAAGAGGGAGGAAAATGCAATGCCTTCTGTTCCCAGCTACTTCTGCAAAACCAGAAGTTTTAGTCCTCTCTTGGACTAGACTTATGCATGTGAAACTGATTTTCTTGATTGGACCTACTTCTACCTTACACGTCTACAAAAGGCAGGAGAGATTCAGTTCACAGGGCTGACAAGGAGAAGAGACGAGCCTATTTAGCCTGGTAGAAAATACAATGCTTTCAAATAAACTATCTTGAAAGCAGCTCTTAAGCATAGATGGCAAACTGCCTGGGACGGTGACCTGATGTTTTCAATAAGTGGTGGCTGCACTCAAGGCAAAATGACAGTCTCATGCTGCAGGGAGAAGACAGACTGCTGGTCTCTCTGATGATTAAAATGGGCCTGCGAGGGACTCTGTGCTGCTGTCAGATTGCTAAGCCAGCTCTCTCCAGACATGCAGTATGACAGACTCATAAATTTCTATTACAACTACCATCACCTTCTGAAAATTGCCAGTACTGCGGAAAGAAAAAGTTCCTGTCTCTGGGTCCACTCTTCAATGGGATTCACATGTTATTCAGCATCTTTATCCCCAGCCCCCCAGGGGATGGTCAACCATTTTAGCTTGGCTTTAACTTGAAGCTTTCTTTTATATCTGTTTAGAATGAGAAAATCAAGAACTTTCCAATGACAATTCCTCATATTGTACCAGTGGCCCAGTCATTTTTGAAATGTCTATTTTTAAGCTCTGTGAGCTGGCCACAAATCTAGCATTGCTTGCCACCCTCATTTCCCAACAGACCTCCCACAGATGTCAACAGGGGAACAGTAAAGATGAGGGTGAAAAAAAACCACCAGCAGCTCCCTGACTGGTGGTAAGTGTTGATGTATTGTATTGCATTATTGTCTCCTGGACAGATGGTCTCCTTGCAGGAACACTGCCATCTCTGTCCTTAATTTCTCCTCCTTTGCTGCCACCTTCTTCTCGTGTTTTGTTTCCCTGTCTCTCTCTTATTTCTAGCTTTTTAGTGTGCTGTCCCCTAGTTACCCAACACGGCTCACACAAAGCCTGTAGGGAATACTCTAGGAAGTAAAAACACCAGAGCACCTGATTTAACTTTGCAGGCTTTGTGAACAACACAGGAGAAACAGCCATTCATGCCAATTAAAAGTACTTTGGAAAGAGACAATGTTCAGCTACAAAAAAAAAAGAAATCGACTTTAATTATATCTCTTACTTACAGTGGTGGCAGGAACAAAGATGTGCAGATACAGACAGTCTTCACTGACAGACTGTGATGGGGCCTCTCCATCTCCTGGCTGCCAACATGCTGCCCTAGAGACATAGATTGAGAAATTTACAATGAAAAAGGCTTGTACTCTTCTTCCACTGCTTCTACTTCTTCATATTT
The DNA here is from genome assembly GCA_014706295.1 of Lycocorax pyrrhopterus obiensis. Lineage (NCBI taxonomy): Eukaryota > Metazoa > Chordata > Aves > Passeriformes > Paradisaeidae > Lycocorax > Lycocorax pyrrhopterus. The sequence goes on along the minus strand of JACSVZ010000002.1, from coordinate 144,812,218 downwards.
TGATGCATTAAGTTAATAAAATCTTTACATTTGTAAACCTTGATCGCATTTAAAACTGTGCCCACCTATAGGTTAGTGTGTGGGTTTGTATGCACACACATAATGCATTGTATTTGTGTGTCTAGATCCCTTCCTCAGAATCCCTGCCTCATTCTAAAATGATTAAAACTTGAAAATATGCTTTCAAAAACCCCACACTTTACATAAAAGGCACAAAATTAGCATTAACTGCAAGGGGAGCAGGGCTGGGGATCTCAGGCACACTGTCCCCTTCTATTGGCTGTACAACTACAAAATCCGATCTTTTGCTGAAATGCTGGTTCTAAATTTAAATTTCTAATAATCTGTGGGCTACATACATTTTTATTTTTTTTTAGTGGTCTGTGGGCTACATTTCTTTGTGTTTAATTTAATTTCTAATGGTCTGTGGGAATATTTGGTAAGTTCAAAATTTTAATGCATTTTTAAAATCTCTGCTCTAAGCATCATAGCAGACCATTAACAGTGTGAATTAATATTAAAAGTACCCTTTCAATAGGAATTCAGCAGCCAACCGTGTAGAGAAAATAATTTTCTGGCCATCATCTGAATGAGATTCATCTGCTCAAGCATATCAAGCTTGAATCAAGTGGATGATTTTTGCTGTTCAGTGACAAGCTACTTTGGAGCCAGTTCCTCCAATTTCACAGCTATATCCGTACCACACAATGAGTTATGGAAAAAACTCACCATTTATTAGTGAAGAAGCCAAAAGAGGCTTTGGGAAAGGTGGTAATATCTCAGAGAATTATTTCCAAATTACCATTTTTAATGCCCTTGTAAAATTTTGTCCTAAAGGTGTGAAGAAATTATTAGAAAACTACAAGCAAAAGGACCAGACCTAATGGAATGCTACAATTTTTTTTTTTTTCCATAAGAGAGATTCCTAGGATGGTGATGTCACTCAGCAACTTTCACACTGACACAGTGAAGCACATCATCTCCAACCAAAACTGTTAAAGCCATTTTAGCCAGACAAAATACAAAATCCCAGGCAGGAAACCTTCCAGGACAATAGGTCTTACACTATTAATCATACAGCTTTCCACAGGGCAGCAGGGATCATCACCCATGATCATGGATTTTTTTCTCCAGCTCCCAGGAGAAAGGCTGCCACCTGCTGAAGCAAGTCCATAGCTCTTCCAGCAGCTGGAGACTTCAATAGCTGGCTGGGGTTTTGGGTTGTGTTGATTTGCATTGATTTTGGTAGGGGTTTTCAAGTTTTTTTAGTCTTTTATCAAGTCCAAACTGAAAAAAAAATATTTCTCTTCCACTCATAATGGCACTGTGCTAATGCGAATTTCTTATATACAAATATTGAGCAGCATCAATATAGAATCCTAAAAAAATCAACAGTTTCTTTACATAAAGTGAGGTCTCTCCAATTTCCCAAACATACATAATTGTTTTTTTAACCTTAAATGAATAACAGAAGATAATGGCACTGTGGATAGGAAGCACTGTGAATTCAAAAGACAGGAACAGATTAACTAAGGTTCCTAAATTGTTTTGAAAATCTCAGCCAGGATGCTCATTGAAACCCCAGGTCTTCAAGGGGAGGCCACAAAGGCAGGTGGGTCTAACTAAGCCCTACAGGACACCACACTGTGGCTCAGACAGCGAGAACTGGTGCTGTGTGTGCTAAACTAACATCTCTATACACCTGAGGAAACAAAAAGCCACGTCCCACCAGATCTCTTCGATGTACATGAGGTTGTGGCTACTGTGGTTATGCTGTTCACACCTCCACAGCTCAGGTGCAACCTGAAAGACGGGATCACCAAAGGCCAAACACACTTTCAACTCCCCAGGTATTTGCCTTTTAATAGGTTTTGGACAGAAGAGATTGATCTTCTGGGTCCTTCAGCCTGATCTCCTGGACACTACTAGGCAGAGAATTTCTATATGAGGCCCACGGCTTCTGGTTACATCAGTGTTTAAGTGTCCCTGTTGGATTAAATGTCTACAGATTTATGCCTCAGCAGGAGGAAAATGTATTTGTATAAATAAAATAAATACCTGTATAAATACTATTCAGAATGAAAATGGACTGGCAGCAGACAGTTGGTGGGGAGTTATGCAGAGATTCAAGGCAACGGAGTGTACTGGAATTTGCCTTTTCTCTTGAGGTACTTGCATGCTTTAACATATAGATGGAGAAATTATCCTCTTTGCTAATCAAAGTCTCAAACTTGTGTTTATCTGTACTCTGTAGGTTGCTTTGCAAGAAAGGACACAAATATTGTGGTCACCACTCCAGCAGCTTTCACACCCCTGGATGGACAGGCACTCCTGCAGATGATCACGGGGGTTCCTTACCGAGCCACTGTGGCATTCCAGGTTTCCACCGAAGCAAAAGGCTCTGGGGGACTGAAGCGCCTCTCTCCAAGGGGAGGGGCAGCGTAAGGGATCCCCAGGAACTGGCTGATGTTTCTCCATGCTGATCCCACGCGGATCACCTGGGATTTGCCCATCAGAAGTCCGTGGGATGGGATGTACACGGTTGGGGTTGAATCTGATTCAGAAACGGGCAGGAATAAATCTGTCATAGGGGGAACAGAGGAAAAAAAAATTTTTTTTCTAGTATCATTTCAGAAATGAAAATTAGACCAATTTCCCATAGTTTTAAACTGTTAAGTGTCCACTTCTTCAAATGAAACATAAATTTGTGTTAGTTTTCCTATTAAAAAGTTCATTAAAAAACAGCTGAGTGATACCTCCTGCTATTTCTCTCCTAAAACAATGTATTTCATAGGCAAGAACAAAATTCTAAGTCATGGGACTAAAACCAAACCTGTACAGAGCAATAAACAAACAAATCTAGCTTTTATGTCTCAGTTTGTGATTTTGTTTAACTTGGCAATGATAAAACCCTTTTTCTCTTGTTGAGTTTCAACCTAGAAGGTTCTCTTTGACTTCACAGAATTTCAGTGAAAAGAAAAGGAAAATTTTCTTCCCTTCCCCCTTATTGTTACCTGAGTTCTAATTATCGCTAATAAATGAAACAATCAGTATTACACAAAACAAAAGCAGTCTCTTTAAAAATCAAGGGGAATAAATCCAACAAAACTTATAGTTTCAAATAAGTATGTAACCAAACAAGAGAATTTTTACTTATCTACCCTGTCTACATGACTTCTTTTTCTATCTTAAATAATTTTCACTTCTTTAAAATATTATTTCATCCTATTTAAGGAGCAAGGATATCTGGTTTTTTTGTTTTCTCAAGAGATTGTCCTTACTACTTTCAATTGACAGTGGCTTTTCAACACTCCTAGTGTTATTGTCTGAGTTTAAAAGGAAGAGCATATCAAAGCATCTTCTGCAGATGAAAAGGAAGGAGTTGGATTTTCATTACTGTTGTTTGATTTTACTATTCTGCACTTTCTAAAACATCTTTCATAAACTAGACTTCCTCTGTTATGCCTGCTTCAACACTAGAGGGCAACACTATGATTTCATGCATTTTTAAAACAGTATTTGGGGACATTTTTCCCATCCTCCGGGCTGTAACTCCACTGAAACAGCCATGGACAAGTGTCTAGGAGACATCCATATTGCTTTATGTCTAGTGAGGAATTCCTCACTCCTCCATTCACAAGAATTGTGCACAGGCCACCACAGATGAGGTCCTTCCTCCACAGCCTTAGCCTGTTCTTACCTTGTCTCCTATAGATATAGGTAGCAGGTTCTTTGAGTAAAACCCAGCAGCGGTGCCCTTGCAGGCCATGTGTGCATATCTGTGTATCAGGGTAGAACAGGCACCTTATGGCTGAAGGCTGGGTTTCCAGTGTAACCACTGTACATGACTGGTTCTTTGAACAAGCTGTGAAATCAAACATCAAGAAAAAGAGCAGGTAAAATGTATTCTCATAGTATTTTGTATGACATTGTTACACTGTTCTTAAAAGAAAGGTTTTACAACAGGTGAAGCCACAAGGATATGACGTAGTTCTAAAGATGAATAATGAGACATAAATGTCCTCAAATTCCCATAACAGTCTCCAAAATAGCCAAAGGACAGAAGGTTATATTGTTTTAAAATGGAATAATACAGCAAAAGAACTATTATCACAGGTTTTAGAAAGAGAAAACCATCATCTAGTAAAGTGCTGATAACCTTATCTGAATTCCAATAGTCCCCAGTGAGTAAGTGGGAACTTTCCCTTATTTCTACCACTCTACGGCATTGAGGATTTCCCAGTCATGTGAAATTAAAGGACTCTTTGCTGTCTAGTCAGGCTATAGATAAAAGCACTTCTCTTTGCTGTTACTGCAGCTCAAGCCCTGCTTCCTGCCAGCTCTCAGTTAACCCTCCCTCACACACCACTGACACAGGTTGCTTTAGGTAATGGCAGGTGGGTTTCTCATCTGTCCCATTTGATGAGCTTCCCTTAATTGTTCTTGAGAAAAACAAGACATCATTGCTTTAATTATTTGCTACAATATTGTATAATGCCTGGAGAAGTAAGAGATCTCTGTGTCCAAGAGGTGTCAAAATTACCTAATCACTGTATGGCATTTTAAATCCATTGTATCTTTCTTTAGCTAAACTACTTCAGGTCCCCTCTCTCAGACTAAGAAACAGTGGGATAGTCTTTAAAAACAAGTAAAATCAGTGTATCTGTGTCAGAAGTGGGAAAGTTGTTCTTGGTTTTTCAGGCTCACAAGTCAGTATTTTCTGTAAAGCTGTGAATGACCATTTCTTACCAGATAGGCAAAAATCTCTGGCAGTAGAGAAGTCATTGGATGTATCTCTACTAACATGCACAACTTCAAAGTTTGAGATGGATGAATCCATGAGAACAGACGACACATTTAAGGATTGCCATGCATCCACATACTCTGTAAAATGAACCATAAAAAAATAATATGGCTAGAAGAAGCAGCAAAAACTTCAAAGGAAGCTAATATAGACTTAAAAGCATTGGGGAGCTCCCCAGTGAACAAGTGTCATCTCACTCTGCATCAACTGAGAATAAATTAAATATTCAAAGGCCTCTGACTGACTTTAACATCCATTCCCATATTCAGAGGTCACATATTACTTGGCTTACAAAGGTATTTAGTAAAGAAATAGGCAAATCCAGAGCAGTTTTATCCAGATTTGAATGTAAATCCAACTGATTTAAATAAAAGGCTTCTGAACAGGACTAATTGCATTAAAGGGCAAGGGTTATAATGCTTGCACACAAGTTCCTGAACAGGTACAGCCACTAACTTCTTGGAAAGCAAATGGAGGTTAATTTTAATTTGATTTGGTGGACAAAATTATATTTCAATTCTATGTACAGTTTTAATGTCATGTAACTTCTACATAATTAAGATTTCATTTAATTTCATAGGCACATATACACAAATATGTACATACGTATGACTATAATCACGTCTATTACATATATGCATATTCTCATATATACATTTTACATGCATGTACCTGTGTGAGCATGCATATACACATATGTACTAACTCTGGTATTCCTCAAGAATTGTCCTTCTGTCTCACAACATATTTTAAAAAATACCACAAACATTTTTTTCACATACATCAATAGATAAAAATATTTGAGGACTCTCAATTTTGCACACAGAAGACAAAAGTGAAGGTTTGGGACAGAATGAGCCTTTAATTATTTTAGTTCCTTTCAGCAGTTCAATATGTTTTAAAAGCAAAAGGCCCTGCTGTGGCCACTGAGTCATAAACAGTAGGTTGGTGCTAACATCTCCATGTAATTGTAGGGGAGGACAGAGCAAAGTCAGCAGTTCCTCTGCTATTCCTAGTAAGCAGGTCTTGACCTTGAGTTCATTGACCCACACAGATGCAAAAGTCGTGACCTGTCATTTCATTAAACGTTTCTTTTAGTCTACTGAGAAATCAGTGGCTGGCAAAGATGGCCAAAGTTTCCTTTCTCCCCCTCTCACAGAAAGACAGTTTGACCATAGCACTCAACATCAGACCTGAGGCTGAGGTCTGGAGTCCATACAATCAACTTGAAACTCTTGGTGTTGACACACTTGCCCAGTTGACGAGAACCCAAGACCCAAAACACACCACAGACAAGGCTGGAGCCTTCCTTGAGCAAATAGGCAGGGAATAGCAGTGACTAAATAAGGTTTCATAATTATGTAAAATTCATGACAACACAGAGTAACTGCCACAATTCAGGGCTCTACAATGACACAAAAAGTCTTTGCTTTTGCAAGGTAAATCCTTCACTAGGAAGTGTAAACCTCAAGCATGAGTTATCTCACGAAGGACAAGCTGAAAAATCCTGATGTGCTACCACCACTGCCAAGGCTGTTACCTTAGGGCTTGGTTCCTTTGCCATCCCCCTTGCTGAAGAAAACATCTGATGGAGTGATGAACTGACCTACTGTATTCCACAGAACTTCCCAAAGTTCAGGTTTTGAACTAGAGGCAAGAAAGCAGGACTGGGACCTGTGGGTCCTCTACAGCCACCTCAAAATCATTCCATTCTTGTCATACTTGTGAGCAACTCTTCTAAAAGAAGGAAGCTGAAGGTCCCCAGCTAAGTAGAAATGAATGTTAATTTGGTGCTGCACTGTTTTATGTTAACACCACAAGCTTATTTGAGTTATAGAGAGGCAAAGTCATCACCAGCACTGCATTCAGAGGGGATCTGAATTAGTCAGGAGCAATGGCCCTGCTTGACTTCTGTAACAGACTGACTGCGTTGGATTTTTTCTTCCCCTTAAGGACTGACTATTCAATTATTTTAGAGGAAGAGAGTGATTTTAGTCATGTGGAAATGACTATTTTTCATATTGTCAGTAGTTTCTCTTTTTAAAAAAACATCTACTATGAGCTATTGCATGACCTACATTAGAAAATTTCAGCCTCTACATCTAGGGTGACAGTTCGTGGCACTTATTTAGAAAGATACTTAAAAAAACAGACATAAATTTTAAGTGATGGGGAATTAACCATCACATCGTCTCCCGAGATTTTCTGCCCACATTACTAGATCCCCCTAGGTCTTTCTTTTCCAGACTGAATTTTACCAATTTATGTTTTCAGTTTGGGTTTGTTTTTTTTCTGAAGATATGAGCAAGAAAAGATTTCTTTTATCAATATGACTCAAAGTCTGTTTTTACCTAAGAGCAATGTTGCCATCCTGTGCTGTGTACAGTACCAGCAGCTGAGGTCCTACTATGGGAACAAGCAAAATTTCTAGGTTAAGACAAAGCTTCGAATTACCAGCTGTGGTTCTTTCAAAAGAGAGCCTTGTCTGGATTCCACTGTAACACAAAAAGTCTGGATGCACCAGTGGTTTTGGAAGATATTTCCCCAGACTCTTTTCCCATAGCTTCCCTGACTCACCGAGTGACCTTGGGCAAGTCGCATCATCCTCATATGCCTCCATTCCCCACAGGCCAAACATTCAGAGAGGTCCTTGCTCTCTCAGGAAGGAAATTCAAAATGAATCCACAAAAGCAAAATAAACTTTTTGGATTTACCCCTCTGACACTTGAATTTTGCTTCCTATATCTATTTCACAAGCTAAACTTTCTACTTCTACATTAGAAGATATTTATTTTATCCCTTTATGTGGGATAGAGTTAAATCAGGAGCACACATTTTATATACATATGAGGGACACTGGGCACTTTGCAGTCCATGCCATGATGCAAATATCTACAGATCAAACATTCCAACCTAATCTGATTATTCATTGCCCCAAATCTCACAGAAGTGACCCTTGCCACCTCCCACATGGGATTGTTCTTTGGATTGGGTTGGGGTTTATGGTTTTTTTTCATTCTCATTCCTGGACGATGCATTCATAATCTCAGATCAGATTTAAATGCTGAGACTCCCAATTTTTTTCATTTCCCTTTTTCTGCCCAGCTGACCTCAGATGCAGAGAGATACAGAAACATTAATGCTTATTTTAACAACAGAGCAAAACTCTTTAACCGAGAGCCGTGCATGACACCACTGTGGACATTGGCAGCCAGCAGTGAGCTGCTAAAGAGATTTTGGATATTGGGTGCTTCTTCCCTTCTCCTGGAAGCAGATCCAGCAACGCCCACAGCCATGCACACCCACTTCATTCCATGAGCAAAACACAACTTTCCATGGCTGATCTAAACCTGTCTCATATAGAAACTGCTCTCATGAGGCAGAGCTACAGACTGGCCCTGTGCTACTGACAATGCACAGTGCACCTGACAGGCTGGAAGACATTTCTGATTCATATTTAGGTTAAGCTCTGACCTTCCAACCCACATTTTGGCAAAGGCTTTAATTGGATAATTACAGCCCTCTGAATCCAGCCATCTCCGTAACTCTTATTGCAAAATTATAGATGTCCCATACAGAGAACCTCTCTCTTCCAGATGTTCTTGTTTGGGTAGGCAAGGTTAAGACTGGATTTGCAAAAAAACTCACGCTAGCCTTACTCTGTTCCCTCTCCAGTCACAAGATCACAAGACTGGAATAGATTTCCTGGAGACACAGAGTTCAGCCTCCCACTTTCACAGGCAATGATATTATAAAATCCTTGTCATAAAGTCAACAAAAGCTTCATCACTGACTTCAGTGGAAGAAAAGAGGCATCAGTTCTGAGTTTGCTGCAAAATTTAACACTTGATATAAGGAAACAGAGAACAGGAGTGCAGTAAAACAGCAAGTTAAATATAGAAGAAAATTTGTGAAGTTGAGGATGTCAATATGAGATTAAGGAGGTACATAAATCAGACCGCTGGGTTCAGTATGCCTGATTTATGTTTGAAAGACAAATTCTGATCTTAATTCTGAAATCTGTGAGCCATATTAGTAGCCCTAACTCAAGCCCAAAACACACTTAGAGACTGAAGTTGGTGCTTTATATTCCCAGTGTTCAGAGGTTTTTTTTTCAACAGACTGCTAACCTGTCTGTACACCAACAATCTTCAAAGACAGCAAATCATCAAGTCACAGTGGACCTGCAGAAAATATACTCTCCCTAAAATGTAACTACTTCTTATTTTTGTTGATTCACTGAGATTTGTGTAATTCAAAATGAGTATTTTCTTTAAACTGCTGCATAATAACTGTAATCACACCTCAGACAAGTCTCAAAAATAACAACTGTGTATTTATGGCCTTCAGCAGGGAGCAATCTCGTTATGTTCCTGTTAAATACAAGCTTTCTGCCTCCTTTAGGGGTGCCAATTATAGCAAATGATATAGTAAGGGGATATTAAAAATGTACTAGATACTTCTCCCCGTTTAAAACAAGCTGTTTTCAGAAGGCTAAAATCCTCATCTTTACAAACAATAAAAATCAAACTTAAGACCAAAGATAGAATAATTCCATGCCAGAGATCCATTTTGCTATGTGGGAGCATGGTAAATCAGCTCCCAAAAATGGATAAAAAAAGGCTGTCTTTGTTTCACACCAAGGATGTCTCTGACAAACACTCAGAATTGTGGGAAAACAGCAAGATAAATGATACTATTAATCACCAAAGTCAGCTGCATCAGCATCTCTCTTGAGAATGCAAGTACCCCATGTGCAGACATAGCCCTACGGGAAATTTACTCCCACGATGGAGTACCCTGTAGCCACTGCTGCGCTCAGTCCTGCCTCAAGAGAATGACTATAAATCATCAGGGGATCACAGGAGGCAGGAACAGGAAGGGCCTAACAGATCATTACATCCACATGCCTCGGTGGTTTCTCAATTAATTACTCAATTTGCACAGAGTGGGAACAGAGCCCACATGATCTGTATGCAATCCACAGTGCCATGCAGGGACCACCCTTTAAGGGCTCTCCTAACAGTTGCCAAATCTAAGATAGATAGATGTGTCCTAGCTAGAACTGGAGATGCAAATGCTCATTAAAATTTGGATAATTACTGTATACAATTCATAAATCTCATAACAAAGTTAAAAGTCATCAGGGTCACCCCTCCCTCTTTCACAAGAGTATTTTCAGGCTCTCCAGTCTGCTTTAAGCACAAGTACTCCTATAAATTCAGGTAATATCCCTCATGGATTGTTTTGCTTCTTTCAGACTAATTTGTAAACACATAACAATTACCCTAACTCAAAACCTTGTGCACAAGCTGTTTGAATAACAGCATTGCATATTTGGAAAATAACAATACAAAATACATAATTTAAAAACTCGTTTTCTTATCTCCCCTAGCTTACAGCTGTCTGCAGGAAGTTCCATCTCAAACCTAATTATGAGACCTGGGTGTTTTCTCTTTATAAAACATTCCACCATGTTCACACAACTGAGCAGAGTTGTTATTTAAATACCAGCCTAAGTAAACCAAGACTGCAAGATGACATATGAGCATTTTCAGCATGGGCAGTCTTAAAATAATAGATGTTCTCCCATTGTTAAAGGTACAGATCGTACCTGACACTCGCTGCAGATGGTTCATACTCAGCGTCATCACAGCACATGAACTTCTTCAGGGGAAAAAAATGCTCCAAATGTAACAAGTTGGACTTTCCCAGTCAGTTCAGGCTGTCAACTGTTCCATCACCATTTCTCAGATCACAGAAACTATGTGGAAATCACAACAGACCAGCAGGAGCATGCTCTGCTCCACGCAATAGAGGTACAGAAGTAAACGGAAGTATTCATCCAGTTAAAGACGAAAATCACATGTTCAGTTAAACACACTACAGCCTGGTGATGAGATGACTTGGAGACATTAGCCTTGCATCAGAAAGGTTTTTACAAGTAGACAAAACTTGCTGAAGCAACAACAGATCAACAAGAATTCAGGTAGAAGACACTGTGCAGTTCACCTCCCTCCTGCTAGAGAGTAGTGACCTGAAGGCACTACAGAGCATTTAATTCCCCTTTTTCACAGGCTAATGGGGTATCTAGTGAGTGCTAGAAACACACAGCAGTGCTGTTTGTAGGGGCACTAATTTTGGAAAAGCCCACTGAAGCCTCAGGCTTTTGAGAGAAATCGCAGGGCTGAATTGGGCTGCTGGATGCACAAGGCAAAGAACAAGAAGAACCTCGACCCTCCCCTTGCTGTGTCTCTCCCAAGATTAGCCTTACACAGGGAAGGGTCTTTTTTTGCATCTCCTTGGTGGTTGCAGCCTGCTCTATGACAAGGCATGAAAAGATGTCACTCTTGAAAACTGTTTTTGTCATTGCAGATTCAAAGGTCTAGACATTTTATGATGATTACTGCTGATGAACTTCTTCAAAAGTCCAGACCAGAGAACAGAATAAAAACAAAAATCTCCCCCATCATCTTCAAAGTCGAGAGCGGCCTCAGAATGACATTAACAGCTCCCTCTTCATTCCTGGATTTGTATGTCCAGCTTGGTCCCTGACCTGATCCTCCTCCTCTAAGGCTAAATCTTCCTTGCTGCAGTCTTCCCCCTCGTCTGAAGATCCTGAAGGCTGGACTTGCCAGGAAAGACTGAGGTGAAGAAGGCACCTTGTCCTTTTCCAGCTCCTTTGTCATCAGGTCTCCTGCCCCATTCAGCAGCAGACCCATGTTTTCCCTACCCTTCCTTTTGCTACCCATGCACTTGTAGAAAGGCTTCTTGTTGAGACCTTTCTGTTGTTTTATGGTCCTACAACGCCTCTACCCTCTCTGTTGAGAAGAACAATGAGTAAACCAGGCAAAACATCTACTTCCCACCGGGCTGAAAGTAATTCTGCTCGTCTGGGTTTCTTCACAACACACTGGGGCTGCAAAAAACACAGATTTTGAATGGAGCAGCATCCTGACAGCAAATGGGAGGAAGCAAAGCGCTGGGCACTTTGTCCTGAGCATTGCAAACTGGCCACGTAGGAAATGAGGCAGTCAATGCATTAACTGTCAGTGAAATGTAGGCCTTAACAGTGCTTCAGCTAACTCAGGCTCTGGATTGGACATAATATCAACTTCCACGATTTCACAGAGCCTTCTGGCAAGGCATGCAAATGTAAGTATTTTTCTGATCTTTCGATGAAAAGATTTGTATTTTTCACATGTAGAGATATGCTTACACACACACACATACATATCTACTCACGGCAGTGCCTTTTAAATAGTGACATTTTCTCACACTCACCATCTGGCTACCACAGAGCAGCCACAGCAATTTTTTATCCCTATGTAGGAACATTTCCACAATGTACAAAATTCAGTAAATGCTAGCATTTCTGTGATGCCCAACTCTAAAACAATTAATCTTCTATAGCACATATTAATATAATATGCAATCATAGAGTGTTTGGAAGCAATGTTTTTGAAAATTTTCTAGAACCGCTGAAAACACAGCCCAGATGACAATCTGACCTAAATAAGCAGGCTGGAACTTTTACTATCAAAATGAGGCAGAACATAAGAAGGACAGAGGGTGTCCAGTTGCATTTTGAATGTGCTGCTCCACCCACTGGTGTCAGAGACTCAAAGTGTCCAGGAAACCAGTGCTAATTTGACTTCCAGCCTAGATGTGTTTTTTGTAATTCAGTGACTTCTGATTGCTATCATTCCCCAGGACAAGCAGAATCCTGTATCCTTGTGGGAGGCTCAGCTTGCTGGGGTTGCTTAACCAGATCTCTGCAAACCAGAGACATCCCTAGTTGCTCTACCTTTGGAAAGATGACCTGGAAAAGGGTGTGATGGCTCAGGGTTGTTACTAAAGATGAGCACCTCACTTGCTGGGGCTACTGTTCTGGGCAGAATATAGAGTTGAAAGCAAATGACAGAAAGGCCTAATTTCCTGATTCTCTTAAGTGCTGCTTAGGTCACTGTTTTCCTAGATTTAAGCAAGCAAAAAAACATAAAAGGAAAATGACTAAATTACTACCAAGCTTCAATCTGGGAGGAAGAAAGCTTTAGTGAAATTGTTTTCCGCATCCCATGGGAAAAACAGTTTGCAAAGGAATTGAATTGCCCAACCTGCACACCAGGCCTACCACACCAGCTCATCAAAGTGTTTCACACAAAAATTATTTCTGCTTACCGATGAAGACAGGAGTTTTCCTTCTATTACATTAAAATGATCTTTTAAAAAGTACAAATTCTTCTAAAAAGTAGACTGAACTTGATCATGACTGGTGGTTATAGATATGATGATAGAACAGATCATAGTAAATTCTGAACTCAATATTGAAAATGTTTGCAAATATAAAGTCTCCCGCATGCTCAGTTGCATATGGTTTAAGGAAAGATAGATACAAACAGATTAAATATTTGTTCAGATCAAACAGAAAATCAAGAGCAGAGATGGAAGTGATTTCTTAATTTCAGTATAACTGCAGGGTTAAACTGAGTTTTCTAATAACCAGCCCACCCTCTTCCTTTCCATTACACACAGCATTTCACAGCTATGCTGTGTATTTCTGGAAAGGACACGGCAGGGCAGCCAGTAGATGCTGACAATTTGCGTATATTTTTAGGGGGCTACAGACACAAAGCCCTGAAAGATAGCAGTTAAGTTTCACTTACTAAGAGGATCCACCCACTTTTTAAAAACCACACGCAAGTACCATAAGATTCATTGTATCTGGAAAGTGATATGACATCCACACTTACAAATAAATTTCTTCATCAATCCTGCCAAATATTTTGTCTCACTGATCTCATGTGGCAGCGAGTGTGAGAAATTAGGTCAGCATCATGGATATGACAGTTCTTTCATTTAAATTATATACAGTTAATGAAAATGAGTAAACACCTAAATGAGTAACCTCATGGGGAACACAAACATTTCATTATAGTGTGGTCTTTCAGCAATATGTACAAAATAGAGGATGCGGGATTTTTACGGCAGTTTTTGGGGGGGTTGGGTTTTTTGTTTGGTTTTTTTGCTTAATACATAAATACACTTACCACTTTCTGGCCTGAGAGGTAAAGTAACAGGTGGACACAGGTTAGGAATGGTGCTCTTCAAGTCAGCTAAAAGAAGAAAAAAACCCAAACATCTGAAAACAATTATATTTGAAGGTTTACAATGCAGTTGATACACAGTATTTCCAGCATTACTTCTGGGATCTGGATGATGCAACTTCTCCACACCAAGAGTAAGGATGCAAGGGCTGCTTTTCTATCTAAACCTTTTGAACTCGTACAGGGAACCAGACTTCCCTAAATTTCTGTATTTATAAACATTCCTACAAACACTTTTTGACATGCAGTTATGAACAACTGATTTCAGTAGTTCTGTGGTTTTTTTCTATGCCCCTCTTTGCATTTGTGGTTCTGCATTAGGAGAGACATGAGATTCTCTGCTTCCAGCAAACTGGAATTTCTCAAAAACACAAATTAGAAACAAGGCCTTTTTCAGCACACTTTCCAAATTAAAGTTCAAATAAGAATTAATCATACACAAAACTTCATTTCCATTCACAAAACTTCTCATTTGCTAATACTTCCCATAAATATTTTGTAATCACAAATAATAAAAATGAAGTTTCCCCTATGCCTTCATATTTTGTAAAACACTTTGGCTAGTCAAATCAGCTGTACATTTTCCACTAGGACATAATAAATGACAATCCCTACAGAAGCTGAAGACAGATCAGATTTTCTGTTAATTTCTTCCACTTTGTATTTCCCATGCATGTAACCAACAGATGTTTCTAAAAACTCAGAGGTTTTCCCGTTCACAGCAGCGAAGAATTGGGGCTATCCATAACCCTTTCAAATGCTGCTCTCTGCTCCTTGTTGACTGAGCTGCAACTCTGACTATACAAAATCAAATTGCTCATGAGCAGAGCTGTGCAGCAAACAGCTCACACATCAACTTAGCCTGTTATGAAACATGGAGACAAAAGTACCTTCTGCAAACAAGACTGTGGAATAAAACCAAAGACCCTGCTTCATGCTAATGTCCCTCTGCCTACAGTGAATCACTCCTTCAGATTTCACTCATTTTCCTTTTTAGCCTCAGAACCTTTTTGTTCCTTTTCCTGGTTTCCAGACCTTCAACTCACCAGCAAAACAGATACAAATTTTTGTCTGTAAATATCTCCATTTGCATAAACATCTGTGCCTTGCTGTGTGTTACAGTGGAAACACATCTGTAGCTCCCTTGATACATAAGGAAATGCCACTGTCTCTCCTAACACTCCCTACTTTGCATACACCCCAGGCTCCTCTTCATCACCCCTCTCTCCGTCATGTGAGAAACAGCCTTTATTTTTTGTTGGTTCTTTGCCAACAAGAGGAAAACAATTCCAAGAAAGGGAAGTGTATCTACACCTCTCTGTCTCCTCTTCGGTCCACCTTTCTTCTATTCTTCCCTCTTACCCCTGTCTGCCTCTCAACTCCCCCTGGATGCTGCCATTGCTTTATCAGGGCTCTTGTTCCCTTCCTGTCAGTGCTAGATCCTCAGCCCACCCCTTCCCCGCTTCCATAATGTGTCCATGCTGTCTCTACCCTTTACAAGAGCTGTCCCACAAGAGGAGGACACAGATGGTTCTGTGGGCATAGGGCTAGTGCAGGACTCGAAAAGCTCAATGCTGAGTTCATATTTCAGATACTTAGAGTGTGAATGAAGGTTTTCTTTATCAACACTGTAAAAGACAATGTATTGCCACAATATCTGATCAATCTCTACACAGCTTCAACTGGATTATGTTTCTGCCACATTCCCTGGACAATATATATCCATGCTTTGTGCCCCCCTCTCCTCTCAGCTATCAGCCCTTCTTTACTCTCCAAGAACTAAGGGAGTGTGAAAGCAGGAAAAAGCACTCCTTATTCAGATTTTTTCCCTGGTTCTGTCAACATCCCCAGACCTGCCCCCATGGGGCCTCTCCGCTCTGGAGCTGTCTGTGTGACCAAGTAAAAGGCTGTCCTCCCATAAAGAGGGAAAAAGCCAGGCAGGCAATTGCTTTTGTTATTGTTTCAGTTATGCAAAATCAAAGCCTAACAAAGTAGAACTAGACCTGCCCAAAAGGAGTGTGACAAATGGCAAATCCATTTAAAGTTTTCAACAAAGAAATGAACCTTTTGTTTCTCCACAGAAAACAAAATCCACCTTGACTAGGAGTGGTTTTGATTCCTCCTGCAGAAATAACCCAAACTCTCATAACTGCTCTTCTGTTTAAATACATGATGGCTTCTTACTGCTTGAAAAATACACAGCTACTTTGGAATTTGGTGTTGGCCCTTTCTTTACCAAAACAGCCTAAAGTGAATTTAAAATTCTGTAGCAAGCCCAAACCTTTTGAGTTTATGCATCCATACAGATGATAAAACCATAAGCCCAGGAGTGAGAAAAAAAGAATGGTTTCCTGACCAGGACTGTCCAGTGAGGCAAAATGTATTTGAATTCCAACATTGGCTGCAAGTCCCCCATACAATCTAAGAAATTAAGTCATACATCTTCGAGGTATTGTTATTCCTTTTCTATGAACATGGATATTAAATTGCACCTTTCTTCCCTTTGCACATACTTGTTTGCCTCGTCTATTTGTGGTCCTTGCAAATGGGTTCTACATCTGGAAGCTGGAATTTTTATACACTGAAGCTAAATAATAAACTTAAATGCGCAGATATCTGTTAGAAAGGTCATGTGCCCTACATCACTTACCAGGCTTTTGATACCAGCCAAATGGGTGTATTTTGACTTCAACATCTGGTGAACTGCAATTTGAAATGTGCCAAGCACTTCTTGTTTCCTCAGCACATGTCTGGATTCCAAGGCTGTTCAGAGTCACGCACACGATCTTTCCACCTGCCAAGGACATACATGGTTATAGAAATAAGGAGGAAAATTTTCCTTTTCTGGATAGTGTTTTGAGGAAAGACAACACAGCATGGCTCCACTGAGTGTTAAATGAAATTCAACTGACTTAGAAATCAAAGGAAGGAAATGCCTAAAATCTGCCAAGTTATTGAAACTAGTTTTGAAAAATGCCAATGAATTCAGTGTGAGGGAAGGTGGGTTACCAGCATTATAATCCATTATGATACAAGGTCACAGAGCATTTCCACTGAGCAAAGATCAGGACTCTTTGAGCAAGCAGCCCTTTCAGGTTAATGCAATTAAAAATCTGACTGTACGTTGAACCACGTCCCCTACTTATGTGAAGATAAAAATTCTTTCAAAGTCCTAGTGTAAATAATTTTGTTCTGGAAAAATATGGAGGGTGTAAAACACAGTTTCATTGAAGATTTCAGCTCATGTTAAAATCACTACTGAAAGTTCTTTTGACTACATGAGTGCCAAGACTGGATGTCTGAAATGTCACAGATATTAAATATTAATCAGATAAACTAAAAATGTGTCCATTTTGCATGTTGGGTGCTTTAAAAGTTGTCTATTTTTTTTAGAACTATTTAGAGAAACCCCAAGACATATTTAGTTAAGACTTCATATTTCATATGAACATAAGGAGGTATGAAAACTGTCAACTATTTTTTATTTGCACATTAATTCTTATCTAAACTACACTGGATTAATTTTCTAAGCTACTCATTTTTTGACCAAGTGAAAATTTTGTCTGCTCAACAAAAAAAGGAATTAAAAATATGCATTTCTGAAGTGTTTCAAATTCCAAAAAGAATTATAAAAACAGCACATCCTAATGACCTCAGGGAGAGTTGATTAGCACATGACTCTTCTAAAAACAAAGTTACACATTTCAGTGGCCTAAATCTAAATTTGGAATAAAATATTAAAATCTATTTCATTGACTGTGACCTGGCTGGTATCCAATTTTAAACACCAGCTGAAGGCTTTCTTCCTCAAGCAGAAGACTAAAATTTGGGAGCAGAGAAGGTCAGACAACCAAGAAAGACAAAAGGCTAAACTGCCCCTGAGTATCCACAGACATCATGTGCTTGCATGCACCTAATTTCAGTAATATTTAGATTTCAGACTCCTTTAGGCTTTAAAAAATGAAACAACATAAAAGGGGGAAAAATTGCTGAAAGAAGTCAAGCAACACTTTTGAAGAGAAGGTAATGAATGAGAATAACTGGAGTTTTATCTGTTTGAATTTTGTGCTGTTGGAAGTGCAGCCTCTTAAGGACTCATTCTCATGAAGTTTTCTTAATAATTTCTGAAATGTGGAATGTGTCATGGGGCTGAACTCCTAAAAATGGTTATGGTTACTTGAAAAGGTTCTAAATAGCGGTGCGTGAGATCTGAAAGGGCTTTTAAAGTGCTCTTCAGAGCAAAATAATGGTAAAATTTGGATAAATGAAGAAAGACTTGAAGTTATTTTAAAAATAAAAACAGGGGAAAAATACCTGACAGCTGGGAGTCATTAAAAAAGCCAAATCCTGTGCAACAGGGGTCAGCATCACACCAACGCTCACACTCAAAAAACCTAGGAGAGGAAAAACATTACCTTTAGCATCATTAGACATATTAGACACTGATGCTTTACCGCGCCTTAATTATGTCTCCCCTGATGGGGGAGTTTCCAGAGCCCTTGCCCGGGCTCTGCAGACGAACGGGACTTTTCCACGCTTTTGGTCTCAGATAGTTGTTTATTAAATCTTATCAGAGGAGCTCAGCCAGAGAGACGTGACTCCCCTTAGGAAGCGTGAAGGAGAAGCCGAGTTATCAAGATAACACCGTTCTTTTAAAGGTAAATTACCCAGTGAAATCCCAAAATGAAAGATGTTTTTACTTTTCTACCAATGTTCAATAAATCGTTCTGTCACATGAAAGGAACTGCGGCATTTTTCACCCAATCATCTCAATCCACTTTTGTCGCAGAATATGGAGTAAAGAAAGAAGAAAGAAGAAGGCCTAAAACAACAACAATCCTCCATTTTGAAGGTTTTGCTTCTTATCTATTTTGCTATATTAACAAACCCAACACCTCTAAATTTTTACCCTGTGACAATCTTACATAATGTTCTATCACCTAGTTCACATCAGTGTAGATTCTGCTCTTTCCCAGAGGGTAGGTAATTTTCTCCATGGACAAAGGTCAAAGACAGAGTTGTCCAGGGGGGTAAAACTCTTCAAAACAGGCAGAGAAATATTCCCTGCACTTTGGACTCCGACAGACACCAAGAACCTGTAGAGATGCCTTTCACAATAAGGCTGAAGAACCAGTATGGTACTTCATGCACACTTCCATACATTTTCCAGATGTAGATGAAATTATGCTTGATCAGAGTACATCTACCAGAATACATCCAATAATTTAGATTATTATTTTGATATCTGCCCTAAAAATATCAGCCGAAATTGATTTGGTGTATCCTTGCTAAGAGATCTAACTGGCCAGCTAGTAATTTGTAGCATTATAAGTAACAATTTTCATGTCTATAATTAATAATTATATAGTAACTCAATTATAAATCTCCTTTAAACCATATGCTTTTTTCTCTTCATTAAACTCCCAAATAATCCAATTCTTGGATCAATACTTCTGATCACCTTTATCTGCAAAACAAGGCCTTGGAATTCCAGACATGGTTAAAATTCCAGGGAAAACAAACGAACAGTCATGTCCTACCCATCTGAAACAGCTTTTCTGCTCATGTCAGTCTTATTCCTCACTGAGATTTCTGTTACTTTCTGGAATGGTACACGTGTGTAGAAGCTCTTCACAGAACTTTTAAGAGTGACTGGAAGGAAAAGGAAAAACAAAATTGGAAAAATCAGTTTAACTTTGTTGTATACAAATACTGGTCAAGTAATCATATAGTAGGGGTCCAATCTATATTTCTATGCTAGGCTCTGGTCGATTAAAAGAGAGTTTTATGTTATCACAGCAAAATTTTGATTGTTAGTCCTGAAGGTGAATAAAAATTCACCAAGTGAAGGCTCTGAAAGCTGAGCAAAGTACATTGCCAAGGCAAGAGTTCCAGCCAGGCCTTTTGTTTGTGAGATCTGTATTGATGCTACTTCTTCCACAAGGCCTTAAACTGGGGTACAGCTCCAGACCGGAAGACTCCAGTGTGCTCATGCATTATTCAACCCATGCTGCCCTTTGGGCTCCCCAAAGTGACATGATTGAATAGTGCAGTTCAGTGGACCTTCACATTTGTCACAGTAAAATTACATGTTCCTGTACAGTGATAACAGGCTTGTTTGCCCAGCTTCCTTACAAGTGCCCTATGAGAAAAACACTGAACCTCCCAAGTATTCAAAGAGCAAAGGTTAAAATCCACATGTCTATAGCTTTGCATTTGCTAAAAAATAATTTTAAAAATTTAAAAATTACACTTAGTGCTTTCAAATTTTTGCATTATTTAGCCACCATGGAAATTTTAATGGTAGATGGTGACATTCCAATGACATTCCTATTTCACCTACTCTAAAAAGGCAAAATATATTATAGCCCTATTATAAAAAGGGCTAAAAACTGGTATACAAATTTGAGACCCACTTGGACTCTCTGATTTGAGAATAGCTGAGTTGGAGAGAGTGAAATTCATGGTTAATATCTTTCCATTCTGAACCGAAAATGAAAAAACATACCCCGGACAGCTTGACCTGCCCTTGCACCGTCACATTGCAGGACTCATTCATTCATGTAGACTTTTTATCTCAGAATCAAGAGCCAAAACACTGACTTGCATTACCAGGGTTAGAGCAGACATTATACACACAAATATCAAAACTTGCCTATTTTATGGTACAGTGTCTGTGGTTGCCAGGGCAGCACAGTTGTACAGTTTCCTGGTATTTGGTCGATGCCGCTGTCACAAATCTGTGCCTCTGGATAGAGGGTACACACAAAGTACTTGTCTGTGGCATTTTGCAGATCTGCCATTCGACAAAACTCTTCCTCTTGGGCACAACCTAGGAAGCAAAGTCATGAACAGTTACACACAGGAGGGTTCCTTTCCCTCTCTGCTCCTCTTCATGTTTTCAGAGCACTTAAATCTATCCATCAGCAACAACTAAAAGTGAGAATTTCAGAACTATCCTACTACTTGTGCAAATTAATTAATTTAATTAATTAAAAGTGCAAGAGAAAGAGGGACACATTCTGGCTACAGTGGCAGTGAAGAGCAGGTTTACCTGGAGAGCACAGTGAAGGAGTTACAGCACATCTAAATGGCAAGATAAATTCCCCAGCTGTGACAAGCATTACTCCAATGTATTGGTCTCTCTTTAATATTTTAATTTATAAAGACCTCTTTCTTTTTTAGTAAATCTGACATACAAATTGTATAATCATAAAAGAACTCTGCATCAGTCATGGTCTCCAACAAATAAAAAGGACAATAATGTCTACAATGTCTTATGAAGGTTTTACAAAAAATATTTCTGAAGCATTCAAGCACCATACAAAATTAAACATAACTTTCCTAGAGTCAACTGTTCAAGACATTTGCTTGTAGCAAATTGCTTGTAGCAATTTGTTCTGAAGTTTGCCCCAGGGTAATAGAGCACCTTCAGAAAAGAACCGAAGCTGTCAAACCCATTTCTCAATTACCATGGCAATGGCTCCTGTAAACATGTATGTCAATGCTTAATTTTAAACAGAAATAGCTCTACTGACCTCTTACAGTGATGTTTGTGCACTGTTTAGTACTCTTAGTTCTGACTTCCTGTAGAGCTAGAAAACCTTCTCCATTTACTGCATTAAAATATACTTTATCATTAACCCCAAATATCTGCATTTTACCTTCTTTTGCCACTGTGCCATGTCCCTGTTTGGAGGGGTATATTTCAAGAACAGCAGAGCATTGCCCAAGCTGTACCTTTGACTTCTCTTGCCCATGACAGGAGGACCCCGATGGTGAATTATGGGCAACCTTTCTGCCATGGCAGGCAAAGACTGTAAGGAAGAAACAGGTGGCCCCATTGGCAATTTCCATGAAAACTTTAGGTGTTTTCTACACAAACTCTCAAAGTCCAAAGTTTCTACTCATCACTATTATAACACCTATTAAAAGATTTTAGTTAATTATTATTCCCTACAGAATAACAGTCTCTAAGATGTCTTACGTGTCAGACACCAAAGCAGAGCTTCCTCAGCTGAGTACTTCTGCCTGAACACCCAATACTGCTGGTAAGGGAGAGAATTGTTCTGGTCACTTCGTATCTGGCTGTTGTCCATTAGATAGAAAAGATCCTTTGTGGAATCTGAGATACAAACAAACAAAGAATCCCACAAAAAAATTAACGATGATCTGGAATGAATTAAATTTATTTATATATAAAATTCTGCCTTTCACAGTAAAACAGCTGCAATCATTTTGTAGGGCTAGAATACACCAAAGGCTGCTTTTAATAACAGAATGGTCCACCCACAGTGACTCTCCTGTAGGCCATGCCTCCTCGCCAAGCTGCACTGCACTGCACAAAATAGCACTGTCAGACTATTTCCAACATCCAAAAACTAGATGAAAATCCCAGCTCCTAGAAATTAGAGGGTTGTCACTACTCTGTCGTGCAACACAATATCCCAACAGTGATGCATGATGATTCAGAGGATGTTTGCAATTCCTTAATCGATCTAGTTTTGTTAATCCAAAATGGAGCCGTTTCATTACATTCCCTTGAGGAGCTTTTACACCTCTCAGTGTTAAAAGTTTTCTTGACAAGCTTAATACCTATTTCAGTCATTTAACCTCATTTCCCCTAATTTATGCTCCCACAGACCACATTAAATCACCCCTTTCTGTCACCTGCCTGTGACCTTTAGACATGTATGAAATTATTTATATCTCCTGAGCTCCCTCTGAAACGATCAATCACAGCTATTTTGTTCAGTTTCCAAATTTATCCCCTTTCTATAAGGGTCCAGTATTAAAAGAGAAGGACACTCTTCACTGATCTCTTACAAATTTCTTCATAAATACTTTCTTATTTATCAAATGCCATCAGCAGGTCTCATCCCCAGTTCCAACATTGTGAGACATTGTGTTACCTAGTCTTACGTGCAGTGAAACAACCAGACAATAATGAAAACAAGGGAAAGTAAAGACATGCTGAGGATTGCTGTTGAAGTGCTGAAGCACCTACTAACAAGCTGGAAATGCACTGCAGCTTTGAATTTTCTATCAGGAACTAGGAAAGATATGTTACCCTGGGTTTTATAAATTATTATCAAGTCATAATAGCTCTATAGACATTTACCCAGATGTATTCACAACTTCCTAAAAAAGGTAACCTATAATTCCTGTTACCTCTCAAGTCATAACTTTAACCTTCAGTTTCTCTTAAACAGCTGGTGTCAAGACTAAGACTTAGGGGTGGAGGTAAAAACTGCATTCCTTGCATAACTGCAGGTTTTAATGGTATCATCAGCCCCAGCAAGGTAAATGAAGAACCCTGAGGGTTGCACTCATGCCTTAGCAGGTAAAAGTAAGAGAATTTCACCCACTGTATTAACTGCATTTTTTTCTCTCTCTCTTTAAGTCTAGACTTCAAAATACCCCTAATTGTATAGGAGCTCTGCTAGGTAAATGGGCATTTTTAGGTTTTTTAATTAGTTTAGTTTACCTTCCTTTCAAATTCCATAAGCAAAATCAGCAATTCACTTCCTTTTAGGCTTTTAGACATATTCAATCATGTCCTCAGACATTCATCAAGACTCCTCAGCAAAGATTACAGTTCATTAAAGATGAACCAAGGTGCTCTCAGCAAACTCCACTGCTCACTTTCTCTTAGCATTATGGTGCTGAAGGCCCAAATGAACTCCAGTAGCTTCCTACAAATTATTTTGGACCTATAAATTATTCTGGACCTATACATGACTGAGTATAACCAAGAGCAAACCCTGGAATAACAAAGGAGCAAAGAGAAGTTCACAGGTCCCTCACTGTCATCATACATGGAAGAAACTCTTGTGATTGCAGTTTCATCCTGGGTTTCTCTATCATATTTACAGCCATACTGTCAGTAGCAGTAAAGATGCCCAGGTACCCAGGCCAAGGATTTCATTCCTGGGTTTATGTAAAATTTTTTCTCAGCCAAATAACATTTCCTGTGTCTCTCCAGTTCAGTAAGTCTGAAAGAACAAGTTTCACAGAACATTTTAACATTTTCATTTCCAGGCTGGCTTGGGAAGGTAAAAATCATAAAGCCAGACCTACATTTTGAACACCTTTCTCAAAACCAGTATCAGACTTCCTTCTTAAGAGAAAGCCTTTGGACTTTGTAATAGCTATATCATTATGAACATGTAGAGCAATATATTATTTTTTCTGGTTAAATTCTGCTGCCTTCTCTGCTCTCTTCTGCTGCCTTCTCTGTCTGTTATTGCTCTAATACCTGATAACACAAGATCGTTTTCTGTCTTCAAAGCAGCAGCTTCACACACAGAGGTTTTCATCCGGGTGACCATATCAGAGTCTGGAATGAAACAGGAATCAAAGAGCAGAGTAATTCCCTTTATCTTTCTTTCACAAAACAAGATAATCCCTAGTTCCCAAAATTTAACAAATACATAAAGTGCACCACTTAGGAAAACTCCTTTGGTAGTTCTAGCAAATGTTGAGTCAAGAATGAGTAAAACCATCTCTGTATAGTTCTGGGGAAAACCTAAACCAAAACGCATTGTTTGGATGACAAAAGTAAATGCCATATCCACAATCACTCTGCATTCAGCACCAGTGCTCTGGAGGCTGTGTGCACTTACAAAGCATTTACAAACCATTTGTGCAGGTCCTGTCATGTACACAGTGAGATTCAGAAAGAAAAAAAAAAAAAACCGTTATTGTGCTAATTAACATAACCCATGTAATTATGCTTAAAGTGCCAAATTATTATGGTACTTGGACACTGATGGGACAAAGGCAGGTGTCTGTATGATATCAAGGGTATTAAAAGTAATAAATCATGTTCTCAGACACAAGAATTTACCCAAATTGCATGAAACTGACAATAGAAGAATTACTCCAGATTATACATCCCTGCCAAAATTGACTTCTGAGTTGTGTCTTAATTTGGACAGAATAAAATGAAGTGATAATGACACTTCCATTATAGAATAGACAGCTGCCACTTCCTACAGCTCATCATAAGTTTTTGTAAGAAATTCTGTGAGATAACTTACCTCTCCACAGGTAAACTTCCTGAAAGGTAGTGAAATTTCTTTCTGCCTCTTCCACCAACTGAGAAGCTATTAAAGTAAAAAAAATTGTCAGAATAGCTGTTTAAATGAAACAGATATTTTTTAAATGCTCAGAAATGGCATAGAAAACACATCATTAGACTATGCATCACCTTAATTACAATATAAAAGTCTAAGGAAGAAGGTCCCAGGTGTCATGAGGCTAGTCAGGGTCCAGGGTGTGAAACTTTACTGAATTTCCCGTCATTGCTTTTACCATGCAGATCTGAGCATCTCCCTTTTTATCTTTGCTCCAGACTTTACCATTCTTTGCGAATATTGGCTTGGATCGGCCTGAATTAAATGCGGGAAGTATTACAGAGTGACATACTGAACACAGTCTCAACTTCCATTAATGTTAACATGGCAAAATGTGGGAGGCCCATCTATCCAACAATGCATCCAGTCAGAGAATTCTCATTCTCTTGTGATATGGATTAACTTGAAAAAAGCACTGGAGTACAAGAGCAGGCTGGTGAATAAGGCAGAGTCTATACAACAATTAAAGAGAACCAATGTAAATTGAGGTAATCCATTGACATACTTCCACTGAACACTTGTCCTCCTAGGGTGAAGGAAAACCTGTTCTCCTTCTCGTCATAGCTCACACTGTTACACATCCCACCCATGGCTGAGGTTGGTGCTGGATTCCAGCCTTTGGCATCGCAGATCAGCACATCTGGGGAGCTCAGCAAACTGCACAGAATGGTACCTAGGGGCAGGCAAAGACACAGCTGCATCACTCCACTAATGCTCTGCACCTACACAGAGCTTTTCACCCAAGACCCCCAATAGTTTCTTTAAGTGCCAACTGAACCTGTGTCACTGAGAGAGATATCCTTCTGTACCAAAAAAACCCCAAATAGGCAAATCAGAGCCATATGTTCAAATTGGAGTGCTACGGTTAGCTACTCATACCCAAACTAAACATTTGTAGGCTGTTTTTCAGAGATTTCAAGCACATACTATTACCACCTAGTAAAATATTAGTATTATCTGATAATACCCAACAATGTTCTCAGCACTTTATAGCACCACAGAGACACATCCAGTCCTTTGATAGTCTTAGAATCTCTGAACCAAAAAAAGCACTTATATATTTTTACTGCAATGGTTTCCTGAGCTGGTGCCTGATTTCAGTCATCTCAGGCCTGAGCCTCCCCCAGCACTGTGATGTGAGTCAGGGGACCAGCAAGTTTAAGGCCATATCTTCTGGTATCTGTTCCCATAACTTCTAGACATTACTCAGCTCTTGCTTTGCACTTGCTGTCACAGCTCAGGCATTTCTAAGGTTTTACAATGCCCTCTCTAATTTGTTTTTATGGACTGGGTACATGAGATATTGAATATATTGCCTTTTCCTTCTTTTTTCTTTTTTTTTAATGCTTAAGTCCAAGTAATGCATTTGGTACTGATCTGTAGTACTGAACTGTAGTAGTGATCCAAAAAGGTCAGACCAACTAAACAGAGAGCTGTACAACATTCACCTTCTACACTCATTAGTAGAGAGAATACAAAATCTGATGGTAAATATATAGAGAAATGGACTTCACAAGATCATCTAGAATATTTTGATGTAAAAAAACAAAAACAAAATAAAAAAAAATTTCTGGAAATTTCTTCTTGACAATTTTCACAGATAATTTGTGACAGATTTTCACAGATTTTCATAAATCTAGGATTAATTTCCACTCCAAACTGGAGAAGTGCTTGTCACATAGCAGCCACTAGCACATGCCTGGATTTCACAGAATCATAGAATATCCTGAATTGGAAGGGACCCACAAAAATCTGTAAGTCCAACTCCTGGCTGTTGATAGAGCTCATCTTAAATACTTGAGGCATGTCATTTAGAACTTCACATTTCCTACAGGAAATGCATCTCCAAGGGGAAAGTCAGTACCATGTGAACTTTAAACTACAAAAAGTGAGCACTGACATAAAGTGCTTCAACTTGCTGGCAAAAATCTGGTTCTGCCAAAGTCCCACCTCTGCCAGGCTCCATCCATCCCACCCCCACTTGCTCTCCTAGCTAGACACCCAGACCTGGGAGATTTTAGCATTCCTGCATGCACTAATATAACACAATTCTGTTTAGCATCCTTTTCTCCTGCTCTTAAAAGGGAGCTGATTTTCATTTGCACTACAAGAACTCTGTCTGCAAGCACCTTCTTAATTCCTGCATCAGCTGGAAGGCATCAACTTCTGGCCACCAAGCTGTGCTGAGTACAGAGAGAGGTGTTTTCAGAATGATTTATCTCACCAGGATGAGATGTCACACACACAGAGAACAGGCTGAGTTGGAAGGGACCCACAGGGATCACTGAGTCCAATTCCTGGCCCTGCACAGGACAGCCCCAAGAGTCACACAATGTTCCAAAGAGCATTGCCCAAACACTGCTGGAACTCTGCCAGGTTTATCCCTTCAAAATGTCCATTTTGTTCCAAGAGCAGGTTGCTACCTCAGGTCTTTACTGCTACAGATCAAGTCTTGGGCATTACTCAAACCTTGACAACACCAAAAAAGTGCCAGTGATGCAGAGACAGACTGCTGACACTGGTCTGATGCAAAGGTGGGGGTACTGTGTCCAACAATGACTTCTACTCATTTAGCACTGGTTTCCTACAGCAGAACTCTCTCCTGTGCAGTCAGGAGGTACCTCCATCCAGCGGGAGCTGGCTCAGGATGAATCCATCACAGCAGGAGTCCTGGCTGCACTCCTGTCTGCAGAGCAGCTGAGCATCAGTCTGAGATGTGCCGGCCGCCGGGAGCACCATGGAGCGGTACACGCCGGACAGCACATTCTGGAAGCCAGTCCTCTCAAAGGCCTTGAGTCCAGAGGAGGTAAATTCCTGTCCTGGGTAGACAGAATGGGAAAGAAGCTCAAGAAGAGCTCAAGGGATGCTTCTGAATTGCTTGCAGACTGGAGCTGGTTGAAAGTTTTATGATCAAAACTCAGTTTTAAAAGTCCTTTTCTAGACTTGGAGTTTCAGAAGCAAGATAAGATCATCAAACGGTTTGTAGCTGGTCATAATGTATGGCCAGTAAAAAGCTCCTAAATTGATGCATGCAGTAAGGTTGGCAATATTCCACCTTCAAGCACTGTTAGTAACTCCCACATAAAAATGAAATAAATCTATCTCATTTAAAAAGTCAAATGTGTAATGCGGCCAGCATAACTGCATCTGCAATTAAGGCTTCTGCTGACTAGGAGGGCATGAGTCATAGAATTTTGGATGTAGAAAACCAGAGTAGATCTGGTATCAACAAGATTACACTGATTGCAACAAGCTTTGAGGACTCGTCTTTTTTTCAAGTGAGACTTAGATCCTTATTTTTATTAATATTAATAAATAGTGACTCAGAGGTTTGGATAGAAGCACAAAGAACACAGTGAGAGCAGAGAGTTTTGACTCAACCCTGCAGCATTCTGCATTTGGTTATCTTGCTTCCAGTTTGGCATGAGGCTTAAAGCTGGACACACAATGGATGTGGTGCTATCAGCCACACTCAGGCCATAAGTAAATAAATAAATAAATAAATAAATAAATAAAAATTGTCTCATGCATTCATGCGTTCAGCTGAAATATTTTGGGATTCATGGAGAGCAGTTTACTTCTTGGCTGCTATATTACTAGAACAATTCACAAACAAAAGTAATGTGAACTGTTAAATTGTGTACAAGCTGGTCATTAATAATGCCTTCTATACTCAAATAAACTGCTTAATAAAGTGAAATCATAACACAACAGAACAAAATAGGACAATATATTTGAAAGAATTTCAGGTTTTATGGGACTAGTTGCTGGCAAAAGCCATCAAAATGGCTGACAAAAGCTGTATTCCTTATTTCTAGGGAACCAAATACGAAGGGAAGACTTGCTGAAGTTTCTGGACTGTCACTAAATGTTAAGCTTTAAAAAGTGTTGTGTCTTCTTAAACAAAGATGCTCCCCACATTTAGTCATGATCTTCTACAGAAGTAACTACCAGCTTGGGCACAGAGTCAGATCTAGGTGAGCGATTCACATCTGGTACCTCTCTTCAAATAGACCATCAGTGCATCTCCCTCTGGGTTCCTGACATGAAGCAAGCAGCTGAGGCCACTGATGCGAGCGGCAGCAGGGTTTCCCAAGACACCTTGCACCTGAGAGAGAAAACAGGCAAGCCAAATAAATACAACCTAATTGATTTCCTCTCCTTAATTTTCTTTATTAAGAAACTTGTGGGGAGGAATGAGCACCCACAAAGGTTATCACAGCACAACTCCATGTGAACATTTTTTATTCTATCTCATACAGACATTTTTTTACTCTATCAAACTGAGATCTCAGCTCCTCAATGCCACATTGTTGTTTAAAAGTAGTGAATAGGAAAATAGTACAGTGATAAAGAGCACACAGTTCAAATCCTGGGCTAGAGGAATGGACTCAAAAAGTACGATTGTTTCAGGTGACCTGATTACCAACCTCACTACTTCTAGTTTGGAGTATCCAGATTAACCCTCTTTTTAAATCAACCTGATATCCTATCTGCAGGAATAACAGTGCTGTGTGATGTTTCAACCAAACACTGAGGTATTCAGATGCAATTTTTGGAAACATCTTGGTGTAGTTTCTTTACTAACTTGCAGAGATTTATTACTGCCATAGGGAAGAGCACCGTCCAAGGGGTCAGGTAACAGTCTGCCTTTGTTCTGTGATCTTGTCTACTTACATTGAACACACAGGACTATGATAAACATATATTTTTAAATATGATCATTGTTACCAATCCAGAGGTGGTGCAGTTGAAGTTGACTTCAGCAGTGCTGTATAAATCACAGAGCACTTCAGTACCAGCAGGAGCTACAGTCGCAAAGCCACAGGAATCTTCTCTCTCACAGCCTGAAAAACAGGAGAGAAATTTTAGGTTTCCTAGCACTTCACGTGCAAAATGTTTGCTACAAATTCCACTGCTTACTGTCATTTACCTAGATTTCCATATGTCTATCAGGCTGCAAGCACATGAATTTAATTAGCCAAATGAACTTTAGTACTCAACTATTTTAGTAGAGGGTTAAGGATTTTAAATTGAATTAAATTCATGCAAAATTTGCTCATCACCTGATGATATAAACAGCTGAGACAGGTCTAAACACCCATCAAATATTTAAAGTCTGCTGGATAATTTTGCCTGAGACAGGACTCTCATGAACCACTTTGCCAGCACATCAATCTGCCTGATACAGTAAGCCCATGGCAAAGAGATTGTGGCAGGTATCAGAGTGATAGGAAGGAGGGAAACATCAAATTCTTCAGTCATGCTGGCTACCCCTTCAGCAATCCCCTGGTCATTGTAAGGGAGAAACAGCCACCCCCTCCAGATTTAGGAGTGGCTGAAAATCCTTCTGCCCTGACACATTCACCATTAACTCGTTCCCACAGCTTTGCTCCTACACAAGTGAAACACTTTCCAAATGTATTGAGTATAAAATCAACCAATTTAGATCAAAACATCAGCAGAAATGCAAGCTGAGCTATCTGACCTTACAGGGACTAAAAGAGGAAAAGACCAGCCCTTACCCCACAATGAGCACTCCAGCAGTAATATTTTGTAGTAGTGCTGCCATTTACACAACTTATAAAGAAAATACAGCTATGAGCATGGGATCAGATTGGTTGGCAAAGGGGCATGATTTCCTCTCCAGGTTCGTTCTCAGGCTCTCTCAGTTCAGTGTCTTGCTTTTGAAGGTCTCCATTTGCAGGGGAAGGTGCAAGAAATCTTACAGTATACAGCCAGGATGAGCTGGTGCAGGAAGATCATTCCAGTAACATGTAAAAGGCTTCACCTATTCAATTCTTAGCAGGAGAGGTGATTGCTCCAGCTAGATCGTGGCAAGTGACACAAAGCCACTGATTTTTCAGAATTTTGATATGTGCCTTACAAACAGGACATCTGTGTTATTATTGCCAGGGTGTTTTTACTTTGAACATATCCCCTCTGCCTCTCTTCACAGCCTGAGCCTTAGGAGACACAAGGTGAGACTGACTCAAAGTACCTTGAAAGTAATGTGGTGACTCCTCTTGGTTTGAGATGATTCTGAACCAACTTAAACCAGATGCAACATATTATATAGACTGTAAGACTTGGCAGAAGAATATCTCTGCACTCCTTATAATACCCTTCTGACATAAGCAAGGATGATTACCCCTATTTTATGTGCCAATCAGGTAATTTGTGAAGAGGTAAAAGCTTGGTTTTCATATGTCCTGAACACCCAATCCTTCTTTTGCCTGTACATCTGCACAGTCTGATGAATGTTTCCTGGTTTAAATTTCAGTCCTCATCCGTATTGCAAACTACACCAACTGGCTTTAAAGTCAGATGACTTGTCTGAAGTGGTATGTGAAGTCAGAAGACTTCTTTCTGAAAGAAACATGGATCTCTTCCCTGAACCAAGGTCACCAAAAGTTGTAAATATCTTGCAATGAATTGGTGCCGAACTGCAGAACATATAGTTCATCTATGAACTTAACTATAAACTCATCATAAAAAAAGATTATTATTTTCCATGATGGTCAGTGTTGTCTCTCCGGCTTTTCTGTTTTCTCACCTGAAATGCACTGAAAATATGTACTTTGCAGGTCTCCCCCAAATGACCGAGACTGAAGAATTTGAGCTTCTGATCCATAAAGCAGGCTGGGAGCAGGAACTCTTTCAAACTTTCTGAGCACTAAAAAAAGACAAAAAAGACCCAACCAGGTAGTATTATCAGTTCCCACACTGCAACCAGACAAAGACTTTAGGTAGAAATTGAAGAATTCTGTGGAGAAAGAGGTCTGCTCATTAAATGATGTACCATAACCTCACAGATAATGCAGGAGACAGCTAGCATGAGAGTAGAATTTCTGCTTTGAAAAAAAAAGTGTCACAAGATGTTTTAAAAATCAGTTAGCCAGGAGTGGACTGGGATTTTACTTTCCAGTGAGGCTTCTCTTCCAGCAGCAGACCTGCCATCTCTCATTACTTGTTCATGGCATTGAACCAAATATTGAGTCAAAGGGGGAACAAACTTTCTACAGAACAGTCACAGAAACAAGAGCCAGCTCCAACAGCACGTGGTTAGACGGGAAATCCAGGAGCCTTATCACTTGTTTCCAGAAACACAACAGCCTGATCTCCACCGACTTCAGTCCCAGAGCTGTATCCAAGGTAGTATGTCCTACATGCTACTTTATTACTCCTACATTCCACTTTTAAAACCTGACTGCCACTTTACTGACCAAACCCTTTTATCTGCTCCCTCTGCACTGGACCCACTGCACCTGTGTGTGAGGAGTCTGACAAACAGCACTGTTCACACACCGGGAAAAGCTCATGGATGGGGTCTAGAGATGAAAACCCCAAAGGTCACTGCATGGGGTGAGGAATCTAATCCAGACTCCAGCAGGCCTGGCTCTGGCTGTGCCCTGAAGAGGATTACAGACTGGTGAAGGGACACACAGTGCCACCACCACTCTGCTGAGGTTGTTACTACCTGTATTACCAAGGGGTTGGGCACAGTGTGTCCACAGGTTGATGCACCAGAACATTTGAGTGAGCACAGCACTTTATCCCTCCCCATGGCAGGGGAGTTGGAAGTAGAGGATCTCTAAGATCCCGTCCAACCCAAGCCATTCTGTGATTAAGAGAAGAGTGTGGTGACTTAGCATCATCCCTTGGTGACCAAACTTCTCTAAAGGATCCCAGTGAAGGCAAACCTCAGGCTCCTTGCAGCCAACACCTGGCCTAGACCTAAAAGAGGTTAAAAGCAGGAGCCCTGGTGTGATCCCAGCTGTGAGAGACATCTGCACATGGAAGAGCTGGAAGCTCAGCCCCTCTTTCCCCTGGACTCATGGGCACAGAGGTCCAGCTGGAGGATCACAGCTCTCTCTCCCTGAAAGGTCTGGATAAACCACAAAATAAAAGCCAGGGATAAGTTCTTAAAATAATCATTTGTACCCTTACAGAAAAAACAGTCAGGGCTAAATCAGAAGCAAATGTCCACTACTGTCAGGGCTGAATCAGCAGGTGCTTTTGATAAAACCATCATTTCTGCTCAGAAAGAAACCCACATGGGTTTGTCAAATGCTTAGCACAATAAAATCCTTGCACTCCAGCTTGGATGGGGACAGGGAAGAAATAAGGTGCAAGCAGAAGTGAAAGTTTTTTCCTTCCTAGAAACACGAGGCACCAAAATATGAGCATTAGCTAACTTCTGCATGAAATTGAATCCCTTCCACATCTGAAACTTGCAGTGATGCCTTGTTAAAAACTGCCCTCATTTCTATTCCAATATTCAAATTTTAAAAATTACACTCTCAAATGTTTTTCTTCTGATTTTTCCCCCTAATTCTGGTTTCATCTCACCTCTCCATTTTGAAGAGAAAATATTTTTTCTCTATTTTTCTCCCATATTACTGAATACAATATTATTGAATACAATATGTATTCAATACAATATGTATTCAATACAATAATAAGGGAGAAAAGTAGAGAAAAGATAGAAAGTATTATGAAACCGTAAACTGAAAACATTGAAAAATATTAGAAAAGCTGCCTTTTTTTTAATTCTTGAATTGTGTTTTTTTATTACAAAGCAAGGCTAAAAAATTGCAGTCATAAAATGATTTCAACAGGCTTAGTGCAGACCAGAAATTCTCTATCTCACTTATTACTAGAGTAAAGCTCTAGGTCCTTCTGTTGCTGTAATCACAGAATCATAGAATGGTTTAGGTTGGAAAGGACCTTAAAGATCACCTAGTCCCAACCCTGATATAATAAATGTTAAGTAATAAATGTTAAGTGTAAATGTTAAGTGGCCTAAAATATAACAAGAGAGACAACACTAATAATGAGCAATGGTTGTTACAGCTTATTCCTGTGCATTCATACAAAGCAATTCTTCTTCTGTCTGAAGACTCAAAAACCAAAGACCAACTGGGTTTTGGTGACCCTTCCCAAGTGCCTGCCTCTTGTCAAAGCAAGATCAGCCTTCAGCCCCTACTGTCTTGCTGTGTGCTGAATTCAGTTAAGGGAAATAGTAGAGGCAGGGGGAAAAAGTAAAAATAGAGATAAACAGTTTCACTTCACACTATGATTTCTGGAAATGCAGCATGATCTTTAAAAGAAAAATAAAATTGAATTAGTCAGAAAATTACTATTAAAAAACCCAACCAAGTAAACAGATTTCTTAGGTGTTCACGGGGCCCCGAGCTACCTGATTTTTATGTGGCATCCCTGCTCATGGCAAGGGTGCTGGGATGAAATGGTCCTTAAGGTCCCCTCCTACACAAACCATTCTATGACACATCGTTGCTGATTTTTTAAACCTTGAATTTTCAACAGTCATAAATATTTGTAGTCATACCTCTAGTATGATCCACAAAAACAAGGACAGGTATCTACAACTGCTCCACCCTGGAGAGAGGCAGAAATGCCCAAGCAGAATTGAGATCCTGAGTCCTCTCCCCAACTATCCTGTGATTGAGGGCAACAGAGGCTTTCACCTGAGGTTGACAACTATGATTAGTCTGAGTTTGCTTAGTTGGAAAAAAAGCTATTTTAAGAGAAGATAGTTTTGCAACCTGTTCACAACCAAGGACTTTCATTTCACACTCCTTCCACTGATCACGCTTGTCATAAGACATTGTCTAATTCAAAGCACACCATGACATCAGTTTCTAAACAGAATATTCCATTAAATTCAATACAAATCATATGATAAGCATATAAAAACTGGGAAAAAGCAAAAGCTTTGAGGCTGAGAGGAGTAATTAGATCTTACTGCAGGCAGCCTGGGGACTGTTGGATAGATGACTTTCTTTGTTTTTTCAAGTTTTTCATCCTTGAGAACCAGCATTTTACAGCTGTGTTCAAGCAGAAGTAACCTCTCCCAGCCTGCCAGGATGTGTTCCCCAAGTCAGCACCTTACAGCAGGGGCCCAGAGGTTGATGTTATGTTTTGGTTGTGAGGTCATTGCCGAAAATAGTTTATTTCCCATGAATACACTGATGAGGGATAATTTTACAAAGAAATTAATAATTCTGCTCCTTTCTCATTAGCCCTCTCATTATTCTTTTGGGTTTCCAAGCAGAGAGCATGAGGTCAGCACATATCAAAATATGGCAGCCCTCTGAGAGTGCAGGAAACCTGCTTCTCTCTCTTCCCTTACCAGAAATAACTTCCCCAGTGTAGTCAAGAAATGCAAAACCAAGGAGGAATGTGGCTTAAGGCAGAGCGCACAAGTATGGGAAAGTGAATAACAATGGGACAGTGAATCCCCATAAGCTGTGGAGTGATTAGCCTCTTCATAAGGAGGTTTCACCTATGTGGGGCCAAAACATATCCTAAATATCCTTCTGCCACTTACCCAAGCACTGGTCATCTGTAAGGAGTTCCTCTGTTTCTGTCCAATCCAGTGCTGCTCCAAAGCTGTTGACACAGAAGGATTTCTTGGTGTCAGGGTCTTGCTGGGAAGGTCTGTACTGGCCACTTTCATCACACTGCAGGCCCTGCTCATTGCTCTGGCAGGATGTGACACCTGTTACAAGTGAGCAAGGGAAGGAAAAAAGGCGCTTTGATAATGCTGCCACTGGGTTTCACAGAATGGCAGAGGCTGGACAGGACCTCTGGGGGTCGTAAGGTCAGAGCCCCCTGCTCAGGCAGGGCCACCTGGGCTGCCCAGAACCATCTCCAGATGGGTTTTACTCATCTCCAAGGAGTCCACAACCTCCCTGGGCAACCTGAGCCAGTGCTTGGTTGTCCTCACAGTAAAAACATTTTCTGATGTTCAGAGGGAACCTCCTGTGCAGCCACTGGTCCTGTCAATGCAGTAAGACAATGTTTCAATGCTGTAGGACAAAAGTCCCCTTAGCACAGCAGAGACTTTACTGAAAATTAAGCTATGATTTGCAAGGAGTTTCATGCGCTAAAGCATGGTAGTCTCACTGCTTTGTTGCTTCTTCAGTTTGTGTTTCAAACATTTTTTGGATTCTCTGTCATGCATCAAATCTCTGTTGATATATTTCCAGTACCCTAAAGCAAAGTACAGAGGAGGAACTCTATTTTCATACAATGCCTGCTGCAGTGGATCTGTGGAGTGTTGTGAGCAATGAGAAGAGCTATCACACCCAACTAATTCAGAAAAACTCTTCAGACTCTGCAAGGAGACACGAGAGAATGAAAGAAAGTAGGAAGGCAATGTGTAACCTGCCTTTTGGAGAGGGCTGGCACTGAGGCGCAGCACAAAGGTAAAGTGAAACCAGGCAGGGAGCAGTTTAGTAAAGAAAATTCCAAGTGCAAGTTTTTAAACCCTAAGGAGGAAACTTTTAAAGACACAAGTCCAATACCTACCCAGGAAACACACATGGAAAAGAATGACAACT
Organism: Lycocorax pyrrhopterus obiensis; assembly: GCA_014706295.1. Classification (NCBI taxonomy): domain Eukaryota; kingdom Metazoa; phylum Chordata; class Aves; order Passeriformes; family Paradisaeidae; genus Lycocorax; species Lycocorax pyrrhopterus. The sequence goes on along the minus strand of JACSVZ010000002.1, from coordinate 144,775,800 downwards.
GTAGGCAAAAAGCTAATTGATGTTAGGATACACTACAATAAAAATGGGGGGGGTTATCCCACCTAAGAGAACAAATAGGTTGAAAGAGAACAAAGTAGTCCATATACTCAATGATACTCTCAAGAAGCCCATTCTTAGTACTCTTACTTTTATCTTACTTTTATATAAGGTAATTCTGTAGACAAAACTGAATTTGGACCTAATAACTGATTTTCTGTATAGAATTGCATGAAAAAAACATCATTTAAGCTGAATTCACCAGTTTTAGTGAACATTTCAATAATTGTTTTGTGAGAAGCATTTGTATTTGCAGGGGAAAGAGCTGTACAAAACAAGACTATTTTAGTGTTCATGAAAGTGACAATAAATGAACTGCATAAGAAGTTTCTTAGTGATACTGAACACCCAGATATCATTCCTGAGGACAATGAACACATCTAGAGGAACCACAACATCCTGGATGAGACTGACCACTTGTTTCTCATGCATTTTTGGTCAAAACACCAGACAGTTTGTACTTTGTAAAATGCTTTTGAATGTATGCAGAAGGGATCATATCCATCCAAAAACCCCCAGAGGGAGGATTTTTTTTTTAACTTAGAGATGAATAAAAAAAAAAATCATTAGTTATTTGAAGCCAGAATATAAAGGATATGGAAAAAATAAGTTCAACTTACAGTGATCAGCACTGATTGCCCCATAGGAGTTGGTAGTTTTGCCCACAGGACATTTGATACAGAAGGAATGTCCTGTCTGATACTGATAGTAGCCAGGAGGGCAGGGAATGCATTCATCGTCCTGGAAATAACTGCCCGGAGGACAAACAACTGCAAAGAGAACAATCACCTCATTACTCATTTGGAATTCAACCAGTTCTGGCATTTGCACACATATGTGTGGGTATACATGTGTGTGTGTATATATATTTATGTGTATATATGTATATATATTTATAATGCTGATAGATTTCCCATAGGCTTCAAGCTCTTAATATATGTATTTCTGTATAACAAAGTAAACACTCCTTAAGTGATCATTAAACTCATCAAGGACAGCAATATAGGCTGTGATCTGTTTTCTCAGATCACCCTAAACCTGTTCTTGAGTTAGTGCACATGAAGCTCTTTGGAAAGGCCAAGTCCAGGTCTGATTTCCATCTGTCAAATCCATTTGTAATAAGATAATGCAGGTGGATAAGTTGTGAAAGAAAACAAAGGAACACAAGCTAGAAAAAGAGTAACTTCTAACACTACAAACAGAAACAGGAAGGGTGTGAGGAGCAGAAACTCCAAAACCACCATACAGAAATCCACCATATGGTAACACTTTCCTTCAGAATTCCTGCTAAAGAAATTTTTGTTAAGCACTTCCAAACTAAACAGTAATGGCTGGATTAAAAGTCACTAGTTGTGCACACGACAACCCAAACACAAAACAAAAAGATGTTCTTAGTGATGTTCTTCGTTTGTGTATATATAATTTTCAAAACAATCAGGAGCAATACTTCCAGCTGACCTGTTGCATTTTACAAAGAAAATTCTTTGTCTTCTGGCATGTCATGGAATACTGTCTTTCCCTCCAGAGCATTCAAATGAACATTAAAGCAGAAGAGTCACAGACATATTTGCAGGACAATACCTCTGCTTGTTATTTCACAGCTGCTTTCCAGATGTAGATTTCCTTCAAAACACTATCAAATGTATATTTTGGGACTTTGACAAGGTGCAAAACTTTATTTCTGTTCTTGCCCTGCATCTTGACAGAAGTTTAAGCTTCCACAAGAGAGGAACAGTAATGGAATATTGGCCTTTCTCACTACAGCCCATATGATGAATTGCTGTTCTGGCCAAAATACCCAAATGTAAATTAATTTAACTCATGGGAGCACCTAAATTATAATAGACTAAAAAGACAGCTAGTAGAAAAATTATCATATCTTCCCTCATCTGCTGTAAATAGTCCAGTGGGAAGGTCTGGGATAATACAACTGTGAGACTGAAATTTTCCTCCAAGTACGCATCAAGGCAATTACTCTGGGTAAAACACATATCTAAAATCAATTACAGAATGTAAAAAATCCTGGATCAGTCAGAATTCTCCTTTCAAAAGCACATTACTTAATACACAAGAGTGTCTGATGCATTTTAAAGACAGTTTTCCAACACATGCAAAAAGCATAATACTCATTGGACAACAGAAGAAATTAAAGTGAAATGAGCAATACATGCCTAAATTGAAGACAAAATGCAATGAATGAGGAGACTAATTAAGCAATTAAAGTTTAAAAAGAAACAAATTAAGCTTTTCAAAGCATTCTCCTGTTTTTGTAGTTTTAGTCACAATGTGAAAGAAACATCTGTGTCTCCTATCATACTTTAAACAAGAAAAATTGCCTTTCGTTTCATACGTTGGATTGACAAAAGGGCACAAAGAACAGTAAAAAATGTCGGTGCAGAATCACGTTTTCTAGACTCTATACTCTTGGAGGGATCCATCACTTCAGCTACAGACCACATGGACACAATCACAGAGAGGTTCAGTTTGACCCTACGAGGGAGACAAACCACCATATTGTACTTCTTTCAAGCATTAACATTAATACATTTTAACAACATAAGAAACTAGAGAACAGCTTCCAACCAAAATCTCAGAGCTAAATGTTAACCACTGGGCCCAAACTTTGTAACCCTGAACCAGGAAAAATTAAATTAAAATACAAAAAAAAAAAAACAAAAACAAAAACAAAAACAAAAAGAGAAACAAAAAACCAAACAAACAAAAAACCCCAAATTTAATCCCTTGCTCCTGCACATGAAAACTGGAACCTGCTCCCACTTCCAGCCTGACTCTGGCTTCTGTGTACCAGGGGAACAAGCTGCAAAATACAGGGTAAGGAGCAACTCACTGAAGTGATTCCACAGGGATATCACCCTTTGCAGGAGCCTCAGCTCTCACTACACTGGGCAAGCTCAAAAACTGTCACAACTCACCATTGCCCAACACTTGCACTGCTTCTTTTTCCCTCCAGGGGTACTGGAAAACTTTGGGATATCAGATTCTTGATTTAGATTATTAGACATGAAGTCTTGAGCTGCCAGTCAACTATAAATCTAGCCCACCCTTTCATTTGGGTTATGTTATGCTCAGTGCAACTCTGATAGAATTGTCAAGCATTTTAAACAATAAAAAGAACCAGCATAAAAATGTATAATAAAACAAAGCTAATTTATAAACAGGCTTCAAGTTTTCTCCTGAAATAAATGGGGGAGAAGGGTTATGTTCCCAAAGTCCTCCTTGGCAGTTTCCAACTCTCTTCATTTTGACTCATACCTTAGCTAAGAAAGTGCCTTTTTTTCCCCTATTAAAATTTAGATAAAATAAAGCTGTTACCCCCAACTCTTAAGGAATTATATTCGTAGATACCTGTGACATAACATATCTCAGTGTAAGACTGAGACTAAGAAAAAAATGTCACACAAGAAAAACTAACACATGATAAATGTTACCCATTTTACAGAGAGGAAAACATGAAAAAAAGCTACAATAGATGCAGACCTAAATAAGCAGATGGCTGTAAGGAAAGTATAAGAGTTGAAGATGCAGATTCATGTAAGTTTCATGTTTCCAAATGAAAATATTAAGCTTATTGAGAGCACCAGAAACCTGTCACTACTGAGCTGATTACACTTCCTGAAGGAAAAGCAAATGATATTGACAGTGAAATAAAACCAAACAAATCAAAAAGATCAGGATCTGAAAACACAATTTGCATTTCAAGAACAAGTTGTAACAGGAAAGAGGAGAGAATACAGAATCTCTGCCACCCTCACACAACTTTGGTTTCTGTAGTCACAGGTGATACTTCTTACTAAGAGTCCCCATTATTAGTGGAGAAACAGACCCAGACAGGATGAACGACCAGGACATCTCTCTCTCTCTATCTATATATATATGCATGTATATAGCAGAGGAACCAGAACCTGAACTCCTAAGTTCCCTGTTCAGAATAAAATACGCAGTCCTGCTACACACACCAGTGTCCTGCAGCAGGTACACCATGACAGCTCAGAGTATGAAAGCTCTGTCAAAAGCTGGAGCAGAAACCATCTCCTTTCCACATCTCCATAATGTCTGCTTTACTGAGTGACATTTTCCACAGCTAGCTGGTTCAAATATGTATGAATTAACCCACAAGCCAAGTTAATTCACTGCTTCCTAGGGGCCTTTATGCCTGGCAGGCAGCACTTGGCAGAAAGATCCCATTCTTTGTAAGTTCTGCTCTAAGCGATGGATTCTACTTAAAAAATAATGATGCCTTTAAGCAATACAACACTACATCTTTTTAAGTAGCTGCAAGCTGTTATGGACTCTGGACTCAGGAGGAATTAATATTTTTTTCTGCATTTATTTAAATAACCCTGAAGTGTTTCAGACTGTGGAGATGAACTGAACCTGCAGTCAATTTACCCTTAAAGGTCCAGGCTAGAAACTGCAGCAGTTCAAAAGTGATTCGTCATCTGATTACCTTACCCAGGCATTAGGAAGCTCTCTGAACTTAAAGAGGAACACCACACCAAGCAGGGAGATAATTTTTTTCCACATATTCTGGTTTGCTTCATAGCGATGAAGTGATGAATATCTGAAAATATTCCCAGCATTGGAAAACTTATCCAATACCTGCTTCTGTTATCTTATACCTACAAGTGGTACATCTCTCCTCCTTTCCCTAGATAAAAAAAGGCTAGATATAACGAATACATCGCAAGCTGGCATAAATGAGACATGGACTCACTAAGGACAACTGGGCCAACAAGAACAATCAGGAACTGAAGGAAGGTTGGTGTTGATAGAAACAAGAGTGGGGCTGTTAAGGCAAAGGCCCTTTGGCAGCATGGCCTGGTACCAAGGACAGGTTGGCACAGCCACGCGTGCTGTGGAAAAGGCAGGGTTGGCAGCCCTAAGCAGGATGCGGGCAGAAAGGCAGCCTGTTCCAGGGAACCAGAATAAACAGAAAGAAAGAAGAAGAAAAGAGGGCAGAAGTGAAGTTAGGTCCGGGTGTTGGCCAGCATCAAAAAAGCTTCCATCTGAGCTGGCTGGACTTGGCCCAGGAATTCACAATCTCTGGACTTCTGTCATTTCTGCATCTAGTTTTCTATTCCAGGTAATGAATCATTATCTGAAGCTCTGGCTACATTATCTTTGTGAAATCCTCTTATTAAGGATCCTGTACATTACAGAATGACTTTCTATTGCCAGACAGATCTAAAATAATCCCCAAAAATGTTTACAAAACTTTCTTTACCATGTCAGTGCCATGATGCCTATTTCTAAATCATTGGTTCAACACAAGGAAGGAACAGTAAGCAAAGCACTAATTCCCATTTCTCCCATTCACGTTGGTGCCTCACACCTTTCAAATATGAACCTTAAACACAAGTTCACTGATGATTTCCTAATTTTGGCTTTATACTGATCCCTGACAACATCTAAGAATGGAAAGCTAAAAATGAGACATACCACATCCCTGTGAATTAGGGCCTGCTTTCCCAGGAGATGAAATTCTTCGAAACCCACTTGTACATCCAAGCTGCACACGTGGAGACAGATCAAACTCTTCATCCCGGGGAAAATCAACGACAGAATCTGCTAGGAACTGCTTGGAATCCAAATACAGTAGAAAACCACCATCCTTAATCTCTTTTATAAATGCTCCAATGAGATTTTCCCCAACAATCGCATTTTCTAAAGAGGGAAAAAAATACAACAAAATAGCATGAAAGGCATTTCCAATACAGGAATGGAACACAGAAACTGATGGACTTGAAGTTAAAAACAGAGGCAGATGCAGAAATACAAGCATGTTAACAAACAGCAGACCATAATGAATCTGTACAGTGTCTATCAAATTATAATCTTACTTTGCTCACTCGGTTTAAATACACCCGAAAACACTGAAAACAGAAAGACCCAAATCTGCCTTAGAAGGTAACGGAAGTAGGAACATAATGGGAGATGATGGTACTGTGAGTATACAGAGAGCAGATTCTCCTCTGTCTCTTCTGAAACCATACAATCATTCCATCAAAAAGCTATTTTTGTACTACAGGGAATTTATAGTGTGGAGAGGGTCAAAGAGATACTGTCCTCAAAGAGGAACATTTTCAAAAGAAAAGTTGAATATAAAACCAAACACAATTATACTTCGATTCACTTTCTGCAAACTGCTCAAATATTCACAGGGGCAAAAGAATATTAGATAAGATATAATTCAGATTAAATATAATTTAGATTAGCTATAAGGAAGACATTTTTTACAGTGAGGGTGGTGAAACACTTGACCAAGTTGCCCAGAGAGGCAGTAGATGCCCAACACCTGGAAACGTTCAAGGTCAAATTGGAAGGGACTCTGAGGAACCTGATTGAGTTGAAGATGTCCCTGCCCACGGCAACGGTGTTGGACTAGATGACCTTTAAATGTCCTTTCCAAGCCAAACCATTCTATCATTCTGTGTTGTGTTTCCCTGAGAATATGGAACAACTGGGTGGATGTGAACAACATCAGACCATAGAGCCAGGCACTACAGGACCACTGCAGCTGCCATCTGTGTCCTGAAGGATTTTGAACCCAGTTCTGATCAAGCAAAAATTGCTGTAGGACACGTATCTCCAAGTCCCAAAGTAAGAAGGAAGGACACATGAAGACAGAGCTATTTCTGTTTAGTGCTGGGAACACCGTTCCAAAGCAGTAAAACTGGAGAAAAGGTCACACATAATCACCAAGGTTGGGAGAGACCTTCAAGACAATCTGGTCCAACCACCAACCCAGCAGCACCATAATCACTCCTAAATGATATCCTCAAGTGACACATCCAGATGCCTCTTGAACATTTCCAGTCACAGTGACCCCACCACCTCCCTGGCCAGCTTATTCTAATGCCTGACCACTGTCTCAGTGAAAAAAATTTCTAATTTCTAATCTGAACCTCCCCTGGGACAACTTGAGCCTATTTCCTCTTGTCCTGTCACTTGAGACCTACGAGAAGAGACTGATCCTCATCTCCTTTCAGGAAGTTGTAGAGAGGTCTCCCCTTTTCTCCAGGCTAAACAGCCCCAGCTCCCTCATCTGCTCCTCATCAGACTTGAGCTCCAGACCCTTCCCCAGCTCCACTGCCCTTCTCTGGACATGCTCTAGAACCTCAATGTCCTTTTTGAAGTGAGGGGTCCAAAAATGAACACAGGATTCGAGGTTTGGCCTCACCAGTGCCAAATACAGGGCACAATGATTGTCCTGGTCCTGCTGGCCACATTAGTCTTGATTCAGGCCACAATTCCTGATATGCCCACAGCGGGCATTTGAACTTGGGATATATTTTTAATACCTTTTATTTTGAAGGAAAACACTGACTGCTTTGAAAGAAGTTCCTTACACCATCCCTAACACTGGTGGAAACCACAGCAAAGATCTGCCAGTCAGTGGTCTCCACATAGTTGCTCAAGGACTTCAGATGTAAGGATCATTGTTTAGTGTCAAAGGTAATACAAGTAATAGAAAAAGAAGGAAAAGAAAAAAAAAAAGAAAAAAATAACTTGGAAGAAATTAGCTAAATTTTTGACAATGTGTGAATTGTGTTTCTGTGAGTAAAATAGAAACACTTTTCCACCATGGAGGACTTGCCCAATGGAAATTAACATCTGGGACAGTTCAGCTCATGCCCGATAAAGTAATTTTCAATCCCAGTTAAGGCAGCTGGGAGAGGCAGTCCCATCTGAAAGAAACATTCAATTATAACTTCTTTCCACTGTGCAGTCACAGCCTGAAAAGGGAAATAATCAACACCAAAAGCTCAAATATACCACACCTGTGTTACAAAGACAGAGAAGCAAAACATTTTAAAAGAAATTAGGTTTAATCCACAGAAATATCAGAGGAAGAAAAACTTACCAATATCATGTAAGTCGGGGAGGGAAGCTGTCGGGATGTTTTCCAGCTGAGTCCTCCATGTGATGTTCACTCCCAGGCGATCCACGCTCAGGCATTCGACATAGACAGTGGAATCATCACAGACAGAAACTGAGCCAGTTTTTCCAAATGCATTTACCTCGAATTCAGAATTAAGTGAAACCACAGTTAGTCAACCTGAGCATTTTCTGCTTCTTGCCCTATTCATTTGCACTGTACTATGCTCAAAAGTAACACTGTCAAAAGGGGCTGTAAAAGCAGAAATAAGGAAGTATAATTTTAGCAAGTCATATACTCACTGTGAGAACAGTCAAAATATTCTCTTCCATTGAGACAAATTTTTAATAAATATTGGGCTCATGTGATATGATTTTTATGGCTGGAACTAAGCTGATCAGATGATATGGTGTGAGACTAAACCTCTTTTTTTCCCACTTATCCATACGAGGGTGCTGCCAATCCTGACAGATTTCATGGCATATTCCATTTTTCCACCTCTCTCAAACAGGCAAAGGTCTAGGCTGTGTTTCGCTTTTTTTTTATTTTTAATACAAAACAAAATCCAACCAAAGAGAACAAAAACAAACAAAACAAACAAAATCCACCAACAACGGAGGATAAGGAATTTAAATTACCTGGAGGTGACATAAGCCACGAGCCTTCAACTCATTTAAAATAAATATCTGGAATGCCTGGAGTAACCCAGAGTAGTCAGAACTACACGTCGTCTCAGGAGGCAGGAGTAGTTGAAAGTGTGCTTGAGCTTGGACTGTCTGAAATAATTGGAGCTCTAAAGATGAAGTAGAAAGGGCATTTAGTAACCTCACTAATGAGGAACCTGACTTTCAGGGCATTTAGTAACCTCACTAATGAGGAACCTGACTTTCAGAGTCACTTTGAGAAAAGACAACATTGATTGGAGGTTCTCATGTTGCATCAATTGCATACCCCCGCTTTTAGGGGAAAGCAGTAGAGCTGTCAGTAGTAAATAACAAGCAGCAAGACACAAGCTTGATGTTGAGCACTAGAGAAAAAGCCAAGTGATGCACTTAGTGCTCCAGTGTAAAATATCTCTTCATTTTTATCTAACTCACAGAAGGATAAGGACTATCTGGATCATTACCGATGATTTTTCGTAAGCCTTAGCAAATAGGAACTTCCAGAGAACTACATGAAAGCTGACATTATGCCAATACTTAGAAAGGAAACAGAAAGACAAGAATTATTGACCTGTCGATTTTCACTTTTCTTACATGCAATCATGAAAACACTTCTATTAAAAAAGGAATTAAATGGTGAAAGCAATTAATACTAATGTAAATGGGCTTTTGGAAACACAGCTTGACAAACTAACTGGGAATAAGTTTCAGAAGAGAATAAATTTGCAGAATAATGGCGTTGCCATGGATGTCTACAAGAGCTTTCTGAATTTTTGATAGCAAACCTAAGTGATGCTAATCACACAAATTGATGACAAATCTGTGAGCTCATCAGTCTCAAAATAAAAATCTATTTAATCAGTTTTTAGCAAGAAAAAAAATATGCAAATATCTTGTCTCTCCTGGAGTAACTCTGATCCCAGGCTTCATGGAGAGTTTGGTATCTCAGGTTTAGCACAGCAGTCGTATTGTCATTCCAGCTCCAAATGGAGCTGGGTCTTATCCCACCAGCCTGGACAACCAGTAGAGCTCTCCCTCATTCAGCTCCTCTGCAGACCCTCACTGCATCACACAGAAGTGTCACTGCTGGAGCACAATTCCTCATCCCTCACCCCAAAACGAGCATGGGAAAGCCTGGACAATGCTGGAAGCATTCCAAACAGAATGGTGGAAAGGACCAGAGGATACAGAAACCTGCTTCTTCCTGCAAGGCACAAGGCCCTCTCTCTGCTTAGTTTTTCAGAGTGTATTTAAAGAGCTGATTTAACCACAGTCTCTAGATGTATACATAAAGAACAGGAAATACGATATTTGAGAGTGAGGGTAATTATCCATTGGAACAAATTACTAAGTGTTTTGGTGAATTTGCCATTATTGTGAAGTTTATTCAATTGCCTTCTGATGTGTTGGGAATTTTTTTCTCTCTCCTTAAAACCATGCTCTATTCCAAACACAAATTACTGGGGGAAGTCCTTGGCTTACAGTAAACTTTACAGCAGATTGACACACACTCCCCTCTCTCCTTACAAAGTTATTCCACTGCCATCAGGCAAACACGGAAGTTATTTCATAACATGCTACAAAAACCTAACAAGCACAATCACAGACAGATAAAAGTTTCAGTCTGAAATTTAAAGTTTAAAAATATTTGCATTTGGAATAGAAGAGTTTAACCCATCCTGAAGATTGATTAATGTGCGCAACCTCTTCTGGAAATGAAAAGTAGCTCCAAACTTGGCAGGAAGACCTGCATTTCTCAAAGTTCAGCACTGCTACAAATTGCCATTTTGATCAGAATGTATCTCTTTTCTAAAGTAATTGAAAAGGCCAACGTTAATATCCAATTACATGAGCTCTGAATGGACATCCAATTCTTCCAAGATTTAAAGTGCCATTTTTTTCTTGAAAGCAAAATGGTTTGAAAAATACCAGAAGTCAGCCAACAAACACAACAATAATCCTTAAGAACAGACTGCAGCAAAAAAAGACGCAGAAGTAACAGTGACTTGACTATGCAAATAAACAGTCAAGTTCTGCCAAAATTCAAACATCTGGCGCTCATCTGTTCTTCCAGGACTAAGTAGTTCCATCAGAATCACTTATGGTGCCAGCATCTTTTAACTAACAAGAAAAATCTGCATATAGATTGAATAGCTATTTATAGCTCTATTACGACAGGCAAGAGGGACAGTTTCTGGCACAGGTGCCAGCCAAGAGCCAGAGGTGAAGATGGCAGAAGACAGGACTCATCTCCTGCACCTCAACTTAGCAACTCCCCTATAACTGTGGGTGTTATTCACACAGTAGTTCTGTGATAAAAGCTGATTTTTGCACTGTTTACACTGCTCTGAGCCCTCCCCAAGCCCCAGCAGATCAGATCAGATCAGATCAGACATACTCTGGCAGGCCTGGAGCAGAGGGGCAGCCGAGACCCAGCGCCGCTGCCGCACATCACACTGGGATGAGGCGTTGGGAGTGGCACTGTGGAAGCCCTGGCGACACACGAGCTGGCACTGCTGGATGCTTGGAGCTTGCCCAGGGACATTTTCACAAAGCACAGCCCCATTGGCAACTGCTGAGGCACCAAATGGCAGAGCACACTGCGGACCTGCAGGCACAGGAGAAAGAGGATACGTGTTACAGGCGTGCTATGATGACTTGTAGGAAAAAGTCCATAAACCCCTCCTATCCATAGATTCAAACCTAGACAGCACCCTGTGCTTTTCCCACTCATCAATTTTGATCTGGTTTGAGGTCAGCTTGGTTCAGACTACTGAAGCTGATGGAAAGACACATATTGACTGTGATGGGCAATGCATCGGGTCCAGAAAGCGACGTGCGTGGTTTCTAGGAACAGATATATTTCGAACAGTCATGAATAAATTTAAGCAGGAAATGAGAAGGAGATTTCTAACCAACGGCAGAACAAACCTTTACAATAGATTTCTAGTGGAAACAGGCAGGGCCAAATAAGCCTTATCTCAATTCCCTTTAGACTGAAGCTTGAAAGGTTTGAGATCAGGAGGTCATGACTGTGGTGTCTTCAGCAGCACAAAGATATTTCTAGTGACCAGCAGGTCAATATATACATTATACATATATATATAAACAGTAGTATAGGGCTTTGGAATTGGAGCAGTTTTCCCTATCAACCCACTCTGTATGAGTACAGTAATTCAAACCCTGCTAGCCCACTGTAACAGACTATTACAGCAGGCTAATTACAATGATAATTAATTTCTACCAATCAGTACAAACTAACTGCTTCACTCAATATTAGCCAAATTCCAACTCAATTACTAAATATATCCAGTAATACTTAACCACTATTGAGTTCCAGAGCTACAAAACATAGGAAGAAAAGACAACTGCCTCACTTATAAATAAATATAAAGATGTTATCATATCATACGATTCACTTGCTTGCTGTATATACAGATCATTTTCCAAATTGCAGTGCTCAGATGAGTCCCAAACTTTCTGATCACTGGAGGGAGGCAAACATTGATGATGGCTCAGGTCTGAGCACCCTCCCTCTCCACTTTTGATGGAGATATGAAGATTAATTCCAAAACCAAGAAGCCACTTCAGTTAAAGTATTAAAAACCTTGTATTAAACTTTTGGTTAAAGTATTAAAACATGGTAGGATGAATCTGGGATCCAGTGTGTGCAGTACATCTTTGTTTTCCAACTCTGAGCATTTCAATGCCAACAAAAAAGGCTTTCATATCTGCCTCTCTCAATTGCCAAAAGCATATTTTTGTCCAAGTCTCCTTTATAGCAACTTTTTTGCAATAACTCAGTAAATGGGGTCACTACATTCTTTCTCTTCACTCATTGATTATTGTAGCCAGACTCTTTCTCAGTAAAGGTGGAAACCTGGCATTCTTGCTTAACAAACTTCTAATAAATCTCCCAAGGTTTTAAGAACAAAAGACATCTCTGTAAAAGAGATAGTAATACTTATCCTGGCCATTAAATTACATTAATATATCTATACAGAGTATGTAAAAACCAGTCTGTGGTTTCTTAATTGCTCTAGCACATTTCTATACCCAGCAAGTCACATCCAGTCTCAGCTGAATGCTGCTACAATCTCTTACTGCCCGTTCCAATGAGAGCTGGTATGTTATGTCAGGGAAATAACCAGCCCCCAAATCAGAAGTGATCAATGGTTTCCTGCTGTGGTTCAGAGGTTTCAGTTCACCATCAGTAATTTGGTCATTTATCCCTCTAGAGATGCCACTTCATTTACTATGTTTGTCAAACCTTCACCATTTTGTCACTGTCCTGTTTCTTTGTCCTGTAGGAGTGAATTAGAATCCAGCTGAATACTGACACTTCTTTCATAGGTGTTTCCAAAGATTTCCACAAGGAAATTAACATCCCAGGACCTTCTCTGAATATATGTCTCTCCTCTGTCTGTACTCAGAGTTATGGGAAGCAGGCATGAGGATGGGAGATGCGTGTGAGGACTGCTGGGTACTCAGCATCACGTCTCCAGTGCATGTCAACTAGAAGCTGGATTCTATCTCTGATGGAAGTGATTAAACTAATGAAAACCTCCTGGCATGCACTGGCCACTCTGAGTTATTACTTTCTGTTTACAGCTATCTGTTCTCTTGCTGGAGGAGAAAATTACCATATTTTCCCACAACAACAGCTTGTTTTGCTGATAGACAAGATCTCCAAGGTAGCAGTATAATACTCCTTTTTCCTGAACAATTATTAGTAATTCCTGAGACTAGAGGCCTAAGGCTGGGTAGACTGAGGAGAAAACTAACTTTTGATTCTCTATTTTTACACAATAACTAAGTTGTTTATCATGAAAAGTTCCATTGCTCTTTCAAAATCCAGGGCAACCATTAAAGATTACTTCAATCTCTATGCAGAAAATAAACAAATAGCTTTCAGTAAAGCCAGGTTTCCACTACACTTTCAAAGCAGTTCTTCTCAGCTCAGTATTTTAAAAAAAGAAAGGTCATTAATCACTATTATTTGCTATTTTCTCTAGGAAAAGTACAGGATGGAAGCAGTACTGTACTTGTGGTCAGCTCTGCTTCTCTGAAGAGCTAAAAAATTGCCTTGGATGGCTACGTTCAGGTGACTACACCACCCTGCTTTGGAGCTCATCTCCTCAGAGCTCAGTTGGCATCTCCATACAACACCACAAGCATGGGGCAGATACAACATGGGGTCTCCTTCTGGTTTCTCATAAAATCCCATCCTCAGAACTCTCTATGGATACAAGAGAGTTCAAAGAAAATTATTTCCAGGTTGGCTGAGCAGTTACCTAGTTGATAAAAACCTTGCAGGCAGTTGGGTTGACACATTCAGATATTTTATAATAGAATTGCGGAATCATCAAGTTTGGAAAAGACCTGTATAATTATTGAGTCCAGCTATTGACCCAGCACTGTCAGCTCCACCACTAAACTACGTCCCCAAGCGTCACATCTATTTGGATGGTGAGCACAAGCCTGTGTTGCTCTCTATATGGCAGAATCACAAAAGGAAACTTAAGGAAATTATGTGGTCTTGTTTCCCTAATTTTTTTTCAACCCTTCTCCCCTAAAACAAACAAACAAACAAACAAACAAACAAACAAACAAACACCAACAAAAGAACTATGAAAACAGCAGTGTCCTGCAGATACCAGTTGAAGGTTTTCTTTTTACATCATTACTTTCCACACTAATTGTTACCTTTTGGAGCATAGCCTTGTAGAAAGTTTAATTAATTTTTCTTCGCTTCAGTGATGGGAAAATGCATAAAGGCCATTGCAAATTAAATTTACCCAAATGTCTCCCATTTGGATATCTCACTGGAAACCATGAGTGAATTCCAGTGCTTCACAGCTCTGGTCATGCAGGAAATACTCTGTGAATATGCAATGTTTTGGCACACCCGTTTCACAATTCTGGTCACAAGCCAAGAGTCAGAATGGCAGAAGTATACATTTTTCAAATTTTATTTTAGTCAGTTGAATGGGTTTTAATTCCAGAGCCAGCTCAGACTGGAGCAGGTTCAAGTTTGCAGCAAGCTGCTCAGATTGGCTTTATAGCTGGGTTTCATAGCTCAACTGGTTTGATTCAACCAATTTTATGAATAAGTAAAAGTCAAGGATCCATTCCCTTCTCCTTTTTCCCTGACAAAGCACCTGAAGAAAACTGGACATCATGCCCAGGCAGGTCTGAAATCTGCTACAACACAAAGATAAGCATGTTGCTTGAGCAAAAGTCTTTAAAGGTCTGAAGAAATAAGATTAAATTCAACTAGAGAGTGGAAAAATTTAGGATCTGGGTTAAATTCCAGGCCTGGATTTGCTCACAAGTAAAATGCCTGAAGCACGAACTCACTTGCACATTCCGGTCTTCCTCCGCTTACTCGTGTCCCTGGCACCTCTTCTCCACTGTCAAAGACACACCAGCAGCTCTCCTGGTCCTGGCTGCACTGCACGGGGGAGAAACCCCCACTGTCCCCTTCACACTGGGGGATGTAGCCTCTGGCAGCTTCTCGTGAAACAGCTTTGGACTTCAGCAGGTTACAGAAACTGGGACCTGTAAAGAGAGAAATTCTTCGCAAGGTACAGAATAGAAGACAACAAATTGACCTAAAGACTTTACCAGCAGTGCCTCCAGCCTGTTTTGCTGGTAGGAAGAAAGTCAAGTGACCATGAAAACATAAATAATTTGAATCATTATAGAAACAGGGAATTTTACCTCTACTAGAAAAACCCCACATTTTTTCTAAGAAGATTAATGTGCAAGTGATACTTGTTTAGAAAAACAGTTGAAAAAATACTGTTATTTATTTTCATTTATATCTTCTTTTTTTTACAAATGTGATAATGTATAATTTAGATGCTGATATTTAAAAGGCAAAAATAAATCAAGTTAATGTTTTTAGTAAAAATTTTTGATCAAGGTAATTTTAAATATAATTATATGATCATTTATATTTTAAAATAGTTAAAATGGTGGTAAGAAATAAAAAATTTAAAAATGCATAGAAGCCTGTTCATCAGTTTGTCTAGACTGGTTTATTTCTGGTGTAATGCAAGTAAAGGGTAACTATTTTCAGATACCCTTTCTGTGTCACTGTGCTTGTATGCACCCTATCACTGAGGAATCAAACTACGAGCCTCCCATGTTTCACAGGCAGCATTCTGGAAAGGAAAGCACCTATGCTGCAAGGCATGAGGCATCACAGGCAGGGGGCAAAGCATTACTCACACTCAGGATTGCCATCCAAGTCTTTGCTGCCACGCTGGAATATTTCTCCTGACACAGGATCCACACACCAAATATCTGTGTCAGATCTCTGCAGGACAGTGTATTCTCCTGTCTACAAAGAATCAAGGACATGTCATTGCAGAGCAATGTACTTTAATACAGACACACCTAAACCCATACCCCAAAGATTGGTTAAAATTCTTTATTATATTTACACTTGTCCATTAATACAAAATGTTGAAAAGAAACACAAAATACAGTCTAACTAGTTTAACAGACAGACCAGTCCCTGAGAGAATCAAGAATCATTTAGGTTGGAAAAGACCTCTAAGATCATTGAGTCCAACCATCAAGCAGGGTGTAGACTAAAAGTCCATTGAGAGGAAGTTCTGATAAAATCCTAGTTTGAAATGTGTTCAAAAAATGTGTAGATGTGGTGCTTAAAGATATGATTTAGTGGTGGACTCAGCAATGATGGGGTAATAGTTGGACTTGATCTTTGCAGGCTTTTCCAACCTAAATGATTACGTGACTCCATAAGATAACGGTTCTATTACATGAAATGTCTATTCCTTGCCTGTCTCTATCCTGCTCACTGCCACAATCTGCGAGCATCACAGACCCCTGTTTTTTGGGTATCTGCACCCAGCTCCCTCTCACACTGTCATTCTCTCATAGCTCAGGAAGAAAGAGCCCCCCAAATGTCAGTCAATTAAGACGTGCCTTTTAAGCACAGCTCTGCAAGAGCACCAGGCAGAGCCAGCCTGTGGGAGGGAAGCGTGGGCAGGCACAGAGCTTCCTGTTCCCAGTCTCCATCTCAAAAATATTTAAATTCTGCCTTCTGCAGGGCAACACCAGCTGTTAGTTTTGTCTTACCCTTTTCTTTCAGGTTAATAAAAATGTACAAGGGGTGCTTAAGGAGCATGGACTAAAAGTGCACATGACTTTGGCATGGTGTAAGCAAAACTGCTTCCTCCCTCAGTCGTGTTAAATCACCTCAAGGCAGCTGGGGATGAACAGATCAGCTGTAGAGGTGTCCAGCTTTGCACTGCTCTGTCTCCAGCTGGAAGTTAAGGCATTGGTTCGGGATCGCTGACATGAAGTCTGGCCTGTCAGAGGGAAAACATTTTTAAAATAAAATCAAGATTCAGACCAAAGCAAAGGAAAAGGTTACATCACCAGCTCCCTCACACATCTGCATTAGGCACTGCTACAGTGTCAGGCAGGGAATTCCTGATCGGTGTTTGATAAAACCACAGAATGGCTGAGGTTGGAAGGGACCTCTGGAGACACCTGGCTGGACAACTGGTCCAATGCCCCTGCTCATGCAGGGCTACCAACAGCAGAGGATCCACTCTCAAATCATGCAAGCAAAAATCATGCACAACGAAATTAAACAAATTAGCAAAATAAGAATAAAATTTGTTCTCCTTTTCTTGCAATGGTTAGAAGCAAGCCTTACTTCATGCATATCATACCAGAATTTCCAATAAATATTAAAATTTGCAAGAACAGGTAAAGACAAATATTTAGGAAGAGAACCCAACTGACATTTGGGAAGTTCTGCTGAGCGTGAGACCAAGGAATCTGTGACATAACGTCCTCTCTCATCCACGCACCAGCAATGACCTGGCCAGGGAAGAAAAGCAGCTTCATTTTAGATGTTGTACTTCAATGTGCTTTGTTGCATACTAGGAAGATTTTCATTCTCAGCAGCTCCACAGAAAGGGGTCAGTAAATCTAAGTCACAGTTAACTCTGCTTTCCAGGGGTAAGTAGATCACAGCTGAGAGCAGTGCTGTGAATGGAAACGTAGCAGCTCTGGTGAGAATCCCCCACTGCAGCCCTATCACCTACTCCCAGAATTTAGCATCATCCACAAACTTGCTGAGGGTGCACTCCACCTCATCATCCTGGTCACGAGGGAAAGCATTAAGCAATGCCAGCCCCTGGACCAACCCCCAAGGAACACAACTAGCAGCAAGCAACTGAATATCTACTGATTTTTGAGCCCCAATGAGCCGCCACTTGAGTCCAGTCAATTTACATATATCTTGTGGACCACATCACTTTCCTCCAGTCTTACTACTACTGGTTTTCTATCCTTTAATTAGAATTCTTCTTAGATTTTCTTTGTTCAGACAGCCCAGAGTGTCTTAGGAATTGCTCACCTGTGCTCTCATAGCACTGAGTTGGCTCCCAGTTTCCCAGGCCATCACACAGAGGGACGTAAGGGAGAAATCCCAGCTGTGCTGCTTCCCCAGCAGAACGTTTTGAAGTAAAGTGACTCTGCCAGTAGAAGTGCAGGACTACAACAGAGAAGTAAAAGAAAGCTGCTAGTGCACAATACAGGATATATTAGATGCACATATTTGCAAAAACCTGAATGTTCCCTGTACTTCAGAAGACAAATAAATAAATGTTTAAAGTACATAAAGGCTGGTAAGTGCCCAGATTTTACATTTGCACTGTGTCATATATATGACACAACTGAAATCAGTTCTTGGAGTGGCAGGTTAATGACCCTGATTAATTACACCTGCTGAGTTGCACCTGCTTTTCAGCAAAGTTGCATTTGACATCAAGTGCTCTTGCACAGATTCTGGGCATGACTCCATTTAATGAAGCTCTCCTCTCCCTCCCACCCACCTGACCATGCAGCCAGCTGGAGAGCAGAGTCACTGCCTGACAGCAGCTTTTGGGAGATCATTGCCTCTGGCCCGTCGGGCCCAGCAGAGCGCAGGAGGTCACTGTCCGTCAGCTGGATCCCCTTTGCCAGCAAGAAGCTCTCTCCAAAGGCAAACCAGGAACCATTTGAGGCCAGGATGAGCTGTTCTGCCTCCTCCATAAATTTCATGGCTTCCTGCTTCACACCTTCACATACACCAGGACCTGCATTAAAAAGTATATATATGAAGAGTATATTAATGACTTTCATCTAGATCCAGTGAAGAGCTGCATGTGAAAACTACCTGGTCTTTTAATTAGCATCATCTCTTTCCCTCTGCACTCAGTTTTGAACTGCATAATGAAGCAAGCAAAGGACCCTTGTCAGTGCCTAGCCGTTTAACAGCAAGAGTCTGAGAGTGCCAGGAGTCACACAAACATTCTCCATGTCCTCCGCCAAAGGCTTGATGATTTTAAGTCCTCATTGGTTGCAAACAGAGTTAATACATCTCTACAGAACATTCCCTCAGTTGCTGCCATAAAAAACCGTGGAAAATCAGAAGTGAGAGTCAGAAAGGAAAATGAAGGTATATCCCTTGGGTGTGGAGGGGCAGCTGACACTTGGCCTGTCCTCTCCACACACCTACTGACCCAGAAAGTGAAGTTCAACACACCGAACCAGCTCCATGAAAGCTGCTCCTCCAAAATAACTCTGTTAATCTCCTTCATCCCCTTTATTCCCCACTTGCCCAAAGAACTGGAATCTCCAGCAGTTTGCCATGCACTGCCCTGTCTCTTCCTCACAGCTGGAAAAATACTACGTGACGAGAACCATTTCAGTGATGGCATTGATAACACAGGTCATCTGCAGGAGTCACCCCAGAGAGGGCCCAGCACCTTTGGGGGAGGTGTCCAGACAGAGAGCTTACTGAACTCAGTGCTGGCCTCCCTTTCCTCCTAGTGACTTCTAGGGGATATTTGTTACTCTTGACCACATAGTAAGAAACAGTAAAGAGAATCCCTCTTGCTTCATTTTAAGGCATTCTTGAAAGTCATTTACATCACAGTGTAATCCTGATTTTTCCAAACAACTCTTCACACTTGCTAATATCCTTTACCATCTGGCTAAGTATCTTCTGCAAAAGCATTATATGTCCAAACTCCAAATTATAAAATCTACACAAACTTGATATGGAACTTTATTCCTCCTTATGCACAAAGCTCAGGCACCACTTATTTACCAGAAATGAGTCACCCCACTTCTGATGTTCAAAGATAATGGCAGTGCTGATGATCTTTCTGACAAGTTATTGTGTGCTACTTCACAGCAACTGAAAGGACTTCCCTCTCTTGTGGCATAAAATAAAAGACCAGAAACACCACTACATACATGCCAGAAATTGTTACTTACATGCTGGAACCTGGTTTGCTCCTGCCTTTGTTCCCTCCAGCTCCCCTCCTTTGCTATCAACACACCAACAATCACGAAGTTCAAAGTGGCCTAATGGAGTACTGAAATCAGAATAGGGTCCTGGGTAGTAGCTCAGCTGCTCAGTCAGAAGCTGCCAGAACGTATAAGGGTCCAGTAAAATGTTCTCAGATGCACTGGTCACGTTTCCTTTCAGCACTTCGGGTGGGAGATCCGTGAAGGAGGAATACATGGCAAATGCGGGGAAGACATTCTGGTGCCCAGCCTCATACAAAGCTTTAACAAAAGCTGAAAAGCCTCCAGAGGATGCCTCTTTATACCCAGCTACTGTGTTCAATAGATCAGCAATGGGCAGGGGGTTGCCTTCGTTGTTCTCTGCAATCCACCTTTGGTACCACTCGAAGGCTGTCTCGGGAGGGCCACTGCACTGCACCTGCCTCCAGCCACCCTCAGCATCGCACTGAGGCAGCTGAATGCTGGACAGCTGAGGCACAGCACTTGGATCTGACAACAGGAGCTTCACAGCCTTGAGGAACTCCTGCCCAGCTGTTAGTTGGCAAGCACTTGGGCCTGGGGAAAAGAAAGACATGCACATCTTCTGAATGCACTGAAGATACACAAAGCCCCTACCCTCCAGTACAATAAACACCACTACCAAAACTTGGTCACTCATCCCAATAATAACAACAACATTCCTGGACTGTTACTAAGAGGGCTTAGCAATATTAAGGTCACATGGTGAACCAGGGTAAGATTTTCAAAGGGATGTGAGCCCCCAAAGATGAATACAGATATGTTTTTTTCTCAAATTTGTGAGTACAGTAGGTACTTGTAGTTCTTACTGGGGGGGGCAGGTGCCACTAAATGCCTTCCTGAATCTGTTCACACCAATCAGGTATTTTCAGATACACTCAGCAATCTGCCTGTTACTCCTTATTCAACCAATCTCTGAAAAAGAAACCATCTGAATAGTGGAATAATACTGATTTTATTCTCCCTTGGACAAACCAGAATTTTAAGACTGCGTGTCTTCTCTTCCTACTCTCTACTGAATACTGCTGCTGAATATAAAAATACCATCCTTCAAAACACTGGAGTGAGTTTGTTTTGAAAGCCTTTTCTGCCTCCTCCAGAGCCAAATTTCACGTTGCCACCAAGCAGCTCTACAAACCCAGCCAACCATGGGAGCTCATCTTCTTTTGAGTACCAGAGAATTCTGAACCTTTTTTTTTTTGATTGCACTACAGATGGGTTGCTAGATATAAATCTTCTCTCAATTCAGATCATTACAACAAACTCCCCACAACTTCTGCAAACTGCTATTCAAAGGAGCTCCCCCACTACGCCCCAGTCTCAACTGCTGGACACTCTGCTATTCCTCCCAAAATGAGAAGCAGGCTCTCCTCTTGGTCTGTTCTCCCTGTTAATGTGCCATTTTCAGCTCACAGAAACTTGAAAAACAAATATTTACAGCCTATGTGCTTCCTTCTTCCTTCATATTCCATAAAGAAAAGGGCAAGGAGAGGCAGTTCATTGTCTAGCAAACTTATGCCAGAAGTCATTTGCAACTCACTTTTTCAGCCTGACTTTTGACCCTTTTGAGAAACCTGTCAGCCATTGAATCCCTCTCCTATGTCTGGAGTCCTGTGATATCTTACCAAGTCGAGGATATATTCTTGAGCTAAAAAGACTAAATCAAGTTCATAGTTTAAGGCACTGAAAATCTTTAGTTCTTAGGAAAAGATGAGCCAGTGACTGTGCCCAGGTGACTTGGTCCTGGAAGTAAAAGGGCTTTTTCACTAGGCAGGGGTCACATTCAGTTCCACAGATGTTCCAGGTCTCCTGGGCACCATGGATGTTACTCACTCCAGCTGCACACTGAGGTAGAGACACACCAATGACACATTCATTAACCAGGCAAGACCTCAGGCTCCTCTGCTTTGAGCGTGCCCACCCTACACCCTGACCACCTTTAGGACTTGGGATATCAAGGCTGACACACACTGTATTTCCCACTATTCCTCTGCTGACTTGCTTTCCTGTTAGGAGACATTTGCATACATCATCCATTTATTTCCAGATGTAATCAGATATGGAGAAAGAATTGTGAAACTCCCACACAAAACAAAGCATCTTTAAATTCCCAGTCCGTAAGACTTACATTGCATCGGCTTTCCAGCTTTCCCCTTTATTCCGGGAACAGCCTTGCCGTTCAAATCAACACAGAAACAATTTGTCCCATAACACTGGAGCGGCAGAAAGTCTCCATCCTCAGTACAAGCGGGAATAAAGAGATCTGATCCCGCAGGCAGGCTTTGCTTCAGGTTTTTCAGGTTTCTCCTTTGCTTCTCACACTCAGTGGGACACCTTGGGCGCTTGCCTTGACGTCGTGAGCCTGGAACCTCCTTACCCAAAGTGTCCAAACACCAGCACTCTCCTGCATAGCACTGAACTTCCTCATACCTCCCCTCCTTGGTGCATGTTGGCACAAACAGGTCCCTTGGCTCCTCACCACAGTCTCTGGATCCCAGTGCTAGTTTCACCACTTCACCTAAATCTTCAGCAACGCTTTTGGGGACAGAAATCACTTGTTGAAGAAAAGTAAAGAACTCTGGTAGTTCCAGGACGTAAGAAAGGAATTTCATCATATTCTGATTGTCCTGCAGAGTTACTGTGCGACCAAAGCTGCCCACAAGAGGTTTACTCAAAATGGAACTCCCCTTTGATACCTCCAGAGAAAATGCCTCATCTGATTCCAGAGGGCCTTGGCCATTAACCCTCTCTGACACATCCTCCTGTTGGAAAAACTGGCCAATGCTGTACTTCCCACTAGGGCCAAGTACCCCTGTGAAGTTAAACTGGATCAAATTCTTCAAGAACCTTCCTCCAAAGAGGTTTTCTTGGAAACGCTTTGGATTGGCAGTGAATTGCAGTGCCACTTGAGCCAGTTCCCTTGATGGGAACATCCCTGTGATGGCTTCACTAAGGGTGGTTTCTAGCTCAGGAGTCTGGCTGGCAAATGGGCTTTGTGCAAGTGGGGATGACAATCCAGAGTCCAGAAACAGCTCCTTGAAGGAGGGAGGGCAGGGTCTTGAGAAGCCATCAGTTTTGTCTGACTGCTTATCTGGCACGGAAAACAAATTGGACTGACTGAAGTACCCAGCAGGGCCATAAAGGAGCCCCGACAAGGCCCGTTGCCGCTCGGAGATGCACGATTGTTCTTCACCTACAGAAAGATTTGGGAAAAAAAAAATGCAAATTTTAGAACCTCTAGAACCTCCAGAACCTGTAACTCTATTGTTCTCTTTCAAGCAGCTGGGGCAGAAACAACATTAAAGTATAGATTAACCTGCTTCTCAACTATGTATCACGCACACTGATAAGGAAATTCGAAATGTTAGTGCCTATGGTCTACAAATAAAATTCTCCAATCAAGACCCAAAAATGAAAGGAAACATTCCTTCCCCATGGCCGAGTTCTCTGTGGTCTTTTACTGGTTCAGTTGCTTCCCAATGTAAATCCTCATCCCTGTTCCTTTGGCTGAAAGAATGAAAAATGTCTTTTCCAAACACTTTAGCTCTCCAGTAGGATGCCTGCTGCTAATGAAAACCTCCAATGGTCCAGGTGAAATGTGTGAACTGAAGAACGAGAAATAGACTACAGAGGAACAGAAAGTTATTTTAAACAATTCCCACTAATGAAGAATTTATGGAGGTTTTCTAACTAGCTCTTCGGTTTCCTAGTGAGGTGTTCATTGCAAGAGGTTTGAAAACTAATTGTTAAAATTAGCAGTAATAGAGTGCTAAGGACCAGATGGCATTCACAAATGAGTTCTAAGGGAAAAAAATACAGAATTTCAACAAAGATAGCCAAATGTCAGGGTATTGGGGGTACCAACAGTGGTCCTGGGCACCCATATCCATACATGTCACAGGTGTAGCTGCATCCGGCCCCATCTGTGCACTGATACACAAACAGCAACAGCTCCAAGTTAGGATGCAACACATCTGGGAAGAAGGACTAAGCTTAGGGCTCCAAAGACAGCAAAAAAGGAAAGACTTGGTAAATATAAAGACACCAAGAACCAGGCAGACAGGATGGTTATGGCACTGACTGCATCTGTGGAATGCACAGAGCAGCTTGACTCGTGCCACACACATTTACAGAGTTACCCGTCCTTGAAAAGTAGCAGAATTATGGAGAAGGGATGCAAAAGTAGCAGAACTATAGAGAAGGGAGGCAAAAATATTTTGAGGACAGAACAGCTTTTCCGGTATGAGAGAACATTCAGCCTGACAAAAAAATATGATAAAGGTTTTTAACAAACAGGATTCTCCATATCATTCACAACAGACAATCATTATTCAGTATTTCTCATGGTACAGAGAAGTTCAGATGTAGAGCACATAATTATGATAATGAAATTTATTGCCAGAGAGTGCTAGGAAGGATAAAAGGTTAGAGGGCAATTAAGCAAATCCTTGGAAGTTAACCCCATAGGGGAGGGCTGAACCCAATGATCTGGACTCAGCCTCCAGTCTGGGGCATCTCCCACCTGCAGGAGGATATTTGGAAGCTGTGTGCATTTTCCATGTTTCTCACACTTTCTCCCTCAGCATCACTGACCTACCCCTGTAGGGGACAAGACAGTGGATATGCAGCTTTAGTATGCTCCAGCACGGCCTCTCTTGGGCTCCCTACTCCATCTCCATTTATTCCACAACCAGGCAATATGATAAAGCAGTCACAAATCCTGTTAACAGTAAGGATAAAAGCTGGAAACCTAAAAAGCTGCTAAAATGATGAGCAAGTAATCTGATGATCTGTGATTGACATCTTTCTCACTCCTGCTTTTGCAGCCTTGTCCTGCTCTGCACTTCCTGACAGCAGCTCAGAGTCCCTTCCCAGCAGTTTCTTTGTAAAAGAACTTTCTGTAGGATGGGCCCCTTCTGTTTTCAATGTTGGCTCTTGGTTAGAGGGATGAAGAACATTCCTCAGAGGGCCAATAATTAGTGCAAGCCACGATTCCACAAGAACAGTAATACGAAACAAATGTAGGATCACGGGCCATAAACACTCTCCCCTCCTACCCAATGTTGAATCAAATCAAAGCAGAGGAAGAAAGAATAAACACAAAAGGAACTGCTGGGGTGAATCTACTGTAAAAGGTCTGAAAAGAAGCATGTCCCTATCAGGACTGCCTGGTGCCCCAGGCGATGTGAGAACCCCACATCTATGATCCTGACTCCTCCAGTGTTCACACTGCTGAGTGTGAGAGCCAAAGACATTAAAGAATTACAGAATAATTAAGGCTGGAAAAGACCTGTAGGGTTGTTGAACCCATTCATTAACCCAGCACTGCCAGGTCCACCACTAAAGTGTGTCCCTAAGTACCACATCTACATGGGTTTTGAACATGAAATAAAACAGAGGAGAACAGGAGAAACACACATGGCATGTAGCTGTCTGAAAAAACTGCAGCTATATCCTCATGAAATACCTTCTCAGGAGTTAATCTGTGGAACCTCTGCAGAAATTTTTCCCTGCCTAAATTTCCTGAGCCTGCCAATAAAAGCTGCAAGCAGCCTCAAGTCATTGCCTCCCCCTTTCTTCCCCCCCTTCAAAAAATTATCAGGAAGGGTCAGCAAAGCATACTCAAAGAGAAAACAACCAGTCCCAACACATGGCGAGGCCTCTCAGAGGTTCCCTCGCAATATCCTTGGTGATCAGCCTCAAAGGCATGCTGAAGTTTTCATTTCACAGTAAGCCTGTGTGTGCCCAGAGCGCTCTGAGCACTTGGAGCCGTGGCACCTAGGGCAGATTCCTTCTTTTTTAGCTGCGTGGGAAGCTGTGCTGTGTCTCATAGAGAGAGCAATTGCCTTCCCCCAAGGCAGCCTCCACATTAAGACCCTGTGCCCCAGCCCTCCAGCACAATCCTGAATATTTAGGTAGTGCACTTCAGAGCAAAGGTTTTTAACTTTCCTCCTCCCCTCCGGCCCCTGGACATTTCTGCTGTCATTTCCATTTGGGGCACTGATTTGATGGTGTATCCTCTGTGGAATCTCTCAAAGCCCAAACCTATACACCTTTTCTGAATTGTTTGATGAGTGTTTTTTTACAGGATTTGGCAGTTTTCATGGCAAAATATGCAGTGACAGAGTTGGAAAAAAAACCAGTAAGGATGGGAGATGAAATTCCACAGCATTTCACCAAAGGAAGGAAGTAAAACACAAAATCACCATCATTTGCTTCCTTATATTACCCCAGATATTCTCACTTAACACCCTAGCTCCTGGAGTCAAAAGCCAGACATCAGAGCTGCAAAGAAAAGCCTTGCCATACGCAAAACTAAAAGGCTGAAGAGAGGTCATAACAGAAAATAAAAGCAGTATGATATTTAATAATTTATTAGAATGCGACTCTTAGCCACAGGGAGGTTTCGTGACCTTTGAACACCAGAATCTGTCAGAGCCCAGAAAGGAGTTGTTCTGTTTCTTTCTAAAGACGCTGAGAGACGGGCTCATTTTTCCTTTGGCAAATCTCACACGTACCGCAGGCTGGGGGCTGTCCTCGCCTCCTGGTGCCCGGCACCTCTCGGCCCTGGGTGTCCGCACACCAGCACTGTCCCCCCTGGTGGCACTGCACGGGCGCGTAGCCCCCGCCGGCGGCACAGGACGGCACAAAGGGGTGCTGGAAGCGCAGGGCTGCGGAACGCTCAGTCTCACACCTCGAGGGGCCTGCAAGGAAAACAGTGTGCATTAAGCAGGGAAAGTTTAAAGTTTCAGAGCCATCTCTGTTTGATCCCACTGTTTGCCTATTTGGGAGAAAAAAAAAAAAAAAAAAATTAATTTCCTGATCGTTTTCAGTGATGCGTCAAGTGCCACCAGCTCAAAACATGAATTCTCCATCCTCTTTTCCTTTGAAGAGTTTGCCCCACAGTTTTCTACTGTAGGTATTAATTTCTGAAAACTAAAAATAGAAGATAAAACCTCCAACACATTTTTCAGCCACAGCTGCAAGCAGGCAGAGCAAGAATATCTCTCCCAGGGAACCATGCTGAAGGATGGAGGCTGGCTCTTAGTGCAAAAAGAAAGTTGGTCAACAAAGACAGATGTGCAGCTTAGGGGACTGATTTGAAGGCAAACGTCAATGTTTCAGGAGAGAATGAGGCATTGCTCCTGCAACCAGGTCTGCACCTGACTGTGGAGACTTGGGCTGAAACCCGTTTCTCTATTTCCCTCTGCAGGGATCTGAAGACCGTATTCCTGTCAAACTGGGCATAATGGCAGAGAAGGCAAAAATTCATCAAGTAAATTTTCTGGGGTATGATCTCTCCAATACAGGACTCCACCCTTTGAACAGGAATTTTGCTTGTTTATATCAGCCTGCAATCCTACAGCCTAAACACTTCTCACCTTCAAGAACTTTCCAGCTGCATCCAGCTACCTGTGTGAAGCAGTGAGAGCACCACGTCAGAGCAACCTGTTCATCCAGGGGACTCTGACAACGTTCCTAATTTCAGTGGGTTCGGGTGACATTGTGAGAGCCGCGTAAGTCACCACAGCATCCCCCTCGGTGGCTGATGAACGAGGTCACATCTCCATCTTGTGGCTGTTACAGCTTCATCTGTGCTGACAGCTGCTGCAGCCCTGGCTACAGTCAGAGCTAAGCCAAAACCACAGTGCAGTGCAGAGGGAAGATACTTTGCAGACTCCCCAGAAGGATCAACTTGTCCCAAGGCCAGAAAAACTGTGTGGCTGTATGGCCAGAAGACTGACATCTGTATCTGCTTAATATTTCTGGTGATGCAACTCCTTAGCGAGAGTCAGACAGCAATGTCAGAGGAGTTTGGTACTTCGCATGGGAGGATGAAGTATCACACGGGATTCAAACACTCCCCAAGAGTCAAGGGAGTTTGCTTTAGGCTCTGGTCTTGGAGGGAGAAGGTACCTGACCACCTGTCCTGCAGAGTTCATTGCCTGTAGGCAGAGAAACTCTCTCACCATGTGCCTGCCCTGACCAGGGAAGGAATGGGCCCAAGGGCAGAACCAAAAGTTCAGCCTTGCTGGCTAAGGCTCTACAAACTCTCATGCGGCCTCCTGGGAGTGGAGTGTGTTGTGGCCAGTGTAAAATCCTTCCTATTTCTGAGTATACCAACATAAATTAGGGATCATTTTCTTGGGCTTTTAATTTAATAAATCAATAAATCCATCTTCACAATCTCAGGGCAAGAGATATGGAGAGTTCATGGGATTTCAAATAATGTGATCTGCAGGCACGTGGGAAAGCAATGATCAGAGGACAGGTACAATCTGCTGGTAAAGAATGTACAGTGCAGAGACTAAAAGCCAGCTGCAATTCAGGGACTTGCATTGGAACTGTGATATTATATGATTTTAGAGCAAAAAACTCCTAGAACCAGTCTCCCCAACAGTAGATGTCACATATAAGCTCCAAAACTGCCACCTGATTTAGAGGGCATCACCTGGGTGCTACTTACACCTGAACTTGCCAGAGGTGGCCAGCTGGACCCCCAGGAATCGTCTCTGCAGGATCCGATGGATGCTGGACTCCGCGAATGTGCGAGCAGGCTCTGGCACGGAGAAAACCGTGTCGTAAACTTCATCGAGCAGCAGTTCCAAGCCTGGGAAAGACAGATTTTTAGCACAGGGCCTGCTTTTAAGACAGAAGTCAACCTTATACCAGAGGAGTAAAACTGGGAGACTCTCAGGAAAGTAAATCCAGTCCTCTAAACAAGTCAAATGTGGAGTTATACCACATAACCCTAATGAACCACATCCTACACCCAAATGCTGGGTGTGCCCAGACGCCACCTTTATGACTTGACATCTACCAAAACAAGCAGGAGAAACATCCCATAACTGGCTGTAGGCTGTGGTTTTGTTAGGTTCAGGTTGCACTAAAGAAATTGATGGTATTTTGGAAACTGACGTTACCAAAACCAATTACCAGTCATTTTGGTTGCATACTAAAACCCAAGATATTCAGTAGTTTTTTCTGAGTGAGTGCACAGATTTTTTGAGAACTTCTTTCTTTTCTGGGAGTTAAATGCTGAAGTTCTCATCTATCATCTAAATTTTTTAAGCTATTGTGCTTTGTATCTTCCCCCTTTAAAAATAAAAGAATACAAATTAAAACCACAGTATAAGGAAGGTCTGGAAGTTCTCAACCTCCTCATTCCTCTTTGCTGAAAAAAGACCATTCTTTCTTCTGAAGTGTCCCATCAACTACTAATATGCCTAAATTCTGAGGTTATGAGAGAAGAGGATGTCCCTGCCCATGGTAGAGAGGTTGGAGTAGATGTTCTCTAAAGGTCTCTTCTAACCCAAACAATTCCATGATTCTACCTAAGCAAGAAAAAAAGAGTTCATTCTTCGGGCCCTTTATATTCCCCTGGCTTTGCGAACAGGACATATCAAATATGACACAGCTTTCTAGTGTAGGAAGAAACTGGACATTCAGAAATCCTATTCCACACCCCAAAGAGGACAGGATTAGATCCCAGGCACCAACTCCACTTGTTGCTGACTCAAGCTCTGCCCCAAAGGGTGGGATTTCATTAGTGAGCTCCAGCCCTTCCCACGGGCATTACACTGGTCACAGTGGTCTTATCCCTTGCAAGAATGAAACTGAAGTTCCAAACGAATCTGAAGACTGATAGTTGTTATTTTTCTGTTCCCTTGGGAATTCAACGCCTCCCAGATTAAAGGATGAGATGCTGGAAGGCACTTACCTGTGTCTGCTAACTCCCTCCCCAGGCTGTCCACGCAGTAACAGTACCCAGAGATCTCCGGGAACGTTTCCCTCACGGAGCTGAATTTTTGGAAAGCCCTTGGGAGCCTGGGAGAAAAAGTAGCCTGCTGTGAAGAGCCCAGGGAGGCCCATCGACAGCAACAAAGTATCAGCTGTTTCCCTTCTGATTCTGCAGGAGAAGGATGTCTGCAGAGCACAAGGCCAGCACAAAACGCTTCGGTCTCCTTTTGGCAACCAGGCTCTGACATGAGCCAGATCTCTCTCTCAGCAGGGTAACAAGTCTCCTAAATTCCATTTTTTCTAAACAAATAGGGGGTAATCTCCCTTCAGATAGATTTCTGACCCTTCCTAAGCATGTACTCAGCATCTAACACTCATTTTCAATTCTATTCTCATCTTGGAAAGCCTGTCAAAGAGTGTAAAATAGACGGGCGTTGGCTTAATGTTATTACAACACCCTTTCATTAGCTCCTTCCACAAATCTGCATGGGATGGCAGAATGCCTAAAAAACCAGGTTGCTTCCCCTTCCTTACATGCCACGTGCGGTCTCTGCACTGAATTAAGTACAAAAGCTGATAAAAATGTCACTAATATCTTTCATTTTCAGGGCATGGTGCAATTGATTAAGGAGAAGGAGAAAGGGGTTTTAACATGCTACAAGACTGACTTTTGCTTCTGGAGATCAAAGAGATGGTTTCCAGCCTAATATTCTAGGAGTGACAACAGCCAGATTCCAGCAACGCAATTATTTAAGAAAGAAACTTAATAGGGTCAGAGCTGGAAAAAACATAATAAATGTTTTCTAGGGTTTCTAGATATTCTAGGGTTTCTCCAGGCAAAAGATAAGTTTTCCTAGTTTCAAAGTGCCAAGTTCTAAAACAATCATATTATTTTATGGGCACATCCCCTTACCCTGAAATACTATAAAGGTCTGGTGTCCCAGATGCATGTGGCTTATTTGGGAAAACCTAGCAACAGGGAAGTGGAATTTTCTGCTCAAAACATTCAGAGAATTACACAAATTCGGTTTTTTAACAAGAAAGGACACTCAGCAATAAAAATATTGGTGTATTAGACACTGATTAACCGCGAAAAAACAGTTCACAAGCCATCCTGTGAAACTGTGAGCAGGCTCAATTCAGTGCCACACTCCAGCAGCCTCAGGGATGCTCTGGCATGAGTAGCCTGAGAACAGCAATGAAACGCTTGTCTGGCTCAGAGCTGGTGCTCAAGTGAGTGGTGCAGAGCAAGGGGCCTTTGCCACCTCCAAGACTGTGCCTGAATCATAGAACATTCTGGGCTGGAAGGAACCGTAAAGACTATTTAGTTCCAACCCCTCTGCCATGGGCAGGGGCAGCTTCCACTAGACCAGGTTGCTCAGGGTTCCATCCAGCCTTGGCCTTCAACACTTCTGAGGATGGGGCATCCACACCTTCTCTAGATAACCTGTGCCAGTGCCTCATCACTCTCACAGGAAAGAATTTCTTCCTAACATCTAAATCTAAACCTACCCTCTTTCAGCCCAAAGCCATTCCCCTTTGTCCTAACACTACATTTGTTTAAAGCTCTTCTCCATCTCTCTTGTAGCCCCCTTTAGATACTCCAGTATCTAAAGGTGCTATGAAGTCTCCTGAGAGCCTTCTGTTCTTCAGGGTGAACACTCTCAGCCTGTCGTCATAGGAGAGGTGACTCCTGGGAGCTCCACCACCTCCTGTCAGGAGAGCTGAAGACGTTACTGCTTCCACAAGACATCAAAGCACAGGCTTGGGAATGCACAAAGCAGCAGCACCTCTGTCAGAGGAAGGGGCTGTAACCTCAGGGCTGTCCCAATGTTACCCAGCAGTGCTCCTGTCTCAGAATTTGCACATCCCTTTGTGCTGCTGCTTTGCTCTGGCACCCTTCCACATCTGCAGATTAAAACTCCACTGACTTCCTCCACTTTGGATCATCATCCATTTGGATCATCTGCTCCACTGCTGACACTGGCATGCTGAGAGAGACCAAAATGTCACACTTCAGGTCACAGAGGGGCTTCTGCCAGCACGAAAACAATACAATTTAAGGTATAAACACATAAATACCATATTCCTATGGTCTTCAGTGTACACATAAACAGCTTGGAGTATTTCAAGACCTTTCAGCTCCCTTGGATTATCATGCACTGCCCACTGCCCACTGCCCAGTTAGGAATATGATCTTTTCTCTGCACTGCTCAAGTTCTTGGAGCTCATCACCTCAACATCTGAACCTCTACCTGAGTGAAACACGTTCAATGAAAAAACTTTGCATCCTGCTTCTTTCATCCTCAACCTTAAGAGGTCACATACACAATTATGCTACTTTGGGGCAGATGTGCAATCACATCTTGACATTCTGGTTATTTTTGTTGCAAGTTGAGCGTAAAGCTAAATAAATTACAAATAGATATAAATTAGGCCCACACAAACAAGAGAGCAGAACTTTTCTCACCTTATGTGGAAAACTCACTTCTTACCACATTTTATCTTTTCTCAGACTCTTTAACCACAGCCTTCAAGATGAGTAACACAGAACTCCTCATTTATCAGAGCCAGTCCAAATCAACCGTGACTACGTTAAAGTTATGGATAAACTTATAGTGTCTCCATGTGTTTCAACAAGAATGCTCACACTCAAAAATACAGGAAAATAAATAAAAGTCATGTTGTTGACCTTTTCTTCAAACTATGAGTCTCTGCTCTTGGCTTCCAGCAAAGACAACTCACTACTGATTATAGCAAGAAAGTAAAAAAGATCTTCCTTGACTTTTGATTTTTTTATAATTCCCATCAGTCTGCTACAGGGTGTTCTATATGGCTGCCCATCCAGGCAGGACCTGGACACAGTCCATACAAAATAAGTAACAGCAGCCAAGCCCTCAGGGTGAGGCAGGAAATTTGGGCTCATCTTTCTTTTTGGAAGTCTTCTTTTTGGAAAAGTCTTAGCTCTAAACTTCTGAGTTTCTGGATTTGTTTGTTTGGGGGTGGTGGTTTAACATATTGGCTTAGTCTGGGATATTTATGAAGGTCTAGGGAAATAATTTGGAAAGGGAATTAGGATGATATGTCTAGATTTCAAAAATCAGTCTGTGGAACCAAAGAAAGTTACTCCACTGGTTCCATATGAACATAAAATACAGGTTTAAAGCCCTGTCCAGCTACAGTCCTTTGCTGTAGAACTCATCCCTTCAACTCCACATTCTGCCCTGGTTTTGGGAAGGAATAATGACATTTCAGGCAAGAGTAGTATGAAAATAAATATATTAATGACCTGAAATACTCAGATATGATGGCAATAGGTTAAGCCAATGCCATAATTAGAAGGCAGACAGCTGGGAGTGAAATGATCCTGCTGTGATTAATTACATTACATGGACAGAAAATAAATCCAATCTCGCAGGTCTTTGCAGGCAAATCTCCCAGTGGGAGGAAAAAAATGTCAATTTAAAGCATTGATTTCTCCACTGTAATTGCTTTTTTAGCATTTCCACACTCCACAGACCAACAAACAAAAGAGCTGGATTATTTTGCTCTTGCCAGAATAACTTCTCCCGAAGCACCGACAAATTTGCACTGTGCGTTCAGACCTGTCTTTCAGTTTCACTTAAACTGAAAAAAGAAACCCCTCCAAACAGCAAAATTGACATTTACAATAAAATGTCTTTGCTGCTACCGAGCCAAGTCACAACAAGATGTTATGTTTATTGCACTGCCCTCCAAACTGGTGCTGACTGAGGTGCCAAGTCAGTGGCACTTCTAGGGACACCAAAAGGTTTCTCTGGGGAGTCTGAATATCTGCACCAACACAAACTCCTCTCCCAGCAGTTCCCCTTGCCCATCCCTTATGTCTCCATCACAGTATTAATTCACAGCTCCTCCACAGGACAACAGCTTCCTGCCCCCACAGACAAGGATTTCACCTGGTGTTCTGAAACATTCCTCAACCCTCTGCAGCCACCTAAAGCCAGTTGTGCACAGCACAGCTGTTCATCACTTACTGGTTCACCTGTGTGAGCAAACCCGGAACTTCATCTTTGCATGTTGCCACTTGTCCATCTGCTTTCATCTCCCATATGGAATTGTCTTTCCTACCTCATATATACATCCAATTTTCTCTGTTCCTTCTGTATTTATCTCATTTGCTGTTGTCTGTCTGTCTCAGAAGTAGCCCTGGATACTTTTCCAAATACAGATCACAACATGGTATCCAGCGCTGTGTGAGGACACACCAATTAAACTGCAGGGATGAAATATTTTTTTTTTTTTATATCAGCAGATTTAATTCAGAAGGAAAACTTTTTTCACTTGGTCCATTTTTCAACACAAAATAACGTCATTTACAGTTACAGAATAAGGGCTTCATGAGGCAAAAGTCACAAAAAAGCAGTCAGACGGTGCCTTGAAGGGGTATGCAGGATTACCTTCCTGATTCAGAAGCCTGAGCTCTTACCTGTTGTAACTATGGACAAGATCAAAAACACTCATGTCTGTTGTGTTGACAAACTTGCACTGGACGGGCAGGAAATCTCCATCTGCTGAGCACTGTGGTGGGCTCTTCTCCCCAAACCCGTGCAGGATGCGACGGTCTCGGATCTCACAGTTCCCTGGACCTGATGGGGAAAAAAGGTAAAGTTTATTTGTGTATTAACTTCCCACAAATAGCTGAATGGCCATCCTGTTTTTTAAAAAGGGGTTACATTCATTACACTGAGCAGGGACACTGAGGTGCATCATCTTGTTTTTATGAAGAGCAGGGAATTGGACTCAATAATCTTACCGGTCCCTATTCACACCAAACCTTTCAAACTTACAAAACTCATCATTTTGTTGAATATTACTTACACTGTGCTGGCTTTCCCCTTTGTCTGGTGCCATAAATCTCCATTCCTTCTGGATCTACACACCAGCACTGCCCCAGCTCCATGTCACACTGCACCTCGTCAAAAGCCCCTGAATCCAGGCACTGAGGGATGTAGGAGATACTGCTGCTGTTGATGTATCTGCTCACCAAGATCCTCTGCTTTTGTAGCTGGCAAAAGGACAAGCCTGAAGCACCAGAGAGGGGCACTGTTAGAGGAAGGTTCTTGTTGGGCACTGAATCATTTATTGAGGCAACATCTGAGTTTTCTCAGAACTACAAGTTCTGAGCCTGCCACCCACGTGGCATGAGGACATTGATGGTCTTGAGGTTATGAAAACTGGTACAGAGAAGCCCACCATAGATGGGGTTGAAGCTCTCCAACTCAAAAATCATTACACTAAATCAATCTTTTATTCACAATTTATCTTACTAGGACTTTCATAAATACAGACATCCAGGTGTATCAGGTTTCCGTGATAAACCCTGAAGAAACTCCAGAACTTCCACTAGAAAGACCTAGCAAATCACCACAAACTAGAGTCCATCAAAGTCTGGGGCTAGCCCATTCCTGATTTCAGCACTTCAAATGCAGATTGAAATGGTTCTTTACTCAATCTGAGCAAAAATAAAAACTTTTTACTTACAAGATACAGGATATCCATTCTGTTTGCTGCCAGGAACCTCAACACCATTCTCATCTACACACCAACAGGAAAGACCATTCCTACTGCACTGGACTGTCCTGAAGAAGATCACAAGTAACATATTTTATTTTGTGTGTGTAGAGTCCTCAGTCAGTACCAGACATAAACAAAACCATAAAGCAAACCAAACCATGTCAAATACTTTAAAATCACAAATAATGGCACTGGCAAGAGCTGCATTTCTGGTGACTTTAATCAGGGGGAGCCCTTAATTCTAGTAATTCTCTGAACTCTTCAGGAATTGCAGATATGTGACTTGAAGTCATTGAGGAAGCAAGCAGGTTGGACAGAACCCTAATTCTCATTATCTGAGATTCACCAAACACTTTGAGACAGTTTCTAAGTCAAATCTAGAATGGTCAGAGTTGCCACCAGAGGCGACAACAATAGTAAAGAAATTACAATCTGTACACAGCCTCAACTTTAACTTTTTAGGTTCTTGCACCTTCAAGCAACATGCTGCTCCCTAAATCACTGTTCTCTGTGTGCTTTTTAGTTCCTTTACTGCCTTTAGAAGGAAACCTGACTGTGCCACTTATGAGGGTGGATAAGTTCTCAGTCACTTGGCTGAGCTGTGCCAGCTGGCTCACACATTCACCCATGAGCATGTGTAGGAAGACAGCAAACTGCACCAAGTATTTAACATGCAAATAATGCTGCCAAGATTAGCCTGTAAATCTTAGATTGACCTCTTAACCCAGAGATTATTTCCAACAACAGGGAATTCATTTGGGAGAGGCTGGATCTGCGACATGGCTCAGTGAAGTCACTTCAAGTCTCCTGCACTTCCAGTTCTCCAGTGCATGGATACAGTGGCTCTCCAAGACAGGCTAAAATTTTCATTAGCAATGAAAGGTCACATAATACAGCAGCACCTTAATAGAAGGGATGATTTACCTGAACTGGCCATCCTCTGAGCACTGAGGAACGAAGGCTTCTCCTGCTGAAAAAGCCTTTTCCCTCTGAAGTTCACAAGGACGCAATGGTTGGGAATCGGTCTGATACTCTGAAAACAGCAAGAAGACAAAAACCAGTGTTGGTTTAAAACACCTAAGGGTAGTTTCACCACAAGCCCATTCTCATCAAAACCTTGTTAGTGCCAGTGCTGCACGGGAACAGCCCCAGGTTCAGGGGTCCTCCCTGGCTGTTTCCCCATTGCTCCTTGTGTGGGTTTCCATGTGGGACAGCACAGGGAGGTACTGAACAAACCCGCTGTTCTGCCAGCTGCAGGATGAACACATGGTGGTGATCCCCTTTCCCAGGCCTGTGTTTAGTTAGTCTCAGCTGTGTTCTGTACTGGCACGGCTATAATTTTCTGGTACTTAGGGTTCTTTACTTAGTTGTGCCTATGACCACAAAAGAGCCCTTTGCATAACCACACATACCACTATTAAAGTTTCTGAGTAATTATTCTTTATTGAAGCTAAGTCACTCACTATTTAACCAAAAGGAGAGGTATTGCTTCTTAATCTCATGAAAGATCTAAAAAAAATCAATTTCTAGCAGTTGCATCAGACTAATTCATATTAGCAGCACTCTCGATTTTCACTGGAGCAAATGATCAACTACTGAAGCCATCTAGAAAAATTTTAATGCATTCAAAGCTGCATTTGCTGTGGTTTTAGTAGAATGATGAAATTCATTAAGTTCTTTTTTACAGAACAGATTACTTGATCTGACACTTGCTACACCCTCAAAATCTGATTAGTGTCATGCTCTTAATACCGCTGATTAGTTTATAAAAATACAGCAAACAAACCCACAGGTACAGCAATTTAGTCCAAAGGTTTGCCTAAGCCAGTATTTGGTCTGAGCACAATCACACACAGCAGTGCAAATACATCATAAGTATTCTGAATGCTTTTCAGCCTGAAATAATTTTAAACTCACGGAACTTCTACTGCTGCAGATGGTTCCTGTTCTTCTAATGCTTCTCAATCACATCTGTTTCTGTGAGTTTTTACCGTGTCCCCTTAAGAGCATGTGAAAATTTTCAAGAGACTGCAAAATTTCAGGTGATCTCATCTCTAGAAAATGACGTGTAGGCAAAGCTCCCTATTGTCACCTCAAACATCAGTTGCTCTGGGATGCGTGGAGATACCTGTGCACAGTGCTAGAGAGGGTCCACCAAGATATCTGAGTTAAATGACTAATTAATTCAGTGATTCAAATTGCTGGTTGTGCAGAACTACCAAACTCAGGCCAAAGAACTCGGGGCAGCACTCAGATATCCAATAACTGAAAGTTCAAGCCTAAATTAGATGATGGCACATACAAGTAAATGTGACTGAGGACCTTCATAACACTGCAACAGCACCTTTTCTGACCTATGCTCCTTCTCTAGCCCTTGAGAAAATGGGTTTTTTCCACCCAAAATCCAGGTGTACAAACTCAGGTAAGCCTGACCACTTAAAGATCCTTACAGTTTAGTATTTAACCTGGAGGTCAGACTCAGTTTGCACAGCACTCAATAACCAGCTAAGTTTGCAGTGTGCAAGATTTAAGATCATGATGTATTTCATCAGGACAACACACAGAGCAGCACAAAGATCACAGTCACCCTTGGGCACAGGCAGAGGAGAAGGACAAGCGTACTTACCAAATATATTGGCTGTTGCTACGCTAATAAAGCAACAGAGGGTGCAAAATGGGATGGAGCCCATCTTGCGAGGGGAGAGCCCCATCCCCTCCTGTCCATGAGGCAGCTCTGTGCACTCCACAGAGCCTTCACTGCCCTTTTATAGCGCCCATCATGGGGATGGGTTCACTTCTGTGCTGGTGGCTGGGCACAGAATGGGGTGAGTGACGCACATGATGCTTCTGAGCAAACTGCAAGAGGCCCTTTCAGCTGGAACTGCCCTCCTGGCTCTCCTCAGCCAGTTCTCATCCCCGCTCCAGGGAGCACAACTGAGCCAAGTGGCAGCAGACACCGTGGGTGGCAGGGGGGCTGTTATTCCAGCCAGTAAATTGAGCATATTGGCGTGACCCTGGGCAGAGCTCTGGCTCTGACCTGCCCCAGGGTGCAGCCAGGCTCTGTGCTCCCTAGTGGAAGTGCACATTTTTGCATTCCCAGAGAGCTGAGCCTGCTGAGGGACAGACCAGAGTCAGGCCTCTGGGCGCTGCACATTAGGAGTGAATACAACTCATAACGTGGTTATTTATTAAGTGAAAAACAGTATGGATGCAGCTCCACTGACTAAAGTGAATCGAGGATCAGAGTCAATTACATTCCATCTTTTGCTTCTACTCCCACTTGCACCATGCACTTAAACACAGCCAAGTATCCGACAGAAGCAGCTTCACTTCTGAGGCTTCATCCTCCAGCTGTAAGACCAGTATGACCATGAAGACTGTTAAGTCAAGCTTTTCAGTACTAATTACATGCAAGATCCTCATCCTAGAACATATGGGAAATATTATTTCTTTGGTTCCAGAGTTTCACTCGTTAATTGGCCACCTCTTGTAACTGTGAGTCAGCATTTACTTGCACCAGGAATTACGAGAACTCACCCTCATGTGTACAAAGGTGGTTGGATAAATAAGCCCCAAATAATTACTTAAATAATAACAGCACATGTTTGAAGCTGGATTTAAGTTGATTTCAAGAAAAAGTGAGACCAGCACTCGTTTGTGATTCATGGGTACTAGACAGCCTAGAAACAACTCTGGTGATACTCTCCCACAGACTAAGATTGTGCCAGCAGTGATCCAAGCATCCTTCTGTGCTGGCTGTAGACCACTGCCATGCCATGGCGTTTCATGAATATGGTAAATATGATCTCCAAGAGCAGCACAAGCTTGCTTTAGCATGACTGTGCTTTTAAAAATGAGGGGAACTGTATTTGGAATTTACTTTCAAGCAACCTATTCTGGACTTGAGCAAAGTCAACAGTCTGCAGAAAGATCAAGCAGGGAAAAGTTGAATAACACGTCCAGTGTAGATGACAGACCAAAAAAAGGCAACCTTTAGAGGCATAAAGATGACAAATCCTGTAACAGCCCTGATCAAGCAGGCACAGAAATAAACCAAATTTCTGGATTAGCATAGCATTTGTAGGGAAACATCCATGCAGAGCAAAATAATCCAACTAAATAATCAGTATTAGCACTAGGATGGCTAAAGCAGGGAAGAAGAAAAGTTTGACCATAACGTGTATTTCTGACCCAAGGATGGTTCAAGAGCCTCGGGTTTGTGTCTGATCCCCGCACAGTGGGGCAGACACAGGGGAGCAACAAGAGAGAGCCCAGTCCAGTGCCGTGACAGGCTCTGCAGGGGCAGCAGGGTCGGTGCTTACAGGTGCTGTGATGTCTCTAAGCCAATGAAACATCTCCAGAGTGTTGTGGGGGTCTGTGAGCGATATTGATTTAGTCCAGTTTTCTAAAGTTATTAGAAAAGTGTCATTCAGGTTCTTTGCACAGCAAATGGGGAGAGGAGTTTATTAAGGAGTTTATTTATTAAGGTCGCTACTTACTTTCCTTCTTTATTCTTTGCTATAAAAGGCTGATAATGGAGTAAGGCAGACAGGAAAGCAGGAAGTATCAAGGGCTATTATTATCAGAAAGAAGCACAAACTCACAGTACATACATAGTGTTGATTTCCAAGATGATTTTTCTTTCCTTCAGAAACACTCAGAAAACAACCTATGAACTACTCAAGTTGGGAAGAACAGCCAAGTCTTAAAAGTCTCTTGTAAAACTGAGACAAGGAATTTTGGCATCACTTAAACCACTTCTAGATGTACGTCAAACCAAAGTGGGCATCGTGGTAGATGCACGTTCAAGGGGATGCAAGAGCCTGTGGATTAAAAAGGAAAAAAGTTGTTTACAAAGCAGTATGTGGAATTCACATGCATCAGAGAAAAAGAGGCACTTGTCTATCTATGGCTGGTCAAATACAAAGAAAGGCCTTGCATAACCTGCAGAGAAGGGACAATGGAATTGACTTCTGTTTTTAGCACCTGAGAAAAGATGGAGTAACATCTTAAATTAGCTCATCAATGAAGAGCAAAAAAGGAGTAAGTGGAAAACGGCTCTGTGGCAATACAGCCTTAAAATTATCATGTCTTCAAAATAATTGGTCTAGTTCTGGAAATGAGGGTTTTGTTTGTTGTACACATTGGCAAAAGCTACTCAATCTATACTAGAAACTACAACTGTTAGGGGAAAGGTAAAGGTCAGTGAGATGAGACACTGAAATCACAAACCTCAAGGGAGAAGCAGACATTTATTCATTGTTCCAGTTTTGCATACACTTTCTTAGCAGAAGAGACAGCTTGTGCAACTGCAATTTTACATATAGAAAGGCCCAGGGATAAATGATTCCTGTATATAAATACACAGACATCTGTATCCACAGAAAGGTTACTCTTACTCAAATTAAATTTGAGCCTGAGAAGTCAGCCTTAGCTTAAAAAAAGAACTGGAGGGACCCTTCCAAATGAGGCAGCAAACTGGAAGCAAATTTTAAGAACTGAAAACATTGTGAAATTATGCTCACATCAATCAGTTCATTTATTTTAAATAATAAATTGTTTTTCTGTGTTAAATAAAGCACCAATGTTGGACAATCCTCTCACACATTTTAAGAAAGCTACATAAAAACAGACTAACACCATATATTACACTTAGAGAACTAAGGTTTACATTCAGCACATTTCTTTCCTTTTGAAGCACTTATCTCTATCAGCTCTGATTAAGTCCTCATGTGATACAAAATTAAAAGACAACAAGATGGCAGCCCCAGACAAAACACTTTTCAGTGTATTCACTTTATACATGACACATTCTTCAAACTGAAAAATGGTGGGGAAGTTTCAGTAATTTCATGCTAAACTTGGCTAGATCAGAAAAGTGGGCACAGGACTTGTCAAATTTTGAATTATAATTTAGCATTTGGAAAAGTGCCTTTGGTGACAGAAGGACCTAAAGAAGCCCATGTAAGGATACTTGAGTTTGCATTTGTTCCTGCAGGAATTGACCATTTCTAGGACAGGTAAAATGGCTTTTTTTCTTACTTATTCATTGAAGATAACAGTTTTCCTCTATCCAATAGTACCACAGTGATTCCAGGTAGAAAAATAGGTATTTTATTCTCACACCACCTGGGATGCAGATTGGTTTGAAATCGCAAGCAGGAGCCAGGTCTGCAACCTGCAGTGACACACAGAATTTGTACCTTGAATCGATTCAATATTTGACAAGAAACAGCTGAGGCAGTGAGAAAAGTCACCACCAATCACACAAGGACAGCAACAGAGTGCCAAACTCTCGGTGTTGGTGGGACAAAACTGCTTTGGGTCTTTTCAATAATGCAGTATTTAACCTTCTCTGGACTAAAGGCAACGATGTAGAGCCAGTGGAGTCAGAAAGGAAGTTCAAGGACAAACACAGCTCCTGCCACACAACAAAGCTGTGAATTCAGTAAGCCACCAATGAAAAAAAGATTAAACTTGGGGAGCCCAGATCTGTCAAGTGACTGATAAAACCAATGGACTTCTTAAAAATTTTGGTAAAGGAAACCTCAGTTTGCTAGAAGTGAAAGATACATTCAGGAAAAGGCCGGTTTGAACAGATCTTTCATAGTAAGTTTGTATAGACGTGACATCCTATTTCTACTGCAAACAAGACACTGGGCTAGCCAGATGGTTGGTCTGACTTGGGAAACCTCTTCTTTAGGAAGTCTGCTAATTGAAAAAAGTGTTTCAGTGTGTTGCTCCAAGATCTGAATCTGCTCTTGTATCTTAAATTTGGGAGTCTGCTTTGAGACTGTCCCTTCAACAATGATTAAAATGTTTCGGAATTAAAATTTTTAAGTTTGTTACATTTATGATCATACCTACTTTTTCTGTGAACAAAAAAAGAATTCTGTATCAGTAGCTTAGTGAGATTCTGTCCAATTTCATTCATGTGCTGCTTATCATTTGTGCCTTTGTCCATACGATGTCCAAAAGAACTTCCTTAGCATTGTTGATTTATTTGTTTTCTACCATAGTAGTGTCTTGAACAACTTGTGGATGATATTAATAAATCACTAACAGCAAAAACTAAAAGTTACTTTTTAATGACATGGTACAAAGGCACAAAACACCCTTAGAAGGCAGATGTCTGCCCACAAGAAGAGATGCCATCACTGTGAACACATTGGTGAAAGACATTGACTCTAAAGAATAAAGTGCATTGCAAAACTCAAACCCTGAAATTGTTAAAACACAAAAACAGTTCAGAAACAGAAAAATCTTCTAATTATTTGCCATATACAGTAAGGAAATCAGTACTGTAAATAATTTACTGATTGTATCATTTGCCTAAAGGCTAAAATACAACTGAAGATTCCCTCAAGCCTTGCAATGTAGAAAAATGAGTATCAATGACTTCACATAACCTACGGACTACAGGCTAAACATGCAGCTGAAGATTCCCTAATGCTTTAAAACATACTCAAACACTCACTAGCTCACCAGAAGAAAAGTCCATGGAATGGGAGCCCAGGCACATAACAATCTCAACAGACCTTTATTGTGAGTATTAGAATGCAGTCAACATTATTGCTATTATAAAAAACAAATCACAGAAGAAAGTATTTTGCTTCTCTCATAGAAGATTTAATCATAGTGCAGTGCTGCCTCTCTCAGAGTGTTTAGTGACAATACACTGACACACGTGGCTACAGCTGAACAGAGGAGGCTTGGCCAGTTTTCAGAAAAGGAAGACTGCTGTTCGAAGCAAACAGCAATTGAACTAGCTTTAGTTATCCAGCCCATGGAGTAAGGGAAGGGAACTTCTGTCCTGAATGGTTTTTCACGCTAGTTCATTTTCTCCATGTGGTATCCAATTTTTCATTTGGGTTGTTCAGGCTGGTGCAGAATGGCTGCCAAATGCACAATTTGCACTCGGTGCAGTGTATTTTCACCATCATTACATGCTCTGTATTTGTTTTCCATATACAAACCGATATACACATAGTGTACAATATTTATTGCTAAAGACAGACCCCCACACCCAGCATCCAGGACGTAACAAAATATAACAGAAACCATTACTGAAGCATTTCAAACAGCCTCTGCAAAATCCTCACCTAAAGCCATATGCAATCAGTACAACAGAAAAAAACTGTGCGCTAATAAAATGTGAGAATAGCAATGGGCATTTCAAAAGTGATTAAGCCTCTGACTTTAATAAGCACTCCAAAATTAAGGTGCATATACTGAAACATTTTTAAGCAGTAGAGCAAAAATCTATAGTTCCAGTGTTCTGAACCATCCTGCTTGCAAATGAATGGCATCATTGCACACACCCCCTTAACACACCAGCACCTCCACAGAGCTACTCACAGGGCAAGGCAGCTGGGATGGCCTGACTGCTCTTTTGGCTGTGAAGCCCCTGCCTGCAGAGTCCTGCCCACCCTCCATTTGTTGATTTTTACATCAAGCTCCAGTTCAGTTCAGGATCTGTTTTGTGCCTTTTAAAGTTCCAGTGAAGAAAAATGGCT
This sequence comes from Lycocorax pyrrhopterus obiensis, assembly GCA_014706295.1. Classification (NCBI taxonomy): domain Eukaryota; kingdom Metazoa; phylum Chordata; class Aves; order Passeriformes; family Paradisaeidae; genus Lycocorax; species Lycocorax pyrrhopterus. The sequence continues at coordinate 144,732,004 of JACSVZ010000002.1, read as the reverse complement.
ACTGTTTCCCTTCAAATACAAAGGAAAAATAGTGTGGTTTACAACATCAAAATACTTTCATAATTTTACTGTAACGTTTGAATGACTCCTTTGCATCCCAACCCTCAGTTTGGTAAGGAGTGCTGGAGCCCAACAGTGCCAGAGGGGTTTTGCTGTAATATTAATTCAAGTCTAGTTAAGTTAGAAGCCAGATGGGAGTAGAGTGAAATCATCACTTGCACAAGACAGAAGAGGCTTACTTAAGGGACACAGCAAAAACACCTGGAGATTTTGATTATGGTGCACACACTCCAACCGTACAGAAGTCCCAGGGCACTCTGGAGGCTGTGGACAGAAGAGCTGAAGAGACCTTTCCCCATGACTGCTTCCCACAGCAGCCAGGAAGAACTGGGCATGAGAACAGAGGAGTGAAACCCTCCAGGCACCACAGAAACCAGAGTGCAGAAAGCTGAAGAATGAAAGGAGAAACAGATGCATGCTGCAGAACGAACAGATGAGCACATGTAGAAGCTCAGAGACAAAATTAAGAGACAGGTGGCTGTCAGCCATACAAGATACCTGCACCTATGGAAGAACAGCTTCAATTCTCTGCCACCCAGCAAATACAGGAAATCTATCAGAAAATTGCAACCCATCTTCTTTGTCTATTTGAAAGAAAACGACAGGCTTCTACCACTGTAAACCACTCCACAGCTGAACAAGGATCTATGCATCTAAGGCCAGAATATCCAAAATATGGGCACTATTCAACCTACAGCTACCCAAGGAAAGGGTTAACAGGAAGCATCTTCCAACCCATTCCCTGTGATATGACCTGAAGTATGTTCATTTTGTAACCAGAACGTGGGAGCCCCATCATGTCGTACCAGACCACAGCACCAACACTCCGTTTCATTTCTGACTGCAGTATTGCTGTCCTGCTGCCATCACTGCAACTGAAACACAGAACTCCTGATGTAGATGCCTTTGGTATGGTCACAAGTAGGAGCAGGCTTTGAAATTAAATCACCCTGATACCTCCATTAAAAGAACAACAAACCAACCAACCAAAAAACCCTAACTGACCCTCAGACAAAAAGCTGGGCATCCAAAGGCTCCAAAAGCTTGCCATTTAGCTCTGTGAAATCACAAGAGGCTTCTGTAAAATGGCATTTCCCTTTTGTCTATTACTATTTAGAACTCCCATTCAATGAAAGAAGGCTGCAAATTTAAACGTTTTGCCTTTCTGTGCAAATATATCAAACAGTCCTTATACTGCCATATACTATTTTTTCCTCAGAGAGGGTCTGTCCCCTCCATCAAACAATGCAATCACAATTCACACCCCAATAAATGATGTTGCAAATAGACTGAGTGTACATCCCTGGCTTATTTAGAGAAGAAGTAGGAAGACAGATGGAAAACTATGCCTACAGGAGTAAGATTCTCTTGATAAGGCCAACTAGGAAGAAATACTGGTAAGAGCCAGATCACACTGGGGTTGACTGGCACTCGAGCAAAGCAATCAACTGTAGGTTACATTCTGTGCAAAACACTTAGCATTTTTATGGCACTTGACTTGTGTTTAAAAGAAAAACCTCAAAAGCATCCCAAACTTTTGAATACTTGAGAAGCTGGGGTCAGAAACTAATGTCCACATGTTACAGACCAGCACCACAACTTGAGAAAGCAAACTCAGACAAGTTTGTGAAACATTCGAGCAGTACATGATGTATCATACATAGCACGGTCCGTACGGACACAGAGATTGTATTTCTTAGAAGATATGAATGCTTGCAGGAATTTTTATAATACATGACTACACAATGAACATAAAAAAAATACTGAACAGATTGTTTTCGTAAGCACAGTCCATCCTGAACAAGGCAGGATCTTGAGGGGTACAATTACATATTTGTGTAAATTAAGAGGCCATTACACAGACAAACAGAAGACACATTAAAGCTGCAAGGGCAACTTCAACTTTGACCTTAGAATTTCCTTTTCAGGATACCATTTCTCCATCTCTTTAGTAAGAATAAAACCTCTGTCCTCCCCCCTGAACTCTCCAAGTCCACCTTCACCTTCAGTAACATTTACAATTATATTACATCACACACATGCACACACATTGCATAATATTGCTACAGTGTATGCTGTATAAATTCTGTAAATACACTCCACTTTGTTTCAAAGTAATTCATCTGGATTTACACTTCTCTTATACAGTACACACAGTACCACATTCAAGGATACGCAGCAAGTGAATAGCCTATAAAAAAGTCTCACATATCCAAAAGCAAGTAGGTCACTCAGCTAGTCATGTTTGAAGCGGTTATTTAAGCATCAACTTAGAGTATTTATTAACAGTTGCTATAAAATGTCAACAACTCCTCAGCTCTTAAGTTCTTTCTGCATTATGGAGTTGCCAACCATTCCATAATTCCATGTTATCATGCTGCTCTGGGATGTCTCCTACAAGCTTGATGTGGGAAGACTTTAAATAGCAACTGCTCTGTAACAGGAGTTTACATTTTGCTTTGGCCATCAGGAGTGATAACTCACTTCAGGTATGACAGACAGCGAGGAAAGCTCAGGGTAGGTTTACTTTAGCAATGAACCAGCCACGCCACTTTCTTTCTCAATAATGGTTTTATCATGGAAGTTCAATGCACTGGTTGCAAAGTCTTTCCCAGATAATCCATCTTTGGCACATTTTTCAGTTGTATGCATCCTTAAAAGGCATTCCAAGATTTTTTGATGGTCTGTACATAATAACAATCACTTCTTTTTTACATTTGTATGTAGATCAGGAAGAAAAGTGGAAAATGTAGAGTATGCAGAATAGTTTTAATAAACAGTTTTACATACAGTACCTTACATATAGAACAGTGTGTTTGCAAATTTAAATAATTTTTGAATGTACAGTGGCTTGTACTCTTATCAAAAGGTAAATTCAAGTTTACTGTCTATCGGTTCTAAAATGCATTTATACAGATAACTAGAACTGATAAACAGATGTGAGGCATAAAATGTTCAAGTATCTTAATGTCCTCAGTTAAATAGCCTCCTTTTAACAGTCATATTTTACAAATTTCAAAACCTGTACATACATTATTTTCAATTTTAGAAACTGCTTGTTAAAAGGTAACATGAACCACCAGTTCTTGTAGTCTATTGCAATAAAACTAGACGTGTGTAGATAGAAATGTGCATGGTATGTATACGTGTACATGTGCATCTATACACATACACACAGAGACATGGATGTAGCACTGGGTACAGCGGAAACTTAGCACAGGAGAAGTCTTGGGCTCAAAATCCAACAAGAGCGAACAGAGCAAGTAGGTTGCCTTTGGTTTCATGACATTTTGCTCACTGAAGCTGAAAAATTTTATAAAAATAACTTAGATAAGGTATCTTGTGATTTTTTCCTCTAGTGGTTTAGAATATTCACAGCCACAGACAGTTTTGCTGCTCTTGTCATTCCACATCTGCACGGAGGATGGTGAAGTTTTCAGAGGGCCAACACCAGAATAGAGCTACCCAGGACAAAAATTGTACCTTGATTCCTGAATACTGCTATAGAACATAAAAAAATATAAACTAGATACAATTTTGGATGGATTGCTGGCACCGAGTAGGACTTTGGAAAAAACCTTCGCATAAGTCATAATCAAACTCTCATCCCAGTGATTTTAATATTATTTGGCACATCTGACCACTATTTGCCACTTCTGTTTTAAAGGAGCCTAGGGCTGCTGTTCTAGGGATTTCTATTTAAAAAAATATTTTAAAAGGGAGACCATGACAAGTAATTTTTTTCAAAAATCAAAGCTAGTATGCTTGTTTTCCTGAACATTCATAAGAGAAAGAAATAACCTAAAAAACCTTCCTTGCAGAGAAGATACAGCTCTCTCTGTATCTACCTTTCACTAGCAAGATAAGAGGATTGCATTTTTAGTCAGCTGAGTTCTGCTAATTTAGAAATGTTGCCAAGGGTTTCAAAATAGTAGCATTGCTCTTCATTGAGCTTTTGTTTGTTGAATTTCCTTATATCTGGGGATTTACTTGTTTAACATGTTAAAATATTGAGAAATTGACATTTCTCAGTGTATCATATATAATTTTGAAGCCTGGACATTGAATATTCATATTTTCAATAAAACAGATTCCTAACTCTAAACTTCCTCTCTTCTTTCTAAAGCTTCAGGCTATTAATGTAATCAGCAAAGAACCAGATAAATACTCAGCTTTGTGCTGTCTTCCTGTCAGTCTTGTGGCTAATAAGAAAATTCACTGTAAAGAACCTATTTTTACTTCTTTATTCTTCCTTTTGTCATACAGAGCAAAGTGTTGCTATTTGCTGTACTTTTCCCATGTCAATTAAGAGCTGTTTGATACGTCGCTTGAGCTGAGGCAATCTTGCCAGAGGATCTGGTGGTTCCAGTTCTCCAGTGAAATCAAGCCAGCTTTCTAAAACTACAGAAGGAAAAGGAAGAAGTTGATTAGAGTAAGTCTTTGAGAAACAGTTTCCATAAAAATTAAACTTTTCTTTCTTACTTTGTCTTTCATAAAAAGAGAAAATACACTGAGGCTGTGATTTTTATTCAACAGAAGAAATTTCGTTAGGGAAAACACCAACTAATTCTGTATTTCTCTTGAACAAACCAATCTTCTGATTTGTTTGTAGCTATAAAAAGGTACCTGGGAGTAAATTATACCCTTGGCTCACAATTTACCCTCTACACACATAAAAGCAACTTCAGTTCATGGTCTTCTCTGACAGTTCTGGAACAGAAAATGCAACCCTTAAACACAAGGCTTGCTTCTGCCACTTCAACAAGCTCCTGTGGGGCAAGGTCCAGATTACAGAATGGTTTTCCAATCTTCAACAAATGTTTTCAAAGAATTTCTCTGCTTGTAGAAACAGAGAAGGCAAAAGGTCAACCCTGTTAGTTTAGAAGCACTGCCTAGGAAAAGCAGGGATACTGGAAATAGAACTGCAAATAAAAATAAGACAATTTTAATTGTTAAAAGATTAATTAAGGACTCCTATGACTAGACTACAAGCTCCCTTAATAACTAGTTTCTATGACTGGCAAGTCATAGACACCTATGCGCTACAGTATTCTCGTACACTATAATTTCATTCCAGTTTTCTCATGAAGACTGAATTGTCTTCGTGAAACCACTTGCTTACTAATACATAAAAAAAAAAGTTGAAGGCACAATGAACACTTTTTCTTCCCCTAAATATTGTCAATCACTAGAACAATCAGGCAAAAATCGCTCCAGGCGTAGAAAAAGCCATCGACTTTACGATCCATATCTGGACAAAGACTAGACAAGTTATCTAAGCTTTCTGAAGTCTGAGCCTGAGCTCAGGGGTTCTGTGTGCTTGAGCTACTTTATTGGGCATTGAAAACTTGTGGAAGAGGGTGGGGAGATCAAGGGTACAAGCTCTGCTTATAATTCTGGGACCCAAATTTGAACAGAATACTTAAAAATCAATCCTCAGTGCCTCAGATGACTTTGAACACACTAGTCATGAGAGATGCTGCTACAGGTATATTAACAAGTAATCTGGCAATGCAGTTACCATCAACTTCTTTTTCAATCAGGTCCATTCTGCTGGTGACTTCATTCTGTACATTCTCTATATGGGTGAGGAGATTTAGCTGCCATTGAAGATGTGTGTCCACTTGTTCTTCTGAGTCTTTTCTTTCATTACAAACAAACACAGTGTTTCCTTCAGCAGAATTCTTCATAGGAGCAACAGAAAGAAAAAAATCGCCATTTAAAATTGTTTTTTGCTTTGTTTTAATTTCTGGTGTTGATTTCAACATTTGAGTCATATGATAAACTCTGCTGGCTTAGAACTGTGCTTCTATATATATGACAAAAAGCATACTCAAAAAGCCACATACCATAACACATCAATAACCTAAACCAAACAAAATGCAAATTCCACATAAATAAGCATCTATACCTTTTGCCTCGTTTCCCTAATACTGACGTTTATCAGCTCAAATACTTTGTTTAATGTAGTTAGACAGATTGTACTTCTGTGCCCATTTTATATAAATAGCAACTTAAATCCTAAAGTGCTGAACTACACAGGTCTACTGCCACCAAAAACATGCAAAATCCTAAGGTTTGTTTCCATGGAAAACTCCCTACAATGCAGCAGTACCTAAGATGTCAACAGTCACTATTTTGCACAAATAAGCCGGATATCCTATTTCACAGAATCTCAGAATGGGTCAGGCTCAAAGGGACCCCAGTGAGTCACTCAGTCCAACCTCCCTGATCAAGCAGGGTCATCCCAGAGCACGTGGCACAGGATTGTGTCCAGATGGCTCTGGAATATCTCCAGTGAGGGAGAGACTCCACAACTTCTCTGGGCAGTCTGTTCTGTTTGCTGATTAAGACAAAAAACTTTTCTTCCTACCTGCTATGACCCCACCTACCTTCCAAGCACAAGTCTGGGACAGAACTGAACATGTTCAGGGACAGTTACAGTAACATGCAGAGTTATGCAAACTCTGGAAGATTGACTTCTTTGAAATAATTAGTACTTTCACAGCAAGCCAGAGATAATAAAACAGCTCCTAATCTTTCTATGTTTGATGTTTCAGCTATTGAATGGAAGTAGACCAGATTTAATGTGTTAAAATGCTCAGCATCTCCAGTAATTAGCAGGATCAACAGCTTCCATTTTATATCCACTATGACTTCATATCCAACTAAGTTCTTTCACTATTGAAGACTCTATTTTAAGGACTAGAATGCCAGATACAGGTGCTCACATAGTGTCAGTTCATGTCAAATGCCAGAACAAAGAGTGACTTTAATTGTATTAATACACTTCTCTGAAGAGCTCAAGCTAATTTTCCACACCACATAAGAAAGAAATAGTGTTAGGTCTGTTACTAAAATATTTCTTTCTCCAGTCAAGTATGGGAAGAGTGAGAAGAGAGGCAAAGAAGAAAATAGGAACTGATGGATTTTAAGTTACTACTTACGCAAAAAATTCCAACGTTCATTATAAGCTTAAAATCAATTTAAAAAAAACAACCAAACGAAACTCTGACTGACCTGAGGGCAGCTTAATTAGCAAGTCAGACGGGATAAGTGTTGTTAATACTCATAATGTTCATTAAAGAAGTTAAAATTATGTATCAGAGATAGATTTTATTTGAAGGGTATGAGAGTTTTGATGCTTTTATGATATTTAAAATTTCTGTTCTCTAAAGACATCAAGTTTCCTTCCACAGTGTTTTCAGTATTCAAACTGTTAGTAATCTTATAAAAAATATTTCCAATATAAATAAGAAATGCTCTATTCCAATTTTCAGACCCTCTCTAAAACCACAGGAATACCATTTTTCCCTTGCTGTATAAGGATCCAAGTCCTAATTCTAAAACCAAAATCATCTTTCAGCCTGTTTCAGTAAGTTAGAGAAAATTTCAAAGCTAAGTAACTTAATATCTAAATAACATCATATTTTTTTTCTAATGATCTCTATCTTTATTCAGATGGCTAGCATATGCTTCTTGAAAAAAATCACAAAATCCAGGTTCTCCTCTAAGCTATGGGATCAATGCAGGCAATCAGGGAGTGATGGCAGGAGAAGAATGCAGGATACAGCTTGTGGACAAGAAATAACAGAAGGTTCAGGTGGGGAAGGCTTGTGCTTTCAGAAGCAAAACCAAGGAAACTAAATACAGTTTTAAAGATTACGCATAGCCCAAAAAGGGACTTGGTAACAGTCAATCCAAACAGTGTTTGTAAGAGAAAAGGAAGCATGTAACAGAACTGCAGATAAGGGCAAGACAAAACAGTATGGAAAACCAGAATATTTGAGGCTCTGAAGAATGCTAGAAAGGAAAATTCAAAGCCCCAACCAAACTTTGACAAGGAGAGGAGAAAAGGCACCTCACAGAGAAGTCAGATCATTTAAAAATGGTCCTTCAGTGCCAGTTTTAAGGTGAGTAAAAACAGGTTCATGGAGAGATCAAAGAGAGCTCTTCCATGCCTATCATGTTTAGGCAGAAGGCCTTATTTCAGTATCAAGGCTGACTAATGGCAAGGTGATTAAGGTGTCCCCAAAGGAAAGAACACTCTTAAACCAAGAAGAGATCTGTTTGGGACAGTATCAAACTGAGAGTGCCTAGCTTTTTAGATATATGCTTCAATCTCTGAAGGAAATACTAGTTTTGTTCACTGATCATGCATATTTGCCTTTAATTCTAAACATCTTTATACTATTTATACTATTTACAATGACAATTTAAACTGCTGTTGGAAGGCAAGTGTATTTGACATTGCTGCATGTCTCCTTACTATAAACCTGAATATAGTCATGCAATTCAGCATACAAACAGGTATTTCTAACTAGAATGAGCCAAAAATTCCCCATTCAGACTACACAGCTTACATGCCACATTTGGAAGTAAAATTAAAAAGAAAAAAGATGTATCATACTCATTTCTTCCACACCAGAAACTGCACTTCAAAAGAAGGATGAGTTGGACGATTTACCCACACACAGTTGGTATTGTACAAAACAGAAAGGTTTGGTTCTCTTTGGTTTTTGCTCAGAGAACTCTTCACTAAAACCAGATTAACAAGTTTCAGACCTTTTCCACCAAACAGTGGATTCAAACCATTAACGTAAAAATGAGAAAGACATTTAAACAGCAAAATATAATCCTAATATGCAATATAGAAGACTGAAAAGCAGTTGCCCATGAGGTGAAATTAGTTGGTCAGTAAGTCATTACTTGTGGATGGCATTCTAGGTAGCATTGCTATTAAAAGAAGAACACAGTACAATAATAAAAACTATTAAAAAAAACCTTGGTTTAACAAACAACAACAAAAAAACCCCTTACACATGTCAATAACCGAACCCAGAGAAAAAGGGAAACTTGTCCCATTTTCCTCACCTTGCAAAAACCATGTAAGCTGTTCCAAGACCCTGCATTTTAAGAACAGGGTTCTTTTCCCTCAAAACATTAGATTGAGAATAAGGTTTTAGCATAGGCAATACTTTAACCATACTCTGTATTTCATACACCATCTGAAATGAACATACTTCACCTGGAAGTATTTCAGTGGTTCAACTTTGCTTCCCGTAATTTCTGCTGATTTATTTGATAGAATATGTCGACTTCCAGCAATAAACTTTTTAAAATACCTGTATGTACTTCAGTTTTATCAGACTGAATATACTTTTCCAAATAAAGTTTCCCAGATGAAGAATGATACTTACCTGCTCATTCATGCCACCATCTTTAAAAGAATATTGTAAACAGTTTTTATTCTCTGTGTGATATTCCTGATCTTCCTCAAAGCTACTTGTATCTTCATCATCTGAGCTCATAGGGTCAGTGACTGCTTTGTAGTCTTGACTAAAACTCTGTGGTTTTTGGTAACTGTGCTCACTTGTGATATACGTTTCTTCCATCTTCTGGGGTATACTGGGTGGCTCTTTATGGTTTTGATTGTGACACGTCCTTTCAGCTGGATTAACAGCATCCTGCAAAGTCACTAATTTTTTCTCTACCCCAACAGTTCTTTGTTCTTGTTCTTTTCTCATCCCTGAATAAGCCCAGAGACGAAGGTCTGGGTGATGCTTATTTCTGCAATGAAGGGGAGGAAAAAAAAGCAAGTTATAGAGAACACCACTTAGAGCACTGAACTATCTAGCATCCTGTTCTCCTAGATCTTAGCTACTGATAAGCACCCTTATCAAACATGAAGTATTCCTAGCTCATTCATCAATTTAAGATAAATCTAGAATGTCCCTTCAACACAAAATTTACCAAAAGAAAACCACCAATCCCAACAGATCATATCTGTTTGGGTGCTGAACACCTAACTCCCACTGAAACGGAGGGTACTCCATATCTTGCACTTGAATTATTTAAAATACTATACAAGAAAGAACTCCAATGTGAGAGAAAAATGCATATGGAATAATGGTAGTCTCTGCCACCTGAATATATAAAGCTGGAAAATAAACCCTGGACTGATACTTACTTCAGTATCCCAATCTTCAGCTGCAATCCATGCAGTATTTCAGTTACCCCATACACATCTGCCAGGAGGTGATGTGTCGACACAATCTTTTTGGCATTAAGATGAGAGTAGTTCTCTTTCAAAAATGATAATCCACACATGTGTCCGTTGTTTAGCCAGTCTTTATCATAGAGATATTTGGCACTCCACCTCTGTCCTGGGGTAAGCAATAAACAAATTGAGGGCCATCTAAAGCCACAGCAGAATTATATTTACAACTAGAGTGCTATAATTATGTGCTGTACTCGCCTAAATATCTCCTAACATCAATGAAAGGATGACTCAAGAGCTTGCAATTAATGGATTAAAATTTAGTTTTTGTGGATTAAGAGGAAAGTCTTAAAACTTATGAGAACAAAAATAAGCCTGAAACCTCTAAATGGCATTTGAAATTAATGCCTAATCACCTTTGCAACCAAACTACATGATATTAAGATCTGTGCTATTATCAAAATATCCACCAAAAAAAAAGTTTACATCAGCATTTTATTTATTTAAATACTGCAACTTCCTTTTTTTTTAAAAAAAAGAAAGCCTAAGTTACCAAGAGAAATGATAGAGAGTGGATTTTATATGGACATATCCAAAACACCAGTTTGTTTCTAAAAGACAAATGTTTTGCTTCAATACTGAAGTCAATATCTATTTATTAGAAGCCAGGAAAAAGCTTCAGGAAAAGTAGATATTTCAAAGTTATCTGACAGCAGAGCTCTTACACTCTCCTTTTCAGGTGCCTTTCACCAGACTTCTAGAGAGGGTATTGATGTATGTGGGCCTCAGGTCTTCCCTCCTATGGGTAACAGTCTTAACCCAACCAGCAGGAATGAGTATTTACCTAATGCTTCTACAGCAGCTAAATAACTACTAAAAAACCCAGACAAATCCAAAAAAACCCCATAACGAAACAAAAACCAAAAAAGCCCCCCAAAACTAGAAATGCATAATGCTAATTATTGCAATGTTATTGTTTACAACAAGGAACCCAGACGGACTGAAGGCAATATCTTACACTTGATTTCAAATCATACTATCATCAAATACAGAACAAAGAACAGGTTGATGGAAGCCCTTCATACCTTTCAGGAGAATACCCTGTCTATCTCCTTTTTGCCCATTATCCCAATACACTTTAAAATACTGACATTGAGAATGACTTTTTTCTCCTGACATAGAAAGAAAAGAAGTAATGGTTAGGAAGGGAGAGAAGATAAAAATTAGGGACACAGACTCTGCATAGCAGGGGAAAACGAAGTACCTAATACAGTGCAGGGAACGAACACAAGACAAATTAGCTGGGTTTAGTAAGAAAAAGCTGGGCTGCTCAAAGAGACGCCACACAGAACTATCAGACAAGACTCTCTACCACCAGTTTCGATTCACACTGGGGCATATGGAACCAGCTCTATTTTCCTAATATTTCATCTCAAAAATAGCTCATGAAAACTCTGCAAACAATTTTCGTATTCCACTTCTTAAATTTAGAATGAAAGTAAATTTAAGGTTGTAGTCTCATTGGCCTTTTGAAACAGCTGGAGTGCTGGATATTTCACCAGAAGACAGGTATGTGCATTTGTATCAATTGTCAGAAGAAAATACAAAAAACTTTCTTCCAAATTCTTTAGTTTTTCTCCAAGTAACTGTTAAGAAAAATGGGTTTATCGCAGAATAATTTTTAAATCAACATCTTCCTAATCAAATGTATTCAGTTTAAAAGTACATAGAATTCTCCTAGTTCTTACAAATTTAACCTAACTATCTGAAGCTCAACATATGCTGTTTGTGCACTATTGTTTACTATAAGATGTGCTAGATTTTTCTGTATTTTAATATTCAGTTCCACACTTTTAGACAGTTCTGGGCAAATGTAGACATTTAAAATTGCAATTACTATGAAATGCCATCCACAGCATATTTGAATGTACTGTGGTACTGAGTCCTTTTCCTCTAAGAAAATGTTTCAATGAACAAATGTGATTCCAAGTATTGGCAAAACAGATCCCTTAACAAAAACGTTTTCTTTAGAAAGGCTTTCCAGACTACACCAACACAAAAAAGTGCTAAAGTTTGGGGGGAATTAAGTAACAAGTAAAACAATGGTAACTGAGTTCATGGATAAGATTTAGCACAGCTGACCACGATGTTACTAACACAAAAGTAAGTTTCTGCTCAGAGCCAAACTTAGAATCACTTGCCCCAAAGAAGCTTTACAAGTAAGACAAAACAGACAAAGCTTGAACAATTTAAGCAAATTCATAATATATCTGCTCAAAAATCCCAAGCAGGGCTGCAGATAAAGGTGATTTATCCATACCTGGTGGATCTCTGCAGATGTAACAGATGTACTGCTCTGGAATGCTGTCCTCCAACAGTCCCATGCATACACTGTGCTGCCAACACAAGCATTCTTCACACTGACATCAGAAAAAAACAACAAAAGCAAAAACTAAAACTGAGACAAGTAGATGCAAAAACTCAGAAGCTACTTCTTGTATCATCACAATCCAGAGAACAGCAGTTTAATTTAAATAGCTGGTTTGAGCAAGATTATTTTAGTTGGGCAATTTGTGCTTGGGTAGACAAAGACATCAAGCTAAAAAAAGAGCTCTAGATCTGAAAGTTATCTCAACCACAGACTCCAGACTGGGAAAAAAAAAAAAAAAAAGAAACTGAAGATGTATTATTTAATAGCATTTTATTACAACATTCAGTATTTTAGCACCTACATATTTAGTAGTGAAACATAAGACAAGAGTATAATATTATAGTAAAGTAGAAAGATAATGTAATACATTACAGCTTAACAGTGAAAAGTAGAAAACTCTTCAGTTTAATTATTTATATTTACAAAGCATCTCTCCAGTGCGCTAGAAAGATGTGCTTTTAATATCGCACCAATGGAAAATCTAAAAGAAAAAGAAAATGAAGAGAAAATGAAAGAGGAGAAACAAGAGAATAGGAGAGCAAAATAGAAGTGGTAAGACATGAGAGCCTAGAAACAGCAAACTGGTTGCTCTCAGTGAGACAAGCATGAAGAGGAAAAATCAGGCTGCCATTGGACTTCAAAACAGGCAGGAAACTACTTCTTAAAAAGATATTTCCCTTTCTCAACTCTGTGCTTGCCAGTGTTTTAAATATCTGTTGGCTCACTGCTGAAAATCTCCCCTCTTTGCTTTGACATGCCTTTGAGCACCAACCTGTTCAAAACACCCAAGTCACCTTTTCTCCTGTCACTACAGCTACAATATCCTCTCCTGTCTCCGGAGATTGCTACACCAGTCCATTTTTCCACATTGTTACCAGAGCCAAATTCCTGCTCAGTTCCTCCAACACGGCACTGCAATTCAACCTGCTCCCAGAGAGATCCTGTGTGACCTCCATTGCCTGGGCTCTGTCAGCTCCAGAAGAGTAAGTCACTAACACATGACAGCCCTACTTGTTTCCTTTAAATCTCGACTAAAAGGCTCCATACTGTCAACAGGAACTGTACCACAGTAATAGTTGAATACAAACCTGTTTTTTGAATGTGGGTAAAAAACATGGGAACTTCATGACCTTTTTAAAGTTATTGGCAACTGAGTTCCTCCTTACTGCTTTTTGCATCTGATTTAATCACTGCATTATAAATTCCTTGAGAAAAAAGACTTGAAATTACTCATGGATGGGAAATGCTCTCCTCATTGGAGTACAAAGAAATAAGCAGCAGGAGTTGCAATCCATCAATGCATGAATGCTGTGCAGACACGGTACACTCTTCTTCCATTTTATCTATACCAACTTAAGATGTAAATTCTCAGCAGTTCCTAAAACCTGGTAGTGACATCCAGTGTGAGAGAAGTGCTATTCTAAAGATGAAACACACATCACAGTACTGACAGTATTTAGTGTCTGCACAGGAAACATGTTGCACACAGAGGGGGGACATTTACAGTGAGCAGAGAGGTTTCTACAAGTGGTACTGCAAAGCACAAGAGCCAAACCAGAAGGGCTCGTATAATCAGGATGGTCTGGGGAACAGAAGCAATGGTTTGTTGCAAAGGACACTTTATTCCAAATTTATCAGCTGACTATAAAGAAAAAGGTTACCTTTCCTTACAAATTTGTCCTACGTATCAAATTGCTAGAGAAACCCCATCGTAGAGCAACAGCTCTGCACCCACTGAACAGAGCCAAACCAAGTGCAGAACAAAGAAATATTTTGTTCTTGTTCACTTATGTACAGCTCTCTACATAATTTCAATCTGTGACACATCAAAAGGGCACCTTCACAAGCAAAACACTCACATGGAAAATATAACTCCACACACCAAACTTCTTTACCTGAATCATAAAGCCATTTTCTTCATCAAGTTCACAAATGCATCTAACAATTTCATTGAGAGCATCATCTTCATCCTGAGACTCTTCAAAGTTAGTTGAATCAAAATCCTGATTGTATTCGTCACCACTAAGTAACAAACTCTCTGTGGAAGAATCATCCAAGAACTCCACATCTGAAAGGTCTAATAAAAATGAATACATGTGAAATTGTGTGTGGAGAGACAATAACTCACAGAAATACAGGGAGTTTTGACAGTTAAAAATCTTAATCTGCATTAGCAACAAAATTGCTCTTGAACTGCTGGTATATGAGATTTCAAGACGAATTCTGCAAAGTGCCTTTAATGTGCTCTGCTCAGATGCAGAGTAGCAACACTCAACCAAAGCAAGTACAATGTAGAACAGCTTAAGGAGTGTAAGCATTTTGATTTAAATAGATGAAGGATAAATCAGTCACTGTATTTACAGCTACAATCCCAAACATAAACCAAATTATTTCCTTTCAAATTCTCTTTCTTAACAAATTAAACCTATAAACTGAAATTTGCTGTTCATTCAACCTACTTTCTCCACTAAGGTCAACGGACAGGATAGCTCTTGGATACTGGTATGAAGTGTTCTTCTCTGAGAACATGCTGCGCAAAGTCAGAGAGCTGCCCGAGGACCGCGTTAAGGGAGAGGAGCACCTGTCCAGGAATTCAACAGAACTGTCTTCATAATCCGAATAATCTGAAAAGTTAAAAGAAAAGAAGTTGCTCTTACAAAAATAAAATTCATGACAAATGCAAAAAACCCCAAAAGAATATTGTGTATAGATTATGCAGCATTATGTTGACAAGTAAAGAATATCAATGCTGAGGTATCAGGATGACGAAACTGTAAATAAGAAATGGCAAAAGCTCTTCGTAACATTTTATTAAAAAATTTCCAGTAAGAAACATAATCAAGTTTGATAGATAAAAGAAGCATCACCAATTGTAACTCCCCCATCTCTGAAAGTACAGAGGGGTAATTTTTCCTAGAATATTATGCAGTCTTCTTTTTTCCAAAATTCATCCTGCACCATCTGCTATCCTTAGAGATGCTGCTGGTGACTCTCTCTTTTGCCTTAGGTCTGCTTGCAGCACTACTAGCGTTGCCACCTAGAAGCAACCACAGATGACCCTGTCAGCTTAAGTGATAAAAGCTTGTCTGCAACCCTGCAGAGGAGCATAGGGAGCCCAAAGGAAATCGTCTTTGGATCTTCCCAGGCCCATCCCAGGAGACATCAATGGGCCAAAAGGTCCTGGGACGGGCTAGGGAGCATCCCAAAAGAGTACATACACACAGCCCCGAAAGAGGAGGATGAGCAGGCAAACAACAAACGCAGGCCAGGCCCCTCTCAGACTTTCCCAGCAGTGCCATCACGTCCATTATCCATGCATGAAACCCATCACGTGTTACCCACAGCAGCTCCCTGGATCATCTTCTGGAATAAGGGCAGTTGCGCCCCGGTGGGCTGCCAGTGGGGGACACTATGGGATGTGGGGCAATATCATTTTGGGTTTGCAAATGACTTATTATGAAATGTTTAGAGAAGAAAATAAAGGTGGGGAAAATGGATGGACTGAAGTGATTTTAGGAACAACAACTATGAGGAGAACAGGGGAATAACAGGATACAAAAGGCCAGTTATGCATTTATAGTTTTGTGGTCAGTACACCCATCTGGCCATGCCCTGCACCCAGTCTGTGCTGGCAGAGGTTGTAAGTCTCCCTCCTTGGAGCCATTGAAAAGTTGTCTGGACATAATCCCGGGCAACCAGCACCAGGACAAAGGGGTTGGACCGCTGCACCTCCAGAGGTCCCTTCCAACCTCGGCTATTCTGTGTTTCTTATTAAATCTCATTTCCATCTCTTACAGGGGGGAGGGCTCTCCATTCAGAGTTCAGGTGTGTACACGGTCCATGTGCAAGCAAATGGAGTAGCACTGCAGGTCGAAAGGTCCATATGTCTGTGGTGCCAGCACTCAGACTGCAGTGACGGAAGTGACAGCGCCGTGCCAGGGATCTCTGGTCACAGAGGCCCAAGAGCTCATGCTACAGCACCTGCAGCCAGTCCAAGTGTCTGGTTGCTTGCATGGATCAAGCCTGGACCAGCTGATGAGCAGGTGAAAGGGCCTGGGAGCAAGGGGTCAGTGGGTCTGCAAGGGCCAGCTCTGGGTGGAAGTGCTTCTCTAAGCAGGAGAGCTGGGCTGGGGGGGCTCTGGGGACCCAGGGAGTCCTGGCCAGTGCTGGGAGTGAGAGAATGCCCACGGAAGTGAGACTGTCTGTACTGCAGTGGGGCTGCTGCCCCATGAGCTCGTATCTGCAGGCACCAGAAACTGGAAAGACTGGGATTTTGAGGAGCTACTGGGCAGCCAGTGTCTGAGCCCACCTGTTGCAGAGATCCCCACTGTACTTATACATCTCTGTATTATCTTCCTGTTCAGCCAGAGAGAGGAGCAGGATGAGGCTGTTATAGCACACACACAAGCATAGATAACACAATGTGCTTCTGCCTGCTGGTCATACAGTGGTACTGACATTTATATTGATACCAGCATCATATCTTTTCCTCTAATATAAACTATTTTCAACAGTCTCAAGAAACATATTTGCAACCCTGTCCCTAATCATAATGACTGGAGAGACTGTCCTAGGAAAGCCATGTAATTGCAAATCATTGAATAGTTAGGGTTGGAAGGGACCTTAAAGATCATTCTGTTCCACCCTCCCTGCCATGGGCAAGGACACCTTCCAGTAGACCAAGTTTTTCAGAGGCCCATCCAACCTGGCCTTCAACACTTCCAGGGATGGGACATCCACAGCTTCTCTGGGCAACCTGTTCTGGCGGCTCCCCACTCCCTCAGAAAAGAATTTCTTCCGAATATCTAACCTAAATCTACCCTCTTTCAGTTTAAAACTGTTACCCCTTGCCCTATCACTACACTCCCTTTAAAGAGTCCCTCCCCATCCTTCCTGTAGGTCTCCTGTAAGTACTAGGAGGCTACTACAAGGTCTTCTCCCAGCCTTCTCTTTTCTAGGCTAAACAGGCTCTCAGCCTCTTCTCATAGGAGAGGTGCTCCAGCTCTTTGACCATCACTGTAGCCTTCCTCTGGACCCACCTGAGCATGCCCATGGCTTCAATCAGTAATTATGAGTAGCTACCCATAAAACTCAGTACTTCAAATATAAGCAAGTAATCAGATTACTGCACTTTGATCCTTCTGTAGGAAGCATTCCTGCTTCCACCTGTAACTACAGTTTTCCTGCTATGGGTTCCACAATATCCTCTCCTGGATAACGTTCCATGAAGTTAGTTTCCCTTTTACTGTCTCTGTCCAATTCACACTATCTCCAGCATTTCCCACGTGTATTCACTGCAGCCAGCTCAAGGAGCAGCTGAGTTGATTACTTCATGCTGCTTGGCTTTCAATCTCACTGCAACAGAGCAGCATAAACAACAGGCGTTACCCACCTTCTGCTACTCATGGGTTTTATACAGTCAGTAAATCATACACACACCTGGAGCACAAAAACCAGTTTTTGTTGGGGTTTCTTGGTTTGTCTTAAAGTCTTGTGCAAAACTTATCTGGGGCACACAACGTACCCACTCCCTCTTCTTCCCCAAGATGCCTCAATTTGATTTCAAACAAAAGGAGCATGCCTCACACGTCTATCCACACCTGGAGTGGAGTGATCTAGTCCTTGAGAGAGAGTCCTGCTTCTTTTGACAAACGGGCTTTTTCAGGGTCAGACACTGGAGTCAGAATCCACCAGAGTATTTTCATTTTTTCCCCAATTAAAAAAAAAATCCAGATTGAATACCTCTGGATTGCTAAACCCAGATTTTCACAAGATGAATTTGCAAAGAATAAAACACTCAAGTTTTACTCACACTGCTTTTTGCATCTGGATTTAAGATCTCTATTTGTTGAGGCACTGAGCGTATTTCCTTTTCATATTTACAAACACTGGGTAAGACCCCTAGAAATTGGAACCTAAATACGATACCTCTGCCAAGCTTCTAACTTTCAAGACAAGCTGGCAAAAACACCAAAGGAATAAAAAGATGAGATAAAAAACAAAACAAAAAAACCCCCAAAAATAACAAACCAAAAAACCAAAAAACCCCAAAAACCCACAAAAACCCCCAGCCCATGACAAACCACCTCATGACCAAAGAACAATACTGGGCACATACCTAGCATTTATCAGTATCTTCTTGCAAATACTTAGATGCCTTCTCAGTGCAAGTAAGAAGCTCCCAATGATTTTTAGGCAAAATAAGCAATTGATGTTTATAGCTTAAAATTATATTACTCCAGAATAAAGATGGTGAAGTACACGAAACCTACAGTATTGCAATTCACACTCAAGCACTGCATGATCTGGAAGCATTTTCATGTTATAGCACAAATTTTGGACAGAGAAACACAAATAATCCACAAACATTTGTCAAGGCAATAGACAAGGCTGTTACAACAGAGATGCCAATCTCAGCTGTTAAGGATTAACTGTTAAAGAGGGGGTGCATTGCATACAGTAAACCACTGAAATTCAGCAGCAAACTAGATACTAGAATAATTTTAATGTCCAAGCAAAATAGGTAGGACATGTACAGAACTTCAAACAAAGAATTTAAAGGGATGAAAACAACAAGCATGTATTTTCAAGGAAGAAAAAACATCTATGAAACACATGTGTCTATCACATAGAGACAGGCTAGAAATACAAGAAAAAGAGAAGTCGCAGACCCAAGTGTCCTTTTCATATTTATTGCTAAAACTTACTCTTGGACATATCTGAAATTTTACATTCGTATTGTTTACAAACAAGTTTTACTGTCTAATGCTAGAAATACACTGAGTGGTTTTACTTACTTAAAAAAAATACAAATTGAACTTACCATGTTGTTTTGATTTCTTCTTTTTTTTCTTCTTCTTTTTCTGTTTTGGTTTATGATCTTTTTCCTTCTTCTCCTTTTTCTCCTTTTCTTTTTCTTTCTTTTTAGCTGAAATAAAATTAAACAATTTAAAGCAGCTTAACCTAAACAAGGCATTCAAAATCAAGTGCTCTAGCTGTCTAGTCAGATCAAAATGATTCAGTTAATTTACTTGATATCTTGGGCACATCTCCTAATAATTGGTATAAAAGTTCAAAGAAATCTCATTCGATAAATAGTATTTTATCATTTTAAGTATTTCAAAGTAAGACATCATAGCAGAAAAAAAATACAGCAAAGTCCACAAAATATGTAGTATCATATAAATAGCTTGTAACTTCTATGTTACTTACAGTTTATAACAAAAAGATTTGGGCAAGAGAAAATCTTTCCCAAGTGCAAATTTCCCAATTATAAAGGCTACATTGTCCTAAAACCACATATTAGGCCTACAGAAAGACATTGAAGGAAATTTCAGTATCACAAATCTGCTGCTGCTGTCAGCACTCTGCACTATACAGTGGCATCCTCATAGAAAACTGATTCTGACTCGAATTTGACACATTTTTTACGCTGCAGTTCACTTTTAACCACTGTTGGTATACACATGAGGACAAGTGCTTTGACTCCGAAAAATTCTTTTTATCCTGTTAATTCTCCCCAGACAAAATACATCCCACATTTTCACTCTATTTCTTAAGTTATCAGCAGGGAGACAAACAACAAGGAAATTAACTTGCTACAAAAAATAAGCCTCAAAGTCAGGATTGTTTCCTGCACACAAACTGGAGCAGTCTTATCTTCTTGAGGAACGCAAAGACATAACTTTTACCTCCTGAAAAAACAAGGCAGAATCACTTCTAAATTCTTGCCAGTCTCTAATAATTTATTTTATTTTGAACACAGGATAAAACCAGAGTACTCTTCAATTTATATTTTATTTCATAAATTGTCAAATGTTTTGCTAGTAACCCGTGTTTGCTCTCCCCATCTCAAGTCTGACAGTACAATGAAATAGCCAGTATTATTCATTCTACTAAAAAAAACCTAAACAAATGAAAAACCAGAGGCAGTGGGCCTCTTATAGGTACTTTAGGATCCCTCAAAATCCTTGCTATGGGCACTTTCATTTTATCTTACAAATTATTTTTCTATTACAAACCTGTCATATAGACAAAAACTCTTTTTAAGACCTTAACAAACAAAAAGTGCAGCTGGGCCCAGGAAATATTTTATGCTTTTACATCTGCTCTTCAGAGACATGAAGTGTTAGAGAATTTTTCCTTTTTTCCTAAAAATAATATTGCTCTCTACGTACCATATGTTGAAGAACTTTTCTCTTCCAGTTTTCCTTTTCTTTCCATTCTAGCTGCACCTGCAAATTGAAGAACACATGCCATAAGGCCAATGTCTGGCTGATGACCTACTTTCTTGTAAAAGTCATTAGACTGTAAAAAATCCTAATGGCACACAATAATAAGAAACATACATACAATACAATTATTATTCATGTCATTTTACAATTATTTTTATTGTCTAAAGCACTGGAAACAAAAAGTATTGTAGTTTACCAACTTCTGAATGCTTGTCCTTCTCAATCATGTTCTTTAGTATTTTCTCCTTCAGACTCTCAAAACATTTCTCCTTTATGGGCACAGAGCACTGTGTCTCTGTCCCTTCAGAGCTCACTGATGTGGAAGACCTCTTTTTTTTACTATTCCCTTTGGGTAACTTGAGACTATTGGTTAAAGGCATTTCCAGATGCAAGGCATGTACATGGGACGAGAGTGCTGAAAACAAGAAGATGGATTTACTCGGCATTCCATAAGGATTGCAGCCAGCCAGGGCTGGGTCAGATCACTGAAATGTCAATATTGGTCATATCATCATCACACTTAACAGATAATCACTGCATATGAATGTCTAGATCTTAGTCTTACATGCAAGACAATACATGCCACAGAAGGTTTCTTCCTATGTTTTGGAATTTGCACTCGCTTTTAAACTGCCTGTACTGGTTAAAATGTGCTTTTGCTGACACTTCTAAGCCTTTTTGTTTCCTTTATTTCACTGTAATAGAAACCCATAAGAGTAACAGCTAAAGGTGCTGACACTGTCAATATTTAAATTAATGCTCCATTATGTTTACAGAAAAATTAAGCTCTGGTACAACATTTTTAGTCCTATGTATAAAACATTTCTGGTAATTGAATTTTTCATTGATTTTAATATCTAAATAATTCACTTTCATTAATCCACATTTGAATTACATGCAAAAGTACTGTGATTTGTCAGAATTCAGCATCATATACTGACAATTCCTATCTTGTACTATTTAGAAAAGTTTATTCAGAGAAATATGTAGTTGTTTTTCTAGCTCTTTATCTGATGCAAGTTAGGAAGTAACACACTGAAAACAAAACTGAAATTACAATTTTCACTGCTAATATTTATAATCATTTTAAAATAATCAAACTAGAATAAAAGTTATTTATAAAGAACGCTATTGAGGTAATTCAAAATACTCTATTACTGTGTCCATCAATATTGTGAGAGCTTCAAGTTTCATCTAATTGTAATCAGGAAAGCCTAATTTTTATCAGACCCTTGAGGATATTTTAGGACAATGCCAAGGACATACTGTACAAAAATGCAGCTCTATGAAGTCATAAGGGGTTCATGTTTTTCCATGCCAGCTGTAAACAAGTGGAGGCACCAGTTACCTTTGGTGTCTCTCAGAACAGCCCAACAAAAGCATTACCATGTAAAAATTAAAAAAAAAAAAAGTCCTGAAAAATACCTGCTACTGGTCAAGATATTCAACAAGACAAAATATGGAGCTGATCTGGAATGCACTAAATAAGCAGCATTAAGATAATTTAGAAAATTCATCCGTCATATAAAGATTCTGGGGAAAAGGCAACACTTCAGGGCTGACCCTGTACAGTGGCCTTCCTGACTTGGACAGACTGACCCAATTCTACTGGGATACAGCACAGCTCACACAACAGCCACTCCCACTCCTGTGAGCCTTCCTAGGAACACAACCAGTCAGAAAGCCACAGGGCCAGCAAGGGCAATAGACAGTGGTGCATCCTGTCTCACACCACACCGCACTCTGAAATGCCAGATGTCCCCAGATGCAGGACAGCTCCGCACCGTGCAATCCAGGCAGCAGCAGCCGCTTAGTTCTGGTGCTGGCTCCTGCCACACGGCACGAGCTGCATCACCACGGCTGGGGCTACCTGAGTCTTTCCACTGCCTCAAATCAACCATCTCACCTAAGACCATAACCCTTTTAAAACTAATTCAGGCTCTTGCCTTTGTCTGAATTTCAAGTGCATTTAGCTTTCTGGAATACTTATCATCGGCACAGAACACTATCCAAATTACTCCTTTCTTGGGTTTCCTAATTACCATTTGTCTCTGTTACAGGACTGAACTGCTCTGCCATCTGTAGAGCAATAAGTATATTTTAGCACATTAGTAAAAGAAAAAAGTGACACTTTCCCACATCATCATGCTATCAACGTCTTGTCTCATTTCTAAAAAGAGTGCAAAAGGATCACCCAAATGCACGTAATTCAGTTAGGTCACTGCCATTTCGATGAAAAGATGCGAGAATACTCCATCCAAACAATCTCAAGAGAAATTTAGTCTCAACATTAGATGAATTAGTATTTAAACTTTATTATTGAGAAGAAACCCTGACCTGACATCCAAATATGTTTTAATACCAACAGCCACAACACAACAAATTTCAGTATCTCAATAACTTTCAACTTAAGCACATTTGACAAAGTAATCAATAACTGTTTGAGGGAACACTTATATTGGGCAGAAGTCTGCTCCTGTCAAGCAAATACCCATCTTGCTGTCAGAACTCTCCAAACTGCCTTTCTATAGTGACCTGAAAATAGAAATTGCTATTATGCCTGTATACACTGCAATGTTATTCCTGGCTTTTACTTTTCTTCATCAAAAAATCATTTTAGATTAAAAATCCTAAATTCTCAAATGCTACATAAAGTGTTAAGGCTTGAAAAGTCTACTTTTCAACTGTACAATCAATATGCCTTACACACAACCACAAAATTAGACAAGGTAGTCAGTCGGAAGGGCAAGTAACAAATACAACCAGAAAAATATTAGTTCCTTTATGGAAGTGCTACTTTTTTTTTTTTAACTGCTACTTTTAATTGCAATTTTATTCCTCTTAAGGAGTCTAGCCAGCCACCTCCCACACAGTGAACGTGGGAGGTCTGCAGCTAACACTCAGCACACAAAGACGACCAGAGATTGGACTTGGTAAACTACTGATTTTGTCACTGTTCCAAGATCAATTTTATCACTAGAAGACTAATTTCAGATTAAAAAGAAATGCAAACCACAGCATTCCCAGTCCAGTTAATGACATGTTTCCAGCGCTACTTATCCTGTTATGGCACAGGGAAGTGACACAAGGCCCCTCACGCAAGTACAGGCACAGGACAGGATGTTGTGCCACAAGTACAGCAGCACAGCTGGGCTTGCAGTGCTACTGCTTATTGCAATTCATCAAGCTTGAATGAATTGCAGCAATCTGAAGCAACTTATTTTGTTGACTGATATTCTATTTCATGGCTTTCCATGTTTCAAGTAATATCATCAATATCATCATCTGCATTAATATACAACGTAAATCATATTGCGACAGAAACATCAATCATGCTCGTCATATTTCATTTAGTGTTTCAAATTCCCAGTGCATAGGATCAATTTTATACCTAAACAGACTTTTAATTGTCTATCACAGATTAATACTGGACCCTGCCCAAAATGATGTCTTTAGGAAGAATAAGCCCATGAAAAGGTTCTTGCTTGCCTCATAACCAACCCAAACTGGGAACTTCTGGGCAGAGATTAGAATGGCAGGCATTCAAATTAGGGAGTAACTCTGACTGTTAATACTCCAACCATCGTTGGAGTAAAACAAACAGCCTCAAAGTAACAAGAGCAAGCAAAAAGATGAACAATAGTTCATTCCTCTTACAAGCAAGGTGAAGTACTCACTTACACTGGCAAGAGTTTTTAAAAAGTGACCTACATTATTTACTGAAAATTTTGTACATCAGCTGTTTCTTGTTCCTGCTGCAGTAAACCTGTTACCAATGAAATTATATAAAAGTATGCAATGTTTTTTTTTCTTTTAGTCTTAAATGCAAATTTTTCCCATATAGTTAACCTAATGTTACCCTACTAGCAAAATCATCTATAGCCATTAGGATAGGAAATAACAGCTAGTGATAATAAATTATATTAGCATTATAAATATTATATTGTTAGATTAGTAAGTGTAACAATATTTTCCTTTTACTTAAATCTCAAAGCCCTGATTGCTTGCTGAAATTATGTCTGCTCAATATATAACAGCTAAACTAACATAAATGGTGCAGAGTTACAGAAACCAAGAAAAACTACCAAAAATTTAAAGAGAAGCACAGCTACAGAAAGACCTGAAGTTCATATACTCAGAATGGCAAAGCTACAGTGTTTTGCAAGTATTCTGACTGACCGTGGATTTAAAGTCTTTGAAACAAAAGAGATGCAGATTTGTAATAGTTCTTTCAGGTCAATTACAGAACAGTTTGGATTTTACACCAGAGTTCTCAATTTGTAACGTACAGAGTCACAATGCATACACTACGGTAAACACTGCAGTGTATGAAACTGCAATTAGATGTTTCTGCATAAAGCAAATTAACTTTTCTCAATTATTTCAAGAATTGATAGGAATGAGGAAAGCTTTGGGCACCTCTCCTGTATATATTTGCTTGCTATTGTTTAAACAGATAATCAGAAAAGTACTGATAAACAGAGTGGATGCTGTTAATTTTCCTGAAGCATGCAAGAATTTGGTGTAATTATGTGTGCTTCAGGAACATGACTTCAGAACCTGTGCTATTTCAAAGGCAAAACAACGCTTTCTAAAGCAGAGAACACAACAAATTTATTCAATAGTCTAACTCCAAAGGTTTCAAACCTGAACTTTAAATCTACATTTTTCTTTTTCTTCTAAGACTATGAGAAGAAAAAACATGTTTCGCAGGAGTTAAAAGACTGAGATGAACCCAAAACACGTATGAATTTCAGTTACAGAGTACTAGCAATACCACTGGCAGAGGCAGATAGCTACAAAACCTGCTATGAAATCTGTGAATTAAAGGTATCAGCCGGCTTAGATTAGTCTTTCAGGCCACAAAGCTTATACCCAAGAAGCAGTTGGGCTAGATGCTCCACTGAAAACTTCAAACATTTGGACAAAAAGTCAGTATGAAAGCTCAAGACACAGTTCCATTTATTGCATGAAGGAAAACTGTAATACATGAAAATTAGGAACAAAACAGATGTGTCTGGGAAGTAAAAACTCAGAAGACAAAAATGTAGCTGGCAAATCAGTTCTTTTAGAGATCATAACTCTTAAAATTATATAGATATGAAAAAGGCTCATTAAGCTTTATATACAGTACAAACACTATCCTCTGGTATAGATTGCAAGCACTTCCGGCTTCCCACTACAGACTCAAGTAGTAACAACACACAATTTATCAGGGAATGTTTTTCCCTGACACAAACTGTGTGGACAAGTCACATAATTTTGAGTCATTAAATAAAGGTGGCTCTAAATGCAATTTATTCTTTCTGTTATGGCTTCAGCTGTGGCCAAGACCAAAACCCAGCTCAACAAACAGGTCCAAAGTGCACTCCTGAGTGCTGGGTTTAGAACCGGCTCACTCTGCCCCAAGCCAGGCCCATGACAGGAGCAGGCAACTTCCAGCATTACCAACTAGAAATAAAATGAGCCAGAAAATATATCAGAAAAGCCAGAAGTTAAATTCCTAGTAACTGAAATGAGTTTTACCAAACAGGAAACAGATGGTTTTTGGAAGCTGTTGCTTTCTTTTATGATCTTGTTCAATGAGTAGGCAAATACACATCTCCCAAAAGCACTTCTCTTAGTGGCAGAAGACATGACATAAAAAGGACTTTTATAGAAGTAATTTTCCCAGGAATCTGTAATTCTACTGCTATGCAATGTATCAAGGGCAAATGAAGACTGTCATGCGGTTTCACTCAAGTAATTAAGTAATATTTTAATTTTAATATTTTAAAAACCTTAAGTGGTGGCTCACTAGAGATATCCATAGCTCTTATTTTGACAAATTAGTTTAAGAGATTCATAGATTAATAGACTAAAATATGGTTTAAGTATCATAACTCTATCCTTTAAGGTCATGCTGTCCTCTCTTACTATCAATCACATTTATCACAAACTTTCTGAGCAGAGTATAATAATTTGACTTTTTTTCCCCCTCTTTCTACTTTTCTGAACAATTTTCTTATGAAACAAAACAAAACAAGAATTTTTCAAAAAAGGCTTTAAAAGAATTCTCTCTTGGAAGCCAGTTAAAAATGGTATGATACCCACATAAGAGACTTATTTATAAAAAAAAAATTATATGAACACCTAGCATACACTGGATGAAAACATCCCACTTTTAGGGTCTGAAAACCACTATGTCAATCCTTCCCCAAATCTCTTGGTTACCTCTATCCAAGTGTTTCATGTAAACCACAGTAGACAATAAACCATTACAAAGGGAGAGGCAGCACAGAGTTGCAGCACTGGACTCTGTGCTGATTCTGATGGTGACCAAGTCTATATAAAGGTTTTTGAAGATTTTTCAGAAATATTTTTAAGTAACATCTTGTAGCAAGCAAAGGACAGAATTTCCACTGCAAACAGAAGCAAAGCAGAGGAGTGCTTCCTGTCTTCAAGAACACCATTGTTTTAAAGCTGAAGCCACCAATTAGTATGTTAGTAAACAATTAATTATTTTTACAACTTTTAGCAAAAATATTTTTGAAAGAAGTACTGCTTACTACATTCCACACTCTCAGATTTCCCTTAAAGCGTGTTAGAAGCGCTAACGCAGCTCTACGCCAGTGAAGACAAAGAATATGCAGATGAATGGAGTCCAGAAGAGAGGCAGGTTTTTGAGTGTGCAGAAAGGAAAATAAAAAGTATCCCCTCTGCCTGTGGGATTGAATACACACACATTTTAACCCTACAACTATAAATCTCTCTGGTTGTACACTGAATCTCTTTACCTGACGCTGTTGTAGCTACTCTTCCATCAGTTACTGCTTTGGAAGAAAGATATGTAATCATCTGAATATCTTCCTTGTCTTTACTGGGATATTCATTACGGAAAGTGGATTCTGTGGATAATGGTGCTGTAACTTCCGAACTACGGCTTAAATCAAGAGGGAGACATGGTCCATGCTTCTCAAGTGACACATGAGCAACATCAGGTACTACATAAAAGAAAAAATGTCATATTAAAAAAGATACATGGGTCCAACAAACAACAGTCTGGATTGCAGCGTTACATAACATAGGGACAGCATACAGCTTTAGCTACAGCGAGTCAAAATATTCCATTAGTTGAAAACCATGAAAGGTCTAATTTTTATGATTCAATTTCTCTCGGGCAGTTCTTTATTAGATTAAGATACATTACCCTCCAATTTTGATGACTGTTGGTTTTGACCACTGATGGAGAACACTTTTCCATCAGTAACTGAAGAGGGAGAAGAAACTTTTTCTACAGAATCATCAGGCAAGGAGCAAGTGGCTAAACGCTGTGATCTTCTTCTCCGTTGGCTATTTTTGTAGGATCTAGGGGAATTCACTGGCTGTGATGGACCTAAAAAGAGATCTTTCAATGTTCATGAAGCAGAGAGATACACCATCATCTTACCGCAGCATTTGAGATCTAAAGATGGGGAGTGCTTTAAGTAGCTCTTGTTTGCAAAGCTGGTAGTCACAGTAAAACTGGTAAAAGCAATTACAAAACTGTGACTAGAGGAGCAAAGAAAAGATTTATGCTCAACATATGATTCTGGTTTTTGCTTATTATAAATTACTAGGGCACCTACTTCCCAACTGCTAAAGGTGGTTGTTTTAGGCGAGCAGTGTATTTACAGTAAGCAACCCTCCCCATACAACCCAGGCAGTAGGCTACTTATAATGGAAGAGGGCAACAGGATTTAACAATAAACAGAACAAATGATCACAGTTAAAGATCTAATAAGTCATGGATAGTGTTAACATACAACTTGAAAAAATAATCAAAACCAGTGTTTTAATTTTACATCCCACCTCCTGCCTTCTGCTAACCTGATATCAATACCCCAACTGAAATTCAAATGCACACTGCCAATGCATGGCACAGTAAGAAGGCTACAGAACTTTATACTTAACAAAAAAAGAAAGGGGGGGGAGGAGGATTGATATAGGTTAATATAGGCCTGATTCATTAAAAACAAAAAACCCACACTCCCCTACACCTCTCCAATATTACTCAATTTCACAAAATTTTGCCTTAGAAAAACATTTAAGTCGCTATTACACTGCAAATCACTGTTCTCTCCTTTTTGTAAGCTGTTTTTAGAGTCAGATATACAGACTTAAAAATAAAGACACAGCGAAACCAACTTTCCAGTAGAGGCAGAAAAAATTTGGAAGCCAAAGATTAAAAGACAACACTAACAAGATCTAATCTACTAAGTAACCAAATTTTAAATTAGCTATTTAAAAAAAATATTGCTACAGAGAAGTCCAGCTTAATCCAAAATATAAGCATGCTCCAGGAAAGCTACTTACCATTGCTCTAGGGATGGGGATAGAAGGCGTATTACAATATGGATGACTGCTAATATTTTGTGGGGACAAAATACAATTTTTACCAATGTGTACTGAATAAATAAAGAAGGCTGAATTTGCACCCCTCCCTCTCCCACTCATTTAAAGTTATCTGTGAGCAAAGATTAAAAATAAACTTGTAAGTGAAACTATAAAATCAAGGTTAAGGGGAACAGATGATGCAGGTTGAGTCTTCCATCCTCAATCACTACTCTAAAAGTGAAAAAAAAAAAAGAAAAAGTAGCTTTTGACTTACTGACAGCTGCATTTATTTTAACCTTTGGCCTCATAATTTATAATGTTCTTTAGGCCAAGAACCTGACACTAAACAACTCTAAAACCTAACATAATCTCAACAAAAAAATTATAGAAATACCTTAATATTCACAAAATATAGCATATTCAAGCATGCAGCATAAAGCTTTCCCTATTCTTCTGATAAACAGTATTTCGGTACTTGGCAAATCAGTTACACATGTCAAGAAGCTGAAAACCCACAGGATTTTTCTGGGACAAGGAAACACAATTTTTTATATTTCTCCACCACAGATCTTGAACCCATCTTCTCTTTCACATCGTGTTTGGAGGAAATATCACATAAGGTGAAGAATGCCACAGCCAACAGGTACAGAACGTGAGCCTGCTGAAGGTGAAGTTTCTCAGAGAAGGAAAGGTCCACACCAAGGTGTACGTCTTTTCTTTTTAATGAATCAGGCCCTTTTCAGAAGGGAGGTTTGATTTTTCCTGTATCACTGTTAATGCTAGTGTGAAGATTTAAGCTAGAGGGAAAGCCAACCCTTAAAAGCCATGACTCTATAAATATCAATATATTAGTTAAATGTATTATTTCTGGTAGAGTAATTCAAATGCCTTATTATGTGACTTGACTTTTAAAATAGTGAGCTACCCCTAATTCTCCCACTTGGACATTTTATTTAAAGCAGATTCATTTTTAAAAGCAATAGCCATTTACAACCAAAGAAAATTTCTGTATATCTCTTATAAGTAGTTACGGTATTTTTTTTAAAATGTCTGTGCTCACTAGTTTTATTTATCACAGAAGAAGGAAGCTGAGAGACCAGCGTCAAATCCTCGACTTGTATTAATTCTGGGGAAAGTGGTGAGTTAGGGGGCTTTATACACCCGGAAGAATCTCCAGATTCTTGTTTGCATTTCTTGCTGCGAGCCTTTCCTGAAGACAAAGTTGAGGATAACAGTGCAGGTTTCTGAATGTTGGCAGAACTGCTAATATCAGCTTCATTTTTTTTCTGACTTTGTGGTTTAGGTGAAATCTCCTGAATAAATAATAAAAAATTGATACTTTTATTTCAGTTTCTTCGCTGTAGTTCTTGTATTCTATTTTGATCTTTTTAAAAGCAATTTTAGTACTCAAACACATATTAAAGCAACATTATTTTATGAAAACCATTGAAAATGCATCACATTAAATTCTGCTTTTTTTAAAGGAGCACTACCAATTGTTTTCAGTATTCAGAATGCTCAATTCTTACTATTTGAAATACCTGCAAAAAGCCTGAAAATAAAACATTTTCCCTCTATTCCACATTTAAAAATTCAACGAAGTATTTCTAGTTTTCTCTTTCATCTTCACTGTCAGTGCAGTCTCCAAGTACAACCCGGAGAGCATCTGCTCCCAGCCAGAATACACACACTGATGCACCACCACAGAGCATTTCATGCTGGAAGGGACCCCTAAGGATCCCCGAGTCCTCCTCCCTGCTCCTCACAGGACTGCCTGCTGCTGAATCATGACTGGGAGTGTTGTCCAGACACTCCTTGAACTCTGGCACTGCTATGAGCAAACAATCCTTCCTCAGAGGATTGCAGGTCTAAAAAAAGTTGCCAAGGTTTTCCCTACACAGTCATTTCCCCAACCAGAGATGGGGGGGAAAAAAAAAAAAAAAAAAAAAAAAAAAAAAAAAAAAAAGCAGTAAACTATATTTAACAAGGAATTTGTATTTTTGAGAACCTGAAAAAGTTGATAATGCTCCTTTAAGGAATGTCTGAAAACAATGAAAAGTTTCCAATACTGAACACACTCTCACACAACCCCTTTCAGTGCTGGGAGTCTGGATTTCACATTATATGTTTGTGCAAACATGAAGAAATCACAACTTCTAGCACCACAAGGTTAAACAGATTGCTAACTGTCGGGGGAAAACGAGCAGATAGAGTTAATATAGTTTTTGACGGAAAAAATGTCAACATATCTCCAAATTCCTTAATTTTCATCCTTCTTAACACAAATAGTGCTATTTTTAGACTGTTAGCATGCATTGACAGACATTAGCATTTTAAATTTTTAACTGGAAGTTCTTCCTACATTACCAAAACTGTGCATGTGTTACAACTTGCCTAATAAGGGCAAACTACAATATCTGAACATAATTTCTTAGGCCTGTCTCCCTTCTTGTCCCAGTTACATCATACAGCATCGTACCATCTAATAAAACCATAACTAACAAAGAGGAGAGGTATATCTAGAACATGTGCACCACTTTATCCAAAAATAGAAACATCATATCTCTGGTGATTTGAGGGTATTGTTGAGTTTTGTTATAAATTGCAATTTTATTTTCCACTAGAACTTTCCATGTTCCAATGGAGGAAAACCAAAAAAAAGCAAAACAAAACCCCACAAGTGCACATTCTATGTCTGTAAAAGGGCGCCCCTGAATGCTACATGAACGGCTCGCTGGGAGTGTCCTGTAAAGATCCGGTGCAAAACATCCCATTCAGCAGACATCAGTTCTACCTTGAATAACTCCATTACACATGTACTAGGTGCAGTTTATTCATTTAAATAAAATATTCCATGAACTGAAGAGTATACCTATGCTGGTTATGAGAGGTATTACCAGAAATTAATTAGAGTCGTAACTTGTAAATAAACAATTTTATTGTTCATCTTCACAGATGTGAAAGACATACTACAGCATCCATTACTTTCAAATTACAAAGTTATTTAAACAAGATTAAAAAAATTAAATTAAGATTTTGATAAGGTGCTTAACCTCTTAACAGGACAAATTAACATTAAAAATCTTCATGAATTAATGTTATCCATCTACTCAGGTCTTGGTCAAAAGGAAATATAACATGACATACCCTAATACAATTAAATAAACTACTGTATCTGCAACTAATTGTCTGAGGTTTTGGGTTTAAGACAACTGTAAACTAAAAATGTATAAATATAAACAAAAACTTCCATCAACAGAGTCAGTTTTCGGCTATTGGCCTGAATACTTCTACCATATTCTGTATTACATTATTAAAAAAACCTACAAGATATTTTAGCCACTCAATTTTATAGCAGTAGCAGACAAAGCCTCTAAGGAATGCCAGCTTCGCTGTTGGAAAACCTTTATGGGGAGGTTTATAACTCGGCCATTTTAATTTGAGTTTGGGCAAGAAGTTAGTGAAAAAAGCTTTAAGCTCAAAAAATTTCCTCCCCACAGTCAAACATTTAAATATTTGTGAGGTTTCTGGTTTTACTTAGAAGCAAAGAAATAGGACAAATTGGGATTTTAGATGCCTCTTTAAAGGAGCTTAACTCGTATTTCCAAAAAATGAGGTTTTTCAGACCATTAGCATGTAAACAATGACAGAGACATCTTGTTTTTTATATCTGATCAATAAAACAGGAACAGCCGAGTTACTAAGTCTAAGAAATAACAAAAAGGTTATAGTAAATATGCACTGCAGTTTATACTGTTGCATACACAGTCTATGTAAACCACAAAGTCCCATTCACCGCAATGGGATTCTGCATGGCAAGATTTACATTGTAATGATTCTCCCAAAAACAACATGCTGTAAGCCATTTCACAGTTTTTTGCACATTGAAAATATCACACACAGTAGCAAGAAAATCATAGCATCTTTAATATGCAAAAATTTGAGAAATGGAATGTCATGTCAATACACTGTAAACCTTTATGCAAAATATCGGTCAATGCATCGGCACCGCAGTGGCTCCGCCGGCCCTGACAGTGACAGCATCAAAAACAGAAAATCAGGTTCCACTGACTCTCATCCAATGCAGCATCAATGGACAAACCAGAGCAATGCAATTATATATCAGCTCTAAAGAACCAGTACAACCAAAATACCAAATCGGGTTTGGGGTAGGGACTGTTCATAGAGTGTGCCGGGGCTAAAAAACAGAAGTGCTCGGTAAAGAATTGCAGGCAGCAAGGCTACTTTGTTCAAATGCTGCTGTCAAAGAAGAACGAAAATGCATACAAAAAAGCTGTATTAAAACTACATTAAGGCTCTGATTTAAATAATTGGAAAACAAAGATGTCCTGAATCAAGACTACGGTTCACCCTTGGCTTGCTTTCCCATGCTCAGGCATTCAGCCCTTTTTAAATGCAAGATAATGCACAACTCAGAGTCAAGCAATGCCTGAACACGGTGCAATACGCCAAAGACAAAATGGCAGCCTCCAGATCCTGCCAATATGCAGGTTTAAAAATCAGACCCTTAACATTATTTAAAAGTTTCTTTTTTGTATTTATTAAAATACACACCCTTGCAAAATGTATGGCTCATTGAGCAGTTCATAAAACACATACAAGCCTACAACACCAAATTCTTACAATATAAAAGAAACTTCTTTTAAAAGAAGTTCTATATGATGTCAAAAACCCTGTTTCAAACACAAATTAAATTTGTGTAAGGGCCTGCTTCTAAGCCAGTCGTAGTCCCAGCTATAAAACTGGACCTTGGGACACTGGTCTCCTCATATTTGTTGCACGGAGACTTTACTTTGTCTTCTGTTAGTTTTCTAACACAAAAGCTCATTATTGAAATTCAAGTCAACACTGTGTTTAGAGACAATTAAATTCCATACTTCTGGCTCTGCCAGAAATGTAAACATAAGACAAATTTTCAGTTCCCTGTTATATCTGAAGGGGAAAATTTTAATGTTGTAGGTACTACATCTCCATGGCACACTCCAGTGGGAACTTTGCAAAAGAATCAAACTCTACCATTTCATACCTGCTCCAGGACTGGAGCTGTTTCTTTGTTGCCTTCCTTTTTTTCAGCACCATCTGCAACAACAGCTTTGGATGCCAATAAACCTTAGGAGAAAAGTTGCAGAAATTTTTAGTTAGAAGCACCTTGCAACAAGAATTTGTTGAAAAAGAAGCAAAATATCAAGACAGGAAATATGAACTGCATAAATCTGCAACATGAGTCTTTCTGAAATGGCTCCACACAAAGCTGAACACTTTAAATTAGAAGAAACAAGAAGTTAAAGGACATTCCAACAATGGCACCCTTACATAGGAAGCATTTCTTTGGCACAAGATGAAAACCAAATTATCAATTCTAAAATAACGCCTCATCATCCTTCCAAAGCCCAAGCACTTGAGCTTTAAAACCAAACCTATGATAACTAAATTTTGAAATCAGAATTATTTACAAAACTTTTCTCTCTCTCACCTTTCCAGTCTTTGAGAAATTCACATCAGAATTTGTATTACTACTCCTTAACTCTAACACATGCAAACCTTTCTTAGACATAATATAACAAGGTATTTAATTTCCAAATAAATATTCTCAGCAGTGGAGCTCCCAAATTACCTCAATAAGATATTGAGAGCAAATTGGGAGCAAATAATATATTAGAATATGTAACTTTATTCACAAACTTATGTATAATATCATTACTACAAAGAATCTGTAAAAGATGAGGCAATATAAAAACAAGAGAGCTTTCTGTCAGCAAAGCATAAGGCAATAGCTTCAGTTGTACCTCACACAAAAGCTTTAATTGCCTAACAATGCAGAGACAGAAGAAGTTCTATGCCATTAAGAAAAAAACAGAACTGAGAAAACCTGAAAAATATAAATCTGAATAAAAATTACTATTATAATCTCTGGGAATGTCAGTATTGGGGGTGAAGTGTTGAAGTCCTCAAAAACAACTTGACAAATTCAGAGGAAATTTCTATTGCATTCCAGGACGAATTAGATATGCCCAAAATTAATTTAAGGTGCACAATGCCCAAGGAATTGTAAATTAGTGAAGTTTGGGCTCTCAGGAACTGTTCAGGACATTAAAACAGAACAAAAACATGTCAGCATTCAACAACAAACACCAGGTGTTTTAACTCATTTACTATTTATGTTAGATTAAGTTATGCTTCAGTTTAGGTTAACTGAAAAGCAGAAACTTACTTAGTCCTATTAGACAAAAACAAATCATATCATCAGGTAAGATTTTAATTCTGCATTAGACTACATGAAAGATTTAGGTTTTATGGACCTAAATAAACATTTAAAACTCAATTATCCTATTTCAATCAAGTTGCAAAAATCACAGTGTTCTTCATCTTGGCAATCATGCATTTATATCAAAAAGCATAAAATGATTTTCAAAATCAAATGAAGTTGAGTTTTAAATACAAAAAAAAAGCGCTACAGTTTACGAGGAAGCTTTTGTGGTTCTACAAGCCACAGGTTGCCCAGAGAAAAGTGCCCCATCCCTGGGAGAGTTCAAGGCCAGTCTGGATGGGGCTGTGAGAAAGCTGGTCTAGTGGATAATGTTGGAATTAGATCACCTTTAAGGTCCCTTCCAACCCAGACCATTCTGTGATTCTCAGATTCTCTGATTTTTAGTTCTAGCTAGATGACCGGTGCTCAGAAATCCAAGCCATGAAATGAATCTAGATTCAGATCTGTCAATATATAATCCTTATTATTTCCTTTTTTTCTACCCCATGAAGTATTTTTCTAACCAGGCACCATGCCTGTAGGACAAAACAACTTCACAAGCTACTACAAACCAGGATTACAGGTTCACCATCCTCTATCTGTAAGAGCACCTAACAAAGCAAAAGCATGGAGTGGTCCAGTGAACCAGGAATGTTTTGTTCTGTAAGCTCACTGCAGATATTATCTGGTTTTAGGTACCAACATAGCAGTAGAAGATGTGGACACAAACATTCCAACAGAAGCAAAAACTGATGGGAAAAAGACGTTAATATGTGGTTAACAGGAGATATTCTTCACCTTTAGGAAATGTAATTTCCACCAGTGCTGGTAGCAAAAGAAGGAGCAAAGGAAGCAACTTTATTTTGTTGAATGGTGAGCAAAGAACACCTGATGCAGCTGTGGGCCTTGCAGCAGACAAGGAGACCCTTCTGCATCAAATGCTGAATTTTGAACAGAAATCCAGGAAACAGTTCCCTTCAGACAGCCTCCTGCAACCACATGCTTTGCACTATTTCCCCAACACAGCCATGAAACCCGGCAAATGTTTTCCTAACAGCTACGATGCTACAGCTACAATTCTGTTGTAGCCACTCTGAGGGGTACACCAGCATGATTCCCAACCTTCCTTCAAATCTAAAAGCTTGTGCTGGAGACAAAAATGACACAATGCAAGTGTATATGGATATACAATATATTGTATATACAAGTATTTCAAGCATAAGAAATAAACATATAGCAAGAAAAAGTTTGATCATTAGCAGTCATATTCGCAAAATGTACAGTAAAAAAAAACTTACTATGGTATGAGCTGCAGAAGTGTGTTAATTTGAGAACAGATATGCAAAGTATCTACCAGGCACAAAAATTTTCTTCTTGTAATTAAAGGATTAATACACTTTCACTGAAAGGCAACACATCCTCTGCTAGCCAAATATGTCTTCGTGGAGACAAACACACTCTTTTTAAACTGGTAACATGGTCAATGGCTGCAAAATCATGGTTTCCAGTTATTCAGTTCAGTCTGTATGAACCTGTCTCACTGCTATGATTCTCATAAAGCTCCTGAGGTAATAAGAATCTACCCACAAGCACAGGCAAATATGTTTTCTAAAGGTAAATGTTTTTCAGCTGGTTTTGGTATCTTCTGTTACTAACTGCTATTGGAAAGAAATTAACAGGGCTCTGTAAATATACATCACTAGTCTCTACCTCTTATCCTACTACTGCTCATGGCAGCAATTAAATTGGAGCTTAACTGAGGGT
This sequence comes from Lycocorax pyrrhopterus obiensis, assembly GCA_014706295.1. Taxonomy (NCBI): domain Eukaryota; kingdom Metazoa; phylum Chordata; class Aves; order Passeriformes; family Paradisaeidae; genus Lycocorax; species Lycocorax pyrrhopterus. Next base: position 144,694,892 of record JACSVZ010000002.1, on the reverse strand, counting down.
GTATGTAGTATGGGAGAGTAGAAATGGGGCTGATAGATTTGACATCCATTAACAAAACTTGGAACCAAAGAAGGAGCCTTCCAGGAATGACAATCCTGGAGGCGGAAGATGGGTTTTTCTAAAGACTGCTTCCTTTGTACAAAAAGAACAGATTCTTTTCATCCTTTCTTGGATGAAAAGCTGGACAGTGGATGAAAAGTTAGACATGAGCTGCCAATACTTTCCTGGGCTGCATCAAAAGCACTGTGGGCAGTAGGATGAGGGAGGTGATTCTGCCCCTCTATTCTGCACAGACCCCACCTGCAGTGCTGTGTCCAGCTCTGGAGTCCCACCACAGGAAGGGCATGGACCTGCTGGAGTGAGTCCAGAGGAGGGACCCAGAGATGGTCAGAGGGCTGGAGCACCTCTCCTGTGAGCAAAGACTGAGAGAATTGTGACTGTTCAGTCTGGAGAAGAGAAGGCTCCAGGAAGATCTTATAGCCAAATGCCTAAAGGGGGTCTACAAGAGAGCTGCAAAAGAATGTTTTATGAGGGACATGTCATGATAGGACAAAAGGGAATGGATTCAAACTTGAAGAGAGCAGATTTAGATTAGATATGAGGAAAGGATTCTTTACTGTGAGGGTGGTGAGGCACAGGTTGCCCAGAGAAGCTGTAGATGCTCCACCCCTGGAAGTATTCAAGGCCAGGTTGGATGGGGCTTTGAGCAACAAGGTCTAGTGGAAGGTGTCCCTGCCCACGGCAGAGAGATTGGAAGCAGGTGAACTTTAAGGTCCCTTCTAACACAAACCATTCCATGATTCATATAATTTCATTTTCTACTGACTGAGAGACTGAGAAACAGAACCACTCTCATAAGAAAACTAACTAAACATCCTCCACTGCAGACCAATGAAAGGCTGGATAAGCCAAAAGTATGAAAAAAACCCTCACTATGCAGTTTAGCAAATCAGGTTGTTTTTGTTTAACAGAAACAAGTAAGACTTTTTATCTACTTCCAAAAAAAAAACCCCACCAAAAAAAACCCCTCTCATTTGTAGCACAGAAAAGTCTACCAGCCTTCACACGAAATATTATTTACTAGAACAATGAGTGGAATGAATTTCTATCTTACAGTGTGTCCAAGGGCTCCTCTGTTAAGGGAGGGACTTCAGAACTCTTTTCAACCCAGCTTTTGAAATGCATCTGGTACTTTCCCAGCACAGTTATAAACATATGACTTCGTCCAAAATACTGACAGGATCAATGCTAGCAACACAATTTTCTTATTAGGAGAAATACAAATTGAAGTAATTTTTTCACAGGTAAGGAAATTTCTATTAAATTTTGGAATAAGTGCATTTTTCAGCTTTGAAAGATAAGACCAATTATTCAATTTCCTGTTGTATAGAATGTATTATTTAGTAACATCCCTGTTTTCCATTAATATCTTTGAGCAATAAAGGTAGGGAGTGAATGCTTAGACACAGAAAAAAAAAAGCAGATCCTTATAGCTTCAATTTGTAGGGTTGTATACTTCTAAACGGCAAACTCCTTTTAGCAACAATTTCACTTTATGGCAAAATATTTTCTGTTTCTCCACAGCTAACCATAGCTTTAATTTACAGCGGTAGTATGCAATTCATGACATTCTTAAAAAGTTGTATTGACCCCAAATTCATCCAAAAATGGAGAAAACTTTACAGCTGGAGGCAAAACATGCCCAAGAAATTCATCCATTCAGGATGGCTACCATCCTAAAAAACTAAAAAGACCAAGTACAGTCTGCAACCAATTTATGAACCAGGTAGATTATACCATTTATGGATTCCTTTAAAATTCCAAACAAGTACAGACTGCAGTGACCATCTGCCTCATGAATGTGCTTCTATGCAACCTACTTCAGCACCTTCTTTACAAGCATGAATATTTCACTACATGAAAAAGGAACAAAGTCAATGACAAAAAAAAGTCTTTTACCAGTGATCTTGTTTAGACGAGCTCTCTTTGCCTGAAATGAGTTGCCTAGATTACTTTTCCTCTTGTGTGATAACGTGCTCTCTGCCTGCACAAAGGCCATCTTTGGAACATCCACTACAGGAAATCCTACTTCTAAACACAAGAAAAACCTCATTAACTCACATTTTATAAATGCATCACACCCAAAATACTTAAATGTTTCAGAATTGCTAGTGGAATACTGCAGTAAAGAAACTTTAAATGCCTGCAAAAAAGGAAAATGACACATTCTGAAGATCTAGAATTACATACTGAAACAAAAATGCAGATTACCTCAAAATTCGTAAATTTTACTCAATATTATGAGAAATAAGCATTAAAGACTTAAAATGAACAGATCTTATCAACTCAGATATAGTTTCAAGCATCCCTGAATATTGATAAATCATGCATACTGGAATTATTTTTTTTTTCTTAGAACAAGAATCAGGGATTATCTCATAGGTAAGAATGAAGATACAGTAATATGAACCAAACGGTACAACGAAATAATTAAAAAACTATGTTCTGCTCTTGATTAAGGTAGTCAGAAGTTTAGCACAAGGAGTAAATAGTGACTGAACTAGATTTATCTGATAAAAATCGTTTCTGAACCTATTATCATTATTTATCACAAAGTTATCATAATAGAAAATGAGACATTTTCCTCTAGAAATATTGGTTATTACTTAATTGCAAAATTAACAACAGGAGTTCAACATTACAGAAAAACCCATTTTGTATTTATAGAATGTGCTTTTACCAAATGTGTCACTAGATGTAGGCTCCTCTTCCTTTTTTTGGACTTCCTGCATGATTGTAGAAGTTGAGGTTTCTTCCTTTTTTGAAGGGACCTTTAGCCATTTTCTGTCCTCTTTATCTTTATTGCTGTTTGCACTGGTTCTAGGTTTACTTCCTGCTTTGTTCTTGGCTGCTGCTGCAGCAGCAGCTTTGACCAAAGCTATCCAATCCTCCAAAAAGGAAAAAATGGTAAGTAAGTATTATAAAGTTCCTAAGATTCAAACAGAAGATGCTCATAAACCCAGTGAATATTATCTAGAAATGTTCAAATGAAATTTAATTTGTTTTTATGGTTTCTACTCAAAGAGTGATAAAATTGAGTTTCCCAAATTGCCCAGATAAACTTGAAGTATTATCAGTATGTCATGTGGATAAAAAGAAAAAATATCTTTCAGAAAAACCACTGTATATAGAATTCTGGCTGTACACATTCCCTATTAAATTACTTTTGTGTCATTGCTTTAGAAACCCGGGAGCTCCCAACCCTAGAAGACTGACATTTTTCTTACCCTTCTGGCTTTGAAACACACAATTCCATAGTTGTTGACCTATTATGCAAAGCTACAATCACCTCGAAGCATTGTCCAGCTGCATGGAATTCCTCCTGAACTAAATTGATAAACCATGGATAACTCCTATCTCATTACACCTTTGTTTCTAGAATAACTGTAGACTCTTTTTGTATTGCATATTACAGGTTTCAATCACTAACTTCAATAAAGTACTCTATAATATGACTGAATTTCAAAATCTATATTTAAGGTAATTAAATGTAATTTTAGATAATTGCTTATTTTGACCATACGGAAACATTCAAGGGGTGACCAATACATCCCAATCTAATCTACTTTTTGGCATTTAGACCAAGTCAAACTCCCCTACAAGCCAACAGAGAGAACTTTCAAGGCTGAGCCAAGCTCCTTCCACTAGAGCGGTGAGACTCCAGCCTTATATCTCCTGAATGTCAGGGATCAATCTGACGGCAAAAATTGTAACTCGATCCTTTTGACTAAAGTATTTTTTCTAATTTTCTGTAACATCGACATACAGAATTCTTCCACGGAGAAGTTATATGCAGTATAGAAGGCAGCAGAAATGATCAACCAGTCAGAATTAAGCATTTGAGTGCTCTGAATTACAAGTACTACCACACACAAAAAAAAAAAAAATGAAAAAGACTATTTTTTGTCTAGTTACTCATGAGTGCTTTACAAATAGTACTTTTTTTTCCCCCAACGGCATACAGACTATTTTATTCTGGAATACCTCCTTGTTATGTCATCAGACAAGATACCTAAAGTAGCTTGTTTTATGAATCTTGTTCCAATGCAACTTCTCCCCCACTCATTACATAAGTCTTTCAAGTTTCTGTTCTGCTGAGGGTTTCTTTGCCTTCTTTGATGTACGAGGAAATCATAACACAAATACAGTGTTAATTCTTGCATTATGCTTTTCCTTTTCCATAGTTCAATACTTTTAAATCACTGCTTTACATAAGTTACACTTCTTCTTTGCACCAAGTTCTGTACTTAGAAACAACAACAGTCTTGATTCCTCTAAGACAAAGTGTTCCATGTCCACACTGTCAGCGCAAAGATGCAGACACTCACACTAGCCAGCAGCAAAGTTTGGAAGCACTTTGGCAATGCTCACACAACAGGCAACTATTGAGGCCACTTGGTGACATGGCAGGTGACATGGTAGCACAAACAAGCGTGTCTAACTGCCAGCTGCATAGTCAATCAAAAGCACACATACCTCTCTTTTGGCCAGCCAAAACGAGCACACCTATTAGCTCCAGTCCATCCAGAGCCTTGCCCATCCAGCAGGACAAAAAAAAAGATTGAGCTATTTGTGGTGGTGAGGAACTAGGAGACCCGAGAGTAGAAGTCTTACACTGTACCCTGGCCAAGGGATGAAGAGGATCAGTAACACGGCTGGAGATTGGGTCTTATGATATAAGTGGGAAGGGGAAGTAGTGCAGCCTGCGTCAAAATAGCTTCTAAAGAGCATTCTAATTTTCAGTCAAGCTAAGCACCCTGGAATCAAAAGCTTTCAGAAGATATCAAGCTTCAAAGGACCATGTTGAACCAAGTATCCTGGTCTAAGGGCAGCTAGGGCAACATGGAAGGGGGTTTTGTGGTTTTCTTTGTATTTTATTTCACTGTTGGGATACTGTTTGTACAATATGGAGCTTACAGTAGCAAAGCACATAACAATGAAACAAACAAATGTTAAACATTCAGAAGCCAGAGAAGAGACACATTCATTATGGTGACAGTTATACTTTTTTTTCTAGGTTAACATGTAAATTTAAACTCAATGAAGAGAATCTTGAGCAGGACAAGATTGTATAGAGAGATTCCTTCCAACCTAAACAATTTCATGATTCTGAATTGTTCAGAAACTCTGTGGGTCCGTTTTTATTCTGGCTCTGGAGTAAACATACAGGCACTAAAGTGACACGGTTAATTCCTGCTTTTTAACCTTGAATTCCTGCTGAGTGACTGCTCAGCAGCACACCTCTTGACATGTGAGAATTATTTAGCTTCTAAGATGTTAAGGTGACTATATTTCTTTTGAAAACCAAAGGAACTCCTCCTTCAAAAAGATACATTTGTGACTTTTCCAGAATTTTTAGAAAAAAATTAACAAAACAATTGGAGAATAATAGTGGGATCCTAAAGCACAATAAATTCTGAAATTTGTCTCAGGCTAATAGCATGATATCTATGCTATCAACCATAATAGCAGGATACTAAATATCATAGATATCACAGAAACTAGCTACATATTTTAATAGTAGGACATTTTCCCAGATCATACAAAGCCAAGGGCCCAAATATGAACAATAAAGTAAAGGCAAAATCCTCCTAAGAGAAGTTCTCCGTACTTTTCTTTCATTTCCTGACATTGTCTCTCTATTGGAAGTGGTTGTGTAACTCTGCTCCAGTTACTCTGCACCATCCAGCCTGATTTTCCACTTCCCACAGTATCTCACTTCAGTGAGTTTCTCATTTACATATGCAACTTTTAAAGAAATACAAAATAAATCAAAAATGTGTATTTCCTTCTTTTTCATTCTTACTAAAATTCATCTTTCAAGTAAGCTGAGAAAATTGACAGGAGAATAGTAATGGCTCACAGCAGTTAGAAAACAAAACATTACTTTATGACTACTGTGGAAAACTGTCATTATGCTAATTAGATTCACTAAATCAAAACACAGGAAACGGCACGAGTGAGAAATACAACAGTAGAAATTACCCGATAGCCTTACACATCAATTGTCTAAAAAACTTGTATTTTAAAATATTCATTTGTGTAACCTTAATCCTGCAACAGTGGGAAGGCAAAACCAGAATTTCTAAAATCCAACCTTTGCGTCAATAGCAGAATTCACACATACATCGTTCTCCCTTCACCTGCCTACAACCACCACCTTTTAGCTTCTCCACAGTACTAAAGCTTCAGCTGGTTTTCCTCTTCTGTCACATCATAACTTCCAACTCCCACACATTCATACATACACATACATAAAACATGAATCTATTGACTGGCTGATTCCACATCAAGCCTGGATTCCTTACCCTCACCTTTCAATTCTACACAGTCTGCCCCACCTACATCTTGGCTCACATTGTCTCCTGTCACATCTTCTTTTTTCCTCTGGCCCATTCGCAAATCCATGCTTTTTCCTCAGCTTCCTCTTCCTGTGTGCCAAGTCCCCTCCCTCTCCTTCAAATCCCTCCTCAAAACTCACTTCTTTTGGTTCGATTTCCGTCACTAATCTCAGCTCCGGCGCTATCTGCTCCCTCTCGCGCGCCTGATTACATCGAAGATAAAACAAAAAACATGAAACAGAAAAAGTAAGTTATCCAAATACTTCATATGTGCTCTCACAAGGGCAGTCTCAACATTCCTTTTTTCTCTCCCTACGTTGGTCACAGATCTGTGCGATTTCGATTAATTTGTGCTTATCTGAACCACAACTGAACCTCAAGGCCCATTACACTGAGACACACAAATATTTTCCACTCTAAAAATTTTGCCTTTCCACCCTCACAGCTGAGTCTTATTAAAACACACTTCTGCGGCAACTCAAAAACAGTTTGTGTTATAGCATTTACAGTCTCTTCCTTCGAGTCACACTAAGCTAAAATCAAAGTATTAACTATCTCTAGCTCTCTCCAAGTAAAATTCAAATTCTGCATGCTTAGCACACACCTTCCACAAAGATCTTAACATTTGTTAAATTTGTTGATGTATTAGAACTTGAAGTATCTTAAACTTACACTCATCTCTGGAAATGTATTTTTTAATTTGGAAACAGACAAAAAACAAGTTATAGATTTAAATGAAGCATGAAGTGTTGCATCTGACAATTCTACCGTTTTTGCAATCAGTTTACAGTCTTGGCATTTTTATATGCTTTATGTAACTTTTAGTAAATATTTTCTTATAAAATAAATAATGCAAAAGAACGAAAACATCCGTGGGAGTTTGCGACTTAGACAAAGCTCAGTCTCAGATACCTGATTTTCAAATCAAATCTTAGCTCATGTTTTTATTCTGAAATAACACAAAAACGCTTAGAAAAACAAACATTTTTCCGTAGCATTATATGCAAAAAAAGTTGCAAGAAAAATTATATCTTTGCCTTCGAGAGCTACAGACCTTCATGCTTACTTCTACTTTTGCAGGATTAAATGCTACAACTAGTATCAATTAGCATTACAGAAAGCACAGTTGGAGGTGTTCTTGCATCCAGACAACTTAAAAATTCTAAATCCATCTCAGGAAGTGTAAATTTGTCCCTCTTATTCCTTCTCAAAATTTCATTGAAGCAGCCTACATTCAACCCCCGAGAAGCATAAGTGGCACCATAACTCTCAACTACAGAAAAAAATTAGAAATAACAGATGAGCTGGACCGCCACCAAATAAGTCTGGACAACATAATGGTTGTGAAGTAATGGATTTACTACTTTTTTTTTAAAGCTGAAACTGCCTATGGCCTAAGAGTAGTAACTCGAGATCATACACAACATTGCTCCCTAGAAAAAGCACAGGACAGAATCAGGGAGCTCTTTCCACTGTCACAAAAGACTTATTCTTTTTCAGTCACAACCACATAACCAAATTTTGCTTTCTATGAAGTAAAATGAAACACTCTAGCTTCCTAACTTACTGTCATACTGACAGTATTCCTTGAAATACTACACAATGGTTCAACAGAGTTACTGTAAGACTGCAGCAAGAAGCCAGGGTTAGTGTGACTATAGATTTCAGTGTAATCTCCTTCAGGAAACATCTTTTAAATAATGCAGTGGTGTCTGCACTAAGTTCCACTGTCCCTTGCATAGAGGATCAACCCTACTATACAGCTACCTTTACCCTGAAGGCCAGGATGTGGAGATGCTTTCAAGCCAATTCAATTATCCATCTGCCCTGGTCACAGTATGGATGGCTACAATGGTAATTATGAAATATTTCAAGTTTGCAAAGTTAGGAGTATCCTGAAGAAAAGTAAGAGTAAATAAAGAGCAATTTCATGGGTTTTGTCTCAAATAGTTTCAGTGGAGTAATTGCTCATTAACTATAAAAATACAGTTACCATGCAAGATAAATGCAATGGCATTTTCATTGAAAGCATGCAAGAGTTTTCAGTGTTTTCCTTTCACAAGTAAAGATAGGCCTAGTGACTAAATCATGTCCTCTACTTCACAGTCTCCCTCAACTTCTATTCAGCATCTCTTCCTGAACAGCAACTGGATGTTACAAGAGGTAAGAAATACTTATCTGCCTGAATGCCCAAAAGTTCTGGTATCGGGGGAAAAAACCCCAGTCACATTAGTAAGAACACGTGGGCAAAAAGCTCTCAGAGTAGCAAATAAGAGACATGGGCAGAGTGTGGTGAATAAATGAAATTAAAAAGGAAAATCAGCACCACAGACTGCTGACAAGCTAAAGCTTTTTTCCTGAAAGGACACCAGAAGGAGAAGTCATTGAATGCCCCTGGTTTTGTAAACTCTGTAAGACAAGACTCTGTGAACAGATTAGTCAGCAATGGAGTGTCCAGCAGCCAGACATTTCAGAGAGGCAAGGCCACTCGAGCAGCACACTCTGAGGCATCGGCCATAAACTGGTGAAGCAAGGCAGTGCCGGGCCTAGAATAAAGACTAATTTAAACCTAGCTGTGCTACTGACACTTTTACTGTCTCAAGATATTAAAAAACCAAAACAACAAAACAACAAAAACCCAAACAACTACACAAAACCTAACAAAGCAGTAGCTTTAAATATTCTTACCTGCCCTTTTGCATCCTCTGGCATAGATTTGATATGCATCCTTTTAAGACATCGAATGACACCATCATAGAATTGCACTGTGAATGTTCCTAGAAATGAGTAGTTAAGAAACAAACACACCTTGTTACTGGGAAGGCTTTATGTTTTACATGTTACTCTGTATGACAAGAGTAACCAGGTGTTACCAATAGTCAAGACCAAGAAAGGAGCAAAAACCGCAAATGATGGCCTCAATGAAACCCTGCTTTAATATTGTTACTCTTCGTCCAGCCAGACAATTTCAAGCATGTTCAAGCTATAGAGGCACTTTTGCTCACAATTTATTGAAATAATTATGCAACATTTAAGGTGCCACTCTAGGGAAACAGCTCAATTTACATCCAAATCCTCATTTGCTCTCACCTACAGTAAAAATTTCAACTTTTTATGTTCATTAGAAATATCACAATTGTGAAGTATTTAATCTGTGTTCCTTTATTTTCCTATTTCCATTGTTTTTCTTCAATAAAGAGAACTAAAACAATTCTGAAAAATTAAATATAACATTAACTCAAATCAACAATAGTACAAAATAGTCCTAAGACTGTGCACAGGAGCTTCTGATCACTGAAGAGACACTAAAAAAAGCATTTTGTCTTCTAGGAGAAATTCCGGTTTTCAACTTTTTCATACAGATAAAAGATAAACATTTTACTAAATTTGATAAATAGAAACATTTTCACTTAATACTGAGGCAGTGAGAAAAACTTTATAGACATATCACTTTTTTTAAGCAGACTAAATCTACAGCACAGCATTTGCAAGCAGACCTTACCAATGGACCACACATGCATACATACCCTCTTTATTAATTGCTTCAATCTTTGCAGGGTAATATCGACAGTCTGTCCAACGAGCTAGGACTTCTTCTCCAGGTTTAAAATCCTATTTTAAACAAATCTAGTTATTAATATTTACATAATTCAGACTTTTTCCTAAAAATAATTAAACATTATGTGCTAGAGATTTAATGTAGGTAAACAGCTTACAAAAGTCTAAGACAAAATAAATGTGCCACTTACAACAAATTCTTCATCATCCTTCAGCCCCTCTTTCCTTAATGCTGGTCGCTCCAAAGGTCGCAACCTATTGCTGTCCCAGTAAATCCACTCATCGTAGCGATGGCTCCAGCGTTCAAAATGCACCAACATCTTCCCCTCTTCATAATCTATCTTCTCAATTCGAGATGGATACCTGGAGTGTTAAACATAAACTACTAAGTCTCAAGGGTTTGTTTCTTGGTTTAGATACAACAGTGCCTACATGAACATTCAGAAAGTTGTATTAACACTTTGTACTGAAAACTCTCCAAGTCTGAAAAAGGTTAAGTAACTGAATTGATAGGATAACATAGGATCAAGAATCTATACACAATAGCGAAAACTGGAATCAGGCAGAATTCAGCTCCTTCTGCCCTTCACAGAAGTATTGAAACAGATTCAAAAGTGCAAAGAATCTCCTAAAAAAAAGAAAGTTAATTGCATCACTAATTTTTTTACCAGCATTTATATTAGGGCTGCTCTAAAGTTAACAACACGTGTATGGAAAAGAAAGACCACACGAAAAGGACAGCTGCCTTTAACTTTCACAACCTGTTTTTCTAACCAAGTGGAGCAATAGTAAAAGAGCAGAGCATGAGCGACCAATTTTCAGTCCTACTGCAAATTCTTTAGCTAGAAAGGCAACTGACACATACAGGAAACCTGTCAACATAATCAATTTTGAATACAATCTCTCCAAAATACTGATTGTGCTGTTAAAGGAGTCTCTAACACTATGTTCTGATTAAAATGTAAGTTTTCAGGAAGTACAGGCTTTCCTTATTTCTTAGTGACTCGACCTGCACATTAAAACAAAAGGTGTCAGTCTCAATTTGCTCCTTCTTTTCTCCTGTTCTACTTCTTCAACTGCAGTGATGTATACAGCTTCCTAACATTTAAGTATCTCAGGAGCTGCTGATCAAGAAAATCTCTCTGATTTTCTAGGTTACTACTGCAGTCACATTTTCACCCTCACATCAGAATTCAGAGACAGTGCAAGCTCTTATTGCATTTCTCTCATCCATATATTTCAGAAATGCTAAAAAATTTTATACCCATTCTTTAAGACCCCAGCTTTTTCTCACTGAACTTCAAAATAACCCCAGGAAGTCTTAGTCTAAAACTGCAGACTCTCATTTGCCACTCTACTAACAAAATCTTTTTCAAGACACTTTTCCAAGTCTTTTTTCAAAGAAACAAGATCAACGTCTCTTCCCCCTCTAAAGCAGACTGACAACAACAATCTAACAAGAATGGTGAAGCTGATGATCTACTGCATTAAAACAGAATGTAAAACTCATGGGTCAAACCTGTATCCCAGCAGGAGCATTCTGATTTAACTTTGAACAAGGCCTCAAGAAAGTAAGTCAGCCATGAGACAGTTTTCCTAAGCCCTGCCTCTGATTATACTTTCTTTTTAAGTCCATATGCTGCTACACTTAGAAATTGTATTATAAAGTTTCTAATATTTTTCATCTTCCAGAGTGTTCCAGTTTCAGACATCTTATAACTTGACACTAAGCTTCAACATAAGCAGGAAGAGGAGCAAAGCAGAGGAAAAAGTAAAGTTACTGTTACTACTACTGTTACAGCAAGCAACAATAGTAGTACCTAAAGGAGTTCAAAGTAGAAGGATGACACAGAATGTATTTAACAGAGGGAAGGAAGGAAAAACACCAGAAAAGCAACAGGAGAGAAGGTTCATTTTGCAGCAATAAGAGATGAGAGCTTGTGCTTCAGTAGTGAAATGGAAGCCAAGAACGGTGGTGCCCTTTCCCAGAACAGTAAGAAATCTTAGGTTTATCGCATGCCAGCGAGCGATGCAAAATCATGGTTGCTTTACAAAATTCAGGGCCAACCAGCTAAAAGAGAATTCTCCTTTTCCTACACATCTCCAGTGCAAACACTCTGTTCCCATTACGGCACGTCCCTATAGCAGTTCCCTTGTTATGGCCGGGAGCTTCCTCTGGTCAGCAGCAGCCAAGTCACCATTCCAAGCACTGTGTGAGAAGACAATAGAAGGGATAAACTGGGAAAATACAGCACTGTCCTGGAAAGAGAAAACCATGTAAGAGGGGAAAGTAAAATACGGAGCACAGTTTAGAGACAAATATTTTAAAATGAAGATAATTATAAAGATGATTCAGCGAGCCAAGAATCAGGACATTATTATAGATACAAAATCAAAAGAGAAAAAGTTAGCATCAGTTAATAAAAGAATATATGCAAAATATTAATTCTTACTAGAGACCACTTTAGATAAGAAATGAAGCTCAAGGTATTTATAGGTTAATTTCTCTTTGCTAAATACAATTTCTGCTGTCAAAGTCTTTCTAAAAGTCCATGATACATCCTTAGAGATGGAACTGCCCAAGCCATATGCAATTGGTTATTAGGCAACCCAAACACAACTTTGTATTTAGCAACAAGCTATTACCCTCAATACCCACTAAATTTAGCCACACAATATGCCACAAATATGTACAAACTAGTATTTCACAATACTGATCCCACAGTGGAAAAGAGCAGAAAAAAGGTATTGCAGAATTTACTCTTGCAAATTATCCCCTGTGCAGAAAGATCCTTCTGGTGTTTTTGTACTTTTACTGAAAAGAATCAATTTCATAAATTAAAAAGCTTAATACGAAGACAATTACATCTCATACACATCAGAAATTTTATGCAGAAGTTCCTTCCATTGCAGTTACAAGTAGGCATTTGAAGAAATACCACAAAGGGGGATATAAGTATCATTCTTTACAGTACCAAAGCATAATAATATCTAAGGCCAAACCAACTTTCCAGTCAGGTTAATGCCCCCAGCAAGTGTGCCACACTAAGTCATCACAATGAAACTGATATACAAACAGATTTGCCAACATTTCATCAGTACAAAACAGAAAAAAACAGTTTAAAAATTTGAGAGGAAAGTCTTTACTGTTCACAAAACAAACAAAAAAACAAACAAACAAAAAAGACTCAAATGGACCAACACATTGAAATCCAATAGTCAAGGTGTTCCTTTTATGGGAAGAAACAATATCCTGCAAATTTTGGGTGTGCTTTTTCAATAGGGTGCCGAAAAGAGTATCTAATAATCACAAATGAAGTTATATCCAAAATTCAGGGGGGGTTGTTCTTGTTTTTTAAAGAACGAACAAGAGAACTGTTGTTAGCTAACGTTATCTGCCCAGTTTACACACTGCATGCCCTCCATTCGCAGGTTCCAATCTTGGTGATTCCAACCCATTAGTATTATGCAGTATTTTTGGAAAGCCTCAGAATTTGATATGGCTTTAAAAACTTATACCATGAAGCCCTGGTCAGGCAACAATAGTGTTCTAACATTTATACAATAAAAAATAATTGAAAACTTCCCATTTCACTTCTTGACAGTGTAAAAAAAAAACCAAAAAACCAAGTATTTTTTTCCAATGCACTCAACACACATTAATAGCCACACAGACAGCACTTTTCATTTTTACATCATCCTTTTAACCCTTCAAAAGTGACAAAAAGTTGTGAATTGTCCTGTGAAATGGGACAATAGGCATTTCAAACCGTAAAAAAGAATGCAAAAACATTAGTAAATTTGCCCAAGTTTGCACCTACAAAGTCTACAAACACACACATCTTGCCTTAGCAACACTGGTGTAAAAAGTGCTTCCTTCTACCTCATGGAAGAAATAAAACCAAACATCCTTCATTCTGACTTCTCACAAGTAGTGTTCTGGTGTCTGCAAAATCTGCAAACACCTATTTCTAGGTCCCCACATTTATTATACATATACTGTATTAAATATAAAGCAGAATCTTCACCCCTCTTACGAACACCTGTCAGTCAACTGAAATTCAAAGCAAGGACTGTACCAAGTAGGGAAAAGGCTTCCTCCATACTGGGGGGAAAAAAAAAATCCATACAGATAATCAAATATACCAAGAGCAAGTACTGTTGTTCTGACAACTAACCTGTTTTAGAGAGCTGTTTCCATTCCAGAAACAAGGGCAATGTATCTGTACTTCATTACCTAACTTAAGAGTCTAGATCGAGCAAATTAATAAAGACTGTGGTCTCAGGAAAACAACAGGGCTTTTTCAAATCAGTATCTGCTGCTTACAGGACAACCAGTAGAGAGCTAGAGCCAAAAAAATCACACAAAAGCATTAAAAAAGGAAGAGATGCATCTTTAAATACATCAGCTTTGTAAGGACAGTGTCCTACTTGTGGGAACTGACAGCTTAAGAAATGTCTTACACCCAGACATGCACTTGCAGGTATGTGCAGCTTTACTGCTTTTTCATTTGCTGTGCCAGTGAGAGGCAGAAGGGGGTGTATGCACATGTATCAGTTTTTTTTATGAGATCACAGGGGCATTTAAAAAGAAAGCAACCTCAGAAAGCCTCTAGTCCAACCTCCCATTCAAAGCAGGGTCAGCCATGGCAACAGGCCAGGTTTTTCAGTGTTTTATCCATCCCAGTCTTGAAAACCTTCCATGCTGGAGACTCCACAAACTGTTCAGCCAACCTGATCCACTGCTTGACTGTCCCATAGGGAAAAAGATTCTCCTCAAACATAGTCTGAATCTCTCATTTCAGTTTGTGCCTGTTGTCTTGTCCTGCAACTACCTGTAGGGTTTGGCTAAGTCTTGTTGATGACAGCCCTGTAGGTATTGGAAGGCTGACAGTGGGATTTCTGAAGCCTTCTCCAAGCTAAACAAGTCATTTCCTCACTCTTTCTTCATAGGTCATACACTCCAGCCCCTGATCATCTCATATACTGAATAATTTTCTATTTTATAATTTTCAATCCCATCTCATTTATTATCTGCTGACAGATGATCATATCAGTTTTGATTAGAGCTGCAGTTCATAGTTTGCTTTAGTGAATTTACATGGAACAAGTGGTACAAATTCTTTACGCAAGATGATCCCCTGCAACAGTGTAACTGCTGTACTTGATAAAGCAGCAATTGCAGTTACCCCCACAATAAAGCAAAAATAAACACACTCATTGACAGCCTGTCCTTTCTGACCAGTTTGACCAGGCTTTCTTCTACTCTATCATGGTACATGACAAATTATGCCAGTGATTCAAACAATGTCTGCAAAAATTTCATTTAAAACTACAGCGTTTTTAAGCAATAAATAGTCAAGGTACACCGATGCATCTTAAAAGTTTACAGAATGTAAATAAAACACCAGATGCCATGAGTTGAATTTCAGCAACTAATACACAGTTGAAAATTTAAGACCTGCAGAAGTACCTCAGAAAACAAAAACATACTTTACTGTATTTTTTCTTACATCCTCTAGAAGCCTTTCTTCATTAACATTTTAACTAGTCATGATCATTAGATGACAGTAAGATTTCAGAAAACTGGAGAAAATATTAAAACCCTTTCAAAGGCTATTTGTCAGCAAGTGTTCTCAATTTGTCACTTGTAGAAAGACTGAGCTAAGCAATAACAAGGCTCTTCAATTTGGCTTTTGTTAAAAAAATAATAAAGAGATTTCATGTAAGTTCAGCAAGTTTATTTTCTTTGAAGTATGTATTTCTGCATGCAAATGAGAGGAATGCATACAGATTATATATAGAAAGAATTTAAAAAACATCCACCACCCCCTTATGCAACAGAAAGCCAACTAAAAAAAATCCCATAGACTATCATTGCAACCCTTGACACCCTAATAATAGCTCAACAGTAGAATTTCTGTCACAAGCTACTTGGTTTTGTATTATTAGTCCATTTTGTATTACTAGTTCATTTGAAATAAGAGTCCTGTTCTCGTTGCTGCTGCAACTGCTAAATTTTCGTATTAACTTCCTTCTGTATATGGCACCACAAAAGTTTACATGCATTTAAACCTGACCTGGGTCTACCTGGTGGTACAGATGATGAATCAATTCCTGGAAAGTTCAGGAAAAATTCTATTCTTCCTGAAAACACCCAGCAACTCAGCTGCAGAGTTTGTGACATGGATCATGCCTGACAACCCAAACCTAGACAAGAACTCCAGCACTGACATGCAACACTTCCCTGTGAAAAGGCTGGGCAGATCTGACACAAACTCTACACTGGATATTCAGTGACATTTTTTGATACAATTCAGCTGAAGCTATTTTTACATATTAATTTTTGTAACCTGATTACTTTAACCAACTATCTTTAGTCACAGAAGATGCTACAAAAAGTTTTATTGCATAATTTGGATGTTATCCTGCCATTCAGTTATAGAATCAGCATGCTGAAAACCCACTCTACAGCAACAGGTGAGAACAAGAATGGTTCTGTAAACCATGTCCTTTAGAGTACATTTATTAAAACAAACACTTTTCCTATAATTAAAATCAAAGCTCTGCAAATAAAAAGTTTGACCCAACTTTTTATACAGAGCATATAACTGGAGCAGACATATCAATACGTCAATAATACACAGACTTCTCTCTCACATCACTTGGAGTTAACAGGATCAGGTATTTACAAGAACATGCTGAGCTCTCCAGGAATGCAACAGAAAAGCAGGTAACACACCTCTACATTTCCGAGCCCTTATAAATCAGAGAGCAGCTAAGAAAAAACTTCTGAGTAGAAGCATCAACTACTTCTGTCACCTACTTTAACAAAACCAGGGATTTTTCAAACAAACTAGCATGGCCAGGACACACAATCAAATTAGCCTACTTGCTTTAATAAAAATTTTACTAACAATTTATTTCATCAGAACAGCTCCTTTTACAATACACAGGCTGGGCAGCATGGTCCTTGTGCCCACAATTTCCATTTTATAGTCTTTGAGCTCACAACACACCTGGGTGATTGTAGAGTCACAGTTTTAAGCACTTCATTCCTCCAGCTGTTTGATACAAACACAACTGTACCTGCCTATCCCATGAACTCCAATTCAGGATGTGGGTTTTTTTTTTAGAATCAGTTTTGTGAACCTGTCAAGTGTGACAACTGAATACAAAACAACTCCCCTTGCATGCCTTCAAATGAAAACAAAAGAAGTCTTTGATCATGAAGTTTGCACGTTGACACACTGATCACCTCGGCCATGACACTGAATTCCACACTACTCCAGAAAGGCTCTTTGCTTATTACAGCTGCACAAGCCACTAAGAGCAAATAAACAAAGACTCATAGAAAAGTTTAGCTCTATTTCTGAAGAGGGAACATTTTCCTAAAAGCTAACAGTTTTAACAGACTTAGCTGGAAATTGATAAAGTTCACATGTGGAAATTGTCAATTAACAGGCATACTGATTTTTATAGTAAGTTATCAAAGCACACAAACAACACAAAATAACTATGCTCTCAGCAAATACTACACAATGTCTTCCGTACCATTTCTGTAAATAATCCAGTGCCTCCAAACGAGCACCAATCTCAAATGTGATTCCAGGACGATTTGGAGGCTTTTTACTCATCTTGATATTGTCTTTTTCACCACCTTTGAAGGAAGGAAAAAAGTTGCATTAAAACACATTATGCTGTTTCAAATGTGTCATTGACAGCAAATATATTCCAGAGGGTGAAAAGATGCAAAATTTTGATCCTGACTTTGTATTAACTGCTTAGTTTACAGAAATACAGTCGAGGCCCAAAAAATGCATCAAGAAACATCCATATGTACTTTTATTCAGATTTCTTTCCCTTCGAAAAAAATCTGTTATCAACCTTAAGTCAAAAAATAAGAAGAAAAAACCCGTAGTGCTCATCTCTGGAACTGTACTAAACTGTAATTCCTTGACATCCTTTTAGAGCAAAATTTTAGTTTACCTATACTCAACATGTGTGCTCTGTTCAGGTGCGGAAAAGGCCAAGAAAAACTTACCTTAACAAGAGCAGATAAACCTGGCCTAGAGGACAAGTAAGATGAAATTAGCACAAACAAAAATAAACAAAAACCCATCTTGAGTTTTTCTATGCTCTCTGGAGTCGCACTCATAGCACTGAGTTTCAGTCCCAACTGGCTTCTAATTTTATTCTGTAGCTCAGTCACTATCAAAAAAAAACCCCAAAAAACCCACTTCTCTGTGCAACTACTGTCGCTATCACTGTGACTTTCTGCGGTACTCCCTGTACCACCCCAATCCCACTCACCAAGCAGGAGTGCCGGGATGCGGGGTCGGAGCCTCCCTGCTCCGCACCGCGGGGGAGCGACACCCGGCCCCCGTTCTCCAGCGGGGCTCCCCTGGAAGCGCCGGGAGCGCGGAGACACAAAGGGTGCAGCCCAGCCGGGCTCCGAGCGGGAGGGCCGCGGCCCGGCGGGGGCTCAGCGCTCGGCACAGCCGGGGGAGGCCCCGCCGGACCCCCGGCCGCGGGCGGGGCCCGACGCGGGCAGAGCCGCGGGCGCCGCCCCGCCAGGCCCGGTCGCCGTACCGGGGGCGCCGGAGCCCCGCCGCCCGCACCCCGCCCGCGCTCCCTCCGCATTCCCCCCTCGCTGCCCCCGCGCCTCCCCCGCGCTCCCGGCCCTTACCGCCCGCTCGGCTCGCACGGGGCCCGGCGCGGCTGCCGCGGGGTGTCCGGCACAGCCGCCCCTCACCGCCCCATCCTGCCCGCGCCCCGCACGCGTCACCGCCGCGCGACGCGCCCCGCCCCCGGCACGTGACCGCGAGGGGCGGGGGGCGAGCGAGACAAAGAGCGGCGGATCCGGGCTGGGACAGAGGGTTGGGGACGCTGGTGTGGGGACAGTGGCACAGCGGTACCGCCTTCCCCGCCGCCGGCAGGCACCGGCAGCCTCCGCCACAGAAACAGGGGAGAGCGAGGGACTTGTCCTGCAGAGGGCAAAAAAGGTGGTTAGTTAAGGGAATGGGTGATTTTTCTTACTGGGAAAGGCTGAGGGAACTAGGGCTGTTCAGCCCCAGAAGAGGCGGCTGAGAGGGGACCTCGTCCAGGAGTGTCTGAAGAGAGGGTGCCAAGGGGATGGATCAAGCTCTGCTCGGTGGTACCAAGTAATAGGGCAAGAGGGAACGGGCAGAAACTGATGTGCAGGAAGTTTCACCTGAGCACAAGAACTTTAGTGTGCAGTGACCGTGCACTGAAACAGCTTGCCTAAAGAGGGTGTGGAGTCTCTCCACTAATTCAGGTGGACACAATCCTGTGCAATGTGCTCTAGAATGACCCTGCTTAAGCAGGGAGGATGTACAAGATGACCCCCTACTGTCCCTTCCAACCTGACCAATTCTGTGACTTTGTGATACTGTGAGAGGGAGAAAAAGATTCAGGGCAGTCACTGAGATGGTCATGGAGGTGCCACAGCCCAGGCCAGGTAGCACGCTCACAGTGGCCTGTCTTTGCCTCTGTTTTTTACTCATGACAGCAGCTTCGTCTGACCCACAGATTTTCTCGCTTTTATTCATCCCAACCTCCCCCCATGCTGCTGAGAGCAGGGTGAGTGAGCAACTGGGTGGGTGCCTGGCAGCTGGTGCGACCAGCCCACTTCTGTCCCTGTGACACCCAGTGCTGTAGTGACTGATCTGTCGCTGTTTGCTGTGCTGCTTATCACTGTGTTCTGCTCTGCCTGAGAGACCTATGATAAAGGCAATGACCATAAGCCAAGTCTGCCATTTGGCCCCTGCATTGCTGCCGTCCCAGTGCTCGGGGAACCATCTGATGGAGACTTTCCTTCTCTTCTCCAGGACAGATGTTCCCAAGCTAGTAATGGCAAGATCAGCATCATCACATCCCCATGGATGTGATCAGTACAATAAATGTCAAGTTTCCACCAACTAATAAAAAGGCTTTCCTAGATATAGTGTATTTCTGGAAAGTGCATATTCTGTGTAACAGTCAGCTTGTGAGTCCTTTCCATTATGTGACCTTTAAGAACTTTTTAAAGTGTTTTGAGTTTGTGTGGCAAGATTTTGGTAGTGGGGGGCTTCTGTGAGAAGCTGCCAGAAGCTTCCTCCATGTCCGACAGAGCAATGCCAACTAGGTCTAAGACGGATCCACCACTGGCCAAGCCTGAGCACATCAGTGTTTTGCCTCTGATGGTAATTGATGAGAGGAGTGACCTCTCCTCTTGCCCTAGGAGCCCTTTGTTGTATTTTCTCTCCCCTGTCCAGTTGAGAAGGGCAGCAACAGACTGGTTTTGGTAGGCAGCTGGTGTCCAGACAAGGTCAGTAAACAGCAGCAGGACAGACAGGACAGTTTGTTTGGTAGCCCCTGGGCTTGTCCAGAGAGTACCAGCTGTAAGAAACTCCGTGTTCACCTGGAGCCTCTGACAGAAAACACCTGGAAAGACCCAAGGTTGACCTCTGGGGTTCTGGAGCTGAGGGTATCAAGGGTCTGAGATGTACTGGATGTCCGTAGGAAGGGGCACCTCTACACATAATGCAACTGAGGCCACATGGAGTAAGGGGGTAGGATTGATCACGCAGTGGGCTCAGATGAGGAAATCCTGTGCCCTTGAACACTGAAAGAGGTCACCATTGAGCCAGGAGGCCGAGATTTCAGAGCATCATCTGAGGAGGTGACTCAAGCCCAAAAGTATAATAAATAGCAGAAAGTGAAAGGCAGTATGCTCTGTTCACCAATGCATCCTGTTGTGTTGTGCAAAACCATCTGATGTGGAAAGCTACTGGGTGGAATGCAAGTCACAGACCAAATTAATTGATTGGACTTGTATGAACGTTAGGGGGATGTCCCACAGACTAAGGGAATGGCATCTGTGCATATGTCACAGGACAAGGAGGGGGTCATGATTGATGATGATATTGATAACACACCAGTGTGGTGGC
The DNA here is from genome assembly GCA_014706295.1 of Lycocorax pyrrhopterus obiensis. Classification (NCBI taxonomy): domain Eukaryota; kingdom Metazoa; phylum Chordata; class Aves; order Passeriformes; family Paradisaeidae; genus Lycocorax; species Lycocorax pyrrhopterus. The sequence continues at coordinate 144,673,981 of JACSVZ010000002.1, read as the reverse complement.
TGTTGCTCAATCACACTTGCACAGCATCAGGGATTTTTTTTTTTTTTTTCCCCACTTGTCTTCATCAGCAAGTAGGCAAAGGATGGGCAAGAGACTGAGAGGGCACAGAACTAGGACAGTTGACCTAAATTGGCCAAAGGGATATTCCATGCCATGAAACATTGACCTCAGCAAGAAAACGTGGGGCAGAAGAAGAAGAAGGGTGGGACATTTTTCTTCCAAGGTGACCATTGCTGGGAGATGGAGGGGTATAGGTCTGCTGGTGGGAAGTGCTGAGTGCTTGCCTTTTAATTGCTTGGGGGTTTTTTGGGTTGGGTTGTTTGGTTTAGGGGTTTTTGCTTTCCTTCATTTATTAAACTGTTCTCATCCAGATCTGCAGATATTTCTGGGGGTGCTGGTCGATGGTGGCTGAACATGAGCCAGCAGTGTGCCAAGAAGAACAGTCAAGGCATCCTGGCTTGTATCAGAAATAGTGTGGCCAGCAGGACTAGGGAATGAAATTGTCCCTCTGTACTTGGCACTGGTGAGGCCACATCTTGAATCTTAGGCTTAGTTTTGGGCCCCTCACTGCAAGAAAGACATAGAGCTGCTGGAATGTGTCCAGAGAAGGGTGGTAGAGCTGGGGAAGGGTCTGGAACACAAATCTGATGAGATGCAGCTGAGGGAGCTGGGGGTATTCAGCATGGAGAAGAGGAGGCTCGGGGAGGACCTTATCACTCTCTACAACTCCTGAAAGGAGGCTGTAGCCAGGTGGGGGTCAGTCTCTTCTCCCAGGCAACAAGTGATAGGACTTGGAAAAGGCCTCAAAGTGTGCCAGGGGAGGTTTAGATTGGATATTAGGAAAAAATTCTTCACAGAAAGGGTGGTCAGGCATTGGAACAGACTGCACAGGGACGTGATGGAATCACCATTCCTCAGAGCATTCAAAAACACATGTGGATGTGGCAGTGGGGGGCATGGGTTAGTGGTGAACAGAGTGGTGCTGGGTTAATGGTTGAACTCAATTATCCTAGAGTTCTTTTCCAACCTTAACGATTCTATGATTCTCACTTTTGTTCTCCCCATTCTCTTCCCTATGCCACTGCCGGGGGAGTGAGCAAGTGGCTGTGTAGGCGTTTGGCTGCTGTTCAAGGTCAACCCATCTGCTTCATTTAGTCCCCAGGAGGCTGCCTCCCACTTAAGGAGTCTTTATAGACAGACTGTTCAGTAGGATATTTTAGAGTATTTGCTATGATATTTTTTTTTCCTCCCTAGATTTTCCCTTGTTACCATTTTCTGGAAGGTGGTGGCAAACAGAAGAGACTGAAGGAAGAAGGAAGCTTGAAGAAAAACAAAGGAAACAAAATAAGAAAACAAAGAAAAAAGGAAAGGAAACTAGAAGTTTTTTTCTTTTTTTCAGTAAAAAAGTTGCCATTGCATTCATTTGAATTCTCCAGCTCTTACTACCCTGAGTGTAGTTTTGATGCAAGCTTTTGTTCAGAGGATTTGTTACAGGATAGTGAAGGGTGTTGTGTAAGGAAGAGCTCTCTTTGAGTGCTGCAATGTTCATCGCCACTCAGAGTAGTTAGAAAAGTGGAGGCGCTTCTGTCCCAGGAGAGGGAATGGGGCAAGATAAAAGAGGCAGTGAGGATGGGGCTGGGTACATGGGGGTCACTGAATCATGTTTTTTACTGCTGGAGGCTGAGTTGTGCCGTGGTGTGAGATGGGCTCAGAGCAGTGTGTGGCACCTTGAGCATCACCTCGCTGCTGAGGCTTCGGAAGAGGGAGGCAGAGCTGACAGGAGATGGCAGAGGCACAGCAAGCCCCAGGTATTGATTAATATGGACTAAAAGCACATCTGCACACGCAAAAGAGCACAGGAGGACAAGCCCACATAATCCCCTGCCCTGGCAGTTCCCAGGAGCAATCAGCCCATCAAAGGCCCATTTCCGCAAGCTCAGAGGAGCACAGGGACAAATGGCAGGTGGGAACCAAATTAAAGACTTAGAGGAAGGGACACCCAGTGCAGGGTGCCATGTGTGACTCCTACCACACTGCCTTCAGAACTGCGGAAGTCCACTTGAGGTCCAGCAGTACAGGGCAGCATTTCCTTGCACTATTATCAAAACATTTAGGAAAACAAGGAGCCCCAGCCAGTGTCCCTGTTTCTTTGCTGCATTTCTTGTACACCCATCCCTGCCCTGCTGTAGCCCACAGGCACCCACAGCCCCTCCTGGCCCTGGCTTGCCTATCCCAGTGCCTCCCCACCTCTGCCCATGGCCCAGGACCCCATTTCAGCTACACCATTCCACCATAAAGCCAGCAAGGAGCAATTTTGACCAAGACCTTTTTTTATTATTTTAGCACAAAACCACATCTGATATTTAGTCTTGTCTCCTAGGAAAACAGGGCCTACGTGGCTGCATTGCCTGTCTGCCTTCCATTCTCCCTTTCTTCGTTTACTCCTAAAACTTCTATCTTACTTCAGACTTTACACACAGAAAGAGACATCTCATCATGATCCCAGCCTTTTCTGTTAAAATGCTCAGCTGGGCAGGGGAGAGTGACTGAGTCGACCTCTCCATGATGGAAAGACTCAGTGGTTATTTTCCTTCAGACACCTGAGCATGACAAGACAGAGATGCAGGAAAAGAAATTTCACTATTTCTGCTCCTCACAAAATTTGGTGTTTAATCTTGTCACGAAGCATGTCTTCAGCTTTGTCATGAATATACAGACCATAAATTGGAATCCAAACTGGATAGGAGATTTTATATTGCCAGTCAGTGACTCACTGAGACTTGGAGGGGGGGAGAGAGGATTTCATAATCAGCTGAGCATGAGCTCATGATGTGCTGTTGATGCTGAAAAGACTAATGCAGTCTTTGCAAAGCACATGCACGTGGAAACACAGAGTAGGAGTAGAGAGGTGACATTATTGCTGCACTTGGCACCAGTACGTTGTTATTGAAATAACTAACTGTTCAGAAAACCCATCCAAAAACTGGAAGGGTTCAGGAAAGGTCTGGGAGAATGATCAAACACCTGGCAAAAGAAAGATATTATGGTAAAAACCCCAGACATCAGCTTGTTTATTTTGCCATTTGTTTTTTCTTGTGGGCAATTGGGTTAGTCCATAAAAGAACTACTTTAAATGTCAGATATTGCAATTGTGAGGGGACAGTCAACAGAATAAAACTTCACTGTTGTTTTTATCCTTATTATAGTAGAAAGGCATATTTAAAATTACTGCTTGTGCTTGTATTCAAACAGTGTCTGCACAGCCTCAGTCTAGCAAACGTGCAGCAGCACCTCTGCCCTGCTCTGTCCATCTGCATAGGCAGCTTGGCTGTGGCCTGGCTCTGCTCTGTCACCGTCTGTCCTTTTCCTGCCACTTCCTTGGTCTATTTTGGCTCCATATCTGACATCAAGCTGCTATGGCCCCCTCTTCAGTTTCTCTGGCCTTCTTTCATCCCAGAAACTCCCTCCCCTCCAGAAATTCCTGCCTCCTCCTGTGAATATTTCCATTATCTCACCAAACACTTCTCTTTCTCTTTTAAAGCCCTAAATTTTCCAGATGCTGGGAAATACCCTAAAGTGGATGAGTTTTGAAGCATCTGGCCTTGTATGAGAAAAAAAGTCACTAACACCCATTGCCATGGACACCATACAAAACAGTAACCCTGTGGGTTTGGGACATCAACCCCATCTTTTTCTAGTTTTGAAAGACAAGTGAAGATGGACTGAATTGCTCACTGGTTCTTTGCAGAGTGCCTTTGATTCTGTCAGTGGTTTCTCTCAGAGAACTGGCTCTTTGCTCACAGGTGCTGTGTTTCACTGCATGTGGGGAGGTGACTTGAAGCTGTAAAGCAGAAGTAAGTTTCCCTACTGGCAGTATTTTAAGGGTGAAGTACAGTAAGGTGAGAATGCTAAGGAGTGAGACCTGGTAAATCCGGGTGGGTAATGAAATTTGCATTTAGCAGGTAGTTCCAACATTAGTGAAAGGGTCCCAAGCCCATGCAAAGAAAGAGAAGAAAGAGCAAACACTGACATTTGATGGGGTTAAAGGAAATGCTTGAAGCAGAAGTTGCTGCTTGCCACAGTGGTACCTCCTGATGCTCTGCATGGCTGGAAGAGAGCAGCTCCCTGCTTTGGATGCAGGCAGCTTTGCTGTGTCATGTTACAGCCTCACGAAACCACTTTCTATGTATCATTTGTTATTTCTTGGGGGCACACGGAATATTCGCCATGCTATGAATATTGTTTTGCAATAAATATTAGACCTCTGGAGGTGTAATTGTGCTTTTGTCTCAGAAAGAGTGCTGTGCAATGTGTCACTTACTTCTGCCTTTCATATTGCAGCCATATGTCTTGGATTGTGTTTTGGTTTTAGAGGAGATTCTGTAGATTGGAACACATCAGTAAATATTTTACTGAATTTTCATTTAAAGCCTTGATGAGAGCAGCGCTGAACAAAAGCTGTAGTAATAATATCTGCTCTATGCACTGATTTCCTAGATTATTTCCATATGAGATTAAAATGCAGCATACACTTTATGGTGGATCAACAGAGTACTTGACTCACAAACATATCCCAGTGGGAAGCTTTTCATGGTCTGCATTTCTGAGAGCTGGCTTCTGGGTGGACAGAATTTGCAACTTGTGTTGAAGGAAAACAGAATTCCTAAACTCACGTGTCCAACCTGGTAGAGTCCAGGAGTGAGAATGAAAAAGTACACATCACATCTGCCAGCAGGCAATACCAATCACTTTGTAAAACTAGTGTGATATTTTCCTGTCTCCTGTGTTGTCCCATGTAAACTGGGGTGTCCTGAGGGGCTGAAGGATGGTTGTTGATTGTGAGATTAGCCTTTTGTGCCCAACCCTGCCTGTAAAATGCCTGTAATGTATTTGTTCACGTGTTCATGGTAGGAGTCACTTGTTTCTTGGTACTTGGCCATTGGGTCTGTGCTGGTATCACATGGGCAGGTTCCTGGAAGGCTATCAGAGTTCTGCTCTCTGTCCTTAATTGCTTTGTAGGCTACATTCAAATCCTTGATCTTTATGCAATGCTGGATGGCATCCAGGCTGTAAAACCACTCTGCTTCTAGTGTGTCCTGGTCTTCCACTGGATCCTGAGGCTGCCTGTGCTGTTGCCTCTCCTTAGCCATTGAATTAGTCCAGGACATCACTTTGACTCCAGCTGGAAATTCGAGTTGGACATGGGCAAGGCTGGAGAAGTTGCAAACAGTTCCAGAAAGGCCTGTGGACTCTCAGTACAGGCCTCACAAATTTAGACTTTGCTTAAATACTGGTAAACAGGCAGAAAGGGACTCAGTCAATGTCAGACTACAGTGGTTATTTACAAACAGAGAGACAACTGATAAGGGGGCTGTGTAAAGACAGGCATTTTAAAGAACATTATATTAGAGCATCACTTCAGTTGTTACTTGTCTTCATTTATGCCTCACTTAGTAGGATTTATTATAGAAATGACCATGACATCATTATGATCCGTATTTTAACAGTACTGTTGTCTCAGGAACCAGTGGTACCAACACCTCTCAGCTATAGATTTTCAGTATATGTAAAGCATGCTATGATCCTTTACAATCATATGTTGGCCAAAAGCCTTCACTGTACATCGATACAAGACCCTCTGTTCCATGTTGATCACATCAGGGCTGTCATAGAAACCACACAGATTCTCAGGTACAGTGGGCAGCAGTGCATGACCATCTCCAGAGGAACATTAATTTTCATTTTGGGACTCAAAATGTCACAAGAAAACTCCCATCCAAAGATGAGATTTAGTTGAGCACCAAGAAGGTCCCTAAAGCCGTGTGTATCTATGTGGCCTGTTCAGCTTTCAACCACCAAGGTGCTGCTATGCAAGTGCTCTGTCCGGCATTAGCTACAGTGACATGGGAGACATGGAATATGGGCAATCAAGCCTTCTCCATGTCTTATGGGTTATTCCTGGGTTGGTCACATAGTGATGGGTTTGGATATGTCTTTACATCCTTTAGAGCTGAGAGTCAGCAGTGTCCCCACGCTGTCCTACCTGCTTTAGTCCCTGTCCTTTCCCTCTCAGTCTGTGTGTCCTAAAATGTGTCATGTAGATTTGTGCTGGAAGTGTGATGACCTGTAAGCTTAGGAACCATGGGTGTACAGCATTCACACGTCATCTCAAACCTGTTCCCACTCATTCTCCACTCAGACCAGTGACCTATGCATTAATATTTCTATTCTCTGCAAATAAGATGCTGCTGGAGCACAACTGGCCAGCAGCTGACTCTGTCCTGGCTGCTTCTCGTCACTGCAGGCACTGCAGTGTGCTGATTCATGAACTTTTGTCATCCTTTAAAAATTAAGTCAGACAGCTTTTAGTATAGATTTGTGTGTTTGTTGTTTTTTCTAGTGTTTCTACCTTCTCATTCAGTAACAGTCAGATCTTCTTGTGAGGAAATTTGTGAAGAACTCTAATGAGGAGTCACCTGAGTTCTATTAGAAACCTTGACTAAATTCTGCTTTGGCTGATAGATTTGAACCTCTTCCTTTTGTCTTCTTTCTCTGATAAGATAGTTTTCAAAGCAGTATTTTCAGATGCAGGGTGGGAGAGTTACAGATTCTAATGGAAGCACTTCTTGTATTTTTCCCATGTCTACTTTTACACTGCTTTTATATCATGATGTGGCATTTCCCCATGTCTGTCAAGTTTAGATACCAAGGAAATTTCTCTATGGTACCATATAATCGAGAAGGAAGGAGATAAAACACAGACTGGTCATGGCTTTGTACAGAGAAATATCATAGTACATCACAGGCTTACTTGATTTAGATCCCTTAAAAACACTTTTTGTCTATCTGGACTGTGTCTGTAGTATAATACAGAAGTAGTTGACATAGCATTGTTGCAGGTAAGCTCCTGAGATCAAAGCAGTATGGGTGTATCAGCAAGCTCAGAGCTAATTCCAACTTTTACAGGTCTATTCATTGTAGTTCACCATGCAAACAAGAAATGCCCTTTTTTGCCTGTTTTGCAGGAACAATTAAGCCTAAATAATGAATTTGGGTGGGGGAAAATCAATCCTGGAACTCAGAAAGTCTCTGATAGAGTGTGATGGGATTTCCATCTGATAACATTAAAAAATGGATTTGTTCCAATTTAAGGAAAATTAATCTTTGTTCAAGCTAATTAATCTTTGTTCATACAGCTGACCTGATAAGATTATTAAAATCATATATGATGTGGCAGTTCTGCAACCTGCACCGAAATGCTAACTTAACGCAGGATCAGCCTTTTCTTAAAATTGAAATAAAATGTCTAGGTTTGTAAGAATTATTTTGTTTTTTAATTACCAGGGCCCCTCAAATATTGCTAAGTGTTTCTGCTGTGTAAAGGAATGCACTTAGCTTAAAATGTTACCATTCACACAGGTGAATTAAAATGGGTTTAACTTCCCCCGCAGCAAGACTGCAGGCAAGGAAAGTTTCATAGACCTTTACTTTGACCCAGTGGGGCTGCTCAGAGATTCTCATGACCAGCCCTTCCCCTGCTGGATTTTCTTTTAATTTTTCAATTAATTTTCAGCTATGTCAGAATATTTTTTTTTTTTACTTTTGAGTACTATATAAACAATATTGTCACAGATCTGTGATATAGGAAAAATGGCTTGATTTGACAGTCACTGAAACTGGTGGACAATTAAAGGCTGTCAGGTTTCCAGGAGATTCAAAGAGAGTTACAGAAGCATCACATTACTCTCAATTACGTTCAATCAATAAGCACTCTAATCCCTCCACCATGGCCACTCAATTCACTCTACCAGGAAAATACCCTTCCTGAAAATTGTGTATTTAGCATGACAGTGCACTGCATTGAGTTGCAGTGGGCTGTTGAGATGGCTAAGTTATGGTGTAATATGTGCTACAAGCTCACCTGCACACTCACAGAGGAGCTCAGAGGGACAACAGTGTGAGGGGGAGCCCAAAGAATTCCCTGCAGCCAGCTGTTCCCATTCCAGGAGCCATCAGCCCATCCAAGGCCTTTCTGATCAGCCAGAGGAGCCTGGGGGCACAAAGGCAAAAGGGAACCTGAATTAAGGATTTAAGAGGAAGGGACACTTTGTCTGCTGGGCCTTTCCCAGGGCTGTCCCAGAGGAGTCTCAGCCCTTGTTGCCAGGCATGAAGCCCACCCAGATAAGTCAGAACCAGAGCACCTTTGGGGTTGGGAGGAGCTGCTTCCTGGGATGTGGGACCCCGGTGTCTCTCAGTGGGCTGCTGAGGACCTGGGGAATCCCAGCCAGCTGTACCGGTGTGTGGGATGGTCTGCACCACCAACTGGGCTGTGAGACTGTGGCCCTGAGGGCTCAAATGTCCAGGTGCATGCAACTGGTGAGACTGGGACCTAGGGGCAGCTGTTGGGCAGACGGAGTGCCTGAGCCCAGCTGCTGGAGGGACGTGTACAGATGTGTGTATCTGTGCATTCTCACTGGTGGACCTTTGCCCTGGTCAGCCAGAGAGGTGAGAAGGATGAGGCTGTCAGTGCTGTGTGAGTGCTCTCTCTGTTTGTCCCTGCTGCCTGTGGTGCCAGCTGTGTGTCTATATATAGGTGGTTATAAATGCACTCTATGCATGTCCCTCCTGGGTGTACCTGCTCAGGCTCATCGCTGGTGGGACCCCAGGCATGGAGCTGCCCCAGCCTGACATCTCTTGGACTGTCAGACCCTGCACAATCTGTTGCATCAAAAGCAGGGTGAGCCTGGGAAAAGTGTAGAAAGATGGGTGGTATTTAGTATCGTAATTCTAATTTCCTTCCTTTTGTGGGTTGAACAGTAATGTGTGCCAGAGGCATCAAACTACTTCAAGTAAGCTTGTTGGTGTACTCATTTTGTAAAATTTGAAACCTGGTTTAAGGTTTTTATTGTTGAGATGGGGCTTATGGTGGAGTGGGAAATTTGAGGAGCAACAGGGTGGAGAACAAAAAAAACCTGTATATAAACCCTTGCGTATTACCTATAGTCTAGCACTCACCTATAAAATATTCACTCATGCATGAAGTTTATGCATCAAAAGCTTGTGGAATGGTGACTTTCAGATACAAACAGCAGTGTTTAAAAAAGAAAACACCTCCAAGCCTGAATATGATATAGACACAGTATATTTTAACTATATAGACAAACATGAAATGTCAATGTCCTTCAAAAAAGCAGTTTGAACTTGGAATTAACTGCTTCCTGTTGAGAAGAATAAGAAAAAAACCCCAAAATTATGCCCAAGGAGTAAATTTGTGTGTGTACAGAAATTCTTCTGTAGGTGACCTAGTTTTAAAGATCATTGGGAATTTATATTCATTGCCTGTAGAGAGGCAGGGTGGCCAGGGAAATGCTGCTGTGATGAAGCCCATGCATCCATGGAAATAGTGTTCGACTAAATTTCCTCATTGACATAATTCCACTAAATTAAAAGAACTGATGTGAAGATGGACTGTGTCCCTATTTTCATGTTTGAGCAAAAGGATCATAAAATGTTCATTTTAGTTTAACTCAGAAACAGAAGGTCTTTTGCAACATCCTAATTGCCTAATTCCTATTTTTGTTTCCTTTTCTGGGAGGTGAGGTTTTCACATTCCTTTAATCAGTGGAAGTATTTTTTCCTTCTCCAGGGGGAAAAAACCCACAAACTATCATCAAATCAAATCAATCATATTTTACTAGATTTATGCTTTCTTTCTTTTTTTTTTTTTCTGTCAGTGATACATACAGACATCAGGAGAGAAAACTACTAGATCATTTTACCTATTTGGAGATGAAGTTTTACCCCCTAAGGCTGTACAATTCTTCAGTGTCAAGCAGCTGATTTATATTACTTTTGTGTATAATGGTTCTACAGCCAAATGCTTTTAATTGCCAGGACATCTTATTCAGTCTCAATATATCTCATGTGGATTTGACTTTATTTTTTATACTTTAAGGTATGATGAATTGGTACCTTACACAGTTTGAAACATATAACGTGCAACAATTAATATGTTTACAAATGGCTTTATTCCTTTCTCCTTTCAATGGAATTTATATTAACATTGCATGGTATATATTTGCAATAATGTTTTCGGCTGTGAAACTTAGCTCTGAAATCTCACCAAATGTATCTTCTGTCCCACAGTGCTCTTTCAAAATGTATTGTTATGATTTTTTTTGGTAACTGGATCATTTTCTTACATCAAAGCCTGTCAGGCTCACAAGTATTTCAACAAATGGAATGATTTGTATACACAACTTGGAAGTTTCCTGGGTGAGGTAGAAAAGCAAATCTGAAACAAAAATCTGTGTCACTGATGAGAAAAGGTTCTGTCTTCATTCTCTGTATGATCATTGGAGCGAGACATTATTTGTAGTGGTTCTTCTCTTTCACAACAGCCGGCACTGGGCTAATCTTTATCTTTGGTTTGCTCTTCAGAACAAACGCTTCTGATGTGAGGCTACTTTACAGGAAGCGTGACCTCATTCGGGCTCTGTGCCGCTGATTGCACGGGCTGTTTTCAAAAGGAAACAGGGACTTGCTAGACCTGCCTTTGCGAAGAGCCGGGGCTGAGCTCTCCCAGGCAGCTGCTCAAGGAACACCCTCCACCAGCCGTCCCACGGGCTCTCGGGCTGACGAGGAGAAACTGTTTTGCACGCATGTGTTAATTGTGAAATGGATTTTCCAGGTTTGAAGGATTTTAGACTTACTTGTCTCTTAATATATTTGTCAGCTGAGGAATAGCTAAGATTTGGATTCATTTCTGTGCTGTTCTTCAGGAAGTTTTGTGTTTTTGTGAATGTTGCTTCCATTACCTGCAGGGAGAAAAGACTGAACTGCTCTTAAAAAACAACTGATACATGTGAACAAATAAAACTCTCTTTGTAGACACTTGTGTTTGGTAGGTACAATAGAATAAAGCTGGTTGCCTGGATTTCAGCTATTTGAATAGTTAGCACTATATTTTGGTAGGTACTAATGTGAATATCTAGACTGTACACTGAAAGCATGATTGGGTTAAATACTAATTTGATTTTTGGAGGGATAGGTAGTTAAAACTGACTGGTTTGTCAGTGACTTTTTGTATATATTGCAACATGAACTTCTGTGTGTTTTGAAATCCAAGGGGGGTTGTTGCCTTAAATTTTTATTTGGATTCTTGATATAAAATATTGCCATATTCACCTCAGCTTCACTTTTAGTGAGATTTCATAGAGCTAGTGGCTTTTTCTCATGCCATAGTTTGAGGTGCTGTGTTGATGGCTCATTTTGTGGGTTACAGATACAATACCACTGCTCCTTTGTACAGTGGTGGTTGAGATGCTTTGTTTTGTTATGTCATTACTATAGCTTCTCACGCTATTAATAGCCCAGAAATAGGACTGAATATTAAATGAAAGCAGAACACTGTGCAGCATTGTCTACGACATGATGTTTCCACGTTTTCTCCATCACTGGTTGAATTATGATTTTCAGGAGCTCTCTTCATTATGCATGATCCAAAAATTTTCCTGGTCAAGGGCAGCAAAAAAATCTGTTGGACTGCCTGTTCTACGACTGTTCACAGAAGCTTGATATTGTTACTTAAAATAGTTTAAAAGCAAGTTAAAGCTGCTTATTAACTGCTCTTGAAAAGAGGGAAATGCCTCGCCTCCCCACTAATATATCTGCATGTGTATATTGCTCACTTTCTTTTATAAATAGATGTATATACTCTATTTTATCTTAAATTTTATTTCTCTGGAGGGTGGCAGATAAACAGGCATCCTGCAGAGACATACCTTGCAAAGTTATGAGGCAATTCAAATGAGGAACAGAAGGACTGTGGTTTGTTCTGCCACTGTGATCAGTATGTGTCAACACTTTCTAGCGAAAGCACTACCCCACAGGAAAGCTGCCACTCTTAAAAGTGATTCTTTTTTAGACGTTGCTATGTTATATTGTCATAATTGAAAGAACTGCGCGCAATACAGCTGTGCTGTGAGTTTCAGTTGCTGGAAAGTTTCACTCTCAGATTATTAAAGAGTTGTACTAGGTATGACTGATCCTGAGATACAATTCTATATATCCTTTTCAAACAAATTTGCCCTAGAACCAATTACTGTTGCCTCAGTGAGACTACATTATAACTAATAATTTGATATATATTATTGATACTATCTTATGCATCCTAATTTTCAAACAAGACAAAATAAAACATGCTTCTGTTTCTTTTTAAACTCTTTTACAGATAATCTATATTCCCTGTTACCCTAGGGTGTATGAAACAGTCCTTTTCAAAATGTATGGAATATCACCTGTTGCATCAACTCCAGGAGAAAATAAATTTGGATACATTTGTCAGAGTTTTAATAAAAATAAATACCTTGTGGAGGGGATGTTTTTTGACTGAGAAAATTTAGGATTTTGCTGGTTTTAGTTTATATCCAGATCTAGAAACTGCTTGTTGAGTCCTTCCTGTATTTTCTTCTAGAGTTTGGATGGATTTCTTGGTTTTGAATATAAGACTTTTTGCACATTTAAGAATCATGATTTTGCCTAAAATAAAAGAAATTATTCCAGGAGCTAGTTGTTTGTGAAAAAAATAGCTCTAATGCATGTCAAACTACGAAATACACCACTGGTCCCACTGTTTGTACAACTTGCTCTGTGGTGTTCTGACTGATGCTTCTTGATCTCTCTGTACCTTCCCCCAAATTCTTTCAGTTGTCTCCTCCTCAAGTTATTTTTGTGAGCATTAGAACATAACTTGTTCATGGTAAAGTGCTTTTTTCTTTTCTTCCAAAGGGTAGGAGAAACAGTATGTATGGGAGCAGGGTAATAGGACTGATTTGTAAAAAATACCCTGAAGGTTTTACTTCTTTCATCACCTTGCCTGGTCCCAAGGCTGAGTCAGCCTTCACACCCAGACTGTGACTGACAACTGAGCTCCAAAGGAGAGGATAAACAAGATTACCAAAGTGGAAACCCTAACTTTCATGTCTTTTCTTTGCCTCAGCTCATAACTGAACATAAAAAAATAAAATTCTCTTAGCCCTATCTCCTCTCAGAGGTGAAGGATGGGCATTTGCTAACAGTGTTGTAAGTCCAAAGCTCTAAAGATTCAGGAGAGGCAAGGTAATACAGGGAAAGATCATATCTTTTATCTTTTCATGTAATAACAGATATAAATTCTCCCTATGGATAGCCCTTGCTCGTATTTTGTAAGATTGATTCTGTCAGGTGCAGAACATCTAGCAGCACTTGGCACACTTGAGCCATGGTAATCCAGACAAATCCTATTTCCTTAGTCTCCTGCCACAATATTACTGTCAAATATTTGTCATTGTAGCAATCCCTGTGCTTGTTGTGCTATGTCTGCAATTTTCATCTGAAAAATGTGATGTAATGGTAATGGTGGCCTTTCCATTCTACTCTGTATCTAGTGCCAGTTCAGGTTCTGGCTTTGGCATGAAGCAGATTTCTGGTAACACACCTTAAAATTATCGCAGTAATTGTATTTCTGTCCATAATTATTTCTCTCAAGTCTGTAATCTGGGCAGAGTAGAAGTATCTGATTTCTGTTGGCTCTGAGTCTGTGTTGTCCTGGTTGAGATGAGTTTCCTATAAACACTAAATCTTTCCCCAATTTGTTCATATGTTTTATCTCCTTTAATTCTTCCCTATATTTTCTTTTCATTTTTAGCTTTTTTTATCATCTTTCTGGTATGCATAAGGTACCTGTCAGTGAACATGATAACAATTCCTTCTTATTTCACCTTTGCCTCTGCAGATTCAACACCATTTAATGGAGAGCATAGACACAACCTCTCAAGACATGTTTTCCCAAGGTATTAAGGAACGTTACACTTGCTTAATTTTATTTTTTTGGTGTAGATTTTGTAAAAATCCCTTTTGGGCCACTGAGAATTGTAGGGCTGATATTAATTTAATTACTGCCCTAAATGGAAGTTCAGAAGTACTGCTGTGGAGGTTGGAAACACTGGCTTTGCAATTACAAGGTTTTGGAGTATCTCTCTTCCATCTGCTTTTCCCTACACTGAAATTATGGTATGTCTCTGTGATATATGGGGTAGTTAAATCTCCTACTGAAACACAGGTCAGCCATGAAATCAATCCGGTGTCTTCTTTTCTTTCCATGATGTCACTGCATGGCAATTTGGAACTCATAGGTGTCGAAGGGAAAGGTATAACCATAAATTCAATTTTACTCGAACTAAGTAAATTGTCTACAACTTTTAGATCCTTTCACCTCTGTCACTACTCACTTCTATTTTAAATACCAGAGAGTATATTTTTCTGTGCTGTATTTCATCCCAAAGGCAATTGTGTTTCAGTGCTGGATGGAACTATCACATGTGGGCTTTATCCTATGTTGTTCCAGTTGCATGGCATTCTAGGATTTGTTAAAGTGATGTATCCTTAAATCTTCACTAAGTATGGCTAGGTTGTAAAAAGGCAAGTAAATCCTGCCTGGCTCAGAGGCACCCAGCTTGTGCCATGTAGAGGAACTCAGAGAAGCAAAATACTGGAATGCCTCTGATGGCTCCAGGTCGGTGTAGGTCTGGCAGGACTCCTTGGCCAAGAGCACTGCCATGGACACACCGAGCACTTCTGAGCTCAAGGTGGCTCCATGCTTCACGAAGTGCTCCCCTGGCATATAGCCCTCCTGTAATCTGAAGCTCTGGAAAGCGTGATGCACACGTCAGCTGGCTGAAACCCCCTAGTACAGAGTAATATCATTATATCCACGTATTTTAAATCTATGTCACTACCAGCCCCCATCAGCTGGGAATGTAAATTCACTACTATTAAATCATGGGTTTGCTCTGTCCAGACCTTCTCTAAATTGGAGGCTTTCATTTCTCCTCTTCAGTTGTGTTTGTGCCTTTTTGGACGACGATCCTGCCTATGAGTGCTCCACAAACCCTCTGACAGACTCCCTTCCTACGTGTCGCCGCAGCCCTCGACTGCTTTCTAATGGTTATTATGTTTTGACAGAAGACAGTTTTCTGTCTGATGAAGAGGGCAACATAACACTGACACCATCCCACACAAGTGTTACATATAAAGAGAATTTAGTTCGGTAAGTGAACTGTGTGCAGATTTTGCTCCATGTTGGCGATTGCCTTCACATCTCTGGCCTTACCTGGAGGTGTATCTGGAGGTGTCTTTGTGTCTGTCTACATTTTGCTTGGCATAAGATCAGCATTACTTCTGAATGGGAACATCTCAATTGCTTTAGAGAGTGCAGTGAATGATTTTCAGTCATGTCTTACTATCCAAAAACTCTTTAGTGCACAGTTGTTGCTGTAATTGAAGTTGTGTTCAATAAAGAAAAAGGAGAGCTACAGCTCATTTTGCCTATGGGGTGTTACTCTGATAAGGAGTAAGAAAAAAGTATTCATAAATATCTTTGTCTAAAACACACACACACATATATAAATAAAAAGGTCTGGTCCTAGAATTCTTACTCAAGAAAAAATATCACTTGATTTGAAAAGAACAACAGTTTAGGAAGGTATGTAAAATGTAGTTCAAAAAACTTGGAAGTTCGATGGATTCAGACTACCTCAAATAGGATATAGCAGGGTGCAACTTATGGGTAGCATGAGATACTCACAGTAGTATCAGAGACCAGTAGCTGTGATGTCATTTGGTACCACAGTATCCAGTATCACAACAGCAAGATCAGCCCTGCTGTTAACACATCCCCTGACATATTGTGGTGTGCAGCAGCCATTCCTGGTGACGTGCGCAGGGTCAAGAACAGGGCTGGGAGCAGCACACAGAACCTGGTTCTTTCATGTCGTTCCTGCAAGCTTTAGAGCTCTGTCCCTGCTCAGCAAGAATAATTAGCTCTATTCCTTGGCAACATATCTTTTCTTTCTAGTGTATTCAGGCGAAGGAAGAAAACTCGTCGCTCTCTTGACAGCTTGTTCAATCTCAGTGCCTCCAGCTCATGGCTCAGCTCCACCGTTCCCAACAAGATGGATTTCTCCCATGTAGAGGATGCTTGGCCTGATGGATGCAGTAAACTAGAAGCCAGTCACAGTGATATTGGTAAGCCCTGATCAGGTACCAGGTAATCAAGACACAACACTGCAGTCTGTGTTTAGTGGGAATTGGGTATCTCTTTCTGGAAGTTTTGCAGGTGTTGTCTGCCAAGGTGTGCAGGTAAAGGATAGGTGAACTACAGAATTCTAAGGGATAAATAGAGCTCCTGGCATTAAATTAGAGTACGAGTCTGCAAAGATTGCTGTGCCAAAAAGTCATTTTTTGACTGAATTTGAATGCAAAGTCATCACCAGGAATGTTTATTCTGGTGTGATTAATACCTGGCACTGCTTTCACCTGGCTCTTTCAATAACTTCATCTGTTATGCTCTATGCAGTTTTGTCTTTACTCTGCATATTTTCTCCTGCATACGTTTGGACCTGCCAATTCCCTACCCATAACAATTTGGAACCTCTCCTGTGATTCAGTAATTAATTCCTAAATTCATTAATATGAAGTCTCAGAGCTCTTCTTTTGTGCAATCTCAGTTATATGTGCACTTCTTCTAGGTGATTCAGACTTTTCTTCTGAATATAATAACCATGTGTCACAAAGGCAAATTCCAGCATCTAATGGAGCATTTCTCACCAAAGATGATGAGTTTCTTCAGTTTGAGGAACCATTTTGTGCTTCAAAATCCTGCTCTTCATTTATGATAAATGCAAATGAAGAGACCTTTAGCAATGCAGGTATGTTATGTTCTTATTCTGACATGCCTCATTTTTAGAGTGAACTGAAAGTATATTAAAAATATGGATCTGGCCCCTTGCAGAATAGAATTTATTTACTAAAACATGTATTTTAAATGGATGATTAAAAATAACAAAATCATAAAACTGGTATTTAGTTGATTACTACCCCTGCTCACAGCTTCCCCTCGCCCATTTTTCAGAAAAAAAAGAGTGAAGAGGAAAATGGAGGAAAGGGCATGGGAGCAAAAACTGAAACAGGCAATTATGCAGAAAGGCTTGTTTTCTGAGAGCATGGAGGGCACAGTGTTTCTGTAGTTGTGGGGGAAAAAGAATCCTGAGAGACACCCAGAGCATGAAAATTAGGTTTCTGCTTTGAATCACTCCAGGCGAGTTCTCTTTAAAAGCAACTGAAGGGACTGGTCTCACAGGCTGAAGGTAGTCTTTGCAAACACCTCCTGTCATATATTTACTTTCATTAAAACCCATTATTTTCCTGATTTTTATTTTAGAATCCAGGACAGTCCAAAATGTCGTTTCTCAGATGGCTGCACTGATCATGTGTTTAATCATTTCAGTATGTACAAGGTAATTTTTATTTCTTTTATTTTCTGTTTCTGACATGAATGCTTGCTTCATTTCAATTGGTGAATAAAACTTAAATTAAGGGTCACATTTTCAAAGTTATATGTATCTTACTGTGAAAATATATTTTCACATGATAGTCGATGCAGGCAAATATCTGAGCTATATGCATATACACAAAAATGAGGAATATGTATGCAGATATGAAAGCTACTTTGCCAAGTGTGCTTTGACAGGAGTTTTGGCAGGCTGGGAAAAATCAAAATGGATCCGTGTCTTTCTAAGTGTGTTTTTCTCTCAGTCTGAATGCTGAGGTCTTTCTTTCCAGGAGATTATCTTCAATAGTTTATGTAATTTAAAGTTTCAAATTACAGGTCACCTACCAGAGTTCAGAGGGTTCATCTGCAAGAACCTTTCCTCCTCCTCCTCCCACTCAGGCTTTACCTCTTTTAACCCTGTATGCACCCCTTGGCTTTGTCTAATCTTTCTGAGTATTGTTATGTTCTCAGATATTTTCTGGGAGGATTGTCTGCCACTTTGTTGCTGATGATTTTAGTTTGTAAGTACAGAATTTCTTTATTTCCAACCCAATTTTTTTTTTTACTAAGTCACATCTGAGGACCAAATTCTATCCTTGGGTGCATATCCATGGCTCTTATTGATCCTAATAAGAGCAGTAAATGATCAAATGGGGACAAATGTAACCTTCAATCCATTACAGCATTTTCATTTGAATTTCACAGTTCTTTTGTCCCAAGATGCTGCTGTGTCATCTTTCTTCAGTCTCGATACATTTTTCAAAGCAACTAAGTTTTGGTAAGTGGCTCCAGTGTCATGTGATGAATAGAGGAATTTAGAAATTTTATATTGAGAAGAGGAAGGAGATTCCTGCCGTTGTTTTCATGTCAGAAGATAGAAGGTGGGATCTGAAGTTACTGATTGAGTACTTGGCTTTTCCAGTTACTGATTTTTATTCATAGAAACTTTCTGTTTATTTTGAAAACCTGCCTTTTCATAATGTGCAATAAATGTTGTAGCAGAAAAGGAAGGTAAACCTAATACGCCATAACATGATGCAGAGACAGACCAAGCAGCGTCATTCATGATTCCAGAGGTGTGCTTTCAAGCCTTGCATTGAAGTCCACTCCCAGGCCACCAGACCTAGCTTTTTTTTTTTTTTTTTTAATGGAAAAAATAAAACCAGCTAATTATGATGCTCACCCCATCACCACCTTCCAGGGACTATAGAATTGATATAATTTGGCCCCACTAACCCAGTGAACCGTTAGCTCACACAGGCCTTCATGCTGAAAGCATGTACGGATGTGCTGGATGCTGGGTTTATGAATTACCATTCTTTCACCTTTTTTTGCACCACAAAATTCTAAATGTCTAAAATCTAAAATGCTTCTAAGACTAAAAGGTTTGGGCTTATCTGAATTTTTATGGGGTGAAATTGAAGCTCAAGAGGATCCTGTTTGTTTCTGAAACTGTCAGGGTTCAGGAGTTCAGTATACGCCGAGGGCAACAAGACAATCTGGCAGACCTCAGCCTTTGAATTGAGTACATTGGAAGTTAGAAACAGCAAGGCACAACTGGGACAGCCCTACTGCAACGACAGCCTCACTTTTTGAAGGATGGTGTATCAGTTTGTTGCTATGTCTCTATTCCCTAAAACTTTGGTTTCACCAAAGCCACCAGGTCAGGACCAGTGTGTTGCAAGCACATGCCCCAAAGTGCTGCTTTCCCTCTTCCTGAATAGCTTAGCCCTGAGTCATAACAAAGTTGTTCTTCACAAGAGAAGAACACACTCTGAGAGCTTTTCAGCACCAGGTATACAGAGAATGCCTCTTTTATGCTCATCACAAGTGAGAAGTTACCTGCTCAAACAGCTTAGCTGAATTTGTCAAACAGGACCTTTGATAATATATACTGATAATAAGAAACCGCGATTTAAATCAAGATGTACAAAAATGTATTCTTTTTTTTCCCCACAGAAAATAATAAGAAATAAAGAACAATTGGTGAGTACATGTTTAAGTTTAGAAAGAATTCCATATTTTTGGGGATGAGTCCTATTATGGAACAGGGTTCAAGCATGCCAGAAAGGTTCCATGGACTTTTCATTAAAAGAAGGTTTAACTGCAGGACCCTTGCCAGTTTCCACTGCAAATTACTCCACTTTGATGTCTACAGCTCCTTTTTTATTGCATTTGGATTATATATTTTCTTTCTATTGTCTGGCAGCAGTGTCTAAATAGTGTAAGCTGCTAACAATTGCTGTGCTTCAGCCCAGAGAACATGTGTTTTCCAGTAATACGCAAAACAAGTCTCCCTTTTCCTGAGTTTGAACTGAACAGCAGGACCAGGTGCTGTGCTGCTCTGACTTGGTAGCATTCCACTGAAGCAGTGAAGCAGCATCAACATGAATTGGTCCAGAATATCTGAAAAACACTTACACATTCTTCTACTCCCTATTCTTTTTCACTAAAGCCTTGCCCTCAGACTCCAGTTTCTGTTTATCAAGCATTTCTAAGCCTTGCTGCAGCTCAAACCCTTAAAACAAGAGCACTGATTTATTTGTACTTGGAGTTGGTCATCCCAGTCCTGGCTCTGCTATTTCCTTTATGTCTTTACTTTGTAAAGATAAAAATGAAAAGAAGGAACCAAGTGGAGCTGTGCCCAGTTTGTGTTCCTTATAGTGTGGATAGAACAGCCTTCTTCATCAGTTTCCTGGTTGAGTGCAGTTCAGCTTCTGAGATCTAAAGGCATCTGCACAGTTGCAGACACAACCTGGAAAACCTTTCAGTCAGCCTTTAGAATGTGGGCGTTAATTCTGAGAACAAAGCATTTTAGAAAGGAGTGCAGTCATTTGATCACTTTGCCTGTGGTGACAAAATGTCCTACTCACAGCGTGCCAAGCTGGGGACACTACATATGGCACTTCTTAAAGTCAGTGGACCTGTTTATGTAAGGGCTGAAACACCAGAGCTTGAAAGCTGACTCTGGTTTTGAAAGCCACTATCAAAGTGAACCAAAGCAGGTACTACAGGATGGAGTAGAGAACTCAGCACTTGTTGCTTGGCGGAACGAAACTGAATACAGATTGACACAGGTTACTGCGAGACAGGACCTCCCACAGTTCAAATCAAGCTTGTCTCTTGCACTTTGTAAAAACTTAAAAGCAGAGTTGTTACTTCTGCGTATTTTGAAATGAGTTCACTAACAGTTTTCATTTTGCCTCCTCCTCAAATTTATTTTCATCAGCTCTTCAGCATTGAACTCCTGGATACCTCCTTAAGGCCACGGTTACACATGTTCCTGTGGAAAAAAAAAAAAACCAGAACTAATAGTATTCTTCCTCCAAAACACAATTCATTTTAGCTTTATTTTTCTTCTGGTCAAATGTGAGCAAGGCCTTACTTCTTGGTGACTACCTGAAAGAAATTCTGCAAAGAAATGCTGTACCTATAGTATCTTATTTCAATGAAGTCCTATGTGGGCATGGGGTCCTACAAGCATTTTGATAATAAAAAGTGGTTTTTAATTCCCATTGAATAATATTTTATAAAAATGATGTTATCCCATATTTTATATATTAATTTCTTGTAACAACATGCTATCAAAGATAATGGCTTTGGATAGTGGCTAGTACCGTGATAACTGATGTATTATGTAATTAAAATAGTATTTATAGTACTCATCCTCATATTTACTTGTAGTCAATGCATTTGAATAATTTTGTAAGTGTTAAATAATTCCGCTTCTTTATTTAAAGTGCAGAGACAACTGAGAGTAAATATCACTATGTAAAACATGTAAATATTTTGTTACTTATTTTATGCCTATCATAAAAGGTCCATTACTTAAATCGCTTTTAAAACTTTTAAAAGGATTATAAAGATCTTTAGTGTTTAAATAATGTCCTGGAATAATGATCTGGAAAGTTAAATTGCATTCTGAGAGAAAAGTCTAAGACTGAAATTACCCTGCATCACCAAAGCAGTCATCAAAGCAATTATGCTGAAAACTAGAAAAAGAGTTCACTGTAAATTCGTTAGTTCACTGTAAACTAGTGAAGAAAAATCTGATTGAGATTGAAAAAAAATGGTCTAAAATAAATTGCTATAATCTGTCTATTAATAAATACAAACTGTAAATTAGAATTGTTCTGATCTGGAGAGAGGGAGCTCCTGGGGTCATTTCCCAATTGCAGTTCAAAGGCTAAAAATAAGATGCTCAGGATCTGTTAAGATCTGCCCTCCCTGATATTCATCAATGTTGAATTAACAAAATTCTATTTGGTTACCAGACTGGTTGGCAGTTCCCTTCCATATATTCTAATGGACATAAAAACAAGCCTCATCTTTTTTCTCTGAAAAGAGGCACAATCATATGTTTCTTCCTGTTGGATAAAAAATTGAAGCCAGGATTTGTCTGATGAAAAACTGAAAAAAATTTCCAACCTAAATGTTTAAATCCAGACTTTCAAAGGTAATGAGTATTTGCAACTTCTGTTAACTACAGTATCAAGCCTAGGATAATTCTGGGATGTAATTCTCTTAGAGTAAACCCACTTACTGATTAGTGATTAACTGACACATCTACAAACAGAGAAAACAAACAGATTTTTTTTTTTGTCTGCAGTGATTAAACGCTTACTCCCCTTTAATACGGCACCTTATTTAGAGAAAGAGAATCAAATAGAAATTTTGAGATACAGATTTATAACTCGCTGTGTATCTTCTCATACCATTTATTACTTTTTAAATATATTATATTTATCATTACACCTTGTTTTATACTCTCTTACTTCAGCTGTGTTCAGCTGAATTTCAGGGTCATTCCTGAGTATATATCACGCAGTGCTTTATAGCAGGAATGTTCATGTGGAAGATGATAATATTGATGCCATCCCTTAATTTATAATGTTCCTGGTCTGTGAGCAAGGCTGGTTTACAGTTATCCTGAAAGTATTACTCATAGAGGCCAAACCATACAAAGATTAACATATTTTATTTAAGTTATATGGAATAAATATGGTACAGAATACAGGTTATGACCACTTAGTCCAGTTCTGCAAAATCTGCTTTTTGATGTACATTTTTATGAATTTGCTGCACTATTTTGTAAACCTCTTTGCACATTTCTATATACACTGAGCAAAACCGTTACTTCATTTATATTGTTTCTTTTTTTATGGCTTCTCATGCTGCTTTTTTTCCCTCCTATCTCCGGCATTTCCATATCAGTAAAGTTGTTCCTGTTCTCATTTCTTCTTGTATTTGAGGGTGTTTTCAGTAATGAAGATTATTGTTATTCGGAATTGCATATATTTCAGTGAATTTGTTATTTGTGAGTTCACGTCCTGCCCTGCAGATTGTGTGCTCTTTGGGGGAGGGTTTATTGGTACTTTAGTGCAAACATAAAGCCTTGTTTTGTACCCGTGACTACGTTACTTAGCACCACAGAAAAACAAAATAAAAAATATTTGAAAAAACAGTAAATAAATAGGAAATAAATAGAAATACATAGGTTCAAATTCTGAGTGGGTGTCAATCAGCTGGTTTATACCACCTGAGAGACTGAGCTGCAGCATTTCAACAGCTTTGTCCATGGATATCAATTTGCTGGGGTTGGAGCACCTTACATGAGTGTATATACAGACAAAGTCAAGACATGTTCAAAATACTTCCGATGCACTGTAATAATAATGCTATAAAGCTTATTTTTGTCATGACATAGAAATATATTGCATTGTTTTACACATTTAATAAATAAATTTTAATTTATTAAAGCACTGAAGTGAATTTCTTCAGGAAAGGCAAATCAGACGGGACTTTCTTCTTCCTTCTCATTTCCATTCTCCCATTTGTAATGTGGTTCTTTACATTATCTCTGGCATGTACATTGCTTCGTGCTACGATTTCAGGCTTGTGCTGCTGAAAGCTCTTAGTACATAATTTGAATGAAAAAAAACCTGTGTGAAAATAAAGAACACAGCAAATAACATACTTCAGCACCTAGCTTTGCCCTGTGTGTGCCAGACCACCAGGTTAAGACCAGTGTGTTGCAAACACATGCTCCAAAGTGCTGCTTAGTATCTTCCTGAATAATTTAACCCTGAGTCATAAATAAAACTGTTCTTCACAAGAGAAAAACAAACATACTCTGAGAGCTTTTCAGTCACTGGTGTACAGAGAATTCTTCTTTTGTGCTCATCACAAGTGAGAAGTTACCTGCTTGAATGAGTCGTCCTGCAGCTTAATTAGGTTTGTCAAACAGGACCAATATAGATCCTGATTAAAACAAACCATGGCTAGACTCAGGACATAGAGGGACAAGGGTTTGGAGTGAAGTTGAGCTGGGGAGAAGGGAGAAATAAAAGGAGGGTGGATTTAGATTTGTCATTTTGTCTCTGTATCTTCTCTTTAATTGGCAAAAAGTTAAATTAATTTCTCCAAGTTGAATCTGTTTTGCTCACAATGGTAATTGTTTTTGATGTCCCTGTCCTTATCTCAATCCATGAGCTTCTTATCATATTTTCTCCCCCTCTTCTGTTGAGGCTGGGAAGTGAGAACAAAAGCTGGTGGGCACCTAGCAGCCTGCCAAAATCAACCCACCACACCCTGGTATTTGGCAATCTAATTAATTGCAGATTTTATATTTCTTTCTTCAGAACTATCATCTAGAATCTCTGAAAAAGGGATGAACACCCTCCTCCCCTGTTTTTAGCTTAACAAAATAGCATAGGCATTTCAATGTAATACAACATAAACACAGGATTTAACATACTGTATGCAGCAAAACCAAGATTTTTTCCTTGTTTGAAATTGAATACCTTGATTGTGAATTCTGCTCCCAAGTGAAAAATTACTATTACTAGCAAAAAAGTCATTATTTGAAGAGGCCTGCAATTTGATGTAAGTGCGTAGGTAGCAGAACCAGTGGCACTTCTTTAATGTCTGTGATTCTGTGCAGGGGCTTTGGGCCACAGTGGTGATGTCCAACCAGCTGTGTAAACCTCCCTGTTCTCTGAGTGGAGTTGTTACTTATCCAGTCAGATAAGCCAGGACAAATACTATGGAGTTAAACTGAAGTGCATAAACTGCTTCTGCTCCTTTGTGTCTCATTAACTCCACAAACCTAAGGAGCCTCAACTCAATGACACCTTCATACTCTTACGCTCAAATCTGCAATACAGGTAGAAAGCTGCAGTGTGACTGTGGGGTGTTGCGTTTACATCAGAGGTAAATTGCTACATAAACGAATTTGATATTTTAAAAAATCCTACTGTCTTATTTAAATTTATAGGTGAATTTCCTGTTAGCAGAAGATGACCTTTAGGTTTGATTAGACCTTTAAGTTAATGAAGACAGGCAAGAAATACAGACTGACTTTCCTGATGTTACCACTTTGATCTGATGACAGTTGTGATCCGGAATTGGAACAGGCTGCCCAGGGATGTGGTGGAGTCACCATCCCTAGGAAAATTTGAAGGAGGTGTAGAGCTGGCACTGGGGGACATAGTTTAGTGGTGACTTGGCAGTGTTGGGTTGATGGGTGGACTTGATGATCTTAAAGGTCTTTTCCAACCTAAACTGTTTTATGATTCTAAAACTGTACAAGCCTATGAATCACTGGGAACAGGCTGCTTTCACAAACAACGGAAAACATGCTTTCAGCCCAAAATGTGTGAGGCAAACTAGTTGACGGATATGCAGGAGGAGGACAGAAGTGTCATGCAAAGGACAAGACGCGAGATTTACGCCTGAGGAAAAGGCATTTCATCTCCGCCTGCCGAGGGAACGCAGGGGCCGGGAGCCGCCGGGGCGGCGCAGCTCCTGCTCGGGGTGAAAGCAAGGCCCCGGCGCCGCCCTCAGCGCCGCCCGCCCGGGGCCGTTGCTGTGGCAGCGCCGCGGCGTCCGGGAATGGCGGCGGCGCCGGAGGGGCGGCCATGGTGCGCAGTGAGTGTCAGAGAGCGCCGCTCCCCTCCCCTCCCCTCCTCTCCTCGGCGCCTGCCCTATTCTCTCGCACGTGCCCCGTGCCCTGCACGCCTCTTTCGTGTCCGCAGAAGGGCAACAAAGCTGGGGAAGGGGCTGGAGCACAAGTCTGGTGAGGAGCGGCTGAGGGAGCTGGGGGTGTTCGGCTCGGAGGCTCGGGAGAGCTCATCGCTCTCTACAACTGCCTGAAAGGAGGCTGTAGCCAGAGAGCGGTCGCCCTCTTCTCCCTTGTAACAGGACAAGAGGAGATGGCCTCAAGTTTTGCCAGGGGAGGTTTAGATTAGATTTTGGGAAAAATTTGTTCATGGAAGGGGTTGTCAAGCACTGGAACACGCTGAGCAGAAAAGTGGTGGAGTCACCACCCCTGGAATTATTTAAAACTCATGTAGATGTGACATTTAGGGACACGGTTTCGTGGTGGATTTAGCAGTGCTGGGTTGTACTCGATGATCTTAAAGGTGTTTTCCAATCTAAACAATTCTCTGATTCACGTTCCCTCTCACCAGAGTTGCCTCCCTTCCCCACCATCCCCACACTCCCCTGGCAGCCCCCTGCCCTCCTGCCTCCCTTGGCTGATTGCCAGGTTTCCCTCCTCCCTGGCAATAACCCCCCATTTTATCTCACCATGTACAGCACAGGGCTTCCTTGCCTCTCAAAACAGCCCCTGAGGGGCCCAGCTGTGGGGACTGGGGTGGCCCAGGTGGGGACCCCTCCCTGTGTGGGGCAGCCCCTGCAAGGGGAGATGCTGGATGGGATGGTTTGTGTCGGAGCTCAGGTCTATCAGATGTGAAAAAACCCCAAATGAGGTAAAATACTCCATACTATTACTTACGAATTGATCACCTTTTACAGGTACAGCAGTATGACCCAGAGACAGAGTGCTCACACCTATTACACGTGAAAAGGAGTTCCCTTGCTCTGTGATTTTTCGTGTAATCTGTTTTGATTGTGTATTATCACTGGGCTGCCAGTCCCTGCTGGGCTACAACAGTGCTTTGGACAGGAACTCCTTCTCCCTGCATGAAGCTGGCAGATGCCCTCTTTGAGCAGGCACTGCCTGAAGGAGAAATACTTTATCTCCTGAACAGCGCAGCATGAATTTGAGTCTTAAAGTAATGGTTGCATACTTCACTTTTCTGAAATGCAGCTTCCCCCACTGTTTCGTGATACACCTGCAGCTGTCCACCTGCTTATTCTCTCTATTTCTTTAACATTATCCTTCATTTCTGCTTCTTTTTTTGAGTAAAACATGTAATTTTTGGAAGCCCGGCCATTAGAACTTCAAGAGTTGTTCTCTCCACTTGATTGATGCCATCCCTTTTTTCCTCCTGTGTTCATTGGAACCTGGGAGTAGCTGTGATCTCTCAGGTCCCTGGTCCAGTCTCCTGTTACTGCACACAACACCAGAAAATCTGGTTAATGAACTTCTCAGTGAGTGCAGTGTGTCTTTTCAATGTCCTGGAAATGCTGTTATTTAAAATTTTATATAATATTTGTTATCTTTTGCAAGCTTGTTTCCCTCATTCCTCTTAAATGAACTAGATCTGATACAAAATGTCAAATATTCAGTCAGTTCGCTGTGATAGGATCCCAAATTAGGTTTCTAAAGCTTCACTGTAGCTTCTATTATGAATGATTGTCTCTGCTTTGCAAATCATCTGTTAACGAAAGTGGACATTTTTTCAGAATTGTTGCAACAATAATTTCAATTTTCATCAGCAAATGGAAATCGGGCTGTAATTAAGCTGTCAGGAATAGTTTGTATGACTTCTTTTTGTATAAAGGGTGTAGAGCATAATATTGCCACCAGTGCGTATGTGTGCAGATTGAGGAGTATTGTTTTCCTGCTCAAAATTACCTGGAAATAGTAGCACTGAAAATCTGCCACCAAACACAGTAGTAAGCAGACCTTTTTTTTTTTTTTTTAGCCTTTTAATTCCCAGGAGATTTGCCAAGTAACAGTAGAAATGTCAATGTTTTTTCATATTTACTGTGAAGACTAAAGTATTTAGTCATGATTATTGACTTTTTTTCCTCTTTTTTATGTTATTTTAATCAAGTTCAAGTTGAAGGGAAGATGATTGTTCAGATGCAACAAACCTGCTCAACATGGTTAAGAGAGACAGACACCTTTCCAAATATGATTTATGTGCAGACAGGTTCCCCCCTTCAATCAATATCTGTATCTCCACATTTAATTCTGTAAATTAATTCTGTCAGGTGAAACTGTTGAGCAGAAGGGAGCTTTAAGCCTTGACATCTAGAAATAATATAATATAAACAAAACCAGTTTCACACCTTTCCCAAAGACTGCAGATAGAGGAGCTGCACAGACACATGTGAGTTTGGGCTGTGCTGGTACATAGTTTGCTGGTCTGTGTGAATGTGTGCAGCCATTCCAGGACCACTAATAAAATTGGATGATTTCACAAAACCTCCCTGAGACAAAGAAGTGAAAGAGTACTTTTAATTAATGCATGGTAGGAACAGTTTGTTTTCATAGATCTTTATATGCTTTTTCTTTTTACTTATTTTTCTTCAGTATCTCTTTGAAAGGCTTGCTTGTCTTTTTTCGGCATTAAAAATCATGAAAATACCTATGCTAATTTGATAAAACCCTATTTTTTCCCTCAGTACTTCACTGTAGTCCAGTGCTTGCCAAGGAGAGGAAAATGCTGGCACTTTTTGGTTCAGTGTGCTGGAAACAAAGTTCTAGCATCTAGCTTGGGAGTGAGCACTGGTTCTTGTAGGATTTCTTTACCTTCATTATACAGAGCCTTTTCACTGTTTGAAAGATTGTCTGGCACTAAATATTACAACATGATTACTCTGAACCCAGGTCTCTGGTGTTTTTCAGCCACTGAAACTCCTTTGCTGGCTCTGATGAGGTGGTAGTGCCTAAGAAATACCACGTATACATTTCATTCTAACATAAACGTTTATAAGCATGAATTAGTTATGGCATAAAAAATATCTGCCCACTTTCAACATTTATCCTGCTTGTTACTGCGCACACTGTGCTGGTGGAAGAATTTGATGACATACTGTAGTTTGCATCCCCCCACCCCCGCTGCTGTCTGTGATGTGAACATCTGGCATCTGGAAATAAAACAGCATAAAACACTCCACTGCTTGTCTACATGAATCAATCTGCAACCCAAGCTATGCTGAAAATAGTGGCTGCTGGATTAATTTCTGCAAGGGTTGTATCACATTCTTATGGAAGACTCAGCAGTTTTCAGATGGATCTTTCCAAATGTTACAGGTGACGTGATTGTGTTTCACAAAAGATGTTTACTGTGGCAGAGTGGGTCGAAGCTACTTGGTACTTGATATCTTGATATCTTTTCTTGCAGATTTTATTTTTGTTGTCATTCCTACCAGGCTATTTGGTATGGTGGAACAAAATATTTTAATGTTTTTATAATTTGCTAATAAGTCAGATGGCAGAAAATGATTAAAGGGAAATATGACATCTAATGTTTCTTTCAGTCACTGAAGATCTTGTTAGAAGACGTGCAGAACATAACAACTGTGAAATTTTTTCACTGGAAGAAATCTCTTTACATCAGCAGGAAATAGAAAAACTAGAGCATCTTGACAAATGGTGTAGAGATTTAAAAATTCTCTATCTTCAGAATAACCTAATCCCAAAAATTGGTAAGTCTTTTCTCGAGGTGTTTCTTTTAAAATGGATTCACATGCGTAATTTTGAAATCAGAGAAACAAAAAGTATTCTGTTATACTTAAAGGAATGTGATCCTAACAAGAGTTCCTTTCCTGATTTCTTTATTAGATTTCTAAGAAGTTCAGAAATTTGCAAGAGAAATTTTGCATGAAAAAGATACTACTGAGATACAAGTTACTAGAATATGAGTGTGAAACACCTTTTATTGATTAAAGTCTCAAAAATCAGGATATAGTTTAAATATCCCATCTTGTGGCAAACAGACAAAGAGTTTACCATATACCATGGACTCTGATATCATAGGATTAGCTCTTTCAGGCACATTTTAAAATTCCATTTTTATGCAAATCATATTTTTTTGTCAACATTGAAATATTTTTTATTCAGATGAAATACTTGCTTTTGTGCATGAGCCAAACTTTCTACAACAAAGCCTCAATGGTCTTCCTGCACCACAGAAGATAAAATTTCATATGATCTGATTTTGTGGGATAGGTCCATGTGTTCCATATTGAAAGATGTGACATCAATCCTTGGGCTGGAAAAGCTTAAATTCTATGGATATTGTGTAGATGAACAACAAAAAGTTGGAAGTGTTCAGAAATTATATTAGTATATCTCTTTGAAATTCCTTAAGAGGAAGAAAAAAATACCAATGTTTTAGAAGGAAATTCTGTGCTCAGAACTTGTAGGCAAATTTTTTAATTTCTCACGAGGGTCTCATCAGGAAACTCTATCTCTACTGATAATGTATGCATTTCCTAAAGTGGAGGAATCTTCTCCCAGAGAGAATACGTTTTTTTAAACTGCTTTATGTTTCTTTGCCCCATCAAAGGAGGGACTAAAATAAGTTGGTTTTCTCTCTACTAATGTGTCCTTAATAAGGCACAAGATTTCATCTTGTGGTTTTTCTGTCAACACTCAGGCCTCCTTCAGGTTAGTACAGGATACTGTATTCAGGCTGTTGCTTTTTGGGCACAAATTTTTTTCAGCAATTTCACTTTTGAGACAAGCAATTTTTATCTTACCATAATCTAACTGTAAGAGCTGAAAAAGTATGCAACTTGGTGGTTCATGTATTCCTGTATAATGTAACAGCTTTCCAAGGTAATACCTTAGTAACAAATGAAAAAAAAAAAAGGCCAAAAACAACCCCAAAACAAAAAACAAAAGAAGCACCACCAACCCCTCCCCACACTATAGTGATGACCAAAAGCATTGTCAACAGGGGCTGTGTTACAAAGTATTGAGAAGTTTCTCTTCTTGGTGTATACCAACATGTCCTTGGAGAGGGCACAGCAGTTCCAAGCATGCTTCTGAATATCACAGAGAAATCTGTAGGTTTATATTGGCTCTGTTGGGCTGTGTCTTTTCTCTTCTTAAAGAAAACCTTTCTGCAGCTCTCGAGGTCGGACTTGCCTCATGAGCAGGCAGGGGGTTGTCAGGCATCCACTGCGTGTATGAATGATTCCACTGGCTTCAACACTCAGCTCTCTCACATCATCATGTGCACAGGCACTGCTGTTACAGAAATATTGTGACAAAAACAAACACCCAAACTAAGCTGCACAAGTTCTTGCTGAGAAATTAATGTCATCATTTGTTTGTGAAGTATGTAGAAAATACCTCTCCAAGTTCTTAGAAAACTATGGTAGGATTCATGTCACCGAATCTGTGGATATCTCAAGTTTCCAAAGATGGAATGTCTCACTGTGCTTTTTTAGCTATTCCTCTTGAATTAGATACGTGTTTTATGGATTTGTGATAAAAAATGTGTTTATAACTTTCCTTATTTCTTTTTGCTTTTTTGTTTTGTGTTTTCAGAAAACTTTTTTGTTTTGTCTTTTTCGTTAATATTAAAATATTAATGTCCAGTAATGTGGTACATATTCTGATTTGTCCTTCTTATTTTTTTGCTTCATTGTTGCTTTGAAGTAAAGTAAGCAAGTGAAACCATAATGCCCTTTCCAGTGCTGAAAACTGAAATAATCCATCTATGTTTTGTTACAGAAAATGTGGGCAAACTAAAGAAGCTGGAGTATTTAAATGTGGCTTTGAACAACATTGAAAGAATTGAAAATCTGGAAGGTCAGATTTTGAAAAAAAGCCATTTTGTCTTTTCATATTAGAATGCTTAAGCTGTGACTTGGTGTAAAAGAGGGTGGAAGCCATTAAGCGTGTCCACCTGTAGGGGTATTTTGTGGATACTTAGAGGATCCTTGGGTGCAGGGTTTCAATAAACACTTCTTTGTAGCAAGTGCTTCCTACTGCTTAATTTTTCTCATTGAACTTTCCTAAATGTCTCTGGATCACGTTTCAAGTCATCTTCAGTTCAGGAATCAAGTGTCACACACAAGAAGGTTCTGTGCTGAGCACAGGTTGCGTTGAGGGTCTGGGGTTTTTTTTTTGAAGATTTTCAGAGGATTGTTTTCTCTTTCATTGCTTGAAATCCTATCTGTTTTATCTGTGTTTAATCCTTTATCCTGTCAATTTCACAGATTTCATGTGCAAAATCTGGCATTTTCCAAGATTAAAATCTAAGGCTTGGAGCGACCCATAAACCCATTCCATATTACTTGAATAATTTGTGTCTGGATTGTTTTCTGTTTCTTGATTCAGATTAGGCCAGTTGCTGAATCTTTGACATAGCCACCTTGACAAAGGAACTGTTGAAAAAAAAAAAGAAAATAAACTGGTTGGTTGGTTGGTTGGTTGGTTGGTTGATTGGTTATTTGTGCGTGTGTGTGTTTTGGTTTTGGTTTGTTTTTCTTTTGTTTGGTTAGTTGGGTGGTTGGTTGGTTTAGTTTGTGTTTTTAAGTCTGCAGGCTGGTTCAAGAGGATGGCTTAAATAAGAAACAAGCAAATAGTCTAAACACAGGTTTGAAAAAGTTGAAGAAATAGGTAGTGTAGTACATATTTGGGAATTTGTTGAGAAAGTTGCATTTGTTTTCATGCCACTAAATTTTAAATTCATCTATCAGGCTGCATTATTTATTACTGTGATTTGTCACTTACTTGGGAGTTACAACCCTTGGGATTGGGCCTTGCACATATTTGGGTTATTTAAATCCCCTAATAGTGTTCTACGTTGTTTACTTTCTTACAGCTCACGTGTGCATAAAACTTAGCAAACAGACCAGGAAAGGAAAATTATTACAGTGATGTGAATCAAAGCTGAGCTTTCTCTCAGCTAAACTTTTTACTCTTAGAGTCAAAGTTATGATTTATGGACACATTATGATAAAAGGAGAAGCTGATAAATTAAAAAATCAGATTTTCCAGAGCATTTTGTTACCTAACTTAGAGTTTCTGTTTGTAATGAATTGTTTCAGTACAATCACTTTCTCACTGATATTTGCAATTTAACCAGTGATAAAGTATTTACAATGATAGCTGAGTCCACAGAGTGGAAAACCTAACTTGGAGTGAATTTTTGGGAGATCTTATCTTTGTACTTGAATAATATTACCAGAGATTAACCATACACAGAAATGAAACTCATAATTGATCCTGCTGTCCTTAAGCAATTGGATTGGATTTTAGCCATGTGATTGAGACTTAGCTGAGAAGGGGTATCAAGGCAATCAGACTGTTAAAAACAAAATCCAGCTTATCTGAATATGAAACATTTAAAAGCTTATCTATAAATATCCACAAAGTTTTGATGTTGATAAAACCAATAATGTTTTGGTATTGTGTATTTTATTGAGGTTGTTTTACTCCTGTAAATATTGTGAGCTCATGAACTTTAGCTGTGAGTCACTCTTTCACTCAGAAAGAGTCTTGGAAAAGATGTATTCTGATAGAATGAAACCAGTTTACAGAACACAAATGGAGGCAGTTATATCCAAGTGTGTACATCTGTGTGTGTATGTATATCATGTGTACATTTATGTTATGGAGAAATTGAATTAAGGCTTCTTTCAAACAGGCTGTGAAGAATTGAAGAAACTTGACCTGACAGCCAATTTCATTGGTGAACTTTCCAGTATTGCATCTCTAAAATGCAATATACATCTGAAGGAACTGTTTCTAGTGGGTAACCCATGTACTGAATTTGAAGGTTATAGACAATTTGTAGTGGCAACTCTTCATCAATTAAAAGTAAGATTTTAAAAGTTAAATTTAAATCCAAATAAAAAATGAGTACTGTCGACTGAACATACTTATCCTAAACAGAATAAACACCTGTACTGGGAAAGCTAATAGACATTTTCTTAATGTCCACAGGAAATTAAATTCTATTCCAAAGAATAAATGACTACAATAAATAATATAATAATGATTGGTTCTATTTTGATGGAACCACAATTATTCATTAACATTTCTGTCATCTTTATTGGAGATTCTTAAACTCAGTTCTTCTATTTTTTTTTTCTCAAATCAATACATTGTACAGTTTTGGTGCTTTTTTCCTCATTTGTGTTTATATATACAATGTATTTTTAAATTATTAGCATGATTGCAGAAAGTTAGTATGTTGTTGGTACCATTCCAACAGTATGTACCAAACCTGCAGTGTAAGACAGTAGAAAGATACAAGCTGGTGTAAAATTGCACTACATTACATTGGCTGTAAACAGATCTTTGAGATTATGGTTTTGTGCTATGACTGAACTGATGTAATGATTTCCTGTCAATGAAACAGTCCCAGGCCTGAAATATGCTCTCACAATTTCCCTCAGAGAAGCACAGGAACTGCTTAACTTGTTAAGAGTAGTTTCAACTGACTCAGTTGGCAGTAAACTTGCACATCAAAAGAAATAATTTTGGGCTGAATCAAAGTCAGACAAATACCAGAAATGGCTGAAGGGACTCTCTCTACTGTATAGTCTAATAAGACCAATTAAAATTCCTGGAAAATGCTAAAAGCTGATCTTAGACACACAAAACTGTTTTCAGATCTGAATAACAAGTTATTGTTAATTCTTTTTAATAAAGTGTAACTTACATGGTGCTATGGATGTGTGAAAGATGCATTTCTTATTATAGACAAAACTTAATTATCAAAATTAAACTACAATCTAATAGATTTATTGATTTGAATATGTTTATAATTTCTCACATATTTATATTGATTTTTTCCCCTTTGGGAAGTATTTGGATAGTAAAGAAATAGAACGTTCAGAGAGGATTAAAGCACTTCAAAACTATCCAGAAGTGAAATGGAAAATCAGAGAACAGGAACGAGCTTACCTTCTCAAAAGGGCCAGAGAAAAGGAAGAGGCTCAAAGAAGGATGCAGGAAAGAAAGGATAAGAGTCAGAAACAGATGGACTCTAAGTTTGGATTTGACAGGTAACAGTAAAAAACAACAGTTTGTGAGTAAACATGATTCTTTCTTTATTCAGAAATTTGGCTTTTTTCATTAAAGAGTTTATATTATTCCACTTAAATATTTTTGTTCATCTTTATTGTTGATTCAAGCAGAGGCATTTCTCCTCATTCATGTTATCTCTAATGAAAAATATAATTAATTACATACATAATTTATTATTGACTTGCAGACACAGTTCAATAGAATTTTTTCTCTCACTCCAAGCTAAGTTGTCTGGGTGCCAAAATAGTGTAATGAATAGTTTCTTTCAGGGGAACAGCTGGGAACTGTTTTTTAAGGTAAAGCAGGGGTTCCAGAGAAAACAGCTGTTCACCTATAATTTCTTTTGCCTTAGCATTATAATATCTGAAGACTGAAATGGAATATTGGCAGGCCTTTGGTGTTGATTTTCCTACTGCTTCCGCTTCATGTCACTGATATTACCTAGACAGCAGCAGGATTTTTGTCTGGGGTCATTTTCTACTGCACTGGCCACCCATCTTATTTTTAATCCAATAGACACTGTTTCATGAAGCTGCCTGCAGAAGTTTGTCCTCATAGACCACACCTGTATCATAAATTTAGTTTTCTGTCTCTATTGATAGAGATTTACAGAAGCTTAGAGCTAGGGAGAAAAAATGATTCAGGTGTTAAGATGGCATTTGAGGAGATGTTCATTGCTACCTTATAAATTTCTAATCTGTTGCTGCCTGATATTGGGAATTCTTAAATAGCACATGGACTGAAGGCTTTCTCTCACCTGAAGGTTGTGAGGATATCTGAAAATTCTGCTTCTGAAATTAAATCTGTTGAACTATCAGGGTTTTCAGGGGATTAGGTATAGTCATACTATCACTTCGTAGTCAGGTAAATGATAAACATTATGTCAAAATATGCTTTGTTGATTGACAAAAGAAGCAGAGCAGAGAATGTCCTCCAAATATTTAAGATACCATTCTTGGCAGGAGTTGTACAGTTATTATTGGGTTGAAAAAATACTATTGCAGTAATTTATTAGCAAGTTACTCTTCCTTCATTTCATTGGGATAATATTTCAGTGGTCTTGTGTAGCCCAGACTCCCCACAGGAAAAACCCGATCAGGCAGAAGGAGATGGAGAGCAGGAAAGATGCAGAACAGCTGAAACTGATGAAGAAGACAGAAGATTTTGGGAGGAGCCTACACCATATACTCCAGAATCTAGATTAGAAACTCACAGATATATTGAAGAAAAACGGAGAGCTAAAGACAGTATAAGGTACTTTTTTGTTTTAATATCTTTGATGAATTGAAGAAGGAGAAATTTTCAAAGGTACAGAGAACAGGCAGGTGACTGCCTGACATTAAATATTACTGTGAACTGACAGCTTAAATCCCTGTTGCTTGTTAAAATAGGCATATACAATCTAAATTAAATATTCAGATTGTTCATTTTGTTTTCTTTCATTTTCTAAACTTCATTTAGGTACTCTTTATTTTTTTTTCCTCTGATAGAGTTTTTAAAAATAATTTCTCCTTTCAACTCCATTTTATGGAGTTAAGAAGTTTCACTTTTCTGTCAGCTAACTGTTTGGTGTAGTTCAACATGTAACATTCTTCTAAAAACATTTTTCCATAGTGCAGATTGTATTGTGTTAATTCTGTACAGGCCATGCTACAAGTTTTTTGCACAAGTGGCATTTCAGGCACCTTTTCTATGTAACTGAGAAATTTTTTCTCATTCTTTATCAAAGATATTTGTCACAAGTAATAAAATTGTTTCTGTTACCTATGCTCTTCGGCATGCTGAATCTGAAGAAGTCTGGTCCCTGAAAAGCCTTTGAAACTTTATAAAGTTGTCGCTGCTTTTGCTGAACATGCAGAATAAATGCAGATACTAGCAAAAAAACCCCAGTATTTTATTGCTGCTGGCTTATCAGTTCCACAAGCATTGTAAACAATGTCTTTTTGTTTTTCTTTTCTATTTCTTTCTCTTTTACTTATATAACATAATTTGTGCCAGAGATTCTTTTAGCTGTTCTTTTTAAGGGCTTGCTTTTTAAAAGTTTTGCCAAGCCTAAGTATTGAAAAAGTCAGTCCTAGAGAACTCTCCAAGAAATCTGGAAATGTGCATAACTTATTGCTATCATTAATTCAAGTTCTAGCACTTTCCTGGAAGAACTGCTGTCAAACCCAGATTCTAGCCAGTTTGCGTTTTGCTATGGTTGGAAGTGCCTTGCTCTAGTCAAAAGTAAATGTGTTCCAAATGGTTCCCTTTAAGAATTCAAGGAGAGTCCAAATAGTGCTATAATAAAGATAGAATCATTCGTTTCTGGATTTTTCTAAATTTCCAAGGCATTTAACAGAGTTAAAAATCCTTTCATGACTCATTTTGATTTGCTGTTGAGAAAGGTTCACAGCATCTCCTTTAGATGCTCAGTGCCAGAACAAGGCCACCCAGGTCAGCACAAAGTTCAACAAGTTGTAGACTCTAATGATTATGACAGGAGTGAATTTGCCTTAAAATGAGTCACATGAGTAGACAATTTCATCTGGGAACAAACTATATAGAGCTAACAGGTGGTAGGATATAATTTGTGAGGTGTTTCTTAGAACATCTCTAGAACAGAGTGGTGGTTCATTCACTCTGCATTTAAGTGTTGAGTGTAGGAATTCAGGTATGGAGATTGGCAGCCCACAAATCTCACATGAAAGCTGATTTATATTATAGAATAGTATTTAATACTTTGATAATTGTCTTTCTTAAACACAAATTGGTTTTACGCAGTCATTCCAGTAGCTCTACTTGAGTGTTTTTATTTCTTCTTCAAATCCATTGTATTTATAGACCAAATCTATTTTTATGGTTTTTTTCCCCCAAGGTGTTATAAATCTAAAATACTTTATATCTCTCATTAGTGATTTTCCTTTGAAATTCTCTTAATCTTGAACTTATAGTAAGAAATAGGTTCAGAAACAAAAAAAAAGCAATGCCTTGCTGTTGGGGTTTATTTGAGAAATGTTTTCCTTTTTAATATGCTGGCTGAAGTGTCCATACCCACGGTAGTGACCAACTGAAGAGTGAATTAATGCAACGTGACAATTACACTGCTATATTTTTAAAGAAAACAGCCATATTTTTACTTAGGTGCAAGCAGACTTTTCTTTTTTATGTTACTAAGATTCCTTACTCTTCCTTCTCTTACTCATAATCTAAACATTTACACAGAAAAATGCCAGTATTACAAGTCTTGATGATCTTACTGTGATCTGCTTTGTTTGGGCAGATAAATCTAAGGTGGCTCATTTATTGCACTAAATGAAAGTCAGATATAGTTTAATTGGTGATAGCTGGAAGTGTATATATCAGTATAAATATATCAGTACATCATCAATACATCAGGAATATGTATTGTATTTTTTGAACAAAGAACACAACAAAAAATGTAGTATGTGCATCAACAAATAATCTAGATGTCTGCCCTTTGGTCCTACTGTACCTCTTTGATGCTGCTTGTAATCTTTTGACTATGAAAATTCTATTTGCTAGAGCAGAGTAGTGATTGAGACACAGATACTGTTTGGAGATAGGCCAAGCACTTGTTCAGTGGGAGTAATCAAGTGAGCATGAATAAAAATTCTTTAGAATTGCTTGCCCATACATCAAACCAGTTATCAGTGGCAACACCTCGTGATGAGTTTGAGCATTCATAACTAGAAAAATGTCCCATTTCATATGTTTAAGCCATCCAGGTTTTTATGTGGTATACCAGATAAGTTGATATATTTCTGTTTGATAATGGACATGGTGACATGCAGAAGAAGTTATTGTCCATGTAAGACGTGATGTTACAAATCATTTGCTCATCTTTAGATGACACTCTTAATGTGTAATTGACCTGTGATGTAATCTGTTTTTTTCCGGAAATAAATCATAGCCTTAACATCAAATACCAGATAATTCTTACCTCTTGCCATCTTCTTCTTTATTTGTGCTATTAAACATAATAATAGCAAAGTTCTAACCATTGCCATAAACAATTTTCTTTCTGTTTTGTTAAGGGAATCAAAAAAGAGAGAAAAGCCTCCTTGGACATTGATCACTGCAGAAGGAAAGGTTCTGAATGTGAATGTGCCTAAGTATGTAAGGTTAAGAGGTTAAACAGTTTAATATCTCTACAGTTGATTTGGGCAACTATTTCAAGATATGTGACAATACAAAAATAAGAGGGCTGAGAAATTCTTGTTGCAGTATTATATTCCTTGTGGGAAAACTGTATTCTAAATTTATGTTCTGGTGCTGGAAAAAGACTCAAGATTTAGTTAAGTGTTGAAGATTGTTTAATTTAACATCTTTGTCTTTAAAGATTGAAGAACTTTTTTTTTTTTTGTAAAAGATATAAGATATTTTAGTCTTTTCCCTTTTATGGTAAGGCTCTTTCTTGGAGCATCTTGCTAGTAGTGGAAAAAAGTTTAACTGGTTTGACTGTTGAAGATAAATGTGTATGAGC
Organism: Lycocorax pyrrhopterus obiensis; assembly: GCA_014706295.1. Lineage (NCBI taxonomy): Eukaryota > Metazoa > Chordata > Aves > Passeriformes > Paradisaeidae > Lycocorax > Lycocorax pyrrhopterus. The sequence goes on along the minus strand of JACSVZ010000002.1, from coordinate 144,635,152 downwards.
AGCCACTTTAAATGTGGAAAAATACATCCCAGTAATATTTCTGGACAAAATCATTCTGTCTTCTGATGACAGATGTAAAACTGGCAGAACTGGGAAGGATAATCAGCTTCTGTGGCAAGAGGCCCTGTGACACTGAATGAGGTCTCCAGCAACAGAGGATGGGGATACAGGGAAGTATCTTGTGTTTTACCATTGACAAAGGCACTTAGGTATTCAGGTGTTTTGGAATGAGTTTCCAGGGATATCAGCCATTGATTTTGCTTGAACCAAACCTTCATTTTCTCAGGGAAAAGTGGGAGGCAGAGTGCAAACATTATTTCCTTATAAACAGCTCCCCGTAGGGCTTCCTACAGGAGACTGGGATGAGAAAGTGGCCACTTACCTCTCTGCTGTCTTCTGAAGAAGTTTTTCCATTTAAGACTGATTTAGCTGCAAAACCAAATCTATGAATGTGCTTAAAATTAGCATGAAGACTGCCTTCTAAATCTTGGAAATTTAGAAATCCTTGCAAGTCCAAGGAATTACTTGTAGTGCACAATTTTCAGTAGAACAGAGAGAATTAAAGGTAGTGGAAGAGTTTAGGGTCATGTTTAGGGTCATGCAGAGCCATGTTTAGTCTGTCTGTACCAGGAGACACTTTCCATGGTATTGATGTACTTTATTCAGTAAAAATGTGTTGACTGAAAAAAAAAATATATAATTTTCTAATCCAAAAAAGACAAGCCTAAAATAATTTAAATCTTGTGTTAATAGAAGTTGATTGTGCCTCTAAAAAGCAGAGACATTTAGACTAAATCTCTAGCTATCTTTTTTAGAAGAAATATGGAGTTCACTGTTAGTAGCATCCCTGTTTGTGTCACCCGAGTTTTCTGAATTTAGTCTGTGGACGTGCCCACTTAAAGCCAGACCAATGAGGATTTTTTGTCATGGCTTCAACAAGAGTGTCACAGCTGTTCAGTGCAATCTGGCAGTGTATTGGAGAGACATAAAAAAAGAGATACAAGTCAGCAGATGGTGTTCTCCAAAGTTTTTGCTTTAACGTGAAAGTCTCATGTCCATAAAAATGTCCAAGCTTCTCTGATGTTCTTTTGGAAGGTTAACAAGAGGAATGGCTGCCTGCTGCTGAGGACAGACTATTTCTCTTCTTCAGTTCTGATTAAGATTCCTCCTGGAAAATGTTATAATTCTGTTCTTTTGTTCACCTTTCATGTGTTAGTGGATTCTCAAAATCAGTGATGCAGTAAGACAAAAAAGCCTGAAGAGGAAATAAAGTTCTTTTGTATTCTTTTCACTTTTCCATTAAAAATACTCATAAACTACAGCCTCTGTAAACTTTCTTGCAAATTGACTCTATCAGAATACAGGAGAGCAAAGAGTGAAAAGTATATCTGGCAAATATTTTTATTGCTGAAAAAGTTTATAATCTAATCTGTTAACATCTGATGATCTTTCCATTACCTGAATCCAATGTATCTAAGGATTTTAATGGCACTGAAATAGCCCAGATAAATTATATTAAGCAAAACCCTTACATTTTATACTAATAACGAATTTATCAAAAGCTTCTCATTTGTAGGTGATTATATTCTGTTTTTTTCTCTGCTTTCATACATGGGAAATGTTTGAGCATATGAGGAGAACTTGTAAGTCTAGACTAGATCTCCTAACAGTTGTAGTAATAGCTGACACCAATTTATAACTGGTAAGACTCGTTCTCAATTTTAGATCACAGCCAACAGATCACAAACATGCAGCTAATACAATCTACAGGCTCATTTTCAACAAATATAAAGCTTATAGAATCAAGGATATTATGCAAATTGTATTTTACTTTGGAAACGCACAGACAGATATTTATACTTGGGGCAAATTAATTGCTATGAACAAAAATGCATTTTTTTTAAACATACCATAAGGTTAGAATGACAAAGTTCTGTGTTTTTCATGCATTTTGGAACTTTTTTTTCTATGAAGATGTAATAGAGCAGACAGGTTTCACCAGCAGATGTCTCTCGTTCTGCATTGACAGAATGAGCTTAATTTTAACTGACTTCAACAGAGGTTTGTTTGGTTTTTTTTTTTCTTTTTCTTGTGGTTTGAGTAGGGAGAACAGAAAATAAATATAAGAATGACCTTGGCTCAAATACCAGTATTTTTTTTATGTTCATGGGCAAATTGCAACTGTTTCTAAAATGATCACATGACATACTGTCTAAATGGTGTTTGTATTCATCTAAAATTGCTAACATTTGAACTATGCTGTAATGTTTGCTTATTCACTCCAGTAGTATTTATCCTGGAGGTGTTTCTTGTCATTGTTACTAGGCTTCATTTCTCTTTGAAAGATGATGAAGAAAACAACCAGATCATCTTGGATCTCGCTGTTTACAGGTCAGATTTTTTTCCTCCTAATTTTTGCCACTCATAAGATGTAATACAGTGTTTCAATTATACTGCTCTCTGTTATGGGGACTTTCCAAGAGGAAAACGAGTAACATGGTGGATAATAGAGCCAATCTTGAAGCCTGTGCCAAAGAAGTGAAGCTAAATAAGCCAAAGTCCCTTCAGCTGTTGTGTTAATCCTGAATGGGGACTGTGTCTAATAGTCCTTTTGGGATCTGGTGTTTTTTGCAGTCCACAGACAGGTTCCTTCTAGACCTGTTTTTTTTATAATTATGTAAAATCTCCTCAGTTTTTCATTTGCAGATAAGGTCTGTAGGGAGTAGGTTTTTTGCTAATCCTTTGGCCCTAGAAGTGCTCCAGTGCAGTTCATGTGCTTCTAGTTAGATTCTTCTCCTCCCTGAGTCAGAGTAGGGTAGCCTTGTCCTTTTTCCTTGCTTACTGGAAAGAGTCCATGGCTCGTACTAATTCTTGAACTCTACCAGGGCATTGCCTGGAAGAAATTTGGTTGAACCAGGCCAAATATGACAAGGAGATCTGATAACTATTAGATAGTACATATACTGCTAAGCATTACAATTACCTTTTCCATTCTTCAGGAGGGGGCTGGAAACCCACAAGTTTACCTACCTGTAATAGAAACTTGTTACATAAAACTTGAACTAGTTTTATAGCACAGAAATATTATTCATGCCAGGTGTTCTTCCTTTGAAACTCATTAGTTTCCCTCAAGAGAGATTTGCTCTATGTTTCTGACTTATAAGATACAGATTTTTTTTGGAACCTCAGAAAATCTATTCAGGTGCAATAAATTGCTGGATGTACTACAGAATCACAGAATCATTTAGGTTGGAAAAGACCTTCAATATCATTAAGTCCAGCCTTTGGCCCATCATGACCTCATCAACTACACCATGGCATTAAGTGCCATATACAGTTATTTCTTGAACGCTTTGGGACCCTGGGCAGTCCATATTTTAATAGTCTTTGCTCACTTGTAAGAAGTGCAGACTAAAACATTTGAAAAATTCACCTGTAAAGTAATGTTGTAAAAGAAGGGAAATGGGAAATATGTACTTGTGCATTCACATGAGGCACATCAGGTGTTACATGGTGAAGAGCAGATGTTAAAGTGGAGCTTTTACGGGTCACAAATTTTGTTTGAAAGATTTAAAATTACTGTGTTTTCTGGGAATGGAAAGTATACCTGTTCATTGTTTTCCAGCAAATTCTGTATAAAAAGGGAACTTCTATCATAAACTTATTAGTAAAGCCTTCAGAAGGAAAAGTAGCAGAATATTTTCACAATTTTAAATAGCACATAGATTAATTTTCATATTAATGTAAAGCAATGAACTAACAGATGAAAGATCTTTTTGTTTTCCTCCAGGATTTTGAATTCTTGCAGTTATACAATAGCTGATGTTATGGACTTGACAGAATTTAGACATTATTTTAATTGATATTCACAGGAAGATTGTGGGCATTTTCCCCCCAAAACTTTAAATCCTAATAGTATTTTGTATAAATTAATAACTGAAATCTAAGATTGTGCTTTATAAACTGAAATCTTGAAAGAGCTATATGGTCTATTGTAGATTGATTCATTTATTTATATTTCATTCTGAAGACATTTGGACACTTCTCTACTTGATGTTGATGTGCAGCCAACTTACATACGAGTACTGGTGAAGGGAAAGGTTAGTGATTTCTTACTACATTCATCTCAAATCAAGAGTTATTGTTTATCATAGTTACTCAGTGGACTCTGGATCTGACTTCTGTAAGTTACCAGTCATTTGCAGAAAGAATGTTCTTTCAATACCTGCATTATTTTGGACCACCCATAAAGTGTGAAAGTCCTAACCAGAAGATGTGCAAAGCCTGAAATAAAATTTCACTTTCCTTTTCTCCTCTCTTTTTATTCCCCCCACACAGTGTACCATAATTCACTTTAGAAGAGAGCTTCCTAGTTGCCCTAGGCTAGAATTTAGCAATTTCACAATCTGGAATTTATAGCTGACAGAAACCAATGTGTAGACACTGAAAAGCTTTAGCAGAGAGATTTTCCGGCTTTCTGCAGCATTTTGTGAGAGTTCTGTCTTTCCCATGCAAGTAAGACAAAACAATGTTACCATTTTGTAAACTTCTTGCAGCTGCGAATTGAGTAGAATTGTTATAGTTCTAACTAAAAAAACACTCAGAGATGGGTGTCTTAAAACTTAACCAATCCCCTTAGGGGGTAAATAGCAAAAAACAATTACCTCATGCCACTTAATACACTTTGCAAACTAACATATAAAAGTCTTCTAAAAATTCATTGAACTACCATCCATTAATCCCTAAGCCTAAACTTCGTGTCATTTCTCTACTCGTCCGTAGAGAAAACAGCGACACCAATGGATGTATATTCTTTTGAAAGAGCATTTAAAATGTCATTCCAGTTTTATCTCTTCTCAGTGGTTTTAATTTTATCATCGTTTTTTAAAAAAAATTCAAAGTGCTTCCACAGTAAACCAAAATCCCTATTTTTAACTGAGCCAACTGCATACGCAAAACTTGAGAATTGCTTTACATCTAAATAAACTGGATAATCTTTCTCATTTAATTGCTAATATAAGTCAAGCATCATTTTATAACCTTCTTTAGAAATGCCACTTCAGGAATGGCAGCAGTTCAGGAACATACATCTGACTCTACTTGTAAGTAAAAGCTATTTAGCATAATCTATTAGGTTTAGTAATGCCATACATAAAGTGAAAGGATTTCGACCTGCAGTGTCCTTAAAATCAAAGGATATGATAGTGGTGGGTTTGTATTTGTTCTGTCCATGTGAAATAAAGTAAAAAAAAAATTAGCATGATATACTTCAATCCCATATTGTCTTGTAGCCATTTCAGCTTGTGCTCCCTGCGGAAGTGAAGCCAGACAGCAGCTCTGCTAAGAGATCACAAACAACTGGTCATTTAGTTGTCACCATGCCAAAGGTATGTAAAATAGTCTGAGGAGACATCATACAAAGATCCTTAAATGTTGTGAGTACTTTGGGAATGTATCTGAGTTACGGGTAACATCTGGCTTGCTGAAGATGTGCAGTGTACCCTTTCCCATCAGGGCATATTTTCCAAAAAAAAGGAACATTGCATAAAAACAATTTAATTGCAGAGCCAAGCCTTAGTATTTAAAATCCCTCTAAAGTAACATAATGAAAATCAGTATTAATAGAAATTTATATTTCCTTTACTTTAAACAAAATCAGTCTTTAATGTGCTAAAAGAGACTATGCAAAACATGCAGTATTATGCAAATGTCAAGAAGATAACTTTTTTTAAATAATGAAAATAAACACATACCTATTTTCTTTTTCCACTTGTGAAATAATAAAAAGAAATCAGTTTATCAAAATTTGTGTGGCACACATATGTATAAAGGTTACATCTTTGTTCAAGTACAGGCATGGTGCACTACTCTCATGTCTCATGTGTTTGAAAAAAGAGTTGCTTCATTCATTTTCCCTTCATGCTCTCCCTGGCTGGAAAGGTTTCCCTGACCAGCTGTACAAACTACTATGACCATAGAGCAAGGAGGTTGTGGCAACATGGTGTTTCAACTGAAACTGCCTGGAGCAGACAGGGAGCTGGAAGTTTTAGGGAGGTAGAGTTCCAGAGATGAGAATGGATTATATGGTGGGGTTCTGTATGCTGAGGGGGAAGTTAATCAACTGCAGCATCTTCTGCTGTTATGTCTGTGGAGGGCTGGGTTGCTTTTAAGGCCTCTAGGACATGTTATACTTTTGGTTTTCAGAATATGGTAATCCCACTCAGGGATAGTTACAGTAAAAAAACAATCTCTTGGTGCTCTAGCCTTATCCTTCTGTCCTTTAGGAAGTTTCTGTTGTGTAAGGGCAGGGGACATGTGACTCCACCAGAATATATCAAATACAGCATTTCCTTCTGAAAGAAGAACCTATTTAGTTGAAATAGCTCCACCTGCTATATGGGGTCATTTGCTTCTCTTTGTGCTCTGATTTAATTCTAAGACTATGCATCTAGTAGTTCTAACTAAAAATTTTTTTTCATCTTTTGGCTTTTTCCTTTTGTAGTTATTACCTTCTAAGTTCCCTTCTACACTCCAGTCCCATGCCATCTGTCTGTCCCTATGAGGACAGGCTCTCATTGAATCACAAACTGTCACTCTAGCATCAAACACAATTTTGCCAAAAACTTGAAGAATACTGAAAATAGTACTTACTTGGTTAAGGTAGATATTTTCTTAATGTTCAAAATTCACTCAAATGGGGATTTATGTTTTCATAAATTTGTTTGAAAATGCGGCCTTGACATTTGCCATTTTGGATAGCGTAATTTCCAAATGTATACGAATAATTTTGTTTAATAGTTACTTGTCTTTGGGATATTTTAAGTACTGTCAGTTTTCTGTCCCATACCCTGCTTTTATTACTCATATATCTTGCTAGTCTCTTTGTGGATGATCAATGCCTTAGAAAATGTAAATATTTCCTAGAGTCTCTGGATATATATTAACTCTGCTGCCTGCCTATAAAGCCATACCTAAATCAGCAAAATGAATATTATCTCTTCATACTGTGATTGAGAACTGCCTGTATTCCATTATTAACTTTATATTTAACCTACCTTGATATTTTAGCTACACCTACATATTTTGCCTAGCCTGAGGCTCTGGAGCATGCTTCATCTCAGAATACATGATTCTCAGATATTTGTAAGACATGAGGGGAGAGAAGCACTATAGAATAACTGGGTTGATGTTCTCAGCTTGGCCTTGGTTTGGTTACAACTAGTTGAGTAGCTTGAACACAGCGAGAGGTGCATGAATGGAATGCTGCGTGGTCTCTTTGTTGTCAGTGGATCCTGGAAAGCAGCTTTGTGGAAAAGCACCTGGGAGTCTTGGTTGCCACTAAGTTGAGCATGAGTCAGCAATGTTCTTTTCTGTCCAAGAGCACCATTTGTATCCTGAGCAGCATTAGGAGCATTGCCAGCAGGTGGAGGGAGGCCATTGTCCCTCTCTGTTCAGCATTGGTGAGATACACATGGAGTGCTGTGTCCAGTGCTGGGCTCCCCAGGGCAAGAGAGACATGGACATACTGGAGAGAGTCCAGCAAAGGGCCACAAAGATGATTAAGGAACTGGAGTACCTCTCCTATGAGGAAAGGCTGAGACCCTGGAGAAGAGAAGGATCAAGGGGACCTTATCAATACACAGAAATACCTAAAGGGAGGGTGTAAAGAGGCAGAGCCAGGCCCTTTTCAGTGGTGCCCAGTGACAGCACCAGAGACAGTGGGCACAGACTGAAACACAGGAGTTCCCTCCAAACATCAAGAAACCCTTTTTTACTGTGAGGGTGACTGGGTACCTGCACAGGTCACCCAGGGAGGGTGTGAATCCTCCATCCCTGGAGATCCTCTAAAGCCATCTGGACACAGTCCTGGGTAACTGGCTCAAGTGGGCCCTGCTTGAGCAGGGGGCTTGGACCAGATGACCTCCCCAGGTCCCTGCCAATCTCCAGCATTCTGTGATCCTGTGAACTTCATGGATTTGCTGACCAAAGATGGATCTGTGTTACTTCACCAATTGCATGTAACAGATACTAACCTATTGTTCACTGTTCTCTGTTGCAGTCACAGAATCTGTTCTCTTCCCCTAAGACTGAAATAGAGTGCTCAGTTTAAATTTTTGGGATATAGATCCTCTTCAGATGATCTCCATCCATACAAATTTTATTATTATTATCAATGGGATGTAATCTAGGAAGAAAGGTATAATGAATAATGATTAAAAACAGGAAGGCAAATAGATATTTTTCTTGCATAATACTATGGCAGATTTTATCAATGCTTGAGAACACTAGTTTGAGATCACCAACCTAATGGGAATTCCTCATAGTAAGAAAATAGGAAGACCAGAATACATGCAATTTCTTTCAGGCTGTATCGGTGACAAGACAAGCTGAATGACTATATTGCACTATATTTAACCCTTTTGTTCCTGATAAACAGTTATCAATTTTTTTTTTTAGATAAATGGCCTAACACATTCCTTACATAACTGAAATGCTGTCCATTAATCTAAAAATAGTCTCCTATAATAAGCTTCATGCAATAGTATCCTAAAAATATCTCTTTCTTCTCAGTAACACAACAGAAATCTATCTGAATTCTAAGTGTTTTTCACTTGCTTTAGTTAGCTTCTGAACAGGTTAATAAACCTTTCACCATTCATCTTCCAGCCTGTTTATAGTTCCCTAGTCTTTAAAAACAAAAACAAAACCTCTTGCCTCTCTGATGACCTTGCCACACCACAGATGTTGGAGATAGTAAATTCCACATGAAGTAAAGGAAATAATTTTCACATTCATTTCTGGAAACATTTTTTTTTTTAACCATGCTACTTGTTACTCAACAAATCACCACAGAATGAGTGCCTTTCTAAGGCAGAGTTTACCAAGATTTTTTGGAAGGTCATCTAAAGAAACTGAAGGACACAATGTTCAGTGAAATAATATAGTGACACTTTTAAAGTGTAGTGTTTATACTGTAATAATCCTCTGTATGGAGATGTTGCATGGGTGAGGTGTTGATAGTGATTACATTGTACATGCTTCATGTTCTGGGAAAAATATTTGTGCCATGAAGCTTCTCAGATTTTGAACCTCTATGCTCTGGCAGCATCATCTTTGCAGATGATGCTGGAAAATTAAAAACCGAGAGATTCTTTAATAGAATTTGTCAAAAATTGGCATTTATTAAATAAATGATTTCATAAAATGTCATCAGTAGATTACACCAACATTTTAATTACTGTCTGAGTAAAACCATCAAACCCCAGTTTTATTAACAAGCAGGTATTATTTAGGGTTCTGAGACATTCTCTGTCATGTTTTAAAACTTTCTTTTTCTTGTTTTAGTGAATCAGAGAGAAAAATTTGGACTTTTGATTAATTCTTTATTATATTAGCAGTCACAAATGAATGCTGACAGCTTTTTATTGCCTGGGCCTTCAAAAGCGATTAGAAATTTAAAGATCAATGAGAGTTAGAATCCCTAATTAATCTAAAAATAGGAATGGTGTGTATTATGCATGTCAGTGTTATTTGATAGAATTACATTATATAATTCTCACTTATCTAGGTATGGTAAATGCAGTAATATTTCATTATCATCAAAGGCATGTGGAGACACAGCTATGAAACCCTAGAAATCTAATAATCCTTCAGCTTAAATGTGTTTCTGGGAAAATCTGTTACTCAGAGGAATTCCCATTGTAGAATAAGAAAGCCATTGTAGGAAAAAAAAGGCAGACTGAAAATATGAACAAAGCATGGTTTTCACATATTCCTTCTGTATTCTCAAATATATTCCAGCTTATACTTAAAACATCTATATCTAGAATTCTTTGATAATGATTTTTTAAGGAGTGTGCTTTCTGTTTTCTAATTAATCATGGAATCATAGAATATACTGAGTTGGATGGAACCCATCAGGATCATCAAATCCAACTCTGTCCCTGAGCAGGACACCCCAAAAATCACTTCATGTACCTGAAAGCATTGTCCAAGTGCTTCTTGAGCTCTGCCAGGTGTGGTGCTGTGACCACTTCCCTGGGAATCCTGTTCCAGTGCCCAACCACCCTCTGGGTGAAGAACCTTTTCCTGATATCCAACCTAAACCTCCTCTGTATCCAACCTAAACCTCCTCTGACACAGCTTCAGGCCATTCCCTTGGCTCCTGTCACTGATCACCAGAGAGCAGAGGTCAGTGTCTGCTCCTCTTTACCTCATGAGGATGCTGTAGCCTCCATGAAGCCTTCTCTCAGTCTCCTTCAGACTGAAGAGACCAAGTGACCTCAGCTGCTCCTCATGCAGCTTCTCATCCAGACCCTTCACCATCCTTGTGGCCTCCTTTGGGTGCTCTCTCAAAGCTTCATCTCTTTTTTATATTGTGGTGCCCAAAACTGTACACAAAAATGTAAATATTAGAAATATTATCACAGAATAACTTTCAGTATGGTATTAATTTAGTAAATTTTCCTATATACCACAGGCTTTAAATTTCACATCGTTATCTTTCTCCTGAGCCCAGAGTCTTATCTTTGGCCACAGTCTATGGCAGTTCTGGGTTTGGAGTACAAGTTTCCTCATTGATCACCATCATTAAGAGATGGGCCATCAGTTACTGGCTTGGTGAAGCTCACATACCATTGTTGTATCAAAAAGAAGAAAAAATAGAGTATCAAATTTTTTTTATGGAACAGAATTAGGAGGACATCTGAGCAGAAGATCTTTTATGTGAAACAATATTTGATAATTAGTAGATGTTCTAGTTGGCAAATCCTAACCCTTTACTAAGTTACAAGGTCAGTTCTTGCCAAGGATGTATTTTCTTATGAGTGCAGAGTCAGCACGTTTCTTCACCATCCTTGATGATGTGCTCTGAGGACAAAGTAAGGAGCACGAGTCTCAAGGGGATCCGTGGAATGAATTTGTGTTAAAAAAAAAGAACACTTGAGGGCCTCGTGAGAAAAGAGGGAAGGTACGAAGGAACAGACGTTTCTGCATCAGAGCATATACAGAATCAGAGGGAATAGGCCTCTTCACACTGATTTCCAGAAACAAATGACAGAAGCTACAGAATCTGTCTTTATTTCACGTGGGGTTTAGAATGGAAACTAAATTCGCAAGGCTTCTGGAACAGACTGCTCTCAAATCAACTGCATTGTGAAATAGTCAATAAAATGAACTATTTGGTATAGTTCCTGTTCTTCTTCCTTTCAAATGCTTAAGGTATCCCTCTCCTGTGCTGTTGTTTCGAAGGGAAAGAGATTCTTTTGCAATGAGATACCCTTTTGTCAATAACATCTTCCAAAAAATCGTGGTGGACGAGTTTTCTTTGAGAAGGGGAATTCATTTGGACTTTGAACTTAGGACTCTGTTTTAGCAAAGGAGCTGAGGGAGTTTGTGGTCACTTGTCATTTGAGTGAGAAGTCCAGACTGCAGCTGATCTTTTAATAAAAATGTCAGAACAAGTACTTGGGCACCAGAACTGAAGTGCAATCAGTAATGTGTATTTTTAACATGACAGTACTAAACAAGACAGTATATATTTAAATACAAGTAGATGTATATATTTAAATACTTTTTTATATATAATTTTATACATGTTTGGCTATAATTCCATTCAGATAATTTGGTTTAGTTTGCCTTATGTCTATGTTTCATGCTGAGTGAAGAGTGTTAAAATATAACAGAAAGAGTAAATGTCACAAGAGAAAATTTATGCAGATGCTCTCAATTTTCTATTTTTGAAAGAATATTTAAATGTTTGCAAGCAAAAGTGTCAACTTTTATGAGAATTATGTTTTGTCTATTTTTATTTTAGGCTAAAGAAATAATCCTGGCTAAGCAAAAAGTTTCAGCTTCAATTAAACATTCTGACTGCAATACACAGCAAAAAAACACAAGAAGGTAATTACTTTTTATCTTCTGCATTAGTTTTATTTTTGTCAGTGTGTTATTCACATGTCAGAATGTGCTTCTTTTATGTTATTGTTGAAAATATGAAAATATTGATTAGTGTAGAGTAAAAGTATGTCTAAAAGCTTTAGATTAATAGCCTGTCTGGTGCTGTTTATTAAAAAGTGAGCAGAAACAAAAAAGCAGTTATTTTTGCCTATCAGTTCCTTTCCATCAGCTCATTCAGGCTGTTAGCTGGTATATACTCAAACTAAATCACCTACTGAGAATGGCCTCTGCAGAGTTCCTTGCTATGGAACCCAAGTCTGGAAACCTTTTAAAAAGCAATGGTTTTGAATCTCTCTCATGAATGTATTTTCTTACTGTTACACAGATTGATCTACTGCTCAAGTAAATAGGTTCAAAAAGAAATTCTGCAAGGTTTTGTAACATAGATCCATCCTATTAAATGTGATGTCAACTCCAGCTCTTGAAATCTTGTAGTTAATGACTGCTCAAAGCAAGTGAATTTCAGTGATGCACTATTTTGTTTTTACCCCTTAGCAAGTGCTACTGTAGATAGACAGTAGGGTTTATGAACACTTGCCCTAAGTACAAATACCATGATGTATGTTTTAATCTTTCCTTTTCCTTTTGCTGTAGCCAATGGTATTCATATCAGAATAAGATATGTTAACTACAAAGTCTCTTCAGCTGTTTATCTGTTTATATTTGAAGTGTTGCACTTGTTCCCTTGCTTGATTTCATTGTGGCAAATGTTGTTAAAAAGGCTAAGCAGTTAGTAAAAAATGGCATTTTGAATCATGGCTGTTCTTGTTCTCAATATTTAGGACACTGGCAAAATGGTTCTGAAAGAGTCAGTTGTAATTAATCTACTTTTAATTTCTTATTTCTAATAAAAATCAGTCATTAATTGCTTTTCTTGATGATCTGCCTTATGAGAAGATGATAGGGCACCTGCAAGAATTTGTTGAGATTACTAGTGAGCCCCAAGGACTGCACCCTTCCCTTAGGCAGCAGTCATTACAAAAGTGCATCATTTTGATTACTGAGTACATCAAATATTTTTAGAACGTCCAGGCCAAATGGTGGCTACTTACTCTCATTATATTTGCAAAGTCACGGAAATCAGGTGAAGTATCTGATGACTGGAAAAATGGAAATACTGCACCCATTTTTTAAAAGAGTAGAAAGGAGAATGCTAGGAACTCGTGGCCCATCAGCCTCACCTTTGGGATTTCTACTCTGCCTAGGAATTGGTAGGATGGTTGTGTCCAGAGGGCAGTAGGCAAAGACTCAGTCTCTGGATGGAGATCAGTGACAAGTGGTGTCCCTCAGGGGCCCATACCGGGACCAGCACATATTCATGTCAAGCACACTCTCAGCAAGTGTGCAGGTGACTCCAAGCTGGGTGGTGCAGTTCCCATGCCAGAAGATGGGATGCCATCCAGAGGGATGTGGACAAGCTTTAGAAGTGGGTTCATGTGAATATCATCAGGTTGAACAAGGTCAAATGCAAGGTGGTGCACATGGTTCAGGACAACCCCTTGTATACATAAAGGCTGGGGAAGGAAGGGATTGAGAGCAGCCCTGAGAAGAACTTGGGGATACTGGTGGGTGAAAAAGTGGACATGAGCAGGCAGTGTGCACTTGCAGGCCAGAAAGCCAGCCATGTCCTGGCTGACATCAAAAGCAGCATGGGCAGCAGGTTGAGGAAGAGGATTCCCCCTCTCTACTCTGCTCTACCAAGACCACACCTGGAGTGCTGCATCCAGCTCTGGTATCTTCAGTACAGGAAAGACATGGACCTGCTGGAGCCAGTCCAGAGGAGGTCCACAAAACGTATTAGAGGCCTGGAGTACCTCTCCTATGAAGAAAGGCTGAGAGAGTCTGCGTTCTTCAGTCTGGAAAAGATAAGGCTTCAGGGAGACCTTCTAGCAGCCTTTCATACTAATAAGGATCTTATAAGAAAGATGGGGACAGACATTTTAATAGGGCCTCTAGAGACAGGACAAGGCATAATTATTTTAAAGTAAAAAGCGGAAAGATGGAAGAAAGATATAAGAAAGAATTTTTGTATTATAAGGTTGGTGAAACACTGTTAGTAGTTGCCCAGAGAGGTGGTGGAGGCCCCATCCCTGTAAACATTCAAGGTCAGGTTGAATGGGGCTCTGAGCAACCTGATTTAGTTGAGGGTGTTCCTTGCTCATTGCAGAGGGGTTGGACTAGATGATGTGTAAATTTCCCTTCCAACCCAAACCATTCTGTGAGTCTATTTTATGACTCTTTGCAAAAGGCATGGTGCTTTTCCACAGAAGTCCAGCTAAAGCTTTAAATGCATTACAAGAAATAAGTTAAAAAAACAACTTGTGTATTAGGAAAATATATTTCCTTAGAGCCCTCTCTTTGCCTTTAGTTTTGGCTGCACAGTAAATGTTTAAATAATAATGGGAGCATGGAAGTAATAATGTGAAAAGGTGCCCTTTCCTGCCAGCTGATGAACTACAGATACTCCGTGGCATAGTGAAACTCCAAGAATTTGTGTTTCGTTTCTGTGCAGTTTTAAGTAATTATGAACATGCTTCTTGCAGATTTTGAGGGTAAAAATATTACGGGAATATATATATCACAAAAGCAGGAGCAGGAAAAGAGTCTTTGAATTACACTTCTTTCTAAAAATAGTAAGTTTTGACCTCTTTAGCTGAAAAGTCGCTGACTAGCCAGATGTTAAAAATTTGCTGAATAGTTGTCTCTTAGATTACAGAAGAACATTCATTACAGTGATTACACTTGACAGCTACAGATGTCTTAGCTAAATGCTGTCAGACATATAATCTGCCAAACTGTAATGTAGAGCTTTAAATCTCTTTAACTCTTGTTAGCTAGATTACATGATGATACTGTCATTACTTCTGCCATATATGAGAGATTTCTTCTGTAACTATATATGAAACTGTATTTTGAGCCTTCAAAGACGCAAGTTTCTGTGGAAGGAATTAGACTGATCTATTATGTCGCTGTTTTCCCCACGGACGAGCAGAGAAACGACACGAAGTCCAGATGGACGCGCTTTAATGAATTCTCAGAAGGCTTTTATATGTTAGTTTGCAAAGTGTGTTAAGTGGCATAAGGTAATTGGTTTTTTGCCATCCACCCCTTAAGGGGATTGGTCAAGTTCTAAGACACCCATCTCTGAATGTTTTTCTAGTTAGAACCATAACAATTCTGCAAAACAACCTGCAGCTGCAAGAAGTTTACAAAACTGTAACATTGTTTTGAGTTACTTGCATGGGAAAGACAGAACTCTCACAAAAATGCTGCAGAGAGCTGAAGAAATTCTCTGCTAGAGCTTTTTCAGCATCCATACTATTATACTTACAAAGCCTCTGTTAATGCAGTAGCTGAGTGTGCCATTCCTTACTGGAACTGGCCTCACAGTTCAGTTTTAAGATACCAGAGTTGAGTTCTCCGCAGCTGCATAGAGGAAATTCAGAGGTAGGGAGGAACTGACTTTTCTGAAGTTGTACTGGAAATCTTAAGAGGAACAGTTACATAAAATCAACAATCCTTGTCTCATACCTTCAGTTTTAGACTATTTTTCCTTTAGTGTGTTGGAGAAAAAAAGATAAATAAAACTCCAAATGTTTCTAAATGTAAATATACACACATTTGAATTCCTCCAGTAAAGAAAGCTACGTAGGAATACAACTTTTTTCTTTCATTTTTGGAGTTTTCTTGGATTTTTTTTGTTTTGTTTTATATTACCGTAGATCTTTATATATGGAGAGGTTGAGAAATGCAGCCAGAGAATGGTTTCATTTGAAGGGGCAAAGGAATGGAGTGGCAATTTCTGCAGAATTCAAAACTAATCAGCAAATTCTGATCTATACACACCTTTTATAATGAAATAAGGAATGCAAGGTAGAGATGATTTCTATTTTTGTTGTTCAGGCATTGCAAATCTGACTACCCCAAGTGTCTTTTCCCCTCTTACCTACACAAGAGTGCACTGGATGACTAGGCGAGCACATGCTCTAGAGAATACCATATAATACATTAGGTTGGAAATCTGACATATATTCCACTGGAATCAGTTCTTAGTGGCAGTGCATAAT